>CAWUFW010004017.1:0-627500 GCA_963921515.1 Calotriton arnoldi | reverse complement strand
ATGTCGGATCTTCCAAAACATGTCTGGGAGAACCTTGCTATTGACTTCTTTGGACCCCTTGTCAATGGCCATTATGTCATGGTAATTCTAGATAAGTACTCCTGGTTTCATCTGGTGGTAGACCTTTTGTCAATCACTCATGATCAAGTCATTAAAAGACTAGAAGGCATATTTGCAACCTGAGGTGTTCCGTCAGTCGAAAATCTGACAATGGTCCTCCATTCAATGGTCGGGAATTCAAAGACTTTCTTACTCATTTAAATATCAAGCATCAGAAATGCACACCTCTCTGGCCACAGGCTAATGGCATTGTTGAACGTTTTATGACCACTCGTAAGAAAGCCGTACAGCGGGCTGCACAAGAAGGACTTGAGCTCAAGTCAGTTCTTTATTCTACTCTTCGTGCATACTGTTCTACTCCTCATTCTACAACCAGCGAAGGCTCAGCCACCCTGATGTTCAGGAGAACCATGTGTACCAAGTTGCCCCATTGGACCACTGAAAGAACAATTGATGCAGAGAAAGTTTGAATTACTGATTCATCTCACAAGTGCAGCATGAAGAGGTATGCAGACAAGCGTTCATGTACTTAGGACATTATTTTTCGGGAAGGAGATTGTGTCCTTGTCAGACAGAGGCAAAAACGAAAATCTGATGCTCCATTCGATACTGATCCATTGTAAGTTGTGACTGCTAATGGACACATGATGACTGCTCATCGTTCTGGAAAGTTCATTATGAGGGATTCCTCACATTTCAAGCACCTGCCTCAGAGCCTTGCGGTTCAAGACATCAGAAGTGATACTCTGTCAAAAGAGGGCTAGGAAAGCCTATGGACTGCAATTGTGTCTAGATTGCCAGTGCCTGCTGTGGTTGCTTCTCCTGTGTCTCCTCAGACTCACACAACAAGGTCTGGAAGAGTGGTTCGAGCGCCTCGACGACTCATTGAGGAACTATGATGTATATATGTTTTGTTTGTACTTTTTTATTTACCAAAGGGGGAGATGTAGTGTCTTGTGCATTATAGAGCGCAGAACCTCTCTGGTCCCTAACGGACTCCGTAGTCTAGGGACGTAAATGATTGGGTGTGGTTAATAAAACTCATGACGCTGTACAGGTCAGTTAACGGTTACACTCTAGAGAATAAAGACGGATAATACCGAGCTCCTTGTGTGGTGGGATTCATTTACATGCTACCAGATTGGGGAGCACACTACAATGTGACTCCACAATAAACCCAGGAATCGCCAAATGTGGTTAAGTGGATTTTGTTTTCAGATACTAATCAATCCAGTACATAATCAGAATAAAAAGAATTTCAAGAGATACAACAGTGCAGCAGGTAAGCTGAAATGTCTCAGTAGATTAAGCTGTAATACAGAATAGTGACAACCACAACAATAAAGAAACAAATTAATGTAAACAGGTGTTCATAAAGAAACCTCCCTTCTCTCTTCTAAACATATATCGACTACAGAACCATCTATTTAATATTTCTAGTTAGGGCACTTAGAAGGTGTCAGCATAATACAGACTTCTGTAGAAGTATTGGAAAAGGAATCAAGTGTTTAGCCTAATGAAATACCAGCATTTGTAAAGGGCACAGCTACCTCCGGAGAGGTGTTCCGGCGCTGGGGGCCCTCGGGAAGATTAAGCGAGCTATTGCCCAGAGTCACATGGTGCTGGGCTAACCTGCCGCCAGCACCGGGGATCGAACCGTGAACCCCGTGGTCCGGAGTCAGGCACCCTGGCCGCTGTGCCACACCTCTTCTACTGAAGCTGCACACTTGCAGGAAAAGGAAAGCAGAGAGGTATGTCCCTCTCCAAGTCTAAAAGGAATCTGCCCTTATAAATGTGGGAATACCAATTAAAATAACAGGAGCTTCAGAAGCATCCTTATGTCCTCTCACACTACCAGAAACCAATCAAATTGTTACTCGAGAGGAGCGCCCACACCCTCCGTTAAGGTTTCTGATTGCATTGAATCTTGGCCTTTAAACTGCAACCGTGAACACCCGCCCTGGTACATGATGAACAGAAGGCCTGTTTGATCATTAATTCTCCATGTTCACTGCCAAGTTCTTCCCTTGAGGCCTCACTATCGACTGTCTAATACAAATACGCCTTTTTCGAACCAGAAGCAGGATAATGCACCTGCAAAAAAGAAAGAAAGAATATACTCGCTAGGCTAAATGCATTTCAATTGAGGCCTGTAGTCAGGCTAAGTTAACTCAGCAGTCATTATGAACTTCAAATACATGGTCATGCATACACAAGTATATAAAAAGGACATGATTACATGTTTCAACTGAACATTAGTGCATTAGTATATAAACATCTAATCCATTCGATGATTACATTTCATTAATACATTTATATACTTCACCCATGTTAAGGAAGTCAAGACACAATGTGCATTTATTGTCAGTTATGAGTACATAATTGTAACATTGTGACCGATAAAGGGCTGAGCTTAACTTCAGCTGCTACACAGCCATTTACACAATAAAGGTCTGGTACAAAAACGAGTAACAGGCCCATTAATACCGGAGCGTTTAATTATGATCTGTGCAGAGTTAACATAAGATGAAGCACATGTAATTAGCAGTGGATTAAGAACATACTACTGTTGTTACTGGCACCTTCACGATTATGAGAGATCTAGCAATGAGGCCCTCTGGGGTATAATGCAAGCAAAAAGACAAGTAGCTTGAAGAAAAAGTTGTATAAAGGGGATAGGTGTGGAAATCTCTCATAAATTACTTTTAGCCATTTGAAGCTATCTGATGTCATAAATGACTACAAACATATGCTTCCCCTCTGTTTTTAAACAGCAGGCTTCAAATCTGAATTCATAAAAACAGTAACACCAAACCACATACGTAAACCTCACAACCAGCTTTTTTCCAAAGTAAATGCTCTAAATTCAACAGCTCCTCTTCCAGTAACATGTTTCTGAAATCAATGTGGCACAGTCAATACATCATTTTGAGTGTGCCCTAAAGTTGTTATGACATTTTTTTTGTTGTGGCCCTAAACGCAGTTATTAATCACAGCGCTTTTCAATATAAACTTCATGTTGCTCTACGAGAAGAAGCGGTTAAGCCTAATTACTGGAAACAATGCAGCGCGTGTATCGTTTGTGTAAACTTCCACCTAACTAGTGTGGTGAATAAAATGGTACAAGCTAATGTGTAAATTACATCCACCATTTTAAATGTCGGAGCTACAACAGCAATAGGTTCCATCTTTGATTATACTCCCAGATATAATCATCATGGGACATTTGTAAAGCACCGAACAAACCTCGAATGGACACCAAACATTGGGTGTATATCAGAATGATAACTGATGCTCACAATGGTGAATAACCAGCTGACAGACGCTCATTCATATAAGAAACAAGAAGCACCACTGTCTTTTGATCAATTGATAACTGTTCTACAAATATATAAAATGATAACCACACTCAGGCAACAAAATTTCCTTTAAGAAATGTTCACACTCGAGTTTTCACGCAAGGCGATATTTACCATTATGGATACTACCTACCTAAAAATCGCACACACTAAAGAGGTGTGTAAATAATTTTGGTACACAAAGTGTTGCCAATGTGGAAATGTCCTTAGGTGTTCACCAGACAGTCTTTCCATAGGACACTAAAAATCTACTTTTGCATGGGATACCTATAGTTCATTCAGTAGCGTAGCTAGACCTTTTGCCCCGCGACGGCCATATGTAAGAGCGGGGGAGGGGGTAGGATTGCTGGCAACTCCTGCGGCAGCCGCCCCTCAACGGCCACAGGTAAGGGCCGCCCCCAAAACTCTTGCCACCCGGGGCGGACCGCCCCCCCCTCTACGCCACTGGGTTCATTGTCAGCTACCATTTCCTGGCGTGAACATGTGATTAACATTCCTTGATCTTGGGAAGCAATTCTGCACATTCCATGTGCAGCATGCATCCATGACTCACACTATCTTCGCCAATCATAAATAGCAATCATAAGCACTGTATTCGGTGTGTCAGGTATGGTTTGCAAGTATGTTTGGGTGCGAGCTATGGTTTGTGGCGCTTACCAAAATGGGGGAATTTCAAGTGGATTTAGATTTTATTTCATAACCATAAGTGATCTTTAACTTTGATTTTCAGTGATTTTCATAGGTTCTTTAACATATCGATCAAAGCTGACCATAATGTCACATTGATTGTGTTTTCAGATGGAAAGCTAAATGTTTTACTGGTGGTTGTGTGGATATACATATGAGGTGAGTGTGAGCTAGGTGTGATAGTGAACGAGAATGGTTATGGGTCATTTTGCAGCCAAGCCCGTGTTCTGCTTGCCCTTCAGCTGTGTGAGATGAGGTTGATTGCAGGGCCTGGTAACAGGCAAGGCACAGCACAAGCCCACCTGGCGGCTAGCCACTGCGGTCTTCAGTCATGTAAAATTCTCCCATGTGGGCATCTGCACATTTAGTTTGCAAGTTAAACCCAATTCTAGCATCTCAACCTTCATACAAATCCTTCAAATGGTACCAAAGTTGTACAGAAATCCAAGCTTTTGACCCCTTTATCTTTATTCCTCCCTCTTGTCAGATCAGCATGAAACCTGAAATCCATGCACAAGACTTAACATGACATACCAAGCAGAAAATTAAACATTTACATTATTGACAAATTGTGAACACATTTGGCAAAGGGTGCCAAAGTTAATAGCAAATTAACACTTTTTGCTCCCTTTGTCATTCTCCTTTTGACAGGTTTGCTTGAACCTCAACATAGCAGTAAGTTAAACATAATAAGTGCTGCAAAATGTTGGGCAGATCCGGAAAATGGCTCCAAAGTTATTAACAGACCAAAGATTTTTTTAGCCTCCCCACCACTGTCCCCTTTAACTTTGCCGTCCCGCATATCAGATCTCAATGAAATCAGAAATCCCTGCACTGGTCTAACTTGCAACTGCAGGCAAAACCCCATTCAAAATCTTGAAACTGCCTACGTTATCAGCAAATGAACACTTTTTGACCCACCCCTCCACTTTAACTGTGCCTGCACGTTTGGCAAGAAACTCAAACTATTAGGTCTAAGCTAAACAAGCCAGGTTTCTACCAAATTGTGCATGGATCCATGAGACTGCACTAAAGCTATTAACAAATCTACGAATTTGTGACCCCCTCAACTCAGTTTAAATGTGTCCCCCTTGTTGGTTCTGCATAAACCCTGAGGGGCATATTTACAAGCCCCTTGCGCCACTTTTGCGCCGCCTTTGCGTCACGCATGTGACGCAGCGGCGACGCAAACCATGCGCCGCGTTGCGCTATATTTACAACGTGACGCATCTAGTGAGATGCGTCACGTAGTAAACCCCTGCGCCACATGAAACCTGCGTCAGGTTTCATGTGGGCGCACCGGCGCAGGGGGCGTTCCGGCACAGGAACGCCGGAAAAGTGACGTAGTGAAATCTACAAGATTTCACGCAGTCACTTTTCCGACGCTGGTGCGCAAAATCCTTACGCCTGCTTCAAGCAGGCGTCAGGATTGACGCACCATGTTAGGGATAGGGAAGGTTGGAACAGTGCTGGAGCTGCGTCGCGCTTGCGACACAACTTCAGCACTGCGCCAACCTTCCGCTCGGCAGATGCGTCACGCATCTGCTTATCCTCGTGCCACGATGCGCCGCATTGTAAATGCGGCGCATCGGACGTGGCGCAAGGGTAAACTTGCGTGACGCATTTTCCCTGGCGCATCCCTGCTGATATGCAGGGATGCGCCAGGGAACGTAAATATGCCCCTGAGTCTCGTGTACTGAGCTTCAGTTCCTCAAAGCCTGTCAAATTTCATGGAGATTCATTACACAACACCAAAGCTATTAGCCGCAGGGACATCTTAAGGATTTTGGGGGTCCTGGGCCAAATGTATTTTGGGGGCCCCTGTTCGGAACAGCTTTGAATCTATGATTCAATTTCAGCTCGTTCATGCCCTCTTTGGCCAGGTCCACTGACAGGGCACAAGCACAGTCGTTCACATTTTCAATATTATTACAGAGCAGCAGTGCACAAATATTACTGCAAATAATCTCTGAGAACCTCCCATTTCTCATGTGTGAGGTCCTTTCGTCAATTACAAGTAACTTTTTTTATTGATGTTGTGTGAAACAAACATTTCTCTGCAAAATGTCTGTGATAGACTCTCACACATCACCCACATTAAAAATTAAAGGAAAGCGGTATTTAAAAATCTGTTTAATTATTATTCAAGGTCAACAGGGCAAAACTCTGCAGAACAGAGCTTGCTCCATCAGAGGGTCACCTGAAAGGCTGGGGCCCTGGGCCAGAGCCCTCTTTGCCCATGCCTTAAAACATCTCTGATTAGCCCATGAAAATGTTTTTTCCCCCTTTCAATCTGCCCCCACTATATGGATGTGTATGCAATCTACCGTACCCACAGAAGACTAAGCATACTAAGGTCTTCATTTACAAGAAGGGACGTATTGCTGCGCTGCTACAGCAATGCCTCAAAATGACTTATGAATCTATATGTCATTTTTAAACGCCATCGATGCGCCTTATTTACAGTATGGCACCATGGCGTAAGGGCCAGGCTATGTAAAAAAAAATTACACTGATGCGGGCATGATGGCACAGCGTAAGCTGACGTTTCGGCCGGAAAAGTGTCGTAAGACAGATTTGCATCACGTAACGCAACCCAAACCACCTTAGCGTCACTTTTCAGTGCGTGAAACCTGAAAAAAATATAAAAATTGACCAAAACCTTTTTTAAAATAGCACACTTCACAGAAGTCGGCCATGGAGTGGGGAGAAGGGAGCAGCAGCCAGGACAACAACTCCAACAACCCCAGCACCAGGCAGGATGTCCAGACAGACTCCCATGGGAAGAGGAAGGCAACTTTAGTGAGAAGGAGAATGAAATCCTGATCACTGATGTGCTAGACCACCAACATCAGCTATTTGTCACCTCAAAATTGCCATTAGGAAAGAAAGAGGCCATTTGCAGGCCATATTGGCCAAGGTCAACAGCGTGGGACAAGCGGAGAGGACAGCCACCGACTTGAAGAAATACTGTCACAACATAAAGAGACGGATGGAGGAGATACTGGCCAACAATCTGAAGGCAGCCATGCAGACCAGAGGAGGAACTGGTGGTAGCTGTTATCCCAGAGGAGTTGGTGGCAAGAGTTTGGGGACAAGACAGTGCAGCCCATGAGGAACAACAAGACCTATAGGGTAAGTCGCAACAAGGGGCATTGTGGGCAAAATGGTGATATTGGGCAGTGCAGCTAGCTAAGTACCAGCTCTCCACTGCACCGTGTGCAGGGCAAAGGGCAGGTATATGGGTCATGTACCGCTAAGCAGCACATAAGTCACACTCCCCAGTTACATGTTGCACAGCTCACTCCAGTTCTGTCATGTTTCTCCATTCCATGTGTGAAGTGTAGCACCAGTCCACGGTCACTTCTGTAAACTTGCACTTGTAGTCGAATGTACAACATGAGTCACCAGAACTACAAGTCCCACAATACCAAGCAAAAAACATGGGGCCTCAGTTACAAGAGGACTGTGCTGCCGCACCATCACTTTTAATGACACTCAGGTGGTGCAGGCTTCTCAATCATATCTATGAGGAGATGCAAAGCCACCCTGAGTGGCTTTGAATGGCCTCATAGGTATGGATTAAGGCAGAGAAGTGCAAAGCGCTGCCTAGCCTTACTCTACGTCAATGCGGTTTTGCATGGCCTCTCAGATATGTTTCTGCACTGTGAGCCTCTGGAATATCAAGAAAAGTGATGTTCTGTGAGCACACTATAAATAAGCACCTGGGTGCGGGGGTGCGGGAGTGATGCACACCAGAAGACCATGTGTGTTGACACAAAAGATGGTGTGTGGCCCTGGTGGGCCTCTGGTAGTGCAGTGCATTGTAGCTGCTGGCGGAGCACCTTGGACGGCCACTGTGTTTGGATGGGGATACATTGCATAAGAAGGAGGTGAGACGTCATATGTGTACAGCAAGGTAGCCTGACAAATACAAATGCACTGATGAGTCTGGCATTGTCACACTTGTGTCGTAGTTGAGAAGGGATGACATAAAGGAGCCCATTGGGGTACTGCATCCTACATGTGATGTGGCCCTGGATGAAGATGTATCACACAGCAGTAGGGAGTCTGGAGGCGAATTGTTTCACCTTGCAGCACATGTCAAATTCGGAGGATGTGAAATAGGGATCTGAAAAGATATAGGAAGAACTAGTTCGCCACCACAAAGCCCATGAGTCAGGGATGGTAGAAGGCTAAGGTGGATGGGCCCAGTTGTGTGGCAAACCTGGGTAGGTACATGTCACCAATTTCAGCACTTTTACCATGTTGTGTTCAGGTTGACCTAGAGCCCTCAAAAACAGGCTGGCATGTCAGTCTATTGGATATGGTCAAGCATATTGTTGGTGTTGTAGGCACATAAGTGTCAATGTAGGATCTGGGTTCCATCAGTGTATGGCAGTAAGTTGTGTCCCTGGTCCAAAATAGGAATTATCAGAGGGACATTTACATGTACAAGTGAGGGGGCCTGAGTCAAACAATGTGTGATACTCAGAAGATAATTTACTCTTGCAATGATGAAATGGGGTGAGCGTCAGTGCTAGCAATCTACATAGTTTGACTGGGCACATCTCCTCAGAGTTGCTACACTGTGCCCACTGTCCACTAATATGGAGTCAACTGTGTGTGTAATGAACTCACATGAGTATACACCACTCGGAAAACCTTAATAAGAACATGCACTCACACATTCCTGTAGTGTTTCAAGGTTGGAAGCTGTGTAAAGGTCTGCAGGATATGTGTGAAATACAGAACCCTGGCCACATGAATGCACAATGTGCATGCAAGACAGCACGACAAGGCAGAGTCCACGGTGTACTGTGTGAGAGGTAGATTGCAGGTTCAGAACTAATGTCCCAAGCCACATCACTTTCACAGGAGCGAAGGGCTGAGTACTGGTCACAGGGAATGTAGGTTTCCTGGGGATTAGGTGCAATGTGTAAAGTAGTGGTGTCAATACGTCCAAATGAAGATATGGAGTGACGCAATGCAGTGCAAGTCGATGCATTGCCTCACACTATGATGGGGAGGCATGCCATTGGCGTCACGGTGGGTTGCTCCACATAACACCCATGGCATTTGACACATTCCCAGATTTATAACAAGCTGGAAACCGTCAAAAGCCATACTCCTCCCTGGGGGACCCATGTGCATATGAAGACAGATTTGGATCTATGATGTTAGGACACATGGAATGGTATACATGATCCATCTAGGTGCTCCCCGGGGAATGTCATGCAACATGCAACATGCAAGAGGGCAAAATCTATGGCCAATCACCTATGTGAAATGAGTGATGTGTAGCAAGTATTCGTATTGTTCTTCAGCAATGATTCACTGTTAAGGCATATACACAGAGCCACACACATAGCAGCATAGATTGACTCAGTTCCAGGTAGTTGAAACATAGACAGAGTGTGCTAGCTACCTCCAATTCAACAGACCAGTTGGATACTTCTCCAAGAATGACACATTGACATACCTAGGACACTATAACATAGAGCACCAAATGAAAATCAGACAAGAGTATGTGCTCCTTGATATATGCAATAGTCTGTCCTAACTTACCTGTACAGATTGTTACCTAGAAGCACATCAACTCATACTTACTCTATGTGATGAGTGTGTACATGCATGCAGTAGAGCACACATTTTTTAGTGTATTGAGCTGTATCTTTCAGGTAATTGGCCAGAAATTGTTCAATGGAGAGAAAATCTGGGGATACAGTATGGGTAACAACAGCATTTGGAAGAATTTGGAATGGTCTGTATGCTGACAACACAGTGCATACATGCCTGTGGTACTTAATGCATTGGCCTTATGTCTCACAAAGCACTACATAAGTATGGAAATGTGTCTATTTCAGGCCATTGGATATATGGAGTAGAAATCAGGCAAGTGACAGCATTGCCATGTGTGGACTAGTGGCATGTCCCACATCCACTCATACCTATTCAGCCTGTACTGGTGTATGGTTCATCACAACCTGTGGGGACCTGCCACACAAAATGTTCCATAAATTCCCATATGTACGCCTACAGTAGCAATGTGCAGCAGACAGACAGCAAGAGGATCATCCCTCTGATTCCATGTCCACATTGTGATTAATCACAACTTCCTTTGTACCACCATGCCATTTTGCAAGTCTCTCCTCTAGCACCCCATCTCACATGTCACCGCTAGGCTGTACTCTAAGGGTTGCGCTGGTATCCATGATGCGGGATGACAGTTGCCACATATGATCAATGTGGGCTAAGGGGTGAACCCAATTAAGTCATTGGCATGGACAATGGACTTATGCAGTCACTGAAACAAATGGGATATGTGACTTGCCCACTGGTTATGCTATCATGAATGATACATATTAACAATGCCACCTCACAAATACATATGCAGCATCTATACTAGGATGGAATCATGTTTTAGTATGGTGAGCCTGCTCACATGGTCACCCAAGTCCATTGGAGTTCAAACTTTGGCTAGACGCTGTACTACAGGTACATGTATGGAATACCAAACAATATGCTGTTTGAGTGGCATAAATATCTGACATTTCTTCAATCATTTAAACTGTACCAATGTTGGTAGGGTGGAGGACAGTAATCTGCATGCATGTGCTTGGTATAATATGAACACACAATAGGAGGACAAGTATATTGGTAAAATGTCCATTGTGCACATATCTACATTAGATGTACTGTTGACTGTTGGAAGTTTGGTCTGAGGTATGTGTTACATGCCAATCACACCTGTGTCCTGCTCAAATTTGGACTTTGGCAAACATACTGTGTCAGGGAATTCACAGCCTATCCCATGCAACATTTGTGTCACATATTTCTGGTAACATGTTGGCGATTTCGGGCTAAATTATGTGTGAGAGACATTAGAACTAATTACCATCAGTTGGTTTTGGGGCAGGAGATGGTACATGTGCCATAAGTATCCACACCTTAGCTGCCACAACAGTAGCACAGCATATTAAGAGGCATCCTTCATGTGAGCCTGCCTACATTGCTAATGATTCCACATGGCAATTTGGCCCTGTCATTTGTACATGCATTTTTGTTCTACTTAAATTTGTAAATGTACATGTAAGGTGCAGCTTGTTTCCCCAGAGTAATAATTGCCCTTGCATATGTTTCTGCAGCCAATTTCAGCAAACACTCACAATCCTTACAGATCACAGAAACAATAAGGCGACAGTCTCCAGTAGCACTGGGATCTCTGAATGTTGCGACCTCACCAATGGTGTATGGGTTTGGTTCACCAACAAGACAAAACACATGGTACATAGCTCTGTGAATGCTGAACATGTACACTTTGTACATATGAAGCACAGTACATTGACGTCACAAATGCCTAGTATTGTCTGTACGTTGGACTTGTAGCACAAGGTACAGTTGGAATGCCCTCATGATGGAAATATGTATGCCTTGTTGCAGCGTATTCAGATGATAGCATGAACATCATATATGAGGTGCACAGAGTGCAGACAAGGTACAAGACCAGCCTAGCTTGCCACATGGTGCAAGGGTGCCAGGCTTTGATGCCTATGTGAACAGTCCAATTTGATTGACCACACTCTGCATATTGTGACAATGCTGGGGCCTTTTCAAGTGAATATGTGCACTTTACCATGCTACACACATCAGACAGTACCCACACTTGTTTGTCTCATTTATGTAGCTCCTTACATGTGACCAGTGCACTCTAAAGGAACAATGACCAATCAAAGGCCATACCGGCTTATAAAGGTATGATGACTTTTTTTGTAACGGAGACATATGTGTGACCATTTGGGGAGGAACATGCACCCTGTCCAACCTGTGGCTTGATAACATGTGAGTGCGCTCCCTGCAACATACATGGCAGGTGGGCCACACAGTTCTGAGTCAGTAATGACCTAGCTGGCTGGGTGACAGGCACGGCGAGGATCTGGAGAGTCTCTGAGGCGATGCACTAACCTTGATGTAAGTTTGACTACAGGTGGGCACCCCCACACTTCGCCAGTTCTAGAGGAATTTTCTATGAACCTCGAACACGATTAGTGTATTGATTAAGGTATGTCTGCTTGACTGGGAGCATTCTCCACAGATACCGGAGGTAGGATCGGAGGGGTCCTCCCGTTTTGGGTCCCGAAGGGTCCTGATGAATGCCGAGTGACCCTTTCTTTTGGGCACACTTCCAACGGCAGAAACATGCCGACACTTTGGCAGTAAAGGAGGGGTGAAGGAATCTTAATTCTCTCCTCTCACCACCATCCTTCACGTTTTTATTCTAGCCAGATGGCCCCGGAATAAATTTGGCAATGGGTATACATCTGAGCTAGTTTTAACACTCACTGGCTGCACTTTTTCTTCGGTGATCCCAATACTGTGTATTCGTTTGTATTGTCTTTTCCTCCCTGTTGCTCCACCCCAGGCGTTGGTCTGCGTGGTGGTGTCTGCAGCACGCCCTATGATGAAGCATGTCACAATTTTGTGAGTGAGGGCAGTTTTTTAACATTGGACACGTACCTTTGGTTCCTATGTATACACTATTTATATACTTCTCCTCTTCCCTACTCCTTTGTGTGTTATTCAGTGGGTGACAATACACCCTGCACAGTGTGGGATGGGTCCTACATCACCTATGAGCCTCCCCTGCACTGCATGGTTTCTTTTGGCTATTGTAGTGCCCCTGTGAACAAGCCCCTGTGGCATGATCAGTGTATGTAGTGGAGTTAGCCGTATCATGCCATAGTAACCTATATACATATCTGGCCCTTCTAGAATAAAAAACGTTAGGAGTATTTCGCTACAGCCACACAGTGACAGGCTCATGGTATATAGAAACTTACTGGTAGTCCCACCAACTTCTATCCCCAGGTGATTCAGGAGATCCTTGTATTGGTAAACGGTCCACTCGACACCAAATACTCATTTGGAACCGCACCTTCTCCGACCGGTGTCGCCTCTCACGGGTTGGGTAGCCTTAGCTAACCCTGCCTCCACTTCCGATCGTGTTGGGCACGTACTTCACCAACAGCCACGGCAGGCTTCCAAACTCCTCCTCCTTCAGGTTCTTGGCCCTCCTTGCCCGACATCTACCTACCCCCACTTGCCACCCTAAACCCACCAACAGAAACACTATCCTTCCCCCTACCACTATAACTATTAGCCACTATTTAGACAAACACCCCACAATGCACTACACAAAGCAACACAAAATACAATTACAAAACAAATTGGACAGTTTTGAGATATGGCAGGGACAGCACAGACACCAACAAGACCAAGAAACAGCACCAAACTCTCCAGCAAACAACAAACACCTCCACCAGCCAGCACAGAAAAAAGACAGTAAGTGAAAGTGAAAGGAACTGCACACTTCGTGATTTGCAGCTTGGCTGAGCCATTGCATCGTTTCCTGTGTGGATATATCACGTTTCCAACATATGCGTCATTTTTCCTACTAAAGCATAGTTTTTTCGCTAGAGAAATAGTCGCGAGCTATACAATGCCCAATGCATTGTTTTTGATGCTTTGGCATTGATGCCTGGCTTCCACCTGATGCGTTTTCCACTAAAGCGTCATGTTTTGTAGTAAAGCATCACTTTTCCTACATAAGCGTCATGTTTACTAGTAAAAAGTCACTTTTCCTAAAAAGGTGTCACCTTTTCTATTTAAATGCCACGTTTTGTGGTAAAGCGTCACTTTTCCTACAAAAGCATTCCGTTTACTAGCAAAAAGTCACCTCTCCTAGAAAAGTTTCACCTTTCTTACCAGAGTCTCACCTTTCCTACTCATGCGTCCCGTTTTGTGGTAAAGCGTCACCTTTCCTACAAAAGTGCCACGTTTACCACTGAAAAGTCACCTTTCCGAGAAAAGTGTCCCCTATCCTACTCAAGTGTCACGTTTTCTGCTACGGTGTCACCTTTCCTACAAAAGCATCACGTTTACTACTGAAAAGTCACCTTTCTTAGAAAAGTGTCACCTTTCCTACTCAAGCGTCACTTTTTCTGCTACAGTGTCACCTTTCCTACAAAAGCATCACGTTTATTACTACAAAGTCTGCTATTCATCAAAAAGTGTCACCTTTCCTACTCAAGCATCACGGTTTCTGCTCCAGCGTCACTTTTCCTACAAAAGTGCCACGTTTACTACTACAAAGTCACCTTGCCTAGAAAAGTGCTGAGTTTCCTACTTCAGTGTCACCTTCCTACACAAGCATCACGTTTTGTGGTAAAGCGTCACTTTTCCTAAAAAAACATCACATTTACTATTACAAAGTCACCTTTCCTAGAAATGTGTCACCTTTCCTACTGAAGCGTCACGTTTTCTGCTACAGCGTCACCTTTCCTACAAAAGTGTTGTGTTTACTACTACAAAGTCTCCTATCCTAGAAAACTGTCACCTTTCCTACTCAGGCATCATGTTTTCAGCGACAGCGTCACATTTTCCTACAAATATGTCACGTTTCCTACTGAAAAACCACCTTTCCTAGAAAAGTGTCACCTTTTCTACTCAAGCGTCACGTTTTCTGCTACAGGATCACCTTTCCTAAAAATAGATCATGTTTACTACTAAAAAGCCACTTTTCCTAGAAAAGTGTCACCTTTCCTACTCAAGCATGGTTTTTTTACTGACACATCACTAGGGAAATGGGCAAGGCACAAGTTACACACAACACATTTCAATGCGGAGTGCATTGTTTCTGATGCTTTGACGTTGATACATGCCTTCTGACCTGAATGTAAACATTTGAGGGCTACTTCTAATTGATGTGATGTGTGTAAGTTGACGTTCCTGGGACTGTGACATAAATGCAAAGACAACTAATGGTTTCAAACATTTGCTGTCTTGTTGAACCTTTATAATATGTTGGTGAATCGTCCATTCCCGAACATGGGGATCAAGTAAAGAAATGTTGCACAATGTGTGTGCGTCTGCGATTTCCAGTAGCAGTGTTTTGGAATTCTCCACTATCGTCATCCTCCTCCTCCTCCATTGAGTCCTGCTGTTGTTGGCCCCTGTCCCAGAGGACATTAGTCTGCACACACATATATTGTGCAGTATGGCACACACCAGTATTTTTGCACCGCATTGGGAGTTGTAGAGCAATCTACCCCCTGAAATGTCCAGACAGCGGAACCTGGCCTTGAGCAGGGCAAATATTTGTTCAACAATATTCCGTGTCTTGCTGAGTGCCTGGTTGTAGGCCTACTTTGGCTCAGTCTGGGGGTGTGTATATGAGGTCATTTCCCATGGCTGAAGCCCATATCCCTGGTCAGCTGGAAGTGAAAGGAAAGGACAGCTGGGGGAGAGGATGTAGCCTAACGTCTAGGGCGGTCAATGTCAAATCTGGGGAACCGGGTTCGAGTCTCGGCAATGACGCTCAACATCCTGTGATTCTGGGTAAATCACTTAATCTCCCCGTGTCTAACAAAAATGAATGTATCCTTGTGTAATGCAACTGGTGCTCATGTAAAGCGCTCTAATACCTGATACCTTTGGGTCAAGTTCACGCTATATAAAACTAAGGGAAAAAAACTGTCAATACTTTTGCTAACTTTTACAGATACATGCCAGGCCAAGTGTGTTATGTGTCGTTACACTGTCATATCGATTTCTAATGTTGGTTTTATAATATGTATTAGTCATACAGTTGTTCATAGGTTAACACATGTCTCCTCCATTACTATGTGTAATGGCAAATGCAGAGCATGGGCTGATACATTGTACACTTCAATATCCTGACTGTCATGTTGATGCTGTATTTTTCTGTGATGTCTGTTTGGAGATGCTCCTGACCACTCTATGTCATGTGCTCCCACTACATGTGTGAAGTGGCTGATGGGGATCAAGTATTTGGGTAGTTGGTTCTCCCTAGATAGGTAGTGACATAGCAGACATTCCTTACACTGACACGTGTATAAGTCCATGATAAACCACAGATGTCAGTGGTGGGATACATGACATGCCTGATGAATCGTGGGAGTAGCTTGTAGACTCCCCCACAACCCCTATGGAAGCCCTCCCTTGCACACAGTGATGCTACACAGCATTTGACCCAGCAATGCATTGCATCTGTACGCATTCACCATTCAATGGCAGCCATAGTGACTTTGTGTGTCTTGACTTGTGTAACTTGGGGGTTTGCCTGACACATGTACCATGAAGCATGGTGCATGTATTAGGCACAGCCCTCATACATATGTCACTATCTGTGTCCACAGAGATGGGTATTATGTCATCCATTTTTAACTTTTAGTGTGTGTGTTAGGTAAGTTTTGCTTACCTACAAGTAGGCCATTCCAGTATGGTCCATTCTTGGAGCGCTCATTTATGATGGAGTGCCTGAATATGTATGCGCCATGCTCACTCCCAGGGTATTTGGCTAGCACGTTCGTGAACAGGCCTAAAGTCCGCGATGGCCTGGGCATTTATGGAGCGTGAGTGCTTCCAGTTCCTGTAGGTTGGGATGTGGCTGAAGGGGGAACCAGTTGCACATGTGTGCAGTTCATGGCACCCAGCACGTGTGGGAATCCAGCGATGGTATAAAGCCCTTGTTTGGCTCCAGCTGCAGTTCTTAGGTGTTGGGGAAGAGGGGGTAGCGGGGTGTCAGAAGAATGATGGCATCCAGGATTGGGGGAAGGAGTGAGGAGAAAGAATCCGGCCACTCTGGTGGTTGTTATCTAGAAGCACCACGATTCCAGCATGTGTAGTATCGCCATGAGCTTCAGCTGTGGAGTAATGTAGGTAGACCTGGCAGCTGCTGTCTGGAGTTTTGGTGCAATCAGGTGTAGCAGCTCTACAAGGGACTCCATCTTCAGCCAGTAATAGGTGATGACCTTATCCTCCCTGATTCCTATTAGGGTAGTCCGCAGGTTTAAAACACGCTCCCTTCTCATGCGTTGCCTATGTGGTGGTGGGGTGGGTAGTTGGGGTGGTGGGGATGGTGGTGATCATCTCCTTGTGACTCAAAGCTGCAATATGAGCACCTCCATGGTGTAGTTGTGGTTGCAACACTGTCCTGTCCAGCTTCTCTTCATGTGGCAATGTCAAAGTGTCATTTCCTACTCTTGTGTTTTACAGATGCAGGATTTTTGACGGTATCAGATCTCTGTGCCACTCAAGCCACCACTGCGTCACTTTGGTAAAATCTCGTAAATATCCATGCGTCTGTTTTATGGTCGCATGTAAGGTGGAACACCTGTCTTGCATATTTTAATACTTACATGGCGCAGGCGGTTCTGATGCCGGTTCCTTTTGATGAAAGACTCCAAAAAGTGACGCATCCTCCAAGATAAGTCAACTTGTAAAAATGTTGACGCATTGGTGGTGCAAGTTCCTCGTAAATGATCCCCTTAATGTTTGCCAAACTTCATGTAAATTCATCAAAGGAAGCCACAGGTCTTAGCATATGAACACTTCTTCACCCCAGGCCCTTTTTAACTGTGCCCCCTCTTGACAGATCTGCACAAGTTTAAAAATAGATAAAGTAACGTAAATATGGTAAGTGTCTGCTAAGTCTGTGCAAATTCGAGAAACAGAACTAAAGTTATAGGAAAATTTAAAAAAGACTTTTCAACTATCACAATAGTTCTAGAATGCAACCCTTTAAAGACCGTTGACCACCTTTTTCAAGCACTAATACCTCTAAAACTAGAGCACTCATTTACTCCAAACGTAGAAAAGTCACTCTGTAACAAAGGGGAATTGGATTGAAAAGAGAGAGAGAGAGAGAGAGAGCAAGAGAGAGGGAGAGAGAGAGATACATCCTCTGGGCAGCAAGGTCACCCTCAGCATAAATATCTCTCCTCTTTTTCTTCTGACTAGTTACCTGCAGTGGCAGTCAGAGTGTCACTTTTCCCTATTCTTACCCAACAATTCCTTCTTTCCTGCTAGGGGTTACATCCTCATTTTCAGGACTGGAGTAATTCAGTAGGTAGAGCCACGGACTCAACATTGTCTCCGATGCCGACAACACCCAGCTGATTCTCTCCCTTACAGACAAACCCACAGCCACCAAGAGCAACTTCCACAACGAGATGAAGGCAGTCACCACCTGGATGAAGGACAGCTGCCTCAAGCTTAACTCAGACAAGACAGAATTCTTCATCCTGGGCTCCTCCCTCTACACCTGGGACGACTCTTTATGGCCCGCAGGGCTCGGAATCCCCCCTCACACGCACGAGGCCTCAGCATCATCCTGGAATCCTCGCTCTCAATGAACCGCCAAATCTACGCTGTTTCATCCCCCTGCTTCCACACACTCCACCTCTTTTAGAAGATCTTCAAGTAGATTCCCACCGAGTCCAGGAAAACGGTCACCCATGCACTCGTCAGCAGCAGACTCGACTATGGCAATGCACTCGATGCCGGCACCACCCAGAAACTCCCAAATAAAACTGCAGACCATCCAGAACGCCTCCGCCAGACTCATCCTCAACATCCCACGCCACAACCACATCACCGGCCACCTGAGACCTTCACTGGCTACCTGTCAACAAAAGAATCACCTTCAAGCTCCTCACCTACGTCTACAAAGCCCTCCACAACGCTGGACCTGCATACCAAAACCACTGCCTCTCCTTCTACACTCCCACAAGACATCTCCACTCCGCTCAACCGGTCCTTGATACCATCCCACGGATCCTCAAGACCACAGCTGGAGGAAGATCCTTCTCCTACCTCATTTTGAAGTCCTGGAATTCCCTGCCTCTGCATGTCAGACAATCACCATCTCTGCCGCAATTCAGGAAAGACCTCAAGACCTGGCTCTTCGACTGAACCACAGACCCCCCCACTCAGTGCCTTGAGACCCTCACGGGTGAATAGTTGCGCTTTATAAGATTACTGATTGACTGATTGATTGATTGATCCTAAGGGAAGAAAGCAATGGAATTATTCTAGAATACTATGGAACCTACTTTTCTAACCCTCTCAAGAGACCCTCAAGCTCACAATCCTGTGGGTTACCTGATTTCCAGTTCAGGATGGCTGCGCAATTATTTTTTTAATTCAAGAATTACATTAATTCCCTATACACTGTTGCAGATATATCATTGTGATAAAATCAACAAGAATACATGTGACAAAAAGTTGTTCCGATGACCAGGCAAAGATAATCAAAATAATTCTACAGAGTTGTTTGTAACCTATATCAAATCAGCAGTTCTTACAATAATTGTGAAGTCTCTTTATCAATGAGTAACATATCTGGTGTCTTTTTCAGGTATCCTAAAGTCCAAATGGAGCCAAGTGTCAAGGAAATCCCAGGACGGTAAGTAAGTTGTTTTTAACTCATAGTGCATGCATTCATTACTGTGGTATTTGCAGGCATCTGTGGGTATGTTGTTTTTGTAATATTGTCCTTACAGGTTCCCTTGAGTATCAGGATGTCTTTGCTGCAAATAATCTGAGTTTGTGAATCAAGAGGACCTCACCACAGGTAGGAATGAGGTGAGACTGCCAACTGGGGTCAAGAAGCTGAAGAAACCGCTTTGAGGCAGGATCAACCATGGAACAGCTGGCACCTGCTACTAAGTAGGAAAATCCTTTAGAATCGTAGTACGAGGTAAGTGAAATAACAGGCAGTGTGACTCGAGCAGACACAGCTTTTGTGAACAGCTGCGTCCCAAAAGATATCTGCTGTTTCTCACTAGAGCGTGAACTCTTGCAAGAACCTGGTATCTAGGCTTAGCGTCATGATGCATTGGATGTGGCCGACGCTTAAGCCTGGACCTGCCTCCTGTGTGTCAAGATGTGCTAGGCATGGCCTGGATCATCAGTGCTGTTCTTGTGCAGCGGAGCAGCTGTTACACACTCTTCTGTGTATAAATCTACATACTTGCCACGTTTGGTGTAATTCTCTTCAGCCATTTTTGCTGTATAGGATAGCAAAGTTTCCAAAGAGAGATAAAATTGAAAGCACACATTTTTGTCACTCCAGACCTTTAATTTTACCCACTGGAGGGACCTACATGAAACTTGATATCTCAAAACGAATCCAGATGTGCTTTATATTTGGAAACCTTTGTGCAAATGTATCAAATGGTGCTAACATTATAAGCAAATGAAAAATTCATGAGTTGCTCTTTTCATCTGTATAATTACCCTCCCTCAACCATGGTAACAAATAGAATATTTCACTCATTGGATCTGCATATATGATTTATACTAAGCACTTTTGTTGTGTCCAGTAGTTCTAAATACGGGTATTTAACCATGACCAGAGCAATAGGGTTTTTCTGTTTTTAGACCAGGCATCCTTGGTGTGGTATTCCTCCAGACTTTTTGCCTTCACTCCCTGATTTTTGTTGAACTCGTTTATAGTGGACTCTATGCACTTTCCCCCTACTAACCCGGGGCTAAGTGCATGTGCTCTCTCCTTTGAACATGGTAAAATTGGCATACACCCAATTGACACATTTAATTCACTTATATGTCCCTACTAACAGGTACTACATGTACCCAGGGCCAGTAAATAAATGCTAAAAGTGGGCTGCAGAACGCAATGCGCCACCCAGTAAAGTAGCACTGAAAACATGTAGTACAGGTTTAAACTGCCTTTTTGACCTGGCAAAATAAACCTTTTCTCAGGCCAAAAACATACTTTTTAATACTTTTAAGTCGCCTCTATGGCAGGCCCTACAGGCTCATAGGGCAGGGTGCATAATATTCAAACATTAGGCCATGTGGATTTAGGTTTTACATATCCTGGCAGTGAAAAACTACTAAAGTAATTTTTGACTGCTCTAAGGATATCTCTTCCATAGACTAACACTGGATTACCTCATTACAATTAATAAGCGACATCTCCAGGTTCGGACCAGATAGAGAAATGCTGTTTACATTCAAATGAATTGTAATTTAAAACCCTCTTTAGTGTTAGAGTAGGATTTTAAGTTACAATTTTGAAAATGCCACTTTTAGAAACCAACTGTGCCTTTCTGCCAGTGCGCCAGGTCACATGACCATGAATGGCTCCCCTCTTGTGGGTTTTGAATTGCTAGCAGACATTGAGACAGAAGAAGCCTGGGTGTGGTGGGAGAGGGTCTTCCTCACAGGATGTCTGGGGAGGAGCTGTGCCTTGTCCAGATTACACTACAAAGGGCCTTGCCTTCAGCACACACAAACCTGACACCAAGTCTCCCCTTGCCTTTTTAACCCTAGACCATTTGGAGCAAGGAGCAGAGAAATGGCAAGAAATGACTAAAGGTCGCGCACCGATTGGTGGTTAAGGGCTGCACCCACGACCAGGCTTCCACTTGCCGTCTTTAACATTCGGCTAGTAAAGACACCGGAAGCCTGCAAAATCTTTGGGCCTGATTCACAGAACTAACTTACGTCAAAAACGTAAACGTAAACGTAAAGTTAGTACTTTTTAGGTATTCACAGAAGTTAGTAGTCCTAACTTTAGGACTCCTAAATGCCTTCTGTGAATACCGAAAGTCTGAAAGTTAGGATTTTTCTCAGTTTAGGAGTAGTAAAGTTAAGTAAAATCCTAACTTTAAGACTTTCGGTATTCACAGAAGGCATTTTGGAGTCCTAAAGTTAGGACTACTAACTTCTGTGAATACCTAAAAGTACTAACTTTACGTTTACGTTTACGTTTTGACGTAAGTTAGTTCTGTGAACTCAGGCCCGCTGGGCCCGATTCACAGAACTAACTTACAACAAAATCCTAAACTTACTACCATTTTGGTATTCACAGAATGAACTTACTCATTTTGGTATTCACAGAATGAACTTACTCATTTTGGTATTCACAGAATGAACTTACTCATTTTGGTATTCACAGAAGGCACTTACACATTTTGTGTGAACTTACACATTTTGTGTAACTTACTCATTTTGTGTAACTTACACATTTCGTGTAACTTACTCATTTTGTGTAACTTACACATTTCGGTATTCACAGAAGGCACTTACTCATTGATGAGTAAGTGCCTTCTGTGAATACCAAAACGAGTAAGTTCATTCTGTGAATACCAAAATGGTAGTAAGTTCATTCTGTGAATACCAAAATGGTAGTAAGTTCATTCTGTGAATACCAAAATGGTAGTAAGTTCATTCTGTGAATACCAAAATGAGTAAGTTCATTCTGTGAATACCAAAATGGTAGTAAGTTCATTCTGTGAATACCAAAATGAGTAAGTTCATTCTGTGAATGCCAAAATGAGTAAGTTCATTCTGTGAATACCAAAATGGTAGTAAGTTTAGGATTTTGTCGTAAGTTAGTTCTGTGAATCAGGCCCAACGCATTTAAATATCTCATAATAAGCCACACAATTCAACTCTACACACTTCCACTCCACATCCTTCCACTCCATACCACATAATTACAAACCAATAAAATAAGCTCCACATAATTCCATTCCTCTCCATGTCACAAAATTCCACTTAATATAATACCACTCAGCTACATAATTCCACTCCAAATCATATAATTACACTCCACACAACACAATTCAACTCTAGATAATTCCATTACACATAATTCCGCTCCAACCTACATAATTACACTTCACACCACATATTTACTCTCCATATATATATATATCCACTCGATTCCAAAACACATATTTACACTACACAAAATATATTCAACTTTGCAACATGCCATATATTTACACACCATGCCACATAATACCATTCCAAAGCATGTCACATAATGCCACTCAAAGCCACATATTTCAACTCCACATAATTACACTCTACTCAATACCACATAAATCCACTATATGCCACATAAATATACCCCGCACCATGCCACATAATTCCAATCAGCATAATTCAACTCCACACATTTCCATACCACACCAAACCACACCATTAAACTGAACACACCATATACATCCAATTCACACCACAGAATTCTACATCCTGCTGCAAAATTCAACAGCACACCACATAACTCCACTACATGCCACGCCACAACACACAATACAATTACAAATAATCACACTGCATGACCCACAATCCCACTCCGCATAATACCATATAATTACTATCCACATAATTCCACAGGACACCATAACACACAATTCCACAACTCCACTCCACACCACACAGTTCCATGACAAACTATTCCAATCCAACCCACATAATTCCACTCCACATCACACCACATACATCCACTTCAGTCCAAACTTCCATATGCTCCTGTTGCTAATTGGACACCAGCATCTGGTTATCAGTCCGAGCTGCTGGATACTATTTTATACTTTCATTGCAACAACGCCTTGCTATCCCTTCCCAACCTTCCCAACCTTCTCTATCCTTTTTACTCTTACTTTTCCCCCGACTTCCTTCCTCGCCCTCACCATCTTTTGCTATCCCTTCCCACCAAACAGATGTGCACTCCCGTTTGCTCGGGCAAATCTGTGGGCATCTCATCCAGACCACATCTGGAAAAATAGCAAGGAGAAATAGAGGATGGACAGACACTTTTGTTTTTTAGTGGCTAGCATTCATCCCTCATTTTGGATTAATATTCACACAAAAGGATGTTTGCACTCATCTGTGGGCAAACCAAAGCGGAATCCCAAGTAGTAATTGTAATGATTCATTATCAATATTTAGTCCGGTCTAAATAATAATAATGAATTATTACAATTACTACTTGGGATTAGGTTCTGAGCCACAGATCATCCATCACTTGTTGTTGTTGATAGGAATCTTACAGTTCCTAAAACCTTGGTAGAACAGTGAAACAAAGCAGACAGGCTACCTCACCAGGCTCAGGCCCTCACAAGTTAAAGGTGGGAGTTACCTCTCAACCCCCACCAACAGCCCCCCATCTTTATTGTGCTTTAAAAAAACGGAACATTCCAAAACCTCAATATAGGAAACTTATTGTAGGTTTGTATATCTGTGAATGCCTGTAAGACTATCTGGCATGGCATAATTGTTGTTTTCCACAAAGAGTGGTTCTACTACGCAATAAGAAAACGAGCATTTGCTATGCAATAGGTGTCGCATTTGCGAGAGTTTGAGCTATTGGCATTGTAAATACCAATGCCTTTTATTTCTGTATTTTAAAAACCTGCAAGCGGTGCGTAAACAGGCACTTTGTACTTGCAGTCGTTGCTTACGAGAAGCAACGCTGGCAGTAACTATGCCTCTTTTACTGCCAGCCTTCCTTTTCAGTAAGCAAGGACTATAAGTACAAAGGGCGTGTTTATGCACCGCATACAGCTTTTCGAAACACATAAATAAAAGGCATTGTCGTTTACAATGGCAATAGCTCAAACTCTTGCAAATGCAACACCAATAGCTCAAACTTTAATAATGCGAGACCTATTGCATTGCAAATGCTTGTTTTAAATTGGTTTGGGATTTTTCTTGTGTTGTGTTTCCACTTTATTACTGTTTGAGTGCTGCAGAAATACTTTACACATTTCGTTGAAGTCAAGCCTGACTGCTTTGGTGCGAAGCTACCAGAGGGTTATGCAAGGGTTTATTTAGTGACTTTTGTAGTTCACCCTGACACAAATTGTGTTCATTATTTGAATGAGGCTTCCACACCTCCCAACTAATACCCAATTTCTTAAATCTGTGAACTGAGATAAAACCATAATATTTAAGCCTTGTGAGCCTGGTCCCAGTTTTCTCTGCAAAGTGATTCTAGAAGGGATCATCTGATGCGTTAAGCATTGTTTTATGAAATTAGTTATATCTACTGTGATACCAAAAGCCTTTGTTGTATAGTAATACATTTGGGAATATATGTATATTGTAACACTTGTTCAAAATAGCGTGTTATTGTACTACATTCATTTTCATCTGTATCGCATACATACATTCATTACTATAGAACAAAGTTTACCTTCCAAGTTTTTACCACAGTGCAGCATAACTAATGTGCGCTATCCTTGCTTATTGCCCGACAGATTCCATTTTACAATTCCCTTTACCAAGGAAAGCAAGAGGGGTCATATTCACAATGCCACCGTATTGAGAGCTATCTTACTGCCACGTTTACCTACTGCTCGGGTTAAATTTGTTGATAACTTACATAGAACACAAAAACAGCATGGCAGACACCATATGTGCAGATTCGCCGAGAATAATATTGACGGATCTGAAGGGTATTACGACCCACTTGAGGCTCGCCTTTCATGATTCATGAGCCCCCCCACACTCAGCAATGGCAATAAATACCATGATACACAGGACGCATGTACGTATTTACAACACCCTGATTGTATCCTGTGGTGGTTAGAAACACGACGCCCTTGTTTTCATCCAAACAAAAGCTTGGAAAGCGCAATAAAATTCACAAGATGTTTCCTTTTACGCGCCTGCAGCTGTATTTAATACAATTTACCTTTTTGCTGTATTTCCAGCTGTCTCTTAATTGGCAAATGGACAGAAATTGCAGAAAGCGAAAACTAAAGGAGCAGCCACTTCACGTTATGAGCCAAGATCACAGCTGTTCTACTTTCTGGCCCTGCAGGCCTCATATATATCATTTATAGACACAGCCAGTTTCATTTTATCCCTGGACTTTTCACTGTACAGTGTTGAATTAAATATGAGATTCTTTTGATGAAACGTTTAATTGCTACGTGTTTAGGATTTTGCACTCAAAAATGCGTTTGTGTTTGCTTATTGCCAGTATTCACTTCTCACCATTAGCCAGGGTACTTACAAGAGAGTGATCTGGCTCGTTGGGCTTTAGCACATAAAGGGCCAGATGTGCAAATGCATTTACTGGTCGCAATCCCTGCTATTCGGGACTTCTCAGGGTTTACAACAAGAAAATATGTTTTTCGAATATACTAAACCCATTTTGTGATTTGGTAATGTTACCAAATCGTTAAATGGGTTTAGGAACCGGTTAGGAAGCCCAATTTGGAATGGGTGGGTGTAGGGCTTCCCTTCCAAGTAGCGTCTACTTAAGGTGGGTATGAATGTTTTGCGACCGAGCATTTTGACAAGTCGGGCTGCAGGTTTAAGATGCATCAGTAAGGCTACACTGCCTTGATAAACTAGTGGATGACACAATGGGGCCTATTACGATATCAGTCATAAAGCCTCCGACCTTAGGTCGAAGGCTTAATGACCGAGATCGTCGGTTTCAATTCCGACCGGCTGATTACAATACAGCCAGTTGGAATTGAAACCGGCCGGCCATTCCGGCTGGCTTCCGACAGGCTCAAGGAGCCTGTCGGCCAGTCAGAACCAGCCCGTAATCCATATGGACGGCGTTTTACGCTGTCTGGATTACGATGCACGGTTTCCAGCAGGCTTTCCATGCCGGGCTTTCTGACATGGAAAGCCTATCGGAAAGCGAGTTTGAGGGCCCCCCTTTTCCTTGTGGCCTCCAGTTACGGGCGGAAGGGGCACCTATGGTGCCCCCCTGTTAATCCCTGCACATTGTGGCAGGCACCTTCAGGTGTCTGCCACGTGGTGCAGGGATTAACACAATCTCCCATTTCTCTATGGGAGCTTGTGTTACGGCCATTTATGGGAAATGGGAGAATGCGACCGCACATGGTGCGGTCGTTTCGTAATTAGGCAGTCGGGACAGCCGACCAGAGGTCGGTCGGTCCCGTTTCCACCACTGTGTCGGTCGGAGTAAACTCCGACCAACATCATAATAAGCCCAAATAAGTACTGCACCCCACCAGTGACATTTAACGTTCTGTGCCATAGGTGTATTTGGTGTACTGCTTGCAATTGCCTTATAAGAAAGTTAAATAAGCCAACCAGGGGTTATTTTAATTAACCATGTTTTAGTGGTGTGCAAGTGCACAGAGACAAAAAACACAGTATGTAGGGTGATATTGCATGACTTTTTGAGACAGTTCACAGGAAAGAACAAGGCCCTGAAGTTCTGCTTAATGGGCAGCAATCATAAGCTCTGAATTACAGCCTGTCATTGAGTACCAAGCTCCTATTTTATGATCTTGGGTGGCACTTGTCATGAATCACTTTGACATATCTTTTAGAGGATTGACCTACCTCCTCAGACCAGGGAGCTGATACTTGTGTTCTGTTTTATGGTAAAATACTGAGGACACTTTCATCATGGACATCGGTTTACACTGTGCCAAAAAGAAATAAACAAGAGGTGCCAGGCATGGGATTAGCTACTAAGGACAGGTCTGTACCTGAAACAAATAGTATGTCTGTCCCGATCTACTTTAATCACATGGCAACCTTGCTAATCTCTATTGACACATATCTGCTGCTCTTCCATAACTAGTCTCAGCCTATCCAGTGGATCTCATTACACTCCTCAGGTGCAATTTCCTGCTTTTCATACAATGGTTTTGCTTCAACACACACTAATATATGAGGCATTTGCTTCTATTTGGGAGCCACTGAGCAACTAATCCTCCCTTTTCTTTCACTTGATCATTGGCTGATCTTCAATAGGATCTGGAAACTACTTTTTGATGGATTCACTTGAGGTGGAGCTAAAAGAGGAGACCACTGTCCAAGGTCAAATTCTTTCACACAGTATCAATAGACATGATGGTCAGGGTTGGTCTTAAGACATGCTTTCTTCCCCCTCATATGAAGGTTATAGTCCCATCACTTTGTTGAAGCTCTGAAGAAAGGATGGGCTACAATACCTATCAGAATTCTAGCTAAAATCTTATTCAATCACTGTGAATAATTAAAATTTAAGCACAGAGTACAGTTCTCTTCATAATTCATTTCTAAGTTTAAAAGGAATTGTATTACAACATAGCAATTTTATCAATGCAGAACAACAATAAAAAAAGTGATAAGAATAATTGCTATTAAAATAATGCAGAATCGAAGGATAACAAAAAAGGAGGGGCGAAAAGGAAGAATTTGAAGCATATAATTACCGACATTTGTAAGAATATAACAAAACAGTCTTTTATTAATGTAAATTAGAATAATGATATTGAGGTATAATGAACAATTGGTTTATAACAACAATAAATAAGTCAAGGAGGTTTAGCAGTTTGTTCAACGCATGGTATATGTAATGTAGATTATCTCACTGAATTGTCAAGGAATACTGTTACTGGAGATGTGAGAAATTGGGTTGGTTAGAGTGTGAGTATGGGTCAAGCAGCAACTACAATCCTTGTCAGGGTGATGCATAAACCAGCCTTAAATTAGGCTGTGCTCAACCCTCTGGTAGCTTGGCACACAGCAGTCAGGCTTAACTTAGATGCAATGTGTAAAGTATTTGTGCAACACTTCAAACAGTAAAAAAGTTAGAAAAATAGAGTGATTTTTAATAAATAAATCAAGACCAAAACAACAAAAATCGAATCAGTAGAACCGGAGATATGCAATTTCAAAGATTTCAGTAAAAAATAGAGCCAAAAACCACAAAGTGCCAACTGTGGATATCTGGCTGTGCCAAACCGGGACAAAGGACCTCATTACGATGACGGACGGGCTTCAGTCAGTCCACCATCGTCTCCTATCTGGGCCTGCTGCCAACTGTGCGGCAGTCCCACAATAGGAATTAGGATGCGACCGCCACCGTGGCGGTCGCATCACCCACCTTTAACATTGCGGCGGGTGCTGCTGCCTGCAGCACCCGCCGCAATGTTAAAAAGGGATGTTATACACATCCCTGTACTACTTGGTGCCCCCCAAAACCCAAAGTAAAGGTCCAGGGGCAAGGGGGGCCCACTACGGGCCCCCAATGTCCATCCCGCCAGCCTTTTCATGGTGGTTTAACCGACATGGAAAGGCTGGCGTGGATTGACATCCTAATCTGACCGGCGGTGCCTAACAGGCACCGCCGCCATTCTGGGCTATGCAGGCGATTCCAACTGGTGGTCGGATTCAATCCGACTGTCTGAACCATGGCGGTTGGATTTTCCTACCACCACAGATCCGACCGCCATCGTAATGTAGCGGTTTGATCAGCCTTTACGATTGTCGTGGGGACCACCACCGACAGGCTGACGGTGGCGGTCCTCCTGCTATCGTAATGAGCCCCAAAGTCACAAGTTCAGGCTTACCGCAATGGGGTGTGGGCCGGCTACAGGGACCCAGTTAGGCCTGCTGGACAAAGTACCTTATGGTTTGCAGTGAGTTCTGAAGGTCCACGTCAAAGGTGCGTCAGGCAGCTGAAGCGATGCATCAGTTCTGACATCCGACGAGGCTGCGGTACGAGGTGCTGCTTCGTCGTTGCAGATCTTGTCGAGGAGGGCTTGTGATATGAAGTCCGGTGTCAACAATGCATCACACAGTCGAGGCAATGCGTCAGTTCCGAGGCTGCAATGCGGAGTCCATCGTCGAAGCTGTCGTCAACGAGAGATGCGAGGGCCTGCGCCAATGATGCATTGCACAGTGGCAGTTCAGAAGAGCGGTGGCCTGCGATGCGATGCAAGTCTTTACGATGGTGGAAAGCCAACACAGCGGCAGCGATGTGCTGGTTCTTCTCAGGGTTGCGCCATGCAGCAGAGGAGATGCATCAGTTCCGCTAGATCCACAGAGGATGCCTGAGCACCTTAGGCCCACTTTCAAGGGTCCAGGACTGGGGTGGCACCACCTGGCAGGGTAGACTCAGGGGTTGAGGTTGATAGCATGCAAGAAATATTGTTTGAGTAGTGTTTGCCACAGATGAAATCCTCCTAATTTTCATGCAAATCGTACTCCATAGTGAAATTGGCCTAACTACACCTAGATCATGTTTCCATTTTGATTCTATGTCTGACTTATGTTTATTTACATTTAGTAGGTGTTTGTATATGATAGATGCTTCTGGATTAGTTTCTAAAACTGTGTCTCAGGGCATATCTTGAGATAAATTAGTATGGGTTTGCAAGTGAAGTTGACGGCAAGTAGTTGATATAAATCTACTCAAGCAACAGCCAAATCCTTGTTAGGTAGAACCACAAAAACTCGCTAAATTAACTTTAGCTTAACCCTCTGGGAGCTTGGCACAAAAGTAGTCAGGCTTAACTTAGGGGCAATATGTAAAGCATTTATGCAGCCAATAAACAGCAATCAAGTGAAAACACAACACAAGAAAAATCCGACACCAATTAAAGTTTAAAGTGAAAAATAGCACCAAAAAGATCAAAGCACCAACTGCAGACACCTAGTTGTGTGAGACCAGGGCAAAAAGCACCAACTGCAGACATTTAGTTGTGTGAGACCAGGGCAAAGTCGAAAGTTATGGCGAGCTGCGATGTAGTGCTGGTCAGATACAAGAAGTGGATTGGGCCCTGTCTCCGCTTACCTTCAGACTTAGAAGAAAGTTTGCTTAAAAATGTCTGAGTCTGTAAAGTTCAGCAGGACAAGGCAGCCGGCGGTGTCCAAAAGGGAAGCATTGTTGTCGGGGAGCCACTGGACAAAGTTGTGGTAAAAATTCCTCCACTTGGACTTATTCTCTTTTTTGGAAGTCAAAAATCTCCAGCGGGATGAAGCTGCAGGCTGTCCCCAACAAGGGCTCCACGAGGCTGGATACCCCTTCTGCAAGGAGCCATTGAACAGGATTTGATGCTGTATAGCAGAACATAGCAGGAGCTGTCGCAAAGTCAGGCGGACCGGTAATGCACCTTGGGCAGATTGACGTGCAGGTAGGCTCCGGTCTCATCTTTGTTCTTAGAGCACTTTTTGGTTGATAATTTTTTAAGTCCCAAATTTAGAATTTGGGCTTTCTGGGCCCATTTAGCACCACTTCCAAGGGTCCAGGACTGGAGGGGTACCACTTGGAGGGTCAGGATTCACCCAGGCTGGGTCCAGGTGCGGGATCAGGATGGTTGTTGCCTTTACTAACTCTGAGGCTCTGAGCAGAAGGCCATCCAACTAGCACTTGGAGTCACCTTGGAAGTCCTGGGTTCAATTAGAAGAGAAGAGCTCAAGCAGCAGGGCAGACCTTTGGAGTCTCCCAGCAGGCTTGAGGCAGCAGAGCAGTCCTTCTAGGTGCAGCAAATCAGTCTTCTGAATTATACAGCAGGCCACAACGGCAGCCAGTTCTCTGAGAGTCTTTCTGCTGATCCAGAAAGCAAGTTGAAGGGTAGGCCAGAGGGTCCTATTTGTATGCCTTGTGCCTTCTTTAAAGTGAAACTTCTGTAAGCTTCTCTTCACAGAAGTACCTGGAATTTACAGCCTCCCAGCCCTGGTTCAAGTCAGAATAGGCTAGTGTGAAGTTCGTTGTGTGAGAGCAGGGCACAGTCTTTTGAAGTTCAAGTGGGGCTGTGCACAGCTTCACCCCCAATCCTGCCTTAGATGGCTCATCCAGGCACACCTAGTCCCTATATTGTGTGGCTGTCTGGGAGGAATGCACAAAGACCAGCTGCCAGCTACATCCAGTCATGTGACCCAGGAACAGGCTGCAGGCACTAAATGGTTAGGACAAGAAAATGCCAACTTTCTAAAAGTAAATTAAATCAAATCAACAGTGAATATATCTCAACAAAGCGGGGTGGATTCCTTTTTTTTTTGGTCTAAATCTGTTTATTGAGTGTTATTTCACAGATTACAAACAATGCATAAGAAAAAACAAGAACCATAGTGCGTTCAGGCTTTCTCTACAGGCGCACGTCCCAGTCCTTAGATAGCTAGAATATAGACACAGTTTCACATTACATTATGAACGGCTCTTGCAAGTCGACTCGGAGAGGAGAATTTCGCACTATTTCGTTGAATAACTCCATTATCCACTATGAGATAAAAGCGCAAATCCCCTTTATAAACTTCTGGAATAGTTGAACGCTTTCGGTGGTAGAACGACTAAGACCCAAGTGGGTAAATAAGGGTGCATGAGAACAGCAACAGAAAAAGGAAAAATAAAAATAAACTATAAAGAACCGTCAACAACCATACCCAGGGAGGCTCATGAACTAATGTACTGATGTGGAGGTAAGGGGGGGGTTTGAGCGGGAACCCTCCGCAGTCAGCACGGGGGGAACCACAGACAAGGTAACATTCCAGTGGTCCCAACCTCAGGAGGAAGGGGGTCTTGGCTAAATCAGGAAGAGATGTAAAGCTCTTAATCTCGGGCTGCAAGCAAACAGGGGAAGTCCCTCAGAGAGGTAACCGACTAGGGGGCTGCAAATGTAGTCAAAGGCCTTGCGGGAATCTTCAGCTATGTCGGACAGGCGTTCTAGCGCCAGCACACGCCACAAACAAGCATGCCATTGGGTGAGTGAAGGAGCCTCAGGCTTCTTCAAGGCTGCGGCCAAAGCCATCTTTGCTGCTCCCAAGCATAACACATGATGGATCTATCCCCGTGGGTCTGGTACTTGAGCAGTGGGTCTCGGATACCCAGCAGGATGTGTTACATAGAATCCCCAATCGGGTACCCCAGGATGAGCTTGATTTGGGATAGAATCTCTTTCCAAAAGGTCTGTATGCCCGGGCAGTCCCACCATATATGTTTGAAGTCCCACAGGAGGCCACACCCTCGCCAACACCGGTCAGAAGTGTCAAGGAAGATTGAGTGCAGTTTTTGTGGGTGGAGATACCAATCGTATAATGTCTTATAGTGGGCTTCTCTCAAATGCATGGAGCAATTAAACTTCGCTATATCTTTGTATAGGGCGTCCCATTGTTTCTCCGAAGGTGGTGACTGCAGCATTCCCTCCCAAAATGTTCTGTGTTGCTGCGTGCGATGCGGAGTCAGAGTGAGCAGAAGTGTATAAATGAAAGAGATACACCCTCTCCCCGTAGTGCCGGATCGAAGAAATTTTTCTAGCGGAGTAGTTCCCTCGTGGCAGTTTGGCGGAGTAGTGGTTGGACCCAGTGCACCAATTGCGTGTAGTGGTAGAGTTCAGTTTGTGGGAGTTGGAAGCGGGACATGCAATCTACGAAGGAGCGTATTTTATCTCCATGAAAGAGATCCGAGATCATGATGCAGCCGCCCTCTCTCCAAAGATCAAAGGGCCCTTCTTGACGAGCCGGAGCAAAGGCCGCGCTAAAATCGATGGGTGTGTAAGGAGACGAGAAGGTGGTCAGTGGCAGGGTCTTGGTCACCGTATCCCATACCTGGAGTGTTGTGGGGGTAGGAATACTCAGGTAAGCGTTGGCGGACCTGTCCGATTTTTGTCTCCAGGGTAAGTCCCATATGGTTCTACCCGTCACCTGTCTATCTATAGAAAGCCACAATTTTTCCGATTCTCTAAGTGACCATTCACTCAGGACCTGTAGTTGAGCAGCCCTGTAGTATATTAAAAAATCCAGAAGGGCGAGGCCCCCCTTAGCGCGTGGCCTCATCAATAGGTGATATGAGAGCCGTGCTTGCTGTCCCTGCCAGATGAACTTAATAAGCATGGTTTTTAATTTGTTAAAGAGACCCTTGTCAGGCGGGATAGGGAGCCCCTGAAAGAGGTAGAGAAGGCGAGGTAATACATTCATCTTGGTCGTGTTAATCCTACCAATCCAGGAGATATAGGCCGCACTCCATTTTTTAAAATCAGCGGTGAGTTGTCTGAGAAGGGGTGGGAAGTTGGCCCTATATAAATCGCTTAGTTTGGGGGTAATTTGGACCCCTAAGTATGTGATGGCTTTACGGGCCCATTTGAACGGAGACATTCCTTCTATCAATCTCTGGGTCTCATGAGGCAGAGTAAGGTTTAGTATGAAAGATTTTGAAGGAGTGACCTTGAAGTCTGACACAATTTCGAATTGCTCTAGTTCCTGACTGATTTCAGAAAGGGAGGTAGCTGGATTGGTAAGCGGAAGAAGGACATCGTCCACAAACAGGGCTATTTTGTGATCGTCAGTCCCAAATCTGATCCCGCTGATCTGATTTGCCTGCACCCTCGCCGCGAAGGGTTCGATGCTGAGGGCGAAGAGCATCGGGGATAGAGGGCAGCCCTGTCTAGTCCCCCTGGCCAAGTTAAAAAAGTCAGAGGCCACCCCATTTACCAGAACCCTAGATCTAGGGGCACTAAAATTTGCCTGAACCATCCCTATGAAGGCCTCACAGAACCCGAAGCGACGCAGAGAAAGCCTCAGGTAAGCCCAGTCAACCCGGTCAAAGGCCTTCTCTGCATCAAGTGATAACAAGGCTGCCGGGATTCGTTTCTTTTGGGCCTTATCTATAAGGTGAAATATCCTTCGGAGGTTGTCATGGGTCTGGCGCCCTTTGATAAATCCCGATTGATCGGGATGTATGAGGTCAGGGAGGATTTTCTCGAGTCTAGTGGCCAGTACTTTGGAGTAGAGCTTTGCGTCTAGATTGAGGAGGGCGATGGGTCTGTAGGACGAACATTTTTGTGGGTCTTTGCCTGTTTTCGGGATGATTGAGATTAGGGCTTCCCCCATGGTTGGTGACACCGCTTGGTGAGTCACAATAGCGTTAAATAACACGGTGAGTTGAGGGGTCCGTTCGGCTGAGAAAGTACGGTAAAATTGCGCCGTGAACCCATCGGGGCCTAGTGCTTTATGTCTTTTTAGGGAGTCGATGGCCGCTTGCACTTCCTCTGCAGAAATAGCACCGCCCAAGTTATCGTTGGCTACGGCTGGGACCTGGGGGAGGTCTAGGGTGTTTAAGTAGTGTGATTGATCAGTCTCCCTGAGTGGATCGGCCTGGTATAGTGTGCAGTAAAAATCATGGAATGCTCGTGCTTTCCCCTCTTCGCTAGTGTGCGTTGTCCCATCCTCGTCGATAATTTGTTTCACAAAGGCTCTCTCATGTTTAACCCGCAGTTGTTTTGCTAGTAGTGAGCCTACCTTGTCCTTCCCCTCATACCCCCGGGCCTGGAGTCTCAGGATCGTCTTCTCTGCCCTATTGGTATAGATAGCGTTGAGTTTCCCTCTAAGAGCCGTGACCTTTCTGAGTGATGGGGCCGAGGGTGCGTCCTTGTGTGTTCTTTCCGCCTCGAGTAGTTCCCGTTCCAAGTCTATCCGCTCCTTAGTCTGGAGTCTTCTGAGTGAGGTGGCTAGGGAAATGCAGTGGCCCCTTATGTGTGCCTTAACCGCATCCCAGTTATTTGTTGGGGATGTGTCCGCTGGATCATTTAGTAGGAAAAAGTCCCTAATTGCTTTGCGGAGGTCATCCCTGTGCAGTCTATCCCTACATAGCACCTCCGGGAAGTACCATCTGGACGATTTGGATCTTGGGGCCGGCCAATTCAGAATGCAAGTCAGAGGAGCGTGGTCCGAGATAGCCATAGGGAGGAGAAGGGAGGCTGTGGCCGCATGCAAAAGCGACTGGCTGAGAAAAATTTGGTCAATTCTCAAGTATGATCTGTGTGCGTGTGAGAAGAAAGAAAAGTCCCTCGTGGTAGGGTTGAGGGACCTCCAGATGTCAACTAGACCCAATTGTTGTATTGACTGTTTCCGTGTTTTATTGAACACCCCGCCCCGACTCTTTGTGAATGTGTCGAGTCTGCATGCAAGTCCCAGATGAGGTTAAAATCTCCCATGATAATCATGTCCCCAGATGCAAATCCCGCTAGGGATTCCAAAAAGGAAGAGACGAAGCCCGACTGTCCTGCATTAGGAGTATATATTGAGGCTATTGTGCAGGTCCTGCCCATTAGCAGCCCCTTGACCATAATAAATCTACCCTCCCTATCGCTCTGCGTAGCCTCGTGAATGAATTGGGCGGAGAAGTGAAACAAGAGGGCGACGCCATTTTGCTTTTTGGGACTAACGGCCTGGAATATCTGGGGGAAATGTCTATGTTTTAGCCTGTGCTCTTCTCCCTTTTTGAGATGGGATTCGTGAACCGCCACCACCTGCGGACCTTGATCCCCGAAGAATTTCCAGAAGCGCTGCCTTTTGTTAGGGGAGTTAAGGCCCCTAACATTCCACATCCCTCCATAACCCCCATCCCTCTCCTCGAACCTAGACATGCGGTAGTTGGATCCCCCCTCTCCCCCCTTCCCATCCCTCCCATTACCTCTAAGCTGCAATCCCTGGGTAGAACATGGATAAACAGAGAAATAACAATAAAAAACAAGTATTGTACGAAGTTCTGCATAGTCCCTAAGGACTGTATCGTCAGTCGATTTCTGAGGCAGGACCATTCCCGCACCCCGAGCCCCACAAGAGTTCCAAATGAGACCGTATCTCTGGTGGGCTCTTGATTTAGAGCAAGTCAGTGGGGCCGCTCTTAAACGGCCATACATTGTGGTAAGCGCTCCCCTATAGGCACATAAGTTCACGAAGCGGGGGCCATCTCCCCTGTCCACAGTGGGCCCCAGCCCATGGGCTGTCGGGTGCCTCCGGAATGGATCACAGGTGACTATATATTGTTCAGGATGGAGCAGCCCCTCATGATAATCAGGTGAATGAGATTAGTGTGTGCACATCCTGTTCAAGGCGTTTTCTTGTTACATCCAGTGGGCTTCTGCCAGGCTCCAGGGGCTCCTCGGCCCGAGCGCTTCCACCGGTGGCTCCTTGTGATGTAGGGTCTTTTGACAGAGATGCTCGTCCCAGCCCCAGTAAAGCTGCTGCTCCTTCAACCTCGGAGAAGTGGTGTTGTGTGTTATTTAGCGAGAAGGCGAGTCCGAATGGGTATGTCCATCTATATTTGATTTGTCGCTCTCGCAGCGCGACTGTGACTAGGCGAAATTGTTGGTGCCTCATCAGCGTGGCCTGGGCGACATCTTGAAAGAGCGCACAGGACGCCCCCTGATAGTCTACCTTGTCGCTTTCTCGAGCTTTACGGAATACCATTTCTTTGGTCTTGAAGGAGGCAAATTTAGCCAAGATTTCTCTTGGGCGTTGATTCTTTCCCTGCTGAGCCGGGCCCACCCTGTGCACACGCTCCAGATGGATTGCCTGCGATCCTTCGCCAACAATGCTGGTGAATAGGCCCACCATGTACTTCTCCAGATCCGCTCCTTCACGTCCCTCCTCCAGGCCGCGCACCCTTATATTCTCCCATCGTGAACGGTTTTCCAGATCTTCGCATTTAAGAAGCGCGGAGTTCAACTGTGCTGCAAGGGCCTCTGATCCTTCTTCAAGCGGTTGGAGGCGATCTTCTAGGTCCTGGCATTTCGCCACTAGGTCAAGGGTGCGAGTTCCAACGGAGTCCACTTCGGCCCGCAGCTCACCAAGTTTAGCTCCCATCTCAGATTTGAAGGCGTCGAAGGAGGCGCTAATGTCTGCTTTGATGTCATCTCGTAGTTCTCTTTTAAAGTCCCGAAGCGTCGCCAGGAGATCTTCCCGAGTGAGCGCCATCCCTCCCGCCTCCTGACTGCGTTCTGGCTCCTGACTGTCCCCTGTTTGGAGGTCCCAAAGTAACTGGAGACCTTATTGGGCTGCACTTTTTTGGGAGGCATATGGTCAGCTCCAAGCCCCACACTTCTCCCTTTCGCGCACGTGTCTCCCGCTTTGGAGAGGATGGGCCGTATCGTCGTGTGAATAGCTGAGGGGGCCCCAGGGCTCAGGCTCCCCCCTTTCCTTTGAGTGAGCCCCCTGACTCTCCGGGACACTTCAGCAGCGGGTTGCCCAGTTAGAAGTGGAGCACCAAGGCAAACAGTTCTCTCATCGTGTGCTGGGGTCTAGGACCATAGGTGCCATCTGTAGGTCAGGCATGGGGTCAGGCAGATCCCCCCGTGGACTCCAATTCCTCTAGCGCACCCCAGGATCCAACAATGTCTCTCCAAATAGTCAATATCCCAATTGTGCCTACTGAATAGGTAAACCCTCTGTGTTGCTGTGCTAGGGTGCTATCGCATTGCCGGGAGGGGGAGGTCGCTCTCACCAAGGCTCAATATGGTCAAAGATGCTCACAGGCTCACCCCCGCATAGGTCGCCGTCACTGGGGCCCGGTTTCTCGCTCCGACATCTTCCTCTGGCATCCGTTGCGCTCCGCTCCCCTGGGAGGCACCCTCGTCACCGGGCCCGCGTCTCAGATAAGGCTGCCATTTTATCTCGGCAGAGGCACAGCCCCGCGGTGCCCTCAAACCGCCGCCGCTTCACTGTGCCCCAGCAAACTGCCGGTCTCCGAGTCACCAGGGGAGCCGTCGCCGCAATTTCGCCCCTGCCAGCCGTCAGGTATAAGATTGCTCTCGGGAGCGGAGCGGAGTTAGCTGTAGCGGTGCCTGGCCGCCATGTTGGTTAGGCGACCGTGCTCCTGGCCCGTTCTGTCCTTGCTGCTCCGGGCTCTCCCCCACTCACATCAGTGTCTCAGGGTGGTCTCTATGTGTTGGGCGCCCAACCTCTCAGTGCTCCTGGCATTGGAGCGAGTTTGGACGCTGGAATAAGCACTCGAGCAGGACTCCGCTGCTGGAGCCGAGCACGATCACGTCCTCGCGGCCATGATGGTTGGCCACACCCCAGGATTCCTTTTTTTTAAGTTTATAATTAGAAGTACAAAATTAAGGGTACAAGCTTTTCTCATGTGCGAGTGTGACCGAAATCCACAATCACATAAAACTATTTGTTCTTGTCACTTGTGTACTATGACCTATTACAAATATTGACCTTAATGGAAACTAGCCTACACATAGGACATAGATTTCCTACAAACAAAATTTCTTCTACAAAATAGAAAATGGGTTGATGCGTCGACGTTTCAGTCTTTTATATTGTCCATCTATAAGACCATCTTCAGGACATAACATTCACATGAAGAACAAAGACCCTTTGATAAGCAGATCAATCAAAACACTTGTTGATCTTGTTGTAAATAGATACTTGGGCTTAATGTATCCGTATGCTGTCACCTTTCAAACGTCGTGTGTAAAATCAGCAGGTTGTTCTGTTCAAAGCTTTCCTGCATGGCGTCTCATCCACAGATTGAGACCGTCGTCAGTCTCAATCTGTGGATGAGACACCATGCAGGTACGCTAATTCTAGACGGAGTGATATAGAGCATTCAAGGAATGCGTAACATCCACTTTACTTAGGACATATAAGTAAATTAAATGTGCCAATGGGGTGTAAGCCAATTTTACCATGTTTTAGAGAGTGAGCACAAGCACTTTAGCACTGGTTAGCAATGGCAAAGTGCACAGAGTCCAAAGGTGAACAGAAATTAATTCAGAAAAAAGGAGGGGTGAATGCAAAACATTTGGGAGTGACTGTGCAGAGAGGGTCGAGTCCAACAATGTAGAATTGGTTAATAAATGAAATTTGTTTTGAAAAGAAGTTGGGAAGTCAAAAGAGATTATGCTTTTGAAAAAGAAATTATGGAGTCATTAAAAATATTTGATAAACACAAAGTAAACCTTTCTTTCTCCATGCCTTCAAGAAATTCATTTGTTATTAATTTTTATCAATTTATTGCACCATATAGTCGAATTTAGAAATGTATTTATTTATTTTATTTTATTTCAAAAGTTTTATATAGCGCTGGCTACACCCGGAGGTATCAGAGCGCTTTACATGAGGAGGTACAATTGCTTCAAAACATAGTTACATAGATTACAACAGTTTCAGGTACGTAGTTACTGGAGAATACATGAGTTACAAAGGCATGGATCAGGAATGGGGAAGAAAAAGCAGGCAGGGGGAGAGAGATTATGGGGAGAGAGGGAGGGAATAGAAGAGGAAGATAAAGAGTGAGGGAGGAAAGAGGTGAGGGAGGGGGTAGGAAACACAACAGGGCGACGAGAAAAGAAAAAGTGTCTGACGATCAGAGGGGTAGGAGCCGGCCAAGGGGGGAACCAGAGACAAACTCCTCAATAGTTGCGTAGGGCAACTCCACCGGTCATCGGCCAAAGGTTGCTCGGTCGCCGAAGTACATCAGAGGGTAAAAGTATCAGCCTAGGGGAGATCATCAAAAAGGTTTCAAAGAGAGCGCCTTACACGGTGTACGGTGCTGAGTTCCCCGAGATGATGGGAACAATCCCAAACCTCCGCTAAGTGTGAATCCCTTAACACTGTGGACTCTCTCAGAGGGGTATCTGAGACTCAAGGGCATAGATGCTGGATCCCTCCCCAACAAGGGGAGAAGGAGTGCTTTGGCAAGGGGCACCTTAGAGGAGGCCGTTATAGGCCTTTTTCCGCTATGTGAGAAACCCTAAACACTGTGGACTCTATCAGAGGGGAATCTGAGACTCCAGGGCAAAAATGCTGGATCCTTCCCCAACAAGGGGAGAGGGAGTGCTTTGGCAAGGGGCACATTAATGGAGGCCGTTAAGGGACAATTGAGCGGTAGGGGAGGACCTATACAGTGGAATGGGGGAAATGAGAATAGGTACGCTGGTACAGCCACCTACTGCCCTAGAGCAGCTAACGTTGAAGGTAGTAGGAAAAAGCCAGGAAAATAATATGAGTAGTCTGCCAATATGAACGTAGCTAAATCAAGATCAGTTACCCTCATGGTCTAAAATGGGAGGGCTAGCAGTAAAAAGCGAGTAAAAGGGTGAAGAGAGCGTACGCTGAAAGTGGAGTACGCAGAAACATAGGAAACAAATGATTGCGGAGGGAAGGGGAAGATGTGGTCCGGGGGGAGAGTTCGGCCGCCATTTTAAGGTCAGGCCGGTACAAACAGTAACACAGGGACTGTCACCGGGGGTGTTGGAACAGGTCAGAGTTACTTCATTACATCAGTTCACAAAACAAGGACAAGGCGAGGCTAAACATAGAAACAGTCCTACAGAGCATAGAGGGAAGTGGGGGAATAGAAGGGGTTAGCATGCTGATCGGGTCAGGCTGACCGGCCAGGGGGAAAGAACATCAGGGGAACATCGCAAAGTCACAGTAAGCAAACAGTAGTACAGAACTGCATCAGTTACCAGAGTACAAAAAAACACAGCTTTGCATAGTCTACCAGGAAAAAAAAAAACGCAAGAACAAGAACGACTAAACATCATGAGGTCACAAAGTCAACAAATAAACCAGACAGGTTGGGGGCAAGGAATCCACAGCACCCGGGGCCGGCCTCAAAACACAGCGCTGGCGCAACCTGGCTATGGAGAGGGTCAGAAGAGGGGGGGGCGACGTGGATGACTCGGCCGGATCCTCGTTGTCATAAGGGGATAAGGCGTCCCGTTAGAGGGGGCAGTCCAGCTGGGGAAACAAAGTCAGAGATCGGCAACAGGCGGATAGTTGAGAAACAAATCCACACCATCAAGATGGAGGGCTCGGGTCGTAGTAATCCTCTTTTCTTTATTCTTTTCCTTTTCCTGTCACTGTGTTGAATTCTTAGCCAGCCAATACGTGATTCGTCGCCACAAGGGGAAATTGTCCTGCGACTTTTTCAAGGCTCCAGTATCTAATGTTGAGACTTTTCATATGATGATAATTCCATCCCACATGGCGTTTAAAAGTATGTTCAATGTATATAGATTCCAACCGAACCCAAGTGCAGCAGATGATCCAAATCCAATCAATTCAAACCAAGCGTGGGGAAACGGACAGGTAAGTCCCCGTAAGGTGTCCCCGAGTGCGAGGCGGAGTCCTCACGTATCGGGTATGTAACAGTAGTCCATCTCTCCATAAACACAAACCGCGTCCTCGAGTTTACACTATCACATCTAATATTGATTTTACTTTGTGGATGTGTGCTGGGATTTGTGTATGCTTTATTTTATTGGCCTAGGCCACATCATAGGGAGATAGGTGGTTCTCTCTACCCTGCAGCACGGTCATTCAATACTAGACATTGAACGAATACATGTGTTACTTTCCCGAGTAGCGCCATCATCCCTATTTTTGTACCACTGATTCGAATTTACCTTACAAGCCCCACAATGCAATGTGCCGGTGGTTGAAGAAAACAAAAATAGATGGTATTCTCTGGCCTCCTGCAAAAGTGCAGAGTTGTGAAATGCAAAATAAAAGTTAGTTTCCGGTTGTTTTGCATTTTTTCTTGTAGGCAATGAAAGGTTAAACAGCCCAGTGGATGAGAAGGCAGAGACAGGGCCGGACTGGGAACAGAAACCGGCCCTGGCAAACTGCTCAGCCGCCCCCCCCGCCCCTGGGGTGAAGGGGAGTGCAGCTGAGCAGTTTGCGAGGGCCGGTTTCGGCCGATTTTGTTACAGGGGGCCGATATTGCCGACCCCCGGTAACAAAAACGGCCCCCCAGGGGCCCAAATCCGGCCCCCACCCTAGCGGCCCACCGGGGAAACACCTGGTGCCCGCTACGGCCAGTCCGGCCCTGGGCATTTCACACTTAACTGGCTAACATCAACACTCCTTAGAAAACCTGCAATGGTTGTAATTTACCAGAAGGATGCGAGCAGCAACACTTGGACGTGTCTAAAGACACTCAGGGGCCGATTCCGATTCCGGCCGGAAATCTCTCCGACCGAGCCGGACCCGGAGAGAATTCCGACCGAATCGGACTCTGGCAGTCCGACCGAACGAGTACGATGCGCACGCATGCCATCGGACTCGAGTCGGTCGGACTCCCATTGAAGTCAATGGGAGCCTGTCATACAACGCGTACGCGGGCTCCCATTGACTCAATGGGTGCGAGGCGGACAAGGGCGCCCCCTACAGCGTGTACGCGTCCATGCGCATCGCGGCGTACATGCACAGGTAGGGGGGACCCATGGGTCCCCCCTGAGTGCGACTCGCGCACCTACGCGTACAGGGGGGTCTGACGTGGACCCCCAGAGTCCGGCTCCGACAGCTTTTTCGAGCCGGACGGCGCGAGTCGGTCGGACTGCTCGCGGCGCGCATCGTACTTACCCGGCCGGGATACGTCTCCATAGCGCGGTGCAAGTCGTGTCCATGCGAGTCGGTCGGAGCGTTTTGAAGCCGCGTTCGAGTCGGTCGGAGATTTCGCGGGTGCCTGCATCGTACTCGCTCGGCCGGACCCGCGTACGATTCGGTCGGGAAACAGGGCTCCGAATCGGATCCGGTAAATCCGAATCCGATTCGGAGCACTACCGGCCGAGATCGGAATCGGCCCCTATGTGTTGACAAGACATTATTCTTCCATACTAATACTATCTGCACCCCTCCTCCCCAACATGTCCTCCACCTCAATGGAGGTGGGATTTAAACAGGGTCACTGGAATTATGCGATTGTGCGACCGTGTGGATTTTCACCTAATCATACATTTGCTGCATTTGCCACATAACCCATCATATGACGCATAATCTGCAGATTGTACCAAAAATATTGTCTCAAGCACAAATGGTTCAAAAGTTACTAAAAATGCAGCAACATGTGTTCCGCACGAGGTAAGGCCCTTTGCAATGCTGGACAGGTCACCTGTCGCATAATTCCAGTGACCCTGGATTTAGGCAGAGTGCTTACAGCACTATTGTGACACGCCCTGCTTGAACAAGTGCAGCACGGGCGGCAGGCGCTGCACTTCGAGGGCCGCCAGTGAGTGCCAGTCTATCCCGAAAGGCCAGTCAAGCAATGCTTCCGAGGCCGATAAATGGAGTATCATTGAATTAGATATTAGTAACACTTGTTATTTGCAGTGCTTAGAAGACCAGTGCCGGTTTATCGGCACTGCGCCGCGTGTACCTTTGTCAATCTGTGTCAAATGTTTGTAAGTCAGAGGAAGTACACAGTACTAAGGGCCAGATGTACGACGGTTTTTGCATGCGCAAACGGGTTTGCGAACCCGTTTGCGCATGCAAAAACCAATAGGGGTATGTACCATTCCAAAATAGCGAGTCACAATTTATTTGCGACTCGCTATTTTGGAATTGCGAGTCGCTATTAGGAAGGGGCGTTCCCTTCCTAATAGCGAGCGCAACCCCATGTACAAATGTTTTGCAACCGCAATTGCGGTCGCAAATTACCACCCTCTTCAAGAGGGTGGTAATGGGGTCGCAAAAGGGAAGGAGTCCCCAGGGGACCCCTTCCCCTTTGCAAATGCAGGGGAAAATATTTTTTAAGGGAAGGCAGTGGTCCCTGGGACCACTGCCTGCCCTTAAAAAATGAAACGAAAACGTTTCATTTTTTTTTTTTTTTAAATGCATCCAGTTTTTCTTTAAGGAAAACGGGCTGAATTAAAAAAAAAAAAGCTGCTTTATTAAAAAGCAGTCCCAGAAATGGTGGTCTGCTGAGCCCAGCAGGCCACCATCCCTGGGAGGGCTGGCATTCCCAATGGGCTCGCAAATTGCGAGAGGCTCATTAATATTAATGAGCCTCGCAATTTGCGACCCCATTGGGAATCGCTAAACAGTGTAATAACACTGTTGTACATTTCATTTAGCGCCTCGCAATTTGCGACTCGCAATGAGTCACAAATTGCGATGCGCTAAATGAAAGGGTCGTACATCTGGCCCTATATGTCCTACTTGCATACATTTTTAAAGATGAGAGAAGACATATTCTGTGTTTTTTTTTAGAATGTCAGATATTCTTTAAAACAGAAGCGGGATGGAAAGCTTATTTCCAAGTCACCCAAAGAAGAGAGAAATCTAAGCATTCTGAATTCCAGTGAGTAGATTGTTTTATTAAAAAGGTTCAATGATAATGAAAGAAATCTGGAAAATCCAATTCTCAATCTAGCTTTAGTTGTTTTAATTTCAATAAAGACATGCAAGGCATTTTGGTATTTCTGAGAGAAGAGGAAAGAATTGAATTAATTCTCTTGAATAACTTAGAGGGGATATTTAAATGAATATTAGATATTGTGTTTAGAATAATGGGGACTAGCATTATTTTAAGGAAATCTAAACGACCCCACCAAGAGAGGTGTAAAGGATTCCATCTAATAGTAAGTGCTGTTAATTTAATGAGACACCTTTTTAATATGTAATGTAACACATTCCTTAATGGATTTGGCAACCATAAACCTAGACACTTGATTTTATGGGTGCTCTATGAAAAATTACTATCCAGGAAATCTTGTTTGAAACTATATTTATTTAGTGGTAGGATTTCACATTTGTCAGGATTTAATGTATTTATTTTAAACTCTTTTTTATTGAGATTTTCAAACAATACAAAACCCAATCTTAATAAACGCAAAAGAAAGAACGAAGAAGCATAAAAGGCAAAGAGGACCGACATCTCAAGCCACAGCCTCTTGCGAGGCTTTAAGGCATCTAATAAAAGAAAAATGGAAAGCAGCAACAAATAATGCAGGAGTACATGATAAAATTCCAAGCAGCAGCATGTCCATTGAGTAAAGCTCAGACCTGCAGCACAATATTTCAAGGCCCACATTCCATTTAAGAGCACAATTTGGGCACAATCATTTCTTTCAAGTATTACAATCAGCACCCGGGGCCACTATGTCAGTGTCAGAGTCAGTTATTATCTATGCCATACCGGCCATATAGTCTCTTAAGGGAGTCCAAATGCCTATCGGCGGGGATCTCTGGGGCTGAAAAATTGCATATAATTCAGAGCACTCATTCCAAAATGCAGCGTCTCAGATCCAGTCTGAAATTTTCTGAATAGGCCCTCTCATCCAGGCGGAAAGCTATCGGGCACCAGGCAAGGGGCAAAAGCAATGCAAACAACTGCTGTCTATACCATGGAATATCTGCAACAAAACCTGGGAGCAACAGTAGTGGTGTGTTGGGGATAGAAGTCCCCACAATCTCAGTAAGAATCAGGTCAGACCAAAAAGATTGTATTGGCGGGCAGTGCCATGCAAGTGGCATGCAAGGTGCATAAAATCGGGGCATCGGGCCATCTCGAGACACGAGAACTGTCCATAAGGTGTAGCTGCTTATGGGTATAATAAACTCTTTTTTATAAAATTAAAATGTATGAGTCAATGCCTCTGGTTTATTGAAATTGACTCAGTTTGTTAGCAACTATATTGCCATGTTTTCAGAGTGAGTCTAATACCTAGGTCCCTTTCCCACTTCTCCTGAAGTTCAACATCTGCAGCTGGCATAGCCTCATCCATCATCTGATATAACTTGGCCACCCATCCTCTTGTATTGGAGGCCAGGTACATTTGGGTGATGGGTGGATACTCCACAGGCTCTTGGGGGAATCCCTTCCAACAGATGGAAGCTGCATGTTGCACCCTATAGTATGTCAATACATCCAACAGACTAACCACAACCACGTCTATTCATTTTTCTAGTGAGATGATTGTGCCTGCATCAAATACCTAGCCCAGCTTAGTGAATGCCAGTCGCTGTAAAGAAAGCTGCATCAGCCTTTCCATGGTAAGAGTCAATGCCGGATTGTTTAACAGTGGCATTTCAGGGGAATACTGAATTGTGCAGCCTGTGTGCTTTGCCAAAGTCGAAAACACTCAATTTGTACAACAAATAATTTCTATTAAACAGTTGGATCTGGAAAGCAGAGTGGCAAGTGCTGTACTCAGAGTACCCATCTCTCTCCCGTCCCACACTGATACATCAGTGATGTAACCTACAAACCCCCAAACCTCAAATCAAAATGAACCAAAGTTTGTGCTTAGCACAGGGGGTGTATGTATTAGTGCCGTCTTCCTCACCCACCCGATGCAGACATCATCACATCCACAACTAAGTTTGCAACAATAGGAGAGAAGCATCACCTAGAGCAATAACATTGAAAACAGTCAACAAAGTCACTTATGCAGGCAATTAATAATGATAAACTCCCTCCGTGCTACACACAGGAGCACATGACACATAAAAGATACAGGAGGGAGAGAACAACATATATAGATATAAGCTCTAGCAGAATACAGGCATGCACCACCCGCTCCCAAGAGACAGCAGGCAGGTCTCAGCACCGGGAGAGTGACAGACGCCCTCCAGCTTACCAGCCACACTGTCAATGTAGCAGCGTAGAGAAGTCAGGCCCAGAACTCCAGACTGGGCACCAGGCAAGCAGTGCAGGTAGTCAGGAGGGGGGGGGGTGCAAGTGGACACATTCCATCAATGGGGAAGCCCGATCCAAGATCACTGGCCAAACGAGTGCCCCCTGGAGCGACAGGGAGACCCCCCGCAGTCACCCACCAACCAGGGTAGACCTGCCACTCTGCCATCAAGATGGCAGAGTTCTCCTCATGGCTGCAAGACCCCCACGATGCACCTTGCCAAAGTAGTTATCGCGCCCTCCAAGGGGTGCCAGGTCTGGTGGCTTAGTGGACTAATGCATCCACTCTAGGGGCCTGTGTTCGACCTCATGGTCACAGATCAGATTCCGGCAGGTCCACTCAGCCTTTCATCCTTCTGAGGTCAATAAAATGAGTTGGGTAACATAAACATCTGTTATTCAGTGCCAAGATACCCTTAGGCGAATGATCGGTTTACAAATGTTATGTTTATGTTATGTTAGGAGCGTGAGCTGGACCCAATGGGGAGTCCAACTTAGCCCGCCACGCTCCTCGTCGTGATCTGGCAGTGTCCTCAGAGAGAAGGGTAGAGCAGCCCTTCTCCTGGTGGTGCGAGTCCTCCAGCAGCACCTGCCCAACAGGCTCCACACAGCATCCGAGGCACAAGTCATGATCAAAGAAAGTGGTCCAAGGGATCCACGCCATGTCCTGTCACCGGAGTACAAAAGAATATGTTGCGGTCCATGCTGTTGTATGGATTAATGCTGATTTAATAGGTATAGGGGACGGGAGCTCCCAGTGAGGCAGTCACTTTAGTCTGCGGCTAGCTATGCCACCTCAGGATTTAATTTATATCCAGAATATGAATCATTATCAATAATGTCAATTAATATGATATCAATGAATATGAATCAACTTCATTTAAAAAAGCTGATATAAATGTTTGAGGATTTGATCGGAATAGTAGTATGTCATCCTTAAAAAAGACTAATTAAACTCATTATATTAAAAACCATACAGATCTGAGTTTTGCTGTAACTTGGATATGAACGTTTCTAATGACAGATTAAAACAAAAAGGAGAAAGCGGACAACACTGTCTTACAGCTGCAACTGCACTAAAATAAAAAGATGTAAGTATATTAATAAAAATGGCACCATGAGGAGAGGTGTATGAAAGACAGGTTGAAGTAATAATTTTAGAACTGAATCCAAACCATTTGAGAGTTTGAAAGATGAAAATCCAATTAACTCTATCAAAGGTTTTTTCAGCATCCAACATGATTACCACTGTAGAATCTATACTTTTGCAAGATTTGGATAAAATATTAAAAACGAATCTGGTGTTATCCGAGATATATTTCCCTTTAATGAAACCAGATTGTACTTTACCAAGAATGTGTGGTAGAAAAGATTCTAATAGTAGGGCTACAACCTTAGAAAAATGTTTGTTGTCCACATTGCAAGGGAAATACGTCTATATTTTTTGCAACATTGTGAATCTTTACCTTGCTTTGGAATGAGTGCATCAAGGAACATTCCACTAGAATTGCTAGAACTGTATGAAATATTGGATTAAGTTGAGTAGTTTTGGGAAGTGAGTTGAAGAACTCAACTGTTAATCAATTAGGAGCAGAGACCTTATCTATTTTAACTGTGTGAAGACCTGTAATAATATCAACCTTTGAGATGTCAGATTCTTCAGATGAAAAATCTATGCGCATATCAAAGGATTTCTGTATGGTAGAAAAGTAATGAGCAATCTGTTGCTCTGTGGGATGACTTTCTGGAGTATATAACTTCTTATAATATTGAATAAATTCATTCACGATATCTGCATCTTTATGAAAAGTGTTATTTTGAGAATCTATAATTAAATCACCCTTTTGTTTTGATTTTGAGATAATTTGCTACAAGCTTACCAGATTTATTCTGACCCCGTAGTATCTGGCCCTAGATCTCAGGCGATAAGCTGCTACATTTTCAGCGGACAATTTATTAAAAAAGGAATCTTGCATGAATTAGTTCCTGCAGTCAATCTTTGGACATAGAAGTATAATATTTGTGCTCTACTTGCTTAATATTTTGGATTTTTTTTTTAGGTTTCTCATTATTCACTCTTTTTAGATACATAGCGAATAAAAAATCTCTAGTAATTACCCTAAAAGTACTCCATATAGTGTGAATGGCAACGTCTTCTGTAGAATTATCATGAAAGAATTATTTTTAAAAAAGTGTTATTAAGGGCCTGATTTAGATATTGGTGGACGGGTTATTCCGTCACAACGGTGACAGGTATCCAGTCTGCCAAAATCCATATCCCATAATAACCTATGGGATTTAGATTTCAGCGAACAAGATCTCCGTCACCGTTGTGATGGAGTAACCCATCTGCCGATATCTAAATCAGGCCCTTATCTCAATTGTTTTGGTCAAGTAGGTTTAGGTAAAAGATCTAGGTGTATAATAACAGGTTCATGGTCAGAGATTAGGGTTGAACCAATTTCCCCAAAATTCAAATTCTGAGTCAAACTATGATAAATAAAAATGTGGTCTAATCTTGACTTAGTGTGATGAACTGGGGAAATGGAGGTAAACTTTCTTAATGTGGAATTACACAGCCTTCAATTATCTATTAACGCTCTTTGTTTGATTGCACTGAGAAAATGTTTTTGTGATTTATTAGGATAAAAAGTGGATTTGGAACATCGGTCAATAAAATGATCAACAATTTGCTTGCAGTTAACTGCCAGTGAATGATTATCTTCAGGGCAATTCATGATATTTTGAATATTAATAGACCAAAATTGACAATCTCTGTGAGTTGGACCAATAATAATAAAAATGGAAATTAGAATATCACCAGTAATGAATCAGATGAGTAACCGCCTTCCTTCAAAATCTGCATCATGAGAGCGCAATTATATATTGAGAGATGTATTACATAAAGTTACAATTTTTTACCCTTTCCCGGAGAAAAAAATACTTCGCCCACCCAACATCTATTTAAGGACTCTATAAGATGGTATTAAGGACTCTATGAGATGGAACACTTGTATAAGTGCAATATCAGCATTAAGTTTGAGTATGTGAGACAATACTCACTTTCTCTTAATGGGTAAACCTAACCCCTTGACATTCCAAGACATACTTTTGAAAGCCTTATAAAACAAACATCAATGATAAGATCAGACTGAACATATTGGAAAGATAACCAATTATATGTATATTGAGAAAAGAAATGAATTGAAAAGAATTATATAAGTATAGTAAAAAGAAATGTAAAAGAGTGGGAAGAAAGGAAGAAGAAGTATATAAGAAATAGAAAAAGATGGTTCATCAAGAGGAAATCAAGGAAAGTGGAAAAAGGGGAAAAATCTAAACGTACTTACATATAAGACAAAAAGATTAGGGTGTTGAGGCCACATAATGAAGATGACACACCTAGGCTCCAAATAAGGGATTTGGGGAAGACTTTGAAGAATGAGAGGGAAGACTAGCAAAGCAACATATTCAATAAGTAAAATAAACCTGTGAAAACAATATAGAATGAGTTTGGGGAGATTGGTAGCTTGCAAGGAAAATCCTTATTAAAAAAATTGGAATTGGAGACTTCCATTCCTTCAGCTTTACAGTCTTCCAAGAAACACCTTCATTTTAATGGATCTTCATGTTATTGCTTTGTTTTTGTAGGTTACCTTGAAAAGACAAGGATGAAAAAAGGCCAAATCTTGCATTAAGAGAGCAAAGTGCTGGAATTGTACTTAATAATTCTTTGCATTTATCAGCAGTACCTTAAATGAAGTCTTGTGAAAAATACAGGATATTACCTGACTGAGATATTTCTTTCTTAAATTTGGTCACTGACATAGTTTTAAGCAAATCTGTGTATTGTAAGAAGTACAGAATAACTCAGTGAGACTTACTGGATGAAGAGGCTATTGCAGGTCTGTGTCCTAACCTATGTGCTCTCTGAATATTGAGTGAAGATGTTTCCAATAGATCTAGGAGTACAAATGATTGAAAAAAGGAGAATGGGTTGGTGCCTTCTGTGCCTTTGGTAAGCCATACATTTTTAAGTTATTTCTTCTGTTTCAGTTTTCCAATTCTTTGACTTGCTTTTGGAGAAAGGAGACATCTGATTGCATATGCTTAACTTCATGTGTAACGTTTGTAGGCTAGAAACCTGTTGTTCAGCCTCCAATATTCTTTCCTCTATTTGGGACCATTTATTGTTGAGGCTTTGTAACCTTGTATTGGTTTCTGCCATTTAGGGACACAACGCTTGGATTTATTCCAGCATTAACTCAATGGATATAGGTGGATGTGTTTTCGCTGGGGAAAGAGGATCATTTTTAAAATCATTTAGTGGTCTGTCCTGGAGGATTTGCAGAGGCTTTGCCCATAAGGAAATGAGACAAAGAGGAGTTTATTGAGTGTTTGTTTATAGATGTGATGTAGAAGCAAGTCCTTCTTGCCTGGATCATCCATTAATGTCAGTAAAAACAGCAAAGTGATTGCTTGTAACACGCTACTTATAAGTATGAGTGGAACAAGTACACATGACCTTCAGTTTCCTCAATTTGCCTATAAATAAGGAATAACGTGTGGATTATGCAACAGCAAGAGCCTTTAGAAAGCCAGTTTTTTTTAACAACTTAAGGCTTGCTGCTGAAGATATGTAATTTCTATATGATCAGCTAGGATAAGGAGGTCAAGCAATTATCTAACTAATTGTTTCTCAATGAAGCCAGATATTATTAGTTCTGAGAAAGAACAAATTTAAACATCGTGAAAATAAGGCAAAAAAGATATGCTGTTGAGTTGAAGTAGCATTTCATGTAGAGATGCCAGACTGTATAAGAAAAGTCATTCTGGTTTCGTCAGCGCTTGAAAGATAAGCATCAGACCTGAGAAGATTGTGTTAGTTATTTAGCCTAATTTTTATATTTCCATTTAGCTGACTCAGCTTATCCCAACCGACCATGCTTGTTGGCACCGCTGAGTAATCCAACAATTCCAGGGGAAATACGCTTAAGTGAGACCCATGGAAGAAAACGGAGGCCATTTGAGCGGGCTTTTGGGCTTTTAAGCCCAGCTTTTTCTGTCTGGACAACACCGGTGGAGCCCTTCTCTACTCACCCAATAAGGTGTGCCAAACCGCCATGCCTGCTGCATGTTGCACAACATCACCTTGCGACGGAATATCCCATACATCACAGAGGATGGAGAGCAGGAAGAGCCACCGGGTGAGGATGTTGAAATGGCAAATGAAGATGATAGTGTGATAGAGGAAGAAGATGAATTACATCAGGATGTTATTGCCAACTTCTTCTCCTCAGTGTAAGTATACAGCTACATTTTATGACATTAAGCCTAAATTAACTTTTACTCTCATGAGGAGAACAGTCTGTGCTGGGCATTTTTCAGAGAGGGCACGTTTATGAAATCCAGGCCCAAGATGTTTGTTTCTCAAAGTGTTGACACATTGACTACTGGGTTCATTACAAACTTTGCAGTCTGATTGTTTTTATAAAATGTATCCTCTGAAGTACAGAATTGTAATGTGTCTAATGTGCCATCTCATTTACAGGATTTTTTTCCTTGTGATTTGTTTTAGGATCCGCACCATGTCATCTTCATTTGGACATTTCAACATTGGGACATTTGCAGTTATATGCTGCTGTTGCAAAGTACAATGGGAACATGGGTTGATCCTGTAGAAGACACACACAGACTGTCCACAGAAAGGTAAATGTGACCAGAAATAGTCCACACAGTGAATGGTAGTCATACGCTGGATAAAATTAGGATTGCGGTTTCTTGCTGGTGGTGGGGGTCTTGCCATCCTCTCCTGGTGGTCCGGATGAACGTGTGCACCTGCAGGTGGTTAGTGTATCAAGAGTTGCAGGGACTGAGGTGGCTGCAGGTGTTGCCTCTGGTGGCAGGGCCTCCCTTTCTGTGTCTGAGGCTGATAGAGTAGGACCAGATGTGGTTCTTGCTGGTGGTGGGGTTCTTGCAATCCTCTACTGGTGGCCCGTATGAACGTGTGCGCCCGCGGGTGGTTAGTGGATCAACAGTTGCAGGGACTGAGGTGGCTGCAGGTGTTGCCTCTGGTGGCAGGGCCTCCCTTTCTGTGTTTGAGGCTGATGGAGTAGGGCCAGATGGAGTTGGCCCACATAAAAGGGGAAGATGGTGCAGGAAAAGCCCTGCACAAATGAGTATAAATATCCTGCAGCACCCCAGTCAGGGAACCCACATTGGAGTTCAGATTCTGCAACTCAAAATTGTGCTCCCTCTGCAATTGCGTCATCTCTTGCACCCCAGAAAGAATATGGCCCATCATTTTTTAGGACTGCTGTAATGATCCCAAGAACTAGGTGATGTTGGCCTGCGTGATACTGACCTCAGTAGCCTCACTATCCTGTGGCCTTGGCACAATGTGCCGCATCCCACTGGTTCCTGGCTGGACTCAAGGTGGTGGTGTCTCACCAACAACCAGGACTGGTGAGCACAAGATGGGGCTTTCTGTGCTTCGTTCACAGGAAGTGGAGGAAACTGTTGGCTGTGGTGTTGTTACAGCTGGGGTGGGAGGTGTAGTTGTGGACCAAGTGAGACTCACTGGAGTGGTCTGCCCAGGCTGATGTGATGGAGCAGGCGTGTCGTGTTTATGCAAACTTTCTGCATTGGAGACATCCCTGGAGGCTTGATCATGGGCTGGAGTGGAGGGATCCGGAGTGACATATGTTTGCCCATGTGCTGTGGCAGTGGGACCTACCAGGAATGTAAGAGAAAATGTTTCAGTAAAAGCGTGGATTACACATCCCATGAGTTCTGAGTAACTATAATGTAAACGCCTAAAAGAGAAAAGGAGTTGCATATCATGAATGAAACTTTCTGTGTAAAATTTCTTTAGTACACAGTTTATGTTCCATACAAAAGTACTTGTAATAAACAGGTAAGAAGATGTCCTGAAATGAAAAAGAAGCATTAGTAAGTATACCTAAGATGTGGCAACCATTCAACACAAGACAGTAGAGAGAAGAAATGTGAAATTCAGCATTCCAAGGCCTAGCAGGCTAAAAGACTGACATTGACACAACTTAGAGAGATGGTTAGCATTAGTCCTCATATGAACAGTGCATACTTCAGTTTTAAGATATGCAACTGGTGTTCAGCATAAAACGTTAGGTGGCAAAAATTGTTAAGGTCAATAAACGTTTTGTGGTACTAATGACCTCAATTCACGTACATGACAAGAAAATAACATGACCTAAAATTCAACTCAAACAATTTTCAAAAGACAGCATTAAATAGAGATTGATGAATGAATGACACTTTAGCATTTGGGAACATTTGATGATAAAAGGGAGAATGAGCAAAATTAAATGGCAATATTATTTTCCCTACACCAAAACAAAGCATCAACTATCACAACACTTGCAAAATTGTAACTTGAACATACCTTGTGTAAATCTGCAGTACTAAGAGAACAGACATTTACTATGGGAAACACATATATGTTATTTGGAGTATAAACACTTACAAGCACCATAACATCAAGTTCAATGTGATGGCTATTGAAAGCTGTTATCTTAAATCCAGCTCAATACATTGAAACAAACAAGCCAAAGAAGATGTCTCTTCCCATGGCATGAGATGTAATGGGGGGCTGGGAGAACCACCACCATTCCTGTGAGCTAGCATGTGCTGCTTGGAGGCCAGGGAACAAACTATCTACCGCAGGTCGTTCCACCGCTTCCTAATTTCATCCTTTGTGCACAGATTACTAGCTACAGCATTCACTCTGTCAACACTTCTGGTCCACATTATCCTTTTCTGAGACGGGGTGTATTATGGACTTGGGCTCCAAACAATTGTGGCTCTACTCTTATGATTTCAACCACTATGACTGACAATTCTCCCTCTGTGTCACGGGGATTTTTGGGGCCAGGCATTATGGAGAAAATAATATACTTAAATGGAGTTAAATGAACACAAGCTAACAAATTAAATAAAAAAAAGATGGAGAAGAAACAGGGAGAGCAACAAAAAAAACAGCTTGACTTCTGGGAATCAGCTTCAGTGTCATGATGCTGTGGAATGGCAAGGGATCATGGTCTCAAATTAGGCGTGTTTTATAGTGTAGTAGCCAGGTGTACACAATTGTGCAATTGACATCAGGTGTGTGATGTTAGCATCACCACTACAGCCACAGAAGCAGTGCAATGCTACCTGCTCCCACCACGGAGTCACTCCTTTGGCAGACCACCGCTATGAGACCGCCAGCCCAACTGTATTATCTAAATAGGCTCGGCGCAACTCTGCCGCTCTGACGGTGATGGGGTACTATTCGCCAACATTGGAGTCCGCCACATCAGCTGTGGTGAGCCTTGGCCATGATGGGATCCACTCCATCGGCAACGGCTGCGAGGCTGCCCGCAAACATCTAAATTCCGCTGACGGTCCGCCATCAGCTTGATGGAGTATTTGGGACAAGTCACCCCTGTGGGACGGCAGTACTATGGTCAAGATCTAAATCAGGCCCTTAGTCTTTTGTATGGAAACAGACCAATGTGTGAAGAAAAGGTTGTAAGGTACCTGCAATCTTCTTTGAGTTCCAACTGATGATAACCTTTATTTAAATCAAGGTGAGAGAAGACCTTTGCACCATTTAGTTGCATTATCATGTCAGCAATGTGTGGACCTGGATGCCGTTCTCGTTCAATCACCTCGTTTGTCTGATGCATGTCAACACATATGTGTCCCGCTCCTTCACTGTCCTTTTTGGGCACTACCATGATGGGAGAAACCAATGTCATTTGACCAGTCGAACTCTCAATGACATTGTGCTTAATTAATGATTCAAGTTCTCTTTCAACAGCATCTTGTAAATGAAAAGTAATTTGCCTATGTCTCTGAGCAACAGGACAGATTAATATGCAAATTTACTTTCATAGTCTTAAGCTTTCCCAAACCATGAAACAACGAAGGGAACTGACTGACTTACATGGTGAGCATTCATGTTGTAGTTCACATATCAGCAGCTGTTCTTTGACTGACATTTTTCTTCACATGCTACAGGTCTGACATGCGCATGCTTTTCTGAAGTAAACATCAACATGGCACTACCATCTTCCTCATTTTCACTTGATAATGTAATGGATGAACTGTTTGACGATGATTTAGGTGACAGTTGACTTCATTTAGTGTCGATTTGGCGTATCTGACACCTCAACTGGACCTTGTGGGTGCGTGTTGAATGTTGCTTCTGGAACGTTCCGGCAGCCATTTTTTCTTCACGCCATGATGCACTAGTTTTTCTTTGCTTTGCACATCGTCATGAAATGGTTCTCCTTCCCACAGCCCTTACATGTCTGCCCAATGGCAGGGTGTTTTTCTTCGTGAGGAAACGAAAATCCACTTCTAAAATACAACTTCTTTTTATGTGTATACATCACCTTGTGTCCTTCAATCTTTTGTGACTTGCTTTTCATATTCATGACCAATTCATCCTTGGCACCTCCGGCCTCCATGTCAGCAGCTTGTCGATCAGCACTTTCTTCAGCTCTAGCAGCAATCAACCCGGGTTCCAGACTCAAAGTTTCTCTCAGCATTCGCCGAATCAAACAAGAGAACCAAACAAAACACAAGATGTGTAGGGAAAGATCCCAAGTAAATCCTGTAGAGAGAACAATAAATGAGTCCCTACCTATGGGTACTTAGTCCCCGGACAACTTATTTAGTTCATTGATCATTCATGAGTCTGTCACCAGTTTGAATTTCCGACATCTATTTATATTTTTACATACATACAAAACATCCAACGAATACAAACAGTAGTGATGTAATAATCATCACTATGTCAAGGTTCCTTCCTACACATACAATCTAATCACAGTTGTGAAAAGGACAAAATTTGTACGCAATCCATGGGGGATAGTCCCATACCCACTTGGGAGGGTAACTTTCCACCTCCATGTAGTCCAACAAAGTGTGTGTCCCATTGTCTTGTATATCACCTGTAGTTGATCGGACTCCTCCAAGTAAAGTCGACGCGTTTCGGCCAACTCAATCAGGCCTCATCAGGACATGGGCAAAAAGTGCACCTACAAAATAATGCACTGACATGAGTATACTCCCTTTTATACACGTTCATGCCCTATCTCACATGCTAGTGCTAGTGCTCCTAGAAAACAATGAAGCATGGAGACACAAATACAAATAATAATATATACAGAAGGATAATATATACAGAACCTTAAGTTTAAAAGCCGTGCCTTGGTGGACAGAAAAAACACCAGCTTTTCTTTGTAGCGCTCCTACTTCGGCACACATCATTTATTTATCACAGCTCCAATTGAAACCCTGTGCTTCCTCATCACATTCTTGCTGGAATACCACAACCCTCTATTTTTCACCACCAGTGCCTTGATTATGAGTTAAGCGGAGTCAGCGGACCAGAAATCTCGCATGGAGTCCTATTTGCTCATTCATAACTGGACTCATGTTCCCGCTCTCAGATTTACTAGATGCTGGAACAACTAACCGAATTTTACAAGCTGTAAAATTGGGCTAGTAAAATAGCGTTGGATACAGGCTGCATTGCAGCCCAGGCCTGTTTTCCTGCCCCCACCCGACCTGCAGATGCCTGTGCTCACATGTACCACCTGCCACCTGCCAAGAGCAGGTGGTAAATGTGAGCAATAATCCCCAAGGGAAAGTGATTACCTTGTGGAATTCTGCCCTGTAAAATGAGGCCCATTCAATCATTCCCCACTCCATGGTGATAAACTCATAATTGCATGGTGCTGCCAGGGTGTTGCCACACAATACCGGTATTTACAGGCACACATTTACCTCTCCACCAGTTCCATGCAACTTATAATTGCGGCCAATGTGACTTAGAAGAATTTTCAAACATACAATTATAACTATGGGGCTCATTACGATGGCGGAACGATCGCCACCGCCGGACCGGGGTGGCGATCGTTCCGCCATCACAATGAGATTTACCCACCGCCATACTAGGATGGCGGTGGGTATCGCGGCGGACGCAAAGTCCGTCCGCCGCTTTTCCGCCGGTGGCAATCGCACCGATTGCCTGCGGGCGGAGCAGGGCCACTAATATGGTGGCGGTGCCTAGCAGGCACCGTCCGCCATATTAGGATGTGTCTGTGGAGAGGTCTTTCCATGGCGGCGATGCCTCCATGGAAAGGCTGGCGGGGATTGGGTTTGGGGGCCTGTTGCGGGCCCCCCTTGGGGGGGTGTCGCTGCACTGGGGGGTACCCATGGTACCCCCCTGCATTTCCATGCACCAAGTGGCAGGCACTGCGTGGTACCTAATAAATAAATCAAAGGAATCCACCACATGGGACTAGTAGTGTAAAGAAAAAAGTATTAGTCATCCAGGTGTGGATGCACACAGCGTTTGTTTAAATACCCCTCACACACCAAAAGGACCCTTGGTGTCATGCTTCATCATAGGGGTCTTCCCGTCCCGCTGCGGGACGGGGCGTGCTACGACCTACGACTACGCGGGAGCACTGTAGTTGACAATACTATGTGTAGTGATGGGATAGTGAAAGGAGGGGTCGTGACAGAATATGGGTAAGTGATTTAAAAAGGACCTGGCCTCATGGACATAAAGAAACTTTAATAGGTCGTTGAGGCTGGACCTGTTAAAAAGGTGATACGGAGAAATCCTGCCAATAATGTGCGGATGCTCCTATACAGTCAACATGTTTCGAAGCAAAGCTTCTTCATCAGGACTAAGAAGATCCCCTCAGTATCCACTATGTTGAGTTTCCCAAATGGGTGTACTATATACAAAAAAGTGAAAAATAAACATAAATATAAAAATGCATAAATTATATGCACTCTATACGATACCCAATGGTACCATGTAAATGTCAATTATGTAATGTAGGAGATAATGCTCCTTGAGCCTCTTGTAACGGGTGGGGTAGAAAAGCCGCCAAACGTAGTTGTTGCGGTCGACCTAGTCTCACCTAGAAATAACGCCAACCCGCGGCTCCGTGATACCTGCCACGTGCCACGTGGTGCAGGGACATGCGGTGCAAGCACCTTTAACATTGCGGACGGTGCTGCAGCCAGCAGCACCGCCCGCAATGTTAAAGGCCCAGGATGCGCCCGCCAGTATGGTGGGCGCATCCTAATCGCAGTGGTGGGACTGCCGCATGTCTGGCAGGCTGTCCCAATCACCGCTACGGTGGCGGGCGGACCAAGTCCGCCCGCCATCGTAATCAGCCCCTATGTTCTGTCAACTTATTCCATACACCTCATCTGGTAATTGTTGCTGTCCTCCATTACCTCATCGCAACTTTCATCCTCACCAGCCCTCTTTTTGCAGCATCATCACAATATCGCTATTTTGTATGGTTGGTTTCAACAGCAGAATGCTGCATTCTTTTTATGATGCAAAACCTATCAATAATAATGATGACAAGAGTACAAGCTAAACCTCAAATATGTTTTCAGATGGGAAAAAGAAAAAGTAAAAGAAAAATTCAACCCTTATTTTCTGAATTATGCCTGATAAGGTCATGCGAGCAAATGGAAGAATTTTGGCAGATGTTAGTGTTTATCTTGAAATAACTCCCCTAAAATATACGGGGCAGTCCCATATTGCTTCTCCAGTTCAGAATAAAGAACATTGTTCATGTTTGGATGATGGTCACTTGTTTGAGTTCATATCAAACATGTATTTAAGTCTAGCCACTGAGAGTTTATATCTTTCCGAGAGATATTGATCTTTCCATGGTCTATGACGTTTTAGGTGTGTGCTTTGGTGTCCGCATGTGTGCTGTCTGTCCATGCATCCCTACAACAACCACCCCACAACTTATAGTCATTAGAACAAAACACATACACTTACAACAAGACATGCAAATAGTGCCCGATTAACAAAGGTAAATGTACATGTGCAGATTTACTCATGTGCAAATCTGCTCCTGAACTTTTTGCTATTCACTATTTCCAAGTGTAAAGTTCCTCCTAGGTATTGACTCTTATAGTAGGATTTACGGGTGTAAAGTTACTACCAGTAAATTTTCACACATAGATGGAGGTTTACTTTATTGAACCTTAAAAAGAAATTAAAAACAATATTTTATTTTATTATATAATATTAATCAAAATTAATTTTATATATCAATTTCAATCTAGGCTACAATGTCACTTAACTTAAATGCATACAAAATAATTAATTATTACAAATATCTACTTAATCTCAAAATATTATCCCTCAAGATTAAAGTACATAAAATCCCACCTACATTAGTATTTCCATTTCTGTTTAATTGTTAGTAATCTGCATTAAACATTATGTGTAGAATTAATTGTAAACGATAATTATTTAACAAACTTATTTTTGCCTCACAAACTTATTTTTATTTGTGTCTCCTGAAACACACTTTATGTTTGACCTACACAAACTTAAACTCAAAGATGGATAACATTATAACAGATGAAAGAAAGATCTCTAAATAATGTTTGTTGTGCTACATTTGTATAGTATTGTTTGCGGCAATGAAGGCTGCAGTGTCCCTTCCTTTCTCATATGTGTGGGCCAGGTGTGCTTAGTTATCTCCCTTGAGTTACTGATTAGTCACTATGGAATACGAAGGTTTTGTTCATTTACTCATTAATGCAGTCACTGTCCTCTGATGAATCTGTTAATGGTCTACAAGAAAGCTGCATTTATCATTGGTCCTAATTGATAAAGTTATTGATATGTGTAAGTTTAGCTTACACATGCAAAGAGCCTTTTGCACAAGTGCAATGCTACTTTTAGAATTCACAAAAGTTATTTTTCTGTATGTAAAAAGATTCACTCACACGAAGATTTCTGTGTGTGTAAATCTACTCCTAGGGTTCTGGAGTTGGAGGATATGGGTGTTCCATGGCAAGAATGCCCGGTGAGTTCGTTCACTTTTGTGGCTATCCACAAAGTCTATCCACCCACTTTTCACTCTGGTCAGTCTGGCAAAGGTTGCAAAGTTACTTCTGAGAAGATGACTAATAAATCCCTTTCACTGGTGTGTACTGGAAGGAACACCGCACAATTGTTTGGGTTCAGATGGATAACATTATAACAGATGAAAGAAAGATCTCTAAATAATGTTTTGAAGTTTATTATAATTTTAATATCAAAATAGCATTATTGTTACATTTGTAAATAATATGATAATTCTTATTCAATTATGCCTATTTTTTCGAATTATTTTGGCATTATTTCCTATGTGGAGTTATTATGAGTCCCTGACGCATTGTATTCTGCTGGGCTTTGCTGCAGTACCTGTGAGCAGCCAGGTGTGGTGTGAGTAATAGCGGGCTTACTCTTGAGTAAGTGGATGTTTTGCTTTTGCATACCCAACCCTAACTCCCTCTCATTTAGATATAGCATTCCCCATATTCCAGCCACTCCCCCATCCCTCCTCAAAACATGGACCTACAGATGTGGAGATTCCTGCACTTGTGGCGGAGTTCTTCACATAGAAAAGATAAAAGAGGGGCGGTCTCTGCATGTGAATACAATTTTAAGTACTACTGCAATACTACTAAAAATATTACAAAATGTAGTTTGTGAATTGGGCCAGTTGGGTTTTTGCAATTCTTGTTTCGTTTTCCTTTTCTTCCAGACAACAGGAAAACTGAATATGTAATAAGTCAAATTCAATTCTCTGTCTCCAGTACAAAGGTAATGTATAGCCTCTGAGGACCCTTTCGTTGGAAAAACATACATAATGCCAAATTCGACAAACATACACCCCCTGTTTGATTATCTGCAATGTTATTCTTTCGATCTAGTATGAAATCTGCTGAATAATGAATGCTTGCACAACAGTGCTACTCAAATGTTAATTTCAATTTGGTCAATGCATTCAAGTGAAAACGGAAGACACACTAATTTTGTGATTATGTCTTGGAATCCGATCTGTTAGCACTTCTTTTTATTTTCTAGAGGATGCTAACACATTTTACGGCGGTGTCAGTGGCATGAACAGACGTGTTTCCTCACAAAAAGCAATGAGGGCATTTTACAATAAAACCATCCAGGCATATACTGCTAGCAGGAAGAATCTCTGTCTTTGGTCTAAAACACACAGACGTGCCTGTTCCAGCCCTGAGCACCTTGTTAAATAAGGCTTACACTAGAGCAGACCCACATTTGTCATGATGTCCCTCACCAGCATCTTTAGAAGTAACTGCAGCATTCAATGTGACATTGCTGATCCTAGGGGGAATTGAATCCACTTAAAAAATGGAAAGGATTTGCAACTGTAATTCGTTGTGTCTTTAAGTGAATTCATTGCAAACACTGCACACACTTCTTTTCAAGAGGCTTTTTCTTTCCCTTCACTTAAAGCTATGTGGCTCCCAGTAATGTTATAAAGTAATCTGAGTGCTCAAAGGGGACACAGATAAATAGTTTGCCACATATGTTGTGGTCCTTTAACTCAACCCTTCCTTTTCTTATTAAGGCAGAAGTGATTGAAAATCATTATAATCTGGAAATAATGTGGTTTGTTATATGAGTTGAAGGTTTGAGTGTAGTGACAGTACAGTTAGCAGCCCTTGATTAACAATTCTTTGGGACCGGTTTCAAAAGAATGAGAAAATTTACATATGAAGGTGTGTGGCCTCACACAAGTGTAAATTTTTAGAATTCACAATATTTTGCCAGATTGTACTTGGAGGTCTGCAGCAGTTGCAAGCTACAGGCATACTCCTGGCAAACGTTTGTGACTTTTATTTTTGCATGAGCAAACACACATGTAAATTTAATTTTGATCATGCAACATTTTGCCAAGAAAGTGCAAATGCCCTTGCTACATTTGTTTCTATTTTGTCCATGGGGAAGTCCCTTACCCTGAACCCAAACAATTGTGCGGTGTTCCTTCCAGTACCAACCACTGAAAGGGATTTATTAGTCATCTTCTCAGAAGTAACTTTGCAACCTTTGCCAGACTGACCAGAGTGAAAAGTGGGTGGATAGACTTTGTGGATAGCCACAAAAGTGAACGAACTCACAGGGCATTCTTGCCATGGAACACCCATATCCTCCAACTCCAGAATCCTAGGAGTAGATTTACACACACAGAAATCTTCATGTGAGTGAATCTTTTTACATTCAGAAAACCAACTTTTGTGAATTCTAAAAGTAGCATTGCACTTGTGAAAAAGGCTCTTTGCATGTGTAAGCTAAACTCACACTTATAAATAACTGTATTAATTAGGACCAATGACGATAAATGCAGCTTTCTTGCAGACCATTAACAGACTCATCAGAGGACAGTGACTGAATGAATACATTAACAATACCTTCGTATTCCATAGTGAATGAGAATTAATTAATTAATGTCTATTATAGCAGTTTTATCCAGAAAGCTGAACAGAGATAGACAAAAACCTCAGTTTTTGTTGGGGATTCAGTTTAAGAAAGTAAAATAGCATGCAAGCCTCCAGTGTGGACAGACAACTGGAGGTTCGTTAATGGAGAGATGGGATGGAGGAAGAGGGATAGAAAAAAAGTTGTGAGGCATCAGCATATATATGAAACTCAAAGCCAAACAATGAAATAAGAGAAGACAGAGGGCTGGTATACAGAAAAAAAAACTAATGGACCAAGAAGCAAGCCTTAAGGAACACCAAAGTGAGCTGGACGGGAAGTAAAGAAAGGGCCCTCCCAAGATACTGTGAATGAACGCACAGGAAATGAAGAAAAAAAATCTAAGAGCTATCCCTAGAGGTGTGGTCAAGAGGTGCACTAGATGGCTGCATTCTCCTGAGCTCTGTGTTGTTGCTGAGGTCCATCTTCTGTTGGCTCCTATTTTCGATATGTTATAAGTACCTAAGGCCAGCTAAACCTTTATGATGCCCCACATACACGCTGGGTGAGGTTATAATTGATTTTGATCAGTGAAAACAAGTTTTTTCTTTTTTCTAGAGACTCCAGCTGCCATTTTGTTTTTTCTTGAGGTGACTTTCGAATTGTAATTCAAGCTGCAGGGAGCCGTTTTTGCTTACACTGTTTTTACTTTAGGGACTGTTATTATTTCATTCATCCCGTCCTCAGAATTATTGTGACATTTTTGGAAAAAAGCATATCTACTTTATAACAATTTAATCTCATCTTTTGGATCACTTTATGTGGAATTTCATTGAGTTTTTTCTTCAATGTCTTGCATCTTATGTCCTATTTTTGCTATTTAACCAAATGCTTTTTGGCCTGATAAACACTCTTTTTATCTGGTGACTGTGATAATTCATTCAATATTTTTTGTTTATGAGCAGAACTTTTTAATTTTTCTAGACTTTTTATTTCACAATAAACATCTGGGAAAATGGCTTCTGATTCTCTTCTGAATATGAAATCCTAACCTTCGGCAACAAAACAAAAGATGCTTAAAAATGTCCCCCATCTCCTTTTTCCCCATCAAATAATCCATTTTAGACACTATTCTGGATTAAATTAAGACATTACAACCCTTCATGATTGCTACAAATAAATTACAGCAAATTGAGGATAGGTGGGTGCTTGTGGAAAATAGACTGATTGAGGTGGAAGATTCAAATGAACCAATTTACAAGTGCCATCAACTAGATTTATCAAAATGGAGCATGAGATTGTCCAACTCCAAAAAAACACTCTGAAGGTTCAGAAAAACCTTATAGATGCAATAATCTCCATCTTTATGGCCTACCGAGAGGAATGGAGAGAGGTGATATCATATCCTTTTTGAAGTCCTTCCTTCCAGAGTTATTCGATATCTCTAAATCTCCTCCTCTTACAATCAAGAGAGCTCATCATCTAGGTCCAAAATCTAGCTCTGGTAAACCAAGAGGATCGTTAGGATATTCTTGGAATATACTGATTTACTACGGGTAATTTAGTCTGCAAAACAAAAGATGTTAATAATGTCTGACCACAATTTATTATTTTCTCAAGACTTATCTAATGCTACCAATACCAGGAAAAAGTCATTTGAGTCAATTAAACATCAAATATGGCATCCTACAACCTTGTGTACGGAAAATTACTCATAATGGCAATATCGAATTCTTTGAGTATCCTGTAAAGCTAAAAAGATCATTGGTAGCTTTTCCTCTTTTCTAATATGGACACTCTACCACCTAACTCATAAATTATATTACCTGAGCTTGATTTTTCTTGTTTCTGCATTATATATGCTCCAATGCCCATTTTGTAATGTTGTTGTGTTTTTTTATTTTCCTCTCTCTTTATTCAGATCGGGGTTCTGTCACTTGATCTGCTATTATAATAATTTTCCACTTATAATTTTATCTTTGTTACTATCATCTTATTCTATATTATCCTCTTTCCTGCATGTGTCTCTATTTCAAACTTCAACTTTTTCTATATTCTTGATACTTAAAGGTTTGTCATATATTTCATTGGTTGTCACCTATTATTGTTTGTTATTGTATTTGCAGATTGTTATGTCCTGCTGTTCATCCTTGTTAGTCTATTACCTCACTGATTAACATTGTTTCATAATATGTCAGTAGATTGGGTAATCCTGTCAAGCGTCAAAAGACATTGTCTCATCTTTCCAAACTTAAAGCTCAAATTCTTTTTCTGTAAGAAACCCATTGTAATGCTGATCAATCTAAACAATTACTAAGATGTTGGGTGGGAAAAGTTGTCTTGTCTCCTGCTCTTGGAAGGAAATGTGGTGATGCTATATTATTCTATAAGTCACTGAAACCTGTTATAATTTCTCAAGAACACGATAAGGAGGGTCATTGGGTTTTGGTTAATGTTAAACTTGATCAAATTACTATTTCACTTTTTCATGGATATGGCCCATTAAAATCTTATCCTTTTTTTAAAAATTTGAATAAGGAAAAAATATCCTCCATCTCAAAGCCTTATATTATTTTTGAAGGCAACTGCAGTTACATACATGGTCCTTTTTTGGATCATAAATCAAAGTTTAAATTCAAACCAGGTAAATCTCATAAAACTTTCAAAGCAACTATTGCATCACGTTCATTATTTGACTCATGCCACTTCTGTGTAACCCAGATTCATTAGAATACTCTTTTTTCCCCATCACATAGGGCCTATGACAAACTGAGGTTTTCCGCCCGCCAGATTACTATGGTAGGCGGAAACATGGCGGTCGGAAAGACCGTCCGCCACGGTCCCGACAGGAGGCCATTTTCTGACCACCTGTTGGAGCAGCCGCATTGCACAGCATGGCGGTGGTGCCTGTCAGGCACCGCTGTCGGGATTATGATATCCCTTTTCCTGCGGGTCGTTTCGCGGCGGTCAACCCGCCATGAAACGGCAGGCGGAAACGGATTTGGGGGCCTGTAGCGGGCCCCCCTTAATCCCTGGGCCTGGGGCTAGAGCACTGGGGGGCACCTATGGTGCCCACCTACATTTCCCTGCACCATGTGGCAGGGACCGCATGGTGCCTGCCACGTAGTGCAGGGAAATGTCAAAGGTGCATTTTAACATTGCGGCAGGTGCTGCAGCTAGCAGCACTCACTGCAATGTTAAATATAGCAGATGCAATCGCCGTGGTGGCGGTCGCATCGTAATTGCATATCCCCGGGACGATGGCGGACGGACAGAAGTCCGCCTGCCATCATAATCAGGCCCATAGTTCTTTAACTAAAATAGATTACATATTGTTTCAGGTTCCCTTATTCACTGCTTACTCTCCTAGCACATGGGACCTATTTTAATATCTGACCATGCATCCATCTTATCTTGTTTTGATACATTTTCTGAATCCTTTCAATCTAATTGATGGTGATTTAACAATGATCTTTTATCTGATTTCAATACAAAATGTAAATGTTTTTCTGATGATTTTTTTGGTTTCATAAATCTTCAGCTAGCACTGTTCAAGCCTTCTCTATGTCCTTTGGTTATCTCATATGTGGTACAGAAAAGGAAAAAGAGTAAATAGGAATATCTGTCCCTCCTCAATAAAATAAAAGTCCCTGTACATCAATATAGTACACCCAGAACTAATTCAATCCAAAATGACCTAATTAAGAATAAAACAGAATTTAATAAGATTGCCTTCTTGGAAGCTTGCACTCTTCTATTGTGTTTTAAAATCCAGATACTTTGGTGCTGAAAACAAATCTGGTAAAATGTTAGCTAACTACCTGAAAATTAAATCTGAAAGTAAGCAGATGGTAAAATTATTAATGAAATAGGTAATTCAACATTTGTTTCTAATTCAGACATCTCTATTTCTTTTGAAATATGCTATTGTTGCACCTGGCCCACTCTGCGGGGTTACCCCCAAGCGTTTTGCCTTTTACCCTCCACTTTTTGCTGAATTCTTTTTTGTTGGCCTTAGGACTCTGTGCACTTTACCACTGCTAACCAGTGCTAAAGGGCTTAAAACATGTTCAAGGCCTGCCACTACAGCCTGAATGCAGTTTTAAACTGCCATGTCGACTTGGCATTTAAACCACCTTGCCAAGCCTTAAACTCCACTGTTATTACATATGTCACCCCTAAGGTAGGCCCTACGTAGCCCATAGGACAGGGTGCTGTGTAATGAAAAGGTTGGACATCTACTTTTAAGTTTTACATGCCCTGGTAGTGAAATTCGTTTTTCCCTGCTGTAAGGCCTACCCCTTCAATAGGATAACGTTGGAGATTCCTTATTACATTAAATAAGCTGCTTTTTCCAATTGGGAGCAGGTAGATATCTCAGGATTTCTGTCTATGAATTTCTAATGATAAACCATCTTTAATGATAGAGTCTGATTTTTTATTACAATTTTGAAAATGACACTTTTAGAAAGTTGGCATATTTCTGCCCTTAGCCGATTTGCACCTACAGCCTGTCTTAATGTCACAAAACTGGGTTTAGCTCACAGCTACACTTTGTAAATTCCGCACAGACAGTCACACAATACAGGGAATAGCTGTGCCTCAATGGGCCATCTGATGGCTGAATGGGGGGCGGAGCAGAGCACAGCCCCACTTACAATTGAATAGCCTCACACAAAGGGCCTAATTACCCCACCTTGTTACTGCAGTCAGCGTGGAGCCAGGGCAGGGGAGGCAGGAAATTCCATGCACTTCAAATATCCACTGTCTAGAAGCTTCTACCAACCTTTCAGAACCATGGCACCAGGGTATAAAAGTAGGACCTCAGACACAAACTCTTCAGTACACTTCTGGACCTCTGAATACTCTGCCAGGAAGAAGGACTGCCACTCTGCTGGACTGCTGCTCTGAAGGACCGCTGCCCTGCTGGATTGCTGCCCTGTTGCCCTGCTGACCTGCTGCCTTCTGCCTGGGAACAAGAACTGGATCTTCATCTATCCCAGGACCTCCATAGTGACTCACAAGGACTAGTTTGCTGACCTCCTGTTTAGAGCCACAGGGACACAAAAGAATTCCTCCATCTTGAACCCGCACCTGAACCCAGCCTTAGTGAGGTCTGACCCTCCAAGCGATGCCCCTCCAGTCCTGGGCCCTTGGAAATGATACTAAATGTACCCAGATGGCCAACATCTAAAACTGTGGATATCCCAACAGCCGAAATATAAATCTCATTATATCCTATGGGATTTATATTTCGGCAGTTGGGATATCCGTCACCATTGTGACCGACTAACCCGTCCGCCAAGACTAAAATCAGGCCCTAAGACCGAACGTAGAAATCCTCACCACTGACCCAGTCTATCCGCTGTCGCCCTTTATGGACACCTCCTGAAGCCTTGCCCCGCTGAACTTTACCTTCTCAGTCACTTTTTCTCTGAATTTCTTCTAAGTCCAAAGGTAAGGTCTGACCGGGCCCAATCCACTCCTTGTATCCAAACCGCACTCCATCGTGGTGTGCCATATTTTTGGACTTTGACCCAGTCTCACTCGACTCAATGTCCGCGGTTGCTGCTTTGATCTTTTAGGCAGTAGTGATTAGTAAAATTTAAAAAAATCATAACTCCAGTTCTAATGATTGGACTTTTCGCGTTTTGGTGTCAAATTATTTATTAAAATGTACTCCATTTTTCTAAATTGGTTTGGGATATTTCTTGTGTTGTGTTTTCACTTTATCACTGTTTGTGTGCTGCATAAATACTATACACATTGCCTTTAAGTTAAGCCTGACAGCTTTTTGTGCCAAGCTACCCATGGTTAAACACAGGTTAATTTAGTGACTTTTTGTGATTCACCCTGCAATGGATTGGGGCTGTTGCTTGACCAGGGTTCACACCCCAGTCAATCAACAGCACAATTTCTCACAGTTATCAATTGCTTTATACAGAGAATACTAATCCTCTGATCAGCATCTTGAGGATTTCTATTATACCTAAACATCAAAAATATCATTATAATACTCTGGAAGACAATATTACGATTCTGTAAATCTTACCGGCTCTTAAGACTTTGAAACCTTCTAAAGCTTCAAGCCTTGATGGCATATCAATTGAATTAGTTGATAAATTATCTTAATTGTTTATACATAATTGGAATTCCATAATTCCCTTTTACATGATGTTAATCCTCGCTCCTCTTTCTTTCAAGCTCTCATTAATGTCATTCCTGAACCAGATAAAGACTCTTCCTATTGCAAAAAGTATCGCCCTAGTTCCTTGATAAATTATGACTGAAAAATATTTGCACAATTGTTAGCAACACTACTTGAATCTGTAATCCCTAGTTTAGTTAAAACTGACCAGTCAGGTTTTGTTAAAACAGACTTATGTCAGATAATGGAAGAGTTTTTACTAATGTGCCTACATTAGCATCTAAACTAAAAAGCCTCGCTGATTCCCTCTCACTTGATGCCAAGAAGGCTTTTGATCACATTAATTGGCAGTTTATGTTTAAACCCCTTCAATTGTATGGATTTGGTCCTCATTTTATTTCTTTAATTAAGCTATTATTTTCATGTCCTATAGTTAGTGTTTTTGATAGCAGTACTTGTTCATATTTTAATTTAGAGCCGCAAACTAGACAAGCTTGCCCTTTATCTCCCTTATTATGTGCCCTCTGTCTTGAACACTTCCTAGAACGTATATGATGCAATACATTAATTTTTGTATTAAACGCGATTCTATGGAAATTAAGATATCTGTCTGTACAGATGATGTGTTAACATATATAATATATATGTCTAACCCTTCTTCATTGACCCCTTTTTTTTACAAGAGGTTAATGCAGGTTATAAACTTACCTTGTTACCATTAAGGGCCCGATTCCAATGCGGTTAGGAAAGCATTCCCACCTAGGGCCCGCATACGATGCGGTTAGGAAGGCCTCCTAACGGCATCTGCTCCTTCTGAATTGGATTGAGAACGTGTCTTCCCGACCGAGGGCCAGATTACTATGCGGTTAGGAACATAGGCTCCCATAGAAGTCAATAGGAGTCCAACCAAATCGTACCTGGAAGCATCCGGATGCATCATACTCGGTCGGACGTACTCTCCCGATCCATTTCCAAACCAATTCGATCGGGAAGATTTCCTAACCGCATCAGAATTGGGCCCTAAATGTTTTTGTTCTAGTAAATGTTTCATAACACTAGCTTTGTATGGACTCCCTGTGAAATTACATATCTTGGTACATGGTTTGATAAACATTTTGAGAGAACTGTAGAATGTAATTAATGTTTCCTACCTGAAAGATAAACTCAATTCGAAATTAGCTGTTTGGTCTCCTTTATATCTTTCATTGTGTGGTTGCCTTGATGCTATAAAAATGATGGTTGTTCCTAATGTTTTATTCCTATTTTCCATGTTGCCTTACCAGATCCCATTATATATTTTTAAATATTTGTTCAAACATTTTGGGGGAATAACAAAATGTTTTGCATAGCTCTGTCCAAAATTAAAAGGCCTAAATCAGAGGGTGGTGTTAGGTTTCCAGACAAATATGTATCATGCTTTATTCATAATTAGACAAGCTTGTACATTAATGTATGACTTCCCTGATACTGCTCCTATATAGGTTGTTATGGGGAATTCCTTTTTAGAAATTTCTCCTTCCTTTTATGAGATTCTCCACTTGTCAGTATTAATAATTTGAATTATTGTTCATTGTTGAAATTCACACATAAAACTTTTTCTTGTTTACTTTTATTCTAACTATACTGAACTTCAATGTTTTTGTTTTCAGTATTATGGCATACTCTGGGCCCGATTCTGATGCGGGTTGGAAAAGCTTCCCGACCGAGGGCCTGATTCTGATGCGGTTAGGAAGGCCTCCTAACGGCATTTGCTCCTTCCAATTCGGATCGGGAACGTGTCTTCCCGACCAAGGGCCCAATTCTGATGCGGTTAGGAACAAATGTTCCCATTGAAGTCAATGGGAGTTCAACCAAATCGTATCTGGAAGCATCCGGATGCATCCTACTCTGCCGGTCGGACTTTCCCGATCCGAGTGGGTCGGACACCATTTCCCAACCGATTCGGTCGGGAAGCTTTTCCAACCCGCATCAGAATCGGCCCCTAAGTATCTGAAAATCAAGAATAAATCCTTCTCCTGGAAACATTGGAAAAAGAAAGGTATTGTCTGGATCAGTCATATTTGGAACTGTGTTTCTGTTCCATCTTATATGTCACTTCAACTGAAATAAGATATACCTGATGACTTTGTTTTGGATTACAACAACCCATGTAACTCTGTTTAAGTATATACCCAATCTCACTGTCAGTTGTCAAACCTTAAATATCCCACATAACAACCTCTATAAGCTTGTTTTTAGTCATACTATACCTAAAGCTGCTACTATTTATACATTGTTACAAGAGTTACTCATAAGTAGAACTAAATCAGCTATAGAGCATACCTAGGAAAGTAATATCCAGCAAACCTTTGATGTATCTATTAATGTTAATCGTGCCTATAAGTATTGCAAAATTTGATTCCAATGCTTTCAATTTATGTTGGTCATGTACAAGAGAACCAGGTACATTACTACATATGTTATTTAAATGTACAAATGTATATAGCTAATGGAAATTGCTTTGTGCCAAATGTTAATTAATATTTAAGTTTTATTACCTTCAAAATTTACCATAATTTTTCTTGGTTCAGTTTTTGTCTCTGACTATTCAGCATATAGTAATATTAAACTACTGGATGTTTTTCTCACTATTGCTTTTAGGCAAATTACAGACCCATGGAAAGATTCATCCACTTTGCTGGTTTGTTCTTGGTGGGATCATAGATGTGATAACAACAGAACTGACACAATTTTCACTCAAACGGTACATACTAAGATTATGTTTGATTTACTATGGCTATTTTTACTACACACTTACCAAATACTGTACCTTAACTCTACTCTCTTTTTTCTCTATTTTCCTACATTCTCATATCTTTTTTAACTTCTTTTTCTTCTAAAATGTGGTTTTGTTCATTATTATATGTTATGTTTTTGCATTTTCAAATGTGCTACTTGATACATTAAATTGTATTTATTACTTTCTAAAGATACTTTTTCACTTACACTTTGATATCTTATGCTTATATTATCTTCTCTTTTATCCTCAATAAAAATCCTCTTAAATTGAAAAAAGAGCTATCCCTCAAATACCAAAGATGAAAGGAAGACTATAAGAATAAAATAATCCACTGTGTCAAAAGCCATAAAGAGATCCAAAGAATTAAGACAGAGGAGTGTCTGTTATTAAATGCAAAAAAGAATCAGAAATGTAAAGCAAATCTGTTTTAGTGGAATAGTCAAGACGAAAAGAGACTGGGCAGGAAAAAAGGCCAACTAACATGCAGAAAGGATGGACAGTTAAGCAGAAACAATGTGCTTCAGAATTTCTGAAAGACAGCAAAGAATTGGAGTAAAATGCAGCCAGATCCAAGGAAAGCTTCTGCAACAAATGGATGACAGTGGCAGATTTGCAGAAGTAGGTGAAAACTCTGGTAAAAAGAGAAAGGCTAAATAGAGGAACCCAATAAAACATAGGAAGGGTAAGACAGATTTCACCAGGGTAATGAGTCAGAATATTGAGGCAAAAAATTCGAACTACATTAATATCGAGTTGGAAATATCGTGGAATGGAAATATCGAGTGCAAGAATATCGTTTTCAAGAATATCAATTTGAAGGTAATTAATATCGATTTTAAAAATATAGAAGTCATTCATATTGTTTGCAAAAATATAGTTGTTTAAAATATCAATTTTTTAATTAGTGCTATGTATTTTAGTATATATTTTAAATGTATGTCGTTATTTTTTTGTATAAGTATTGTTTATGTTTTTTAATATACGAGTTAAATTTCTAGTAGTTATTACATTTATTTAATTAAATGTTGCATCTTTCAGTTCCGTAGCGGGTTGTGGGTTTATAGGGGAATAGGGTGGGAAGTAATTTATTTATAATAATTTAATGATTCTTTTTTATTTAATTATATTTATTTAAATGACAATAATAGTGTTAATTGTGCTTTTAATTTTTTGGGGTAAATTTTATGTGTGGGTTGTGGGGTTTATAGGGGTATAAGCTGGGAAGTAATTTATTTTTAATTAATGAATAATTAGTTGTTAATTAATATTAATTAATTAAGTGATAATTAATTATGGTAATAGTGTAATTATTTTAGGTGCGGGTTGTGGGGCTAATAGGGGTGAAGGGTGGAAAGTAATTTATTTTTAATTAATTATTAATTAGTTGTTAATTAATATTAATTAATTAATTGATAATTCATTATGGTAATTGTGTATTTTTTTTAGGTGTGGGTTGTGGGGTTAATAGGGGCAAAGGGTGGGAAGTAATTTATTTTTAATTAAATAATAATTAGTTGATAATTAAAATTAATTAATTAATTGCTAATTATGTTAATTGTTTAATTACTTTTTTGGGGTATGGGTTTTGGGTTTATAGGGGTAAAGGGTGGGGAGTAAATTAATTTTACCTAATTTATTATTAGTTGTTAAATAAAATTAAAATGTATTTTAATTGCGTCATTAATGTTTTTAAAGTTCAATTTTAGGTGCGGGTTGTGGGGATTATAGGGGTTAAGGGAGGGAAATTAATTAATTTGAATGAATTATAATTTGTTTTTTTAATAATATTTGTTTAATTGATAATTTGTTGATGAATATTTATATTAATAGTGTAAATAATTTCTTATTTGCAGGTTGTGACTTTTGTGGTGTTATAGGGTGGAAAGTAACTAAACTAAGGGGCCGATTCCGATTCGGGCCGGAAATCTCTCCGACCGAGCCGGACCCGGAGAGATTTCCGACCGAATCGGACCCGTGCAGCCCGACCGAACGAGTACGATGCGTCCGTATGCTATCGGACTCGAGTCGGTCGGACTCCCATTGAAGTCAATGGGAGCCGGTCGTACAACGCGTACGCGGGCTCCCATTGCCTCAATGGGTGCGAGACGAACAAGGGCGCCCCTACAGCGGGTACGCGGCGAAGCGACTCGCGCCGTACACGCACAGGTAGGGGGACCCATGGGTCCCCCTGTGTGCGACTCGCGCGGCTACTGCAGTACAGGGGGTCCGACACGGACCCTCGGAGCACGCTCTCCGACTGCTCTTTCGAACCGGGCGGCGCGTGTCGGTCGGACTCGCTCGCGGCGCGCATCGTACTTACCCGGCCGGGGAACGTCTCCATTGCGCGGTGCGAGTCGTGTCCGAGCGAGTCGGTCGGTGCGGTTCGACCCGGGAACGAGTCGGTCGGAGCGGTTGGGACGCCCAAACAAGTCGGTCGGCGATTTCGCATCGTACTCGCTCGTCCGGACGCGCGTACGAATCGGTCGGGAAATAGGGCTCCGAATCGGATCCGGTTATGCCGAATCCGATTCGGAGCCCTACCGACCAAGATCGGAATCGGCCCCCAAATGTATGCAATAATTCATGTTTTTGTTAAATAATTTCTAAATGAAAATGTTTATTTGTATGAAACTCATTTTTGTATTTTATTTATATTAATATTTATAGGTATTTCTGATATGTATTTAACATTATATGTTTTTATTTTTTAAATTTTTTTAATATATATATTTTTTTCAACATATTTATACATTTTTTTATTTACTTTGTTTTTAAAATATTTTTATTTTGTTGAAGGTATTTTGTTTGTTTTTAATGTTGAGCTGACTGGAGTGGGAATAGTACATTTTTCCCTCCGCTATCCAACACTTTCGCTACTGTTGCATTTACTGGAGTGGGAATAGTAAATGTTACCCCTCTGCAATCCAACACTTTACCTACTATTGTACTGACTGGAGTGGGAATAGTAAATTGTACCCCTCCGCAATCCAACACTTTCCCTACTGTTGTACTGACTGGAGTGGGAATAGTACATTTCACCTCTCCGCAATTCAACGCTTTCCCTACTGTTGTACTGGCTGGAGTTGGAATAGAAAAAACTTTAACCCTCCGCATTCCAACGCTTTCCCTACTGTTGTACTGAATGAAGTGGGAATAGTGAATGTTACCCCTCCGTAATCCAGCGCTTTCCCTACTGTTGCACTGATTGGAGAGGAAATAGTAAATTTTACCCTTCCGCAATCCAACACTTTCCCTACTGTTGCACTGACTGGAGTGGGAATAGTACATTTTACCCCTCCACAATCCAGCAGTTTCCTTCCTGTTTTTTTTTGTCCTCATATCATGCAATGGTGAGATACAGAAAGACCAGGATCCTGACTGGAGTGGGAATAGTACATTTCACCCCTCCGCAATCCAACGCTTTCCCTACTGTTGTACTGGCTGGAGTTGGAATAGAAAAAACTTTAACCCTCCGCATTCCAACGCTTTCCCTACTGTTGTACTGACTGGAGTGGAAATAGTAAATTTTACCCCTCCGCAAACCAGCGCTTTCCCTACTGTTGCACTGACTGGAGTGGGAATAGTAAATTTTACCTCTCCACAATCCAATGCTTTCCCTACAGTTGCACTGAATGGAGTGGGAATAGTAAATGTTACCCCTCCGTAATCCAGCGCTTTCCCTACGGTTGCACTATTTGGAGTGGGACTAGTAAATTTTACCCCTCCACAATCCAGCAGTTTCCCTACTGTTTTTTTTTCTGTCCTCATATCATGCAAAGGTGAGATATAGAAAGACCAGGATCCTATTCAGGCAACTTTACCAACCCGGATCATTCTCACCTCTTCTGGAACTGTGGAAACCTTCTTGGTCTGAGGTAGAATACTGTCTTTAATCTCCAAATTCTTTGGGAAAATCACTAGTGGTGCCACCACTGTGCCTGATCCAGAATTTGTTATTGCAAGGCGAGTAATCATAGGACTTCCCTTCCTGCCTTACCTTTTTTCTCTTTGCCTACTCTAAGAGTCGTTCCTATCCCATACCTCCCAGAAATTCATCCGCTTTCTTCCCTCTCTACTCAAATCCAACTTCTTAATCTTGCCTACCGATGCCAACCATTCATTTAATGTGGGGGGAGCTGCTAAAATCCATTTTATGCATATCTCCCATCTGGCAAGTAAGATTAATACAAACAGAAAATCTTTTTGCTTATTGTTTAAGTGTGTAGGGCCCCCGTTATCATTCATCACTCCAAAAATAGTTAAGTCCACACTTACCTCTACGTTTTGTCCCATTACTTCATTTATCACCTTACCCACTTTAGACCAGAATTGCTGTAATTGAGGGCACTCCCGGAACATGTCGTTTGCTTTTGTCTCTCCACACCTTGGACAACTTTTCACCACTTACTTATTTATCTTGGTTAGCTTTTCCGCCATCCAGTATGCCCTGTGTAGAGTAAAAAAATTATTTTTCCTAAGAGGTGCAGATTGTGTAACACGCCATAAAGTAATCATAGATACTTGCCATAAATGTTGGAGATCCAGCAATGGCAAGTCCTTCTCCCAGAGCTCTCTTGGAAGTGTGAAGTCTTCCTCCCCTGCTAGAATTAGAAGCAAGTACCATTCAGATATCTCCTTCCCCGGTGGGTCCATTCGTATCTCTTCCTCTGCAGCCATCTTTCCTCCCAGTCCCTTCTCCAAGCTTTTAATCCAACTAGTCAGCTGATAGTACTTGAACCTTGACAGTTTCCCATCCGTACTTTTTTCTAGAGATTCCCAGCTAACCAATCTTCCTGCTTGTATCAGCTGACCCCATTTTGTTATGCCTGCTTGTTTAATGGGAATCGCAAACGTGTCTTTCAAGTATTCTGGTGTGCCTGGAGACTCCCAGTTTGGTGCAAAGGTGCTGTAGTACGGTATTTGTAATATTCTTCTAATCTGGTATCAGATGACGCAAGCAGCGCATAGGACCTTCAGCTTAACTTTTTAAAAATATTTTGGATGGCCAAATTTGTATAAGAAGAAGTCATCTACTAAAATTGACTTGTAGTAGGAGGGATAGGAGCAATATTCTTTAAGTAGAACTCTAAAATTTTGAATTGGAAGGCTCTGAAGTAAAACAAAAGGTCCGGACTGGCTACGCCCCTGTGTTTCTTTTTCCTACGCAATTTCTTCCATGCTATTCGTACACCTTTAGATGCCCAAATGAAACTATTCAAATCACTTTGTATTTTCTTGAACCATTGTATCTTGAAATCCAGAGGGATAGTATTAAAGATAAAAGTACATTTGGGTAAGATCATCATTTTTATTGCGTTGGATCTTCCCAAAAAGGACAATGGTAATCCACTCCAAGTTTTCAAGAGTTTCCTAGTCTCTTTCACCTTTATGTCAAAATTTGTTTGTGCAATTTCCTCGATGTCCTGTATATCTAATTCTGTTTTTTGCTAAAGGGTGTGGGAGTGGGGAGTTCCGTTCCATGATTGCCGTTTTTTGGTGGTTAACTTGGTATCCAGAGACTCACCCAAAGTCGTCTAATAGTTTAGTAATATTAGGTAAAGATATCGTAAGATTACTTGTGAAATCCATTAGGTCGTCTACGTATTACGCCACTTTTTTTCCCATCCTTCAAAACTAAACGGGATAACTCCCTGTGATGTTCTTATGGAGTGGGCACAAGGTTCAATATACAAATGTAATAAAGATGGGGAGAGTGGGCATCCGTGACGCGTACCTCTTTCAATCCTAATTTCTTTGGTCAGGGTTCCATTTACCAGTATTTTCACCACTGGAGACTCATAGATATTCATAATCGCCTTCAGAAATTTGTCACCTAGCTTGAATTAGCTAATTACTTTACAGAGGAAAACCCAGTTCACTGAATCGAAGGCCTTAGCGGCATCGAATGTGAGAATTGCAAGGGGAGTGTTCTCTTGCGTGGCTATGTCATTTGTTTCTATCAATTCCTGCGTTAACTCATATAGTTGTCTGCCCTTAATAAATCCTTTTTGGTCATTGTGAACCAGCTGATTTAACACCTGCCCCAGTCTTGTTGCTAAAATCTGTAAGTAGATTTTATAATCATTATTCAGGAGAGAAATGGGTCTGTACGATTCACATCTCTTAGGGTCCTTCCCTGGTTTCAAAAGTATGCTAATAGTAGCGTCATTCCAAGATTTAGGTAGTTTTAACCCATTAAAAAAGATCTCAGTTAGCAGAGTCACTAATATGGGGCCCAGTAGATCCTTCAGGTAGATATACAACTCATTCTTAAGGGCATCTGGGCAGGATGCCTTCCCTTTACTTAACCTCGACAGAACCCTGTTTACCTCTTCAAGTGTTATTTCTGCGTTGAGTGATTCCCTGTCTTCTTCTCCTAGGCTAGGGACCGCTATTTTACTCAGGTAGAACTCCGCCTGATCCTCGGAGGACTCTAGGTCTTCTGCTTATAAAGACTGAAAGAAATCAGAGAAGGCATTCTCAATCTCCTCCTCCTCTACTACCTGCTCTGCTTGGTTTCCTATCTGTATTGCTGCTATTCTATTTCTATTCTGTTTGGTCTTGAGTTTCCAAACAAGCAATTTACCACTGCCTTCTCCCTATTCGTAGTTGGATAGCTCGCTAGCTTCCCATTGTTTCCTGATTTTGGAGTCTAGTATGTTGGTTAACTCAGCTTTCTTATTCAGTATTTCTTTTTCAATTCTTTCTTGGGCTTGATTAGACTCAGCAACCTCTAATTTTCTGTTCTGTTCTAGGATTTCCGATTCTAAATGGCTAATTTTAGTTCTTGTGATTTTATTCCTAAACGTGGATAGATTGATTAAAGCCCCCCTGATTACTGCTTTATAAGCATCCCAAACTATCTGAATCGGTGTTTCCTTACTACTATCATCCTTAAAGTATTCCTCCGTAATTACTTTAAGCTTATCTATGACCTCCTGGTCTAAAAGAACTGTATGGTCTAGAGTCCATCTGGGTATTGCCTGATGCCTTTCAATTTTTATTGTCAAGGTGGCAAGGGAGTGGTCTGACAGGTGGGCTGGGATGTGGTCTATGTTGACTACGCTGTTGCTTAAAGTCTTGTCTATCAGGTAAAAATCAATTCTGGACGTGTGTCCATATTTTTTGTTTTTGTAAGTAAACCTCTTCCCTGATTTACTTTTACTATTCCATATATCCACAATCCCCAGGTCTTCTATATACCTATTTAACCATGCCCTCATTTTTGGAAGGTTCAAACCTTTACCCGGAGGGGATCTATCTTGTCTAGAATCTATTAGTATATTAAAATCCCCCCCAGTATAATTGGAGATGACGCGTCTATTAGCTGAGAATAAAGTACTTGGAGGGGAGCAGGATCGTCTTTATTTGGACCATAATATCCCACAATTGTGTATAAATTCTTTTGTATTTTTATTTTGGCTATTGCCCACCTTCCCCCTAGATCCGTTAGCTCTTCTATAATCGTCACCTTTGCAGATTTTTTTAATATGATTGCCACTCCCTTGACATAGCAAGACTGGTTTGTGCAAACATAGCAATCCACACATTTTTGATGTTTCATGACTATATCCCACTCTTGATTAAGAAGGTGTGTTTCTTGTAAAATTAATTTTTAAGTATTCCAGAATTTCCTCCCTTCTTTTCTTTACTCTGAGGCCATTCACATTCCAGGACGTGAAATTCAATTTATTATTTACCATATCTTCCCTTTACAATCGCGATAATGATCACGTTACTTCCCAAGTTCGAGAATTCGGACCCAGTCTTCCTATGTATGATGCATGATGGACAAAATTCTTTTTTTTCATTTTTTACCCGTATGCTCCCACACCTCGTGTACTTGTTTATGCTGCGTGCCCCCCTCCCCTCCCTGGAGAACCCTCCCTGCTTCTGTTGGGGAGATCGGATTTGCCCTCTTCGAGAGTCACCGGCTCCGAGCTGAAATCTAATTTCCTGTTTCCCCTAAACTCTCATTATTTCTGTGCTGATTTAAACTGATCTATAAGTTTTATGACCTCATTAGGCTCCCGAGTGTTATACATTTGGTTAATACTCATGATTTTAAGTGAGGCTGGGAATCTCATCTGGACTGTTGCCCCCAGAGACCTAAGTTCTTGCATATGGTTCCCGAGTTCCCATTGCCTGTCCAGAGTAGCTTTTGATATATCAGAGCAAATTCTGAATTTGTATTCTCCTTTGGTGAATGCACCGGCTTTCAGGGCTTCACTCAAAATCTTCTCCTTGATTGTATAGGTTTTAAAATTGATTAGTATTTTCCTCTGGTTTATTCTGGGCTTCCCTAGTTTAACCCCTTCCGTGCTCATGACGAGCTCAGCTCGTCATGCTGCGCGGTAGCGCTGTGCGCATGACGAGCTGAGCTCGTCATGACCCCACCCGCGATCGGAATGTCCAGCACACGAGCGGAATTCCGATCGCGGTCAAGGGGTTAAAAGGGTCTCTGTGAACCCTTTTGATGTCCTCTTCTAGTGTCTTAACCTCCATTCCACGGATGAAGTCTTTGGAAAGGTTAATCACAAAGTTCTTGATAGTTTGTCCTTCCTCTCCTTCAGGTATATTTAGGATTTGAAGATTATTGCGTCTTGCGTTATTCTCTAATGACTCAATTTTATCTCTAAGCTCCCTCTCATTTGCTCTCAACGTGAGGATCTCCCCTTGGTTCTCGATTGTGTCTCTCCCGAGTTTTTCTACTGTTGCTTCTACCACTTGTACGCGATCCATCAGGGGGTTCACTTTTAATTCAAGAGCCTTGCAAGTTGCTTGAATCTTTTCCTGTTTTTTTTCTGATTTGGCAAAGTTAGCTCTCATTTGGACAATTAGAGTGCCCATAAGTTTCCCCTTCTCTGACTGAGCAGGTTGATCTGGCGGTTGATTTGGTGCGACCTTTATGCTCTCTTCTGTCGCTGGGCCTTCCCTTGACCCCCTTCCGGAGGACGACATACCTTCCTCAGTCTCCTCTGTCGCTAAGGCTTGGTATCTATTACTGGTAACAATCTCCCCGCTCTTGGGGGTATGAGCGTCTCCTTGCATTTTTGTTGTTGTGTCGCTCTGCTTAAACCCTTCCTCCATATTTGACTCTCTAAGGGATAGATTTTGAGGTAGTTGTTTATTTTGGATCTTAAAATAGGAGTGAAGAGAGGGAGTAATTTTAATTTTCCCTCTTTGGTTACATCGACCCGGATTAGGCAGTGAGGAGGTAGTATTCCCCCCCTGGCTGCGGTTTACCCCTTGTTTTTCCTCCGTAGTGTTCCTTTTGGTGTTACTTTTGAGGATTGTAGGTGTTATAATCAGATTTGTCTGCGTATTTCTCAGACCGGGGTTTTCTATATCAAAATGCCTACTTCTAAGGCAATAGCCAGCACCGTAAACTCTTGTTTCCCCCTTAGGTAAACCTGCGGGCAGATTTTGCCCCTTCCTCCCCTTTTGCGCAGTATTTGCCGGTGCTGTAATGACTCTGGGATCTCTGGGGGCTTTTCTGCTTCTCTCACCCCTCCCCCTGCCTCTTACCGGTGTCATACAGGGACTCCTGCTCTCCTTCTCTTTTTCTGCTTTGTCCCGGTTGCCTTCCGTGTCCATTAGCCCGCACCTAATGCAACCTACTCATCCTCTGAGCCAGATTCTGGCTGCTGCCTTCCGCAAAGACCGCAGCCCCTCAGCTGCCTCCGCCCACAAGCTGCAGCCGTGCGCATCTCCGCGGTCTGCTCTCGGCCTCAAAGACACGGCTTCCACTGAACCATCTGTATGCGGTGAACTCCACCACGAACGGGGCGAGCAACTCCGTTCCGCAAGTCTGTGAGGCTTTTTTTTTTTTTTTTTTAATGCGCTTAATGTCCCATAAGAAATGTCAGCACTGTTTCGAAAACAATTGGGGAGAGATGAGTTACGATATCCGCATGCGTTTCGCTCGGGCGGCTGAGCGCTCCCGACCAGACTTGTCAGCCGGCCGCCATGTTCTCCCGATCGCTCCAATCTCCAGCAGTTTCCCTACTGTTGCACTGACTGGAGTGGGAATTGCTTTTTTTTTTGTTAATTATAAATTTTATTGTTGTGTTAAGTGTAGTGGGAATAGTAAATTGTAGTATTTTGTAATGTTATATTTTATGTAATGTTATATTTATTGTAGTTAGAATAGTAAAACTTATTTTTGTGTGGTGTAAAATATTTTGTTACTTTTGTGTTGTTTTAGGTGGGAGTAATTTAGTAGAAAAATGTTTTCTTTTAATGTGGTGGGAAATGTATATATATTTTTTTAATTTGTAATGATTAATTTTATGTTGCAATTTATATAATTATATGTTTGATTTATTATAATAATATAATTTGCAATATGTTTTGTTTACAACTTATTTTTAATTAAATTGTAAAATATTTGTGTTGTTTAATTTTTATTTTAAATTAAATTGATTCCCTTTTTAATATTTTATGTTTTTGGTATATTTAAATATGTTTACATATATTTTTGATAATATTATGCTATTTAAGATTTGTATAATTATATATATATATATATATATATATATATATGAAGAATCGGAAAGAAGAGTCGCTGCGCAGAGTTTCTTTGCGCGAGCGCCCAACAAAAATCAACCAGTAAAAACGACCACAATTAGGGATACTACTCTGCATGACAAACTCAAAAAAGTAGAGAAATTGAAAAAAATAGAAATGTCGAAGTGGTGGGAGGCCATATTCTTACAGGATTATATTGATAAGGATATGGTCCCTCGGGGCCTCAGAATATATACTTCTCCGTCCTATGAATCTCCCAACCCAAAGATGCTTGAGGAATGGGCCCAAAATTCGGCACAGAGCTCTAAAAAAATGCTAATTATTCTTGTAAAATATGCCTGGGAAGACAGGGATAATATTTTAAAAGAATTGAAAGCATTAGAAGAAGAACTAAGAAACCACAAGGAACAAGAAACTGTGAGGAAATATATAGAAGATCTGAAAATGAGACTGAAGCTGTGCGAGGGCGACATAAAAGCCCGGAAGCAGAGAAAACTCCATAGGAACTTTATCGACTATGAGACGGGTCGAATCCTTACCTCTAGTCATAAATATGACCACTTATGCGACAAACTGAAGCAAGGGGAAACTATAGAAGACACCCCAACTATTATAAGTGGCCCAGATTATATCACAAACAGCGATGCCGAAGATGGTATGAATCCCACCACGAGCCAACCAATGACGAGACAGGGAGACGTAAGAGCCCCCACCACTTTTTTAGACGAATATCGCCTCCTAAGAACGGGGCGACAAACACCAAGATCAACACCCGCCCCAAGAACACGGGGGAGAGTACGGGAAATGAGAGGAAGAGGACTGGGATGACAAATGGAAGAAACAAGCGGAGACCAAAGCGAGACCAGCAAAGGAAACAGAAGAGGCAGAGGACGTGGAAAGGTGCAAGTGGGAAACAAGCCAAACAGCTCCAAGAAGCAATAATGATGGACGACGAAATGGTAAGCAAAACTATTGTGAACTTATCCAACCGACCACTCACAGACTTAGAGAAAAAGACACTTTGCCTAGGCCTGTCGTTCTGCCCTTCACATCATTTTAATTTCCCGGAAACCAGAATCGATATATTTCGTTTCATTTGAAAACTGAAACTGAAGAATTGGCACCAACTCCACAAACCTAGACAAGAACATGCAGAGAGTGCATCAAACTCAATCGAAAGTGAACTAACTAGAGACATAGACTATGCTAATGCACTGAAAATAAAAGATGCCAAGACTCTAACCACACTACAGGAACTACTTGTTAAAACTGGTCTTGAACAAACAAACACTCTGGAGGCAATGAATATCACCACTGATCAATCTGTCTCGACCAAATTCAAACCAAAATCTAAGTTCTATCCCATCCTTTGACCATCTCATGACCATATCGACACTTTCCATGATACTCTGATACACGATCTGCCACAGACGAGACACAGAAAGAAAACACAAGATAGTGGACGCAATATATCATTTGCTCAAAATGAAGTGATCAAATCACTAGCTAACGATGAGACAATAGTGATCCATCCATCAGACAAAGGAGGAAACAAAGTTATATGGGATAAAGAAGATTACAAAAAGGAGGCACTCAAACAACTAGAAGATGAACGTTTTTACTCTAAAATTGGCATTCAAGATTATAATGAAAGTATCATTGACATTTGGGACAGACTGAACATTTGGAAAGCAAATGGAATATTACAACAGGAAGAATACTGCTACTTGAAACGTGACTTTCCCAAACGCCCGATATTCTATCTACTCCAGAAGATCAATAAGAACCCCACCACACCACCAGGGAGACCAATTGTTTCATCCATAGGCAGTGCAACCGAAAACATTTCCAAATATGTGGACTATTTTCTTAGACAATATGTCACACTTTTACCATCATATGTGAAAGACACTAAAGATTTCTTGTGTAAGGTACAGGGTATACAATGGGAAGATGATTACATACTTATCACCATGGACATAAACTCACTTTACACTATCATTGATCACAACTTGGGTATCAGAGCCTGCCTACAATTCATGGAAGACAGACCCATCCAGTATCTTGAACACACAAATATGCTTCTCGAGATGATAAAATTATGTCTCGAGAACAATATTTTTATGTTCAATGATGTCATATACAAACAGACACTGGGGACAGCCATGGGTACTTGTTTTGCCCCCAGCTTTGCTAATCTCTTCCTGGGGGCATGGGAGAATAAGATCCGGAGGGACCCAACACTGGTACCATGGTGGAGCCAAGTTATCATCTGGCTCCGTTATATAGACGATCTGTTTGTGGTCTGGAAAGGGAGTGAAACAAGCGCAATCAGTTTCATCAACACACTCAATACAAACAACCCCAACCTCAAATTAACACACAACTTAAGTAAACAAACCATTGAATTTCTGGATGTAATGGTAGAGGTCGAGGGAGACAAACTGATCACAAACCTACACCGCAAAGACACGGCAGGGAACAGCTTGCTTCATGCTCTCAGCAGTCACCCAGATACTCTGAAATGGAGCATTCCATTTGGAGAACTGCTGAGAGCAAAAAGGGACTGTAGCACCCAGGAAGCGTACGAAGCTGAGTGTAGAATAATGAAAAACAGATTCAAGGAACGTGGGTACCCCAACTGGGTCATCAAAAGAGCAATGGATAAAACCAAACAGGTTATCAGGAAACTGACACTACAAGAGAAACAAGAGACCAAAGAGACAGACAACACCACTAGAGTTATCCTTACTTACAGCATGGAATCGAGTAGGATCTATAGAATCCTTAACAGTAACTGGAATATCCTGAACAGTGATCCTATTATAGGACAAGATCTACCTAGACGACTCATGGTGACGTACAGAAAAGGGAGGAGCCTCAAAGACATTTTGGTCAGAGGGGATATTACCAACAGATCTAAGGGACCGCAACACAGTCTGAAAGGGTTCGTTCCCTGTGGTCACTGTAAGGCCTGCAAAAATAGCTACATGGTTAGAAACTGTGAAACACCGAGCACTAACAAAAACATCAGCCATTTTCTGACATCCAGCACCACACATGTAGTCTATGTACTCGAATGCCCCTGTAAAAAGAGGTATGTGGGCAGTACCACATTCGTAGCGAAGAAAAGAGTACTGGAACATCTAAGGGCCATTAACAACAAGGATTCACATTACCCGGTAGCCAGACACTTTGAGGATTATCATTTATCCAATAGCTCCCTACTCAGATACTTCATCATAGAACAGGTCCAACAGAACCCTAGGGGCGGCAATAGAGTGTTACACCTGAGACAGAGAGAATCATGGCATATCATTGACCTTCAGACTAAGAGCCCATGGGGACACAACCAGGACGAGGAGTTGAGTATACACTTACATGGACACGAATAAGAGTTTGGGTTGACTTGACAAAGAGAGATAATCTGTAGAAACAGCAGAGGACTCGAAGAGAAAACATTAATCAGCTGTATGCACTGTACATTAATGTTCTTTTTAACAGGTTTTGATCTGTTAACTTGATTTTTTAACCCATTAATTGGTTTTATATTTTCGTTTCACAGGAGGGAGGAAGGGGCTTTTGACGAATGGAGAGGATGCTGCGGCCACCTACCCTTTTCTTCAATATCACGTCGCCGTGGTAGAGAGCACATTAAGATAAGATCACATTTCACTTGTTTTTGACACAGTCAAGTTTTGTTTTGGGTGAATTGCGGAGCAAGATGGAGGTTTTAGTTATAGACCCCTGACTAGCAATTCAAATTTTAGGGTGAGAGGGAGCTTGGGGCTCATAAGCGTGTGACTACCTACCACAAGATTACCACATACTAGTTTGAGACAGGGAACCTGTACACACAGAAGCAAACAATCCACATCCTTTGTTAGCCACTAGGGCGAGGAAAAACATACGTATACCTCACAGATTAGGAAAGTGCTTAGATTTGAAGGGAGCACACTTTCCACAACGCGCAATAGCCACTGGGCGACTGAATGTAAATTGTTAATGACAATCACTTCAATTAACTTTACACTAAATGCTGCACTTTGTGCAAAATATTGTATTGGAGAAAGTACAAAGTATTGAATGTGCGTTTTGTATAATTACCGTTAACACTCTGTATTTAAACACGAGTAATAGTATATCAAATTCCGATGAGGTTGCACAATATACAGAATTTGTATAGAGTATACAAAATGTATGGTGAATTTCTTAGAGCTGAATAGAGCGCACTTGTCCATACCATGCAATAGCCACTGGGCGAATGAATGCAATTTGTTGATGGCAAGTACCTCAAGTAACTTTACACTCAATGCTGCACTATGCGCAAGATATTGTATTAGAAAAAGTATATTATGTGCGTTTTTGTAAATATCGAGAACATTCTGTATCTCAATACGAGTAACAGTACACAGTATTTCAATGGGGTTGCACAACATACATACATAGTATGGAATATATGAAGGGTGTGGTGGATTCTTTATGTACTTTAGACATGTACTTAAACCAACTACAAGATGGATGCCGCAGCCACTTGACTTTTGTGTGTGATGAAACTTGTCCATTTTCTATGTTCATTGTGGATTTAACAGAGTGCTAGGACGTACTACCCAGTGTGTGAGCAAGGGGACTGTGTTCCCCGAAACACGTTACTGGAATAAAATCTAGCCCGAAGAAAGGATCCCCTGAGTGAGCGTTTTAATTGTTGTTGAAAGTATTGATTTGTCCGGTGGGCTTCGCCGGCACACGCTCCAACTACCATGGGCTGATTGGGGCGGAAGAAGCATCGCTTGTATATGACATCATTGAACATAAAAATATTGTTCTCGAGACAGAATTTTATCATCTCGAGAAGCATATTTGTGTGTTCAAGATACTGGATGGGTCTGTCTTCCAAGAATTGTAGGCATGCTCTGATACCCAAGTTGTGGTCAATGATAGTGTAAAGTGAGTTTATGTCCATGGTGATAAGTATGTAATCATCTTCCCATTGTATACCCTGTACCTTACACAAGAAATCTTTAGTGTCTTTCACATATGATGGTAAAAGTGTGACATATTGTCTAAGAAAATAGTCCACATATTTGGAAATGTTTTCGGTTGCACTGCCTATGGATGAAACAATTGGTCTCCCTGGTGGTGTGGTGGGGTTCTTATGGATCTTGGGGAGTAGATAGAATATCGGGAGTTTGGGAAAGTCACGTTTCAAGTAGCAGTATACTTCCCGTTGTAATATTCCATTTGCTTTCCAAATGTTCAGTCTGTCCCAAATGTCAATGATACTTTCATTATAATCTTGAATGCCAATTTTAGAGTAAAAACGTTCATCTTCTAGTTGTTTGAGTGCCTCCTTTTTGTAATCTTCTTTATCCCATATAACTATGTTTCCTCCTTTGTCTGATGGACGGATCACTGTCGTCTCATCGTTAGCTAGTGATTTGATCACTTCATTTATATATATGGTTACATTTTTTAAAAGTAGTTTATTTGTTGTATTTGTTCAAATATACATTTAATTATTTTTTTATAAATTAAAGTTAGTATTTAATTTATGTTTATTTTAATATTTTAAATTATATATATTTTTAATTCGATATTTAATACAACTATATTATTGTAAACTATATTTCTTTTAGATATTTTTGTACTTACTTGTTTAAGTATAGGGAGTCGATATTTTTGTATTCTATATTTTTACCTCGATATTTTTTACATCTATATTTTTGTAGTCGATACTCTGTCAGTGAAACTTTCACCAGAGTTGCAGGGTGAGGCTTACAGGGAAAGATAGTTAGGGCAACAACTCCTACCTCTGAAATAGGCTTAAAAGACTCAAAGTGTGGATAAAGGAAAATGAAACCTGAACTTCAATAAGATCCGTCACAGAAGCAACTGACATGTCCTGGGATGAGGAAGTAGAAGGAAAAAAAGTACATGTTATAGTAATTTTAGTGCAAAGTAAAAAGCAAAGTCATCTACAGTAGGAGAGGAGCTTCACACTGGGTCTGGAACAGAGGGAGAAAGTAGGTGATTACAAATTTGTAAAAGCTGAGAATCATGGGCCTGATACTGAATAAGCTGTGATAAAAAAGATTCCATGGTAACCCGAAGGTGTGTGGTGTACTAGCAAACAAGCATCCTAGGACCGGTTTCGGGGTTTCACCCCTCTTCAGCCAGGATAGCTTGATTCCAGTGGCACAGTGAGCCCGGGACCCACGTCTGGGCATACCCGGCGCACTTAGGGCGAGGAAGCAAAAGACACACAATTGATAGACGGAATGCAGAACAAATCAGAACATTCACCCCCAGTCAAGAGATCTGGGTTAAATCCATCATTCTCTTGCTCACCATGCCACCCAAGTTTACACCTGGCAATATGCAAATCAGTCTTGACGCTGTGCCTTAAGGGAACAGTCCAGACCGAACTGCCAAGCCAGGTCCTCCCTGGACCGGAAGCAAGCATCCTAGGACCGGATTTGGGGTTTCACCCCTGTTCAACCAGGATAGCTTGAATCCAGTGGCAAAGTGAGACCAGGACCCACATCTGAGCATAGACGGCACACTTAGGGCGAGAAAGCAAAAGACACACAATTGATGTCCGGAATGCAGAACAAATCAAAACATTCACCCCCAGTCAAGAGATCTGGGTTAAATCCATCATTCTTTTGCTCACCATGCCACCCCAGTTTAGACCTGGCCATATGCAAATCAGTCTTGACCCTGTGCCTCATGGGAACAGTCCAGACCGAACTGAATTCAAGCTATCCTGGCTGATGAGGGGTGAAACACCGAAACTGGTCCTAGGATGCTTGTTTCCGGCCCAGGGAGAACCTGGCTTGGCAGTTTGGGCTGGACTGTTCCCATGAGGCACAGGGTCAAGCCTGATTTGCATATGACCAGGTCTAAACTGGGGTGGCATGGTGAGCAAAAGTGTGATGGATTTAACCCAGATCTCTTGACTGGGGGGGAATGTTTTGATTTGTTCTGCATTCTGTCCATCAATTGTGTGTCTTTTGTTTCCTCGCCCTAAGTGCGCCGGGTATGCCCAGACGTGGGTCATGGGCTCACTGTGCCACTGGATTCAAGCTATCCTGGCTGATGAGGGGTGAAACCCCGAAACTGGTCCAAGGATGCTTGTTTCTGGTCCAGGGAAGACCTGGCTTGGGAGTTCGGGCTGGACTGTTCCCATGAGGCACAGGGTTAAGACTGATTTGCATATGATCAGGTCTAAACTAGGGTGGCATGATAAGCAAAATAATGATGGATTTAACCCAGATCTCTTGACTGGGGGTGAATGTTTTGAGTTGTTCTGCATTCCGTCCATCAATTGTGTGTCTTTTATTTTCTCGCCCTAAGTGCACTGGGTATGCCCAGACGTGGGTCCCGGGCTCACTGTGCGACTGGATTCAAGCTATCCTGGCTGATGAGGGTGAAACCCCGAAACCAGCCCTAGGATGCTTGTTTCCGGTCCAGGGAGGACCTGGCTTGGCAGTTCGGGCTGGACTGTTCCCATGAGACACAGGGTCAAGACTGATTTGCATATGACCAGGTCTAAACTGGGGTGGCATGGTGAGCAAAAGAATGATGAATTTAACCCAGATCTCTTGACTGGAGGTGAATGTTTTGATTTGTTCTGCATTCCACCCATCAATTGTGTGTCTTTTTCTTTCTCGCCCTAAGTGCACTGGGTATGCCCAGACGTGGGTCCCGGGCTCGCTGTGCCACTGGATTCAAGCTATCCTGGTTGATGAGGGGTGAAACCCCGAAACCAGTCCTAGGATGCTTGGTTCAGGTCCAGGGAGGACCTGGCTTGGCAGTTCGGGCTGGACTGTTCCCATGAGGCACAGGGTCAAGACTGATTTGCATATGGCCAGGTCTAAACTGGGGTGGCATGGTGAGCAAAAGAATGATACATTTAACCCAGATCTCTTGACTGGGGGTGAATGTTTTGATTTGTTCTGCATTACACCCATCAATTGTGTGTCTTTTGTTTCCTTGCCCTAAGTGCGCTGGGTATGCCCAGGCGTTGGTCCCGGCTTCACTGTGCCACTAGATTCAAGCTATCCTGGCTGATGAGGGGTGAAACCCCGAAACCGGTCCTAGGATGCTTGTTTCCGGTCCAGGGAGGACCTGGCTTGGCAGATCGGGCTAGACTGTACCCATGAGGCACAGGGTCAAGACTGATTTGCATATGGACAGGTCTAAACTGGGGTGGCATGGTGAGCAAAAGAATGATGGACCCAGATCTCTTGACAGGGGGTGAATGTTTTGATTTGTTCTGTATTCCATCCATCAATTGTGTGTCTTTTGTTTCGTTATGTATCATGGCTGTCAAAAGTCTATGAAATATCCTACATCTGCTATATTGGCAAATCAAGCAAAGTCCATGACTTACAGCATTCGAAGATGGGGGTTGGGCAAGAGAGTCCTCTTTTAGACTTTGGGCCTGATTTAGCTCTTGGCGGACTGGTTACTCTGTCACAACTGTGACGGCTATCCCGTCCGCCGAAATATAAATCCCATTATATCCTATTGGATTTATATTTCAGGGGATGGAATATCCATTACCGTTGTGACAGAGCAACCTGTCCGCTAAGATCTAAGGGGCCGATTATGATGATGGTGAACCCAACACTGACAGGCTGTTGGTGGCGGGCTCACCGCCATCGTGAGGCCATTTCCCTTCTGCCAAATTATAATGGTAAAGCGATACCAAAGGGGATGATGGACGGAGCGTTAGAGCAAATCAAACACTCACCCCCAGTCAACTGATCTGGGTTTAATCCATCATCATTCTTTAGCTCACTCCACCACCCCAGTTCAGATATGGCCATATGCAAATCAGTCTGACCCTGTGCATCATGGGAACAGTCCAGCCCGAACTGCCAAGCCATGTCTTCCTGGACCGGAAACAAGCATCCTGGGACCGGTTTCAGGTTCAAAACCCTCATCAGCCAGGCTATCTTGAATCCAGTGGCAAAGTGAGCAAGGGGCCCACGTCTGGGCATACCCTGCCAACTTAGGGCGAACAAGCGATACCAAAGGGGATGATGGACGGAGCATTAGAGCAAATCAAACACTCACCTCCAGTCAACTGATCTGGGTTTAATCCATCATCATTCTTTAGCTCACTCCACCACCCCAGTTCAGACATGGCCATATGCAAATCAGTCTGACCCTGTGCCTCATGGGAACAGTCCAGCCCGAACTGCCAAGCCATGTCTTCCCTGGACCGGAAACAAGCATCCTGGGACCGGTTTCAGGTTCAAAACCCTCATCAGCCAGGCTATCTTGAATCCAGTGGCAAAGTGAGCAAGGGGCCCAAGTCTGGGCATACCCTGCCAACTTAGGGCGAACAAGCGATACCAAAGGGGATGATGGACGGAGCGTTAGAGCAAATCAAACACTCACCCCCAGTCAACTGATCTGGGTTTAATCCATCATCATTCTTTAGCTCACTCCACCACCCCAGTTCAGACATGGCCATATGCAAATCAGTCTGACCCTGTGCCTCATGGGAACAGTCCAGCCCGAACTGCCAAACCATGTCTTCCCTGGACCGGAAACAAGCATCCTGGGACCGGTTTCGGGTTCAAAACCCTCATCAGCCAGTCTATCTTGAATCCAGTGGCAAAGTGAGCAAGGGGCCCACGTCTGGGCATACCCTGCCAACTTAGGGCGAACAAAGCGATACCAAAGGGGATGATGGACGGAGCGTTAGAGCAAATCAAACACTCACCCCCAGTCAACTGATCTGGGTTTAATCCATCATCATTCTTTAGCTCACTCCACCACCCCAGTTCAGACATGGCCATATGCAAATCAGTCTGACCCTGTGCCTCATGGGAACAGTTCGCCCTAAGTTGGCAGGGTATGCCCAGACGTGGGTCCCTTGCTCACTTTGCCACTGGATTCAAGATAGCCTGGCTGATGAGGGTTTTGAACCCGAAACCGGTCCCAGGATGCTTGTTTCCGGTCCAGGGAAGACATGGCTTGGCAGTTCGGGCTGGACTGTTCCCATGAGGCACAGGGTCAGACTGATTTGCATATGGCCATGTCTGAACTGGGGTGGTGGAGTGAGCTAAAGAATGATGATGGATTAAACCCAGATCAGTTGACTGGGGGTGAGTGTTTGATTTGCTCTAACGCTCCGTCCATCATCCCCTTTGGTATCGCTTGTTCGCCCTAAGTTGGCAGGGTATGCCCAGACGTGGGTCCCTTGCTCACTTTGCCACTGGATTCAAGATAGCCTGGCTGATGAGGGTTTTGAACCCGAAACCGGTCCCAGGATGCTTGTTTCCGGTCCAGGGAAGACATGGCTTGGCAGTTCGGGCTGGACTGTTCCCATGAGGCACAGGGTCAGACTGATTTGCATATGGCCATGTCTGAACTGGGGTGGTGGAGTGAGCTAAAGAATGATGATGGATTAAACCCAGATCAGTTGACTGGGGGTGAGTGTTTGATTTGCTCTAACGCTCCGTCCATCATCCCCTTTGGTATCGCATTGTTCGCCCTAAGTTGGTAGGGTATGCCCAGACGTGGGTCCCTTGCTCATTTTGCCACTGGATTCAAGATAGCCTGGCTGATGAGGGTTTTGAACCCGAAACCGGTCCTAGGATGCTTGTTTCCGGTCCAGGGAAGACATGGCTTGGCAGTTCGGGCTGGACTGTTCCCATGAGGCACAGGGTCAGACTGATTTGCATATGGCCATGTCTGAACTGGGGTGGTGGAGTGAGCTAAAGAATGATGAGGGATTAAACCCAGATCAGTTGACTGGGGGTGAGTGTTTGATTTGCTCTAACGCTCCATCCATCATCCCCTTTGGTATCGCTTTGTTCGCCCTAAGTTGGCAGGGTATGCCCAGACATGGGTCCCTTGCTCACTTTGCCACTGGATTCAAGATAGCCTGGCTGATGAGGGTTTTGAACCCGAAACCGGTCCCAGGATGCTTGTTTCCGGTCCAGGGAAGACATGGCTTGGCAGTTCGGGCTGGACTGTTCCCATGAGGCACAGGGTCAGACTGATTTGCATATGGCCATGTCTGAACTGGGGTGGTGGAGTGAGCTAAAGAATGATGATGGATTAAACCCAGATCAGTTGACTGGGGGTGAGTGTTTGATTTGCTCTAACGCTCCGTCCATCATCCCCTTTGGTATCGCTTTGTTCGCCCTAAGTTGGCAGGGTATGCCCAGACGTGGGTCCCTTGCTCACTTTGCCACTGGATTCAAGATAGCCTGGCTGATGAGGGTTTTGAACCCGAAACCGGTCCCAGGATGCTTGTTTCCGGTACAGGGAAGACATGGCTTGGCAGTTCGGGCTGGACTGTTCCCATGAGGCACAGGGTCAGACTGATTTGCATATGGCCATGTCTGAACTGGGGTGGTGGAGTGAGCTAAAGAATGATGATGGATTAAACCCAGATCAGTTGACTGGGGGTGAGTGTTTGATTTGCTCTAACGCTCCGTCCATCATCCCCTTTGGTATCGCTTTGTTCGCCCTAAGTTGGCAGGGTATGCCCAGACGTGGGTCCCTTGCTCACTTTGCCACTGGATTCAAGATAGCCTGGCTGATGAGGGTTTTGAACCCGAAACCGGTCCCAGGATGCTTGTTTCCGGTCCAGGGAAGACATGGCTTGGCAGTTCGGGCTGGACTGTTCCCATGAGGCACAGGGTCAGACTGATTTGCATATGGCCATGTCTGAACTGGGGTGGTGGAGTGAGCTAAAGAATGATGATGGATTAAACCCAGATCAGTTGACTGGGGGTGAGTGTTTGATTTGCTCTAACGCTCCCTCCATCATCCCCTTTGGTATCGCTTTGTTCGCCCTAAATTGGCAGGGTATGCCCAGACGTGGGTCCCTTGCTCACTTTGCCACTGGATTCAAGATAGCCTGGCTGATGAGGGTTTTGAACCCGAAACCGGTCCCAGGATGCTTGTTTCCGGTCCAGGGAAGACATGGCTTGGCAGTTCGGGCTGGACTGTTCCCATGAGGCACAGGGTCAGACTGATTTGCATATGGCCATGTCTGAACTGGGGTGGTGGAGTGAGCAAAAGAATGATGATGGATTAAACCCAGATCAGTTGACTGGGGGTGAGTGTTTGATTTGCTCTAACGCTCCGTCCATCATCCCCTTTGGTATCGCTTTGTTCGCCCTATGTTGGCAGGGTATGCCCAGACGTGGGTCCCTTGCTCACTTTTCCACTGGATTCAAGATAGCCTGGCTGATGAGGGTTTTGAACCCGAAACCGGTCCCAGGATGCTTGTTTCCGGTCCAGGGAAGACATGGCTTGGCAGTTCGGGCTGGACTGTTCCCATGAGGCACAGGGTCAGACTGATTTGCATATGGCCATGTCTGAACTGGGGTGGTGGAGTGAGCTAAAGAATGATGATGGATTAAACCCAGATCAGTTGACTGGGGGTGAGTGTTTGATTTGCTCTAACGCTCCGTCCATCATCCCCTTTGGTAAATTATAATGGTAGGCGGGTCCGTGGCGGTCGGAAAATCCGACCGCCATGCATCCGACGCGCTCCTTGAGCCCGCAGGTGCGACGGAGGCCTTCCCATCCCCGAAATGATGGCGTGCCTACCAGGCACCGCCATAGGTATTAGGATGTGCTTCCCCGCCAGCCTTTCCATGGCAGTCCACCCGCCATGAAAAGGCTGGCGGGGATGGACATTGGGGCCCCCTTTTCCCCTGCACCTAAGTTTTGTGCACTGGAGGGCACCCATGGTGCTCCCCTATATTTTCCTGCACCATGTGGCAGGCACCGCATGGTGCCTGCCACGGAGTGCAGGAAAATATTACATGTGCTGTTTTTACATTGCAGTACAGTGGAAAAATGGTCACAGTAGCGAGAATTTCAAAGCAAAAAGGTGAAAGCATTCATGGCATCGTATTCACTTGTCTGCAATAAATGCAATTTATTCTCAAAGCATCAATGGATTATTGAAGACATCACAATTGTTTATACACATGAAAGAACGGTGCTCAGGAGGAGGGGAGAAAATGCAGTGCTCAGGGGAAAAGTGCGTTTGTGAGGGTTGTAAAGGAGGAAGAGGTAATGTGCCATATAAACATTATATTTACATCATGAAACCTGTCCAGCCTATTACAGGCAAACTACTACAACAAAAACACATAGCATTGTGAGGACGCTGATAACAAATCTCAGTCGTCAAAGCTTGTTTCAAAAGGAGCAAAAGTCAAAGTTTCGACCCCTTCAGATAATCAAGGTTGTTAAGTCCTTAGCATGGGGTCTTCATCAGGACAGAGAGGGGGAGCACCGAATCTGAAAACAGCGAGGAAAATCGGGCTGGAAAATGCGGTTGATGGGCTCCTTAAAGCTCTGAACAAGTGAATAGAGGCGCGGTCAGTCACCTTAACACAACCGTCCTGTTCACAGACGGCGGTGGGTACAAAGATCCCACAGTTACACGGGACAATTCTTAAGTGGTATACTTCCTGGAATAAATCCTATACTTCATGGGGCACTGGCCAGTCTTTCCCGACCCAGACGGCAGACGGAGATTAACCCCGTGAAGTATAGGATTTATTCCAGGAAGTATACCACTTGTATAAACAATTGTAATGTCTTCAATATTCCATTGATGTTCATTTATTGCAGACACGTGAATACGTTGCCAAGAATGCTTTCACCTTTTTGCTTTAAAATTGTCTCTACTGTGACCATTTTTCTACTACACTGCAGTTTTACCCGGGTCCGGTAGCATTTCGGGTTACCCCATTGATACTTAACCCCCCGTTTTTACGTTGCGGCGGGTGACAAACAAAGGTGCTTTGCCAGGCTGAAGATGTCACGCACATAGGACTTCTTAAGCTCAGCAAAGTTCAGCTAAGGCATCCAGGACCCTGAGAATTTAGCGTATGTCTAACTCCTGGCTGCCTGACATGAAAATAAAGAGTGTTTGTCAGGTTGAGCTTTGCTTAGCCTAACAGACATTCTTTATAGTGGCCAAAATGTGAGGGGGCGTGCCGCTTCAGCCCATTAGGCAGACAGCGGCTGTTGAAATATCAGAGGGGTGTACACTGACAGCTTCCCTATTAATAAGGGAGTGTATGATTTTTCCAACTCTTTTTAATATCTTTATAAATGATATTCCCAGCCCATTGCATGCTGCCAGTAAATATGTGTCTCAGCTAGGTGGTCAAAATCTCCACTGATTGCTCTCTGATGATGATACTGTGCTTATTGCATGAAATAAGAATACTTTGCATAGTCTGATAAGATCATTTGAGCATTACTTCAAAAGGAAGCAATTGCTATGGAATTGTGCTAAACGTATATCATTGACCGTCTGGAAGCATTACATCCTAAGAAAGAGTTTTTGCTGTAAGGGTTTGGCCCTGGACTGGGTCTCATGGTTGGAATATTTGACCCTTAGATTTAACAGTAAAGTTAATGGTGTGATCAACCAGAAAAATTGCTCAAGTAATGTGAAATGTTCAACATGGGCTGTTACTACATAACAAAAGAATGGACGGTTGCACCTCTTTGCCCTCCTGATAGTACACTAGGGAAACACAGTACCTAGTGCCCTTTACGGGGCAGAACATTAGGGCATAGATAAGTTTGGTCCATTGATTGTTGCCAATATTATTTTTGTATGAAAATTAATTGGTCTTCCTTGCCCAGCCCCATTGCTCTTGTTAAGAAGAGACCTGGGTATTGTAAGTGGGAACCAGTGTGCAGCACTTAAACCTCTAATATAGTTGTCCAACCTTGGTTGAATCAAAATGCTAACATTTTTCAGGGAGATTATAGGTCTTGATAATTCCTTAAATTTGTCTTGGCTAGCTTTCTAAAGAATATATACATTTTGACATTGTGTTGGAGGTATTGGTGGTGGTGCTGTTGGTGGAGCTGGTTGTGGTGGTACTGTTGGTGGCATCAGGTGTGATGGTATTGGTGGTTATGGTGTTTTTGGTGGTGGTGGGCATATTTGTGGTGATATCGGTATTGATAGTGGTGGTATTAGTAATGGCGGTGGTGTGACTTATATGTGATATTGGTGGAGGTTTGGTGCTGGTGGCACAGGTGATTGTGATCCTGAAGGTATTGATTGTTGTGATATTCATGGCGACACAGCATTTGCGGGTTGGTAGTGTGGTATTGCTGGTATGGCTGAGGCATCTTATTGGTGATGGTGGTTGGTATTTGTAGTGGTGATATTGGTGCTAATATTGGTACTGTTGGTGGACCTGCTGGTTGGGATATTGTTGGTAAAAGTATTGGTGGTGTTAGTGATGGTATTAGTGGTACTGGTGGTGGTGTTATTAGTGGTAGTATCATTGATGGTGATGTGGTATTGTGATGGTTTGGACTGTAGTACTGCAGTGATGTATTGATGGCATTGGTAGTGGTGGTTGTGGTGTATAGATAATGGTTTTCGTTCTGGTGGTAGTTTTGATGGTAATAGTAGGTTTGGTAGAATTGATGGTATTAGCAATGTTGGGGGGTGTATGTACAGGTGGTGGTGCAAGTTTTGGTGGTATTAGTGATTTTGGTGTGGCGTTGTGGTCGTAGTATTGGCAGTGGTTGAATTGGTGATGGAACTGAAAAATGTGGTTGTGTGGTATTTTCATTGGTGTTGTTAGTGATGGAAATATATAATAGTGGTGTGGTGCTGGTGGTAGTGCTCTTGCGATTGTAGTGGCATTGTATTGGTGGCTGTGGTAATGGTTGTGGTGTGGTATTGGTGGTAGATTGTATTGGTAGTGGTGAAATGGTTGTGACATTGGTATTTGTGGTGATATAGTTTTGGTGATGAGGTATTGGTGGTATAACTGTTGGTGATATTGATATTGTCGGTATTGTGGTGGTATTGGTTGTGGTATTGGTTGTGGTTTTGGTTTTGGTAGTGTATTGTTGGTGGCATTAGTGGTGGTACTAATATTGTTTGTATTTGTGGTGCTGGTAATGGTGCTGTATGGTATTGATGATTTTGTTAATGGTAATGGTGGTGATGGAATAGGTAGTATTTGCATTTGTGTTCTTGGTGGTTATTATACTGGTGGTGGTATTGGAGGTGTTGGTATGTGTTGGTGATTTTGGCCATATAGTTGGTTGAAGTGGTGTTGCATGTATGAGATAAATAGTGATGGTTGAGTGTACTTTTTAGATTTGAAATAATGCCTCATCCATTGCAATGGAAACACCCCATAGGAGGCAAAATGCTACACCCAAGCAAACAATAGAATCAGGTGAGATAGGTATACCTCTCTGAGGAAAAATCCACTCTATGTTTATTTCAAAGAAATGGTAACAAAATAAACTGGAAATATTAAAGATGCCTGCATCCTATTGACTTAAGAATGAATGGACTGCCTAAACATTTGGTCATCCGTAGCGATTGTGCCTGTGACTTTTAAAATGCCGCAGTGCAACATGGAACTGGAGCAGTGTAATTTTGGCTCCCCCCTTGCACCTCACAAATATGCAACATAAACGTGCTCTTAGCACATGTTCTCTGTGTGCCCTAACAATATTAATGTAAAGTATTGCACTTGACATCATCATTGAAATGCATTCACTGTAGGATTAGAGATTCATATACACTGTGTGCCCTAACTGTATTAAATGATATTCTCTCTAGAGACTTGATGAAAAACCATCTTCACCTATTAAAAGTGTGTTTACTCTAGAAACAACGTTTCATATTTGTATTTAAATGTAATTCTTAGTTATACTTATACACATGTATTCAAGATTTACTGTATGCTACATGTAATATGAATCTAATATACTGATAGTTGTATTAATTTGTGTTTGATTGTGCACAAGCATATCAATGTGCACCATTAATTTATTACTTTAAGTTGTCCTGATTACGCTTCTTTTTCATTCTGCATAAAATGCTGTTTCCCATTTCTGCTTGTGTGCCTTTTTCCTTGCAGGTACGTTCACATGGTTTGCTAGTATGAGAATAGATACAACACTGTATTAGTTGTCGATAGAGAGCGTGAGAAGAAGACCTTGACGAGGAACATGGAGAGCCAGAGCGTTAATTGACTGCCTCTATTCATCTATGTATCAAGGAGTCACATGTACCCAAGGACAATGTCTTTTCCATGTTCCGCCTGGGATATTTCACTAATGTATCAGATCACAAAGTGAGAATGGAAAGGACAATGGAGTCCCTAATGATGCGGACAGAGGAGTGTTACCTGGGATATTGTGGTGCAAATAACTGGAGTTCACATTGTCTGAACACACAGCTACTTTCCCTTGGATTTTGAGAGGTTTAGACCTCTATGCTTTCCCTTTTATGCTTTACTGAGTGTGGCTTAGGCTGACTCTGATTCCCCTGTCCCAAGAAGCCTTTTGACTGAGCTTCTGAGATGCTGATACCTTCCCTTATTTCTTGCACCTTTACACGTTTTTCCTATTTTTCTGCATTTCCCTGATTTTGTAGATCCTTTAGGTTCCAAAAACATCCTTCTTTGCTTAGATTTAACTTAGATGATTTTACATTTTACTCATGTACAGGCGAGAGAAGCAGAAACTCTTCTCTGAGCACCAAATCCTGTTGCTGATCTTTTGTATTGCTTTGACTGAACTACTTGTTTGCCTTATACTGGTGTGTTTAAATGTATTTAGGAGGTTGGGTTTCCTGGTCGTTTTTCTGTATCTTTACAGCATGGTGCTGAGATTTGTTTATCTTACCTTGACTGCTAACTTGTAATAAAACCTTTTTAACTATAGTCACTGATGCCTGGTCCTTATTGTGCACCTAACTGGGTTGCACTGCTAATTGAAATTGATTGATTTAATGCTAACTCCCTTCACCTCTTAGGCGGCGAAGAAAAGGTCCATCAGAGGACAAATGGTAAGAGGGTTGGCCAGAGTGCAGCACCAGAACTGTGTGAAACATAAACACATACAATTGGAAAATCAAACAATACCATATTGGTGACTTTTGCTGGCCTGAAATACGTTTTTAAGCACTATTTTGGACAGTGCTAAAAAAGAGATGCACAGAAACGGGCAGAGTCGTGCACGCCGGATACATCTTCAAAAATCGCTTGCCTGATGCACAAAATTCTCTACTGTGGCTGCTCCCAATAATTTTTTAAGATTCTAACTATCTCATGGATGACTGGGCCCTCCAAAGCGTAGGTAGATATTCTGATTCTCAGAGTCACAAAATCTGAGAAAAACTGTGGGGCAGATCTACAAGGAAGTGCCGCAGCGTGGCAACGCAAGCCCTTTGCCTGCGCCACGCTGCGGCACTTCCGAAGCACAGGGATGCGACATATTTGCAACAATATGTCGCATCTCTGTGCTTCCCCCTGCGCTGGCGCACAAACTGCAGCCATGCGCTGGCGCAGGCACCCTTGCACCATGGTGCAAGGATGCCTGTGTCGTGGGGAGATTGTTTTTGTGCAGGAAGGGGCACCTTCCTGCACAAAAACAATCACTACAGGTATTTTCCTCTTACAATGCGTGCTGTAGAATGCAGCACACATTGAAAGAGGAAAAAATGAGGAGAAATGAAAACATTTCTCCTTGTTGCGCCTCGCTACGCCACCTCTAGGGTGGCGTAGCATTCAGACGCATCTCCAGATTTACGATTTCTCGTAAATCTGGAGATGTGTCTTGTTCCGTGGGTGTTGCTTGGGAACACCCACAGCAACACCCATGGAACGCCCCTTCAACGCAAAGTGCTGCGTGTGAAGGGGCCATATTTACAAGGAGAGGAAAAGTCACGCAGGGTGGCTTTTCCTGTCCTTGTAAATATGGAGGAGCCCCCTGCGCCACCAGTACGTCACGAAAAGTGACGTACTGGTGGCGCAGGGGGCTTGTAAATCTGCCCACAATCTTTACCAATTCTTTCTCAGGCTGTGTTCTCTATTTTCACATAGGTGAATTAGGTGCCTGGATGGTGTTCCACATGGGAAGAAGACGGCATTAAACAGAAACAAATATGATGGCTTTCACCATAGTGAAAATGAGTAGAAAGAAAGCTTAAGGACCATGACATTTCTCATTTGCTTAATTCAGTTTAAAAATATAAACTTTCTCAGCGTTCATAGTACTTGGTGTACATTTTTCTGATTTTTACTCACAAGACATGACTCCTGTGGAAATGTTTGGGATTAATACATTTCCTCAGGTACCCAGTCCACCTGCAGTACTCTTACACAGCTCATGTATTGCTCTGCATTTAATGATATGAAAAACAAAAGAAACACATTTACTTATGCAAACGTTGAAAAAGTTTCATAATAAAAACTGTGATGGAAAATTGCTAGGTGAAATAAGGGAGTGTTCCAATCATTTACACGACTTGAGTGTTGTATGTTGGCAATGGTGAAACCAGCTCACTGGTTTCTGTTTAATATTTCCTGAACTCGCCCATATTGAAAACTACAAAATGGAATGAAAAAGTGTCTTTGCCAAGACAAATTACAAACTGTGGCTGCCCTCTCAAAAGGAAACCAAGAAGATCTGGGATCCCAGGCACGCTGGCCTTGTTATTATGAGTGTGTGTGAGTGGCTGGCCTACCTCTGTGTCCTTATCCAGGGAGGGCTGCCTTTGACTGTTTTCCTTTGTGATGCGGCTCCTATATTGTCTTTCATGCTCCATAAATTCGACATATCACACTTTCAAGGATCATGGATGCAATTATAATGATATTTACAATTATGTCTAAAGCCTTTGTGCTAACAAACATGGAATGCCAATAATGTTTTTTTTATCTAAAAAAGTGTTTTTACCAAATAGCACTGATGTAAATTATTTAAAAGCAGCAAGCTATATTAAAATAAATAAACATGTTCTTTATCGATATGTTGTGACTCCATATGTACCGACATGGAACCAGCCTGTCAAATTGCACCCTTAAGACACTTTCACACAGCTATGCTTTCAACTTGAAAATCAGCACATAACCAGAATGTATCTTCAGTTTCCAAGGTAACGCGTCCTCTGTCTAGAAGGAAAGGCAATCTCAAGCGACCTCATTAGAGCAGGCTTTTATAAATGTTACTTGGACCCTGACGCCTGGGGTGTAGCGGCCCTCGACAGTGACATAAAAGCTTGTCATCTTATTTGAAAAAGTATTTGTGTAAAGAAATATTGTAATAAATGTGATACAAATTTGACCCTGAAATTGTGTGACATCTACTTCAGTGCATCCAGGTCATGAACAAAAGAACATTATTAAAGATGCTAATTGTGTGATTCCTTCTTGTGAATGAGACAAGGGCTTCTAGCTCCGACGCTCACCCTTCTCCGTCTCCATAACATAAAAGGTGGAATAAAGCAACCACCTGACTAAAAATTGGCCTCCTCTACGTTCTAAAGAGCACTTGTAAACAGTATGAACACGCATTGTGCTACGTACCTCACTTCTCCACTGTACCCACCCACCCGTCATTTGCAACACAAAAGATTCCATTAACGATTTCTGCTATTTTTGTCCATTCACTTGTCGTAACAACCATAACCTAATTAAGTAGATTTTAGGAAATGCATACAGTTGTGACTTACTGAGGTTTTGTTACAGCTATTGTTATAGTGTCTTAAGAAAAATCACTTATTTTCCTAGTCGCATTCATCATAAACACTAGCGCCCATATTTATCATAGTGCTGTGTCACCCTTGCGCCACACAAGGGGGCGCAAAAGCGAAGCAACACTAAAGTCAGATTTATCAAGCTCTGCATGGCTTGATAAACCTGGAGCAACACAGTGCAAATCCCTGCCTTGCGCTACTCTGCCCAAGTGAGGCATTCTGCAGCACACATAGAAAGGGAAACTGCCTTTTAGGATTGTTTTTGTGCAGGAAGGTTTGCCTTCCTGCACAAAAACAATCCTGCCTACAACACAGGCACCCTTGTACCATGGTTCAACGGTGCCTGCATGGACGGTAGGCAGCACATTGTGCGCCAGCGCAAGGAAAGGACAGGTATGCTCCTTATAATGTTAAATAGGGTGCATTCCTGCCCTTTCCCTTTCATGCAGCGCAGCATGGTGACTTGTTGCATTGCGCTGCGTAAAAGTATGATGAATCTGGGCCTAGGTCATTCATGTACTAAAGATTTTGTGAGCACTTGACGTAATGCAATGTGGTCTCACGGCTAGGCTGCCGACTTTGGAGCTGGGAAACCAAGGTTCGAGCTTCGGGGTCGACTCCACATCCTGTGATTCTGGGCAAATCACTTAATCTCCCCGTGCCTGCCAAAAAAAAAAAAAATAATGTGTCCTTGTGTAACGTAACTGGTGCTCATGTAAAGCGCTCCAATACCTTCGGGTTGAGTTTGCGCTATATAAATCTGCCAAAAAAAAAGAAACCATTAAAAAACGATGATTAAAAAAAAGGAAATGTCAACAAAGTTCGTTATCCAGAAACAAAAAAAGGAACAAACATGCAGGGCAAGCGAACTGGTAATATTCTAATTAGGTATTTATTTGACAAGTACAATCAAATGACTCGATATTAGACCATCACGTCGAAGAACTAGTGTTTTTTCTACTTGTGTAAAAAAATAGCTCATTTCCCAGTGCATGCTTCTATTCTCATGTTCAGTAAAGACATCCTTACAGCCTGTCAAACCACCCTTTGTTAAGTTTCTTAGACTAATGTTTAGGATTCTTACATAACAGCTCTTTGTACTTTGTTTTGTTTGTTGATTGTGCCATTCTGTCACTAGGGGCCTCACTTATGGGGATTTGGCATGGGCAGCGCAGCAAGTCACTATGCGGCGCTGCCCTACATCAAAGTGAAAGGGCAGGAATGCACCGTATTTATCCAATATGCTGCATACCTGTTGTTTCACCCAGTGCTGACGCCATTTCGGCAGCTTAGCGCCAACACAGGCACCCTGGCACTATGGTGCAAGAATGCCTGTGTTGTCTGCAGGATTTTAGTTTGCAGGAAGGCTTTTTCCTCTTTCTCTGTGTGCTGCTGAATGGAACACACATGGAAACAGGAAAAAACGAGGAGAAATAAAGTTATTTCTCCTTGTTACGCCTCCCCAGGGGAGGCGTAAGGTTTTGGCGCATTCCGAAGTTTACATGGTTTTGTAAATCTGGGGAAGCATCATAAATCTTTGCATGGGAACACCCACCACAATGTGCATAGAACGCCTCCCTAACGTAGAGAAAGGCAGCGCAAATCACTGCCTTTCTTCATATCTATTAGGCCATTGAAAACCACGCAAAGTGGCTTTGTGTGACCTCATAAATATGACTTTGTGATTTGCGCCGCCGGAGTGTCACAAAAAAGTGATGCTACGGTGGCGCAAGGGGCTGATAAATATGCCCACTATTATCTAGCCTGCAGCAAGCTCCTGTGCAGTGGCTCTCAACATTTTGAACAGTACCAAATTCAAAAATATTTTGTGTGGAGCATGTGCATACCAACATCTATAAAGGCATGGGGTCATCCGCATTTCAAGGTAAGCATGTGTGTAAGAAGGTGTGTGTCACTTGAGTAAAATTTCAAACAAAGCCAGCTTCAGCACTGGGGGCACCCAGTGGGGCAAGCTTTTTTGACGCCCCCCCATGACCTCCTTGTCCATGGATTCCTTCACTACCACACTCCAACAGTGCCCCTCATCACACCATAGCCCCTTTCTCACATGCATTTCACTTGTTTTATAGCACTACTCATACCAATGTAGGGTGTGAGATCACTCTATATCACCTACACATTATACAGAGACAATGAGTCATACAAGTGTGCAAATTAGTCCAGACGGAATGTTACATAAGACAACAAGGACTACAAGGATTAGGAGTCACATGTCACCCATACTGGTAAGCAGTATATTTTCGGAGTGCTTGAGTTGGAGAAGCACAAACTCAGGATTTAAAATGTACTGCAATTGTCGGGGTTGGCTTTACTAATAAGAATATATTTGTACCCAAACTAACCCTTATTAGCAACATTAGGAATGATGAAATGCAAGGGAAAAACATAAGGTTCCAACCCTGTGTCTTGCAGTTTGCATGCAGCTCTTTGATGACAGTTCATAGATCACTGTGCTATATTAGGATTATACCTTATAAACTGCAAGTGACAAAAGGATCTCTATGACAAAAGCAGTAACCCACTGAGCTATCCACGTAAAATACAGTTCTTTGATTTGCATGGTACACGTTCTTTGCAGCAGGGATATTAACCCTGTGTGCTACTTTATGATGAATCAGAACTTCCCCTAGACAAAACTATCTGTCTACAGCAGGAACATTAATCACCAGAGCTATCTTGACATTTTTATTGTTGCCTGAGCACATAGGTAGGCAAATCTTCATCTGTTCCAATGCAGAATTTGTTAGTAGCCTCTAAGCGAAAACCATGTACTTAACACAGATGATCCTGTGTATAAAAGTTGCATTTAATTTTCCCTTTGTGCTATGATGGTGAGCACTATCAATTAAGCCCTTTTGTGCCCCCAACTGAGGCAGAATTGTAGTCTTACTACGATGTTTGGGGAAAGTAAGGGCTTTTCTTTTCCAAGATCTGATCGCCCTACTTTCACTTACCTTCCTGTGAGACATGCTGCAGATGAGAAGGAAGGACCAGATTATAAGGGTGTCTGGCGAGGGGCCGCAGGCTGAGATATGATGTTGGGCACCACTTTGCACACTAAGATCTGCTGTAATTGTTCCTTTTTTAGCATTCTTTGTGCTCAGTGAGCTTGTGTTAGACCTGTCAGCCTTAGGGTGGTTTTCCCTCCAAGTTGTTTCCTTCCTCCTCCATTTTTTCTGACTCCGTTTTTTGCTGGCCTTAGGACTCCGAGCACTTTACCACTGCTAACTAGTGCTGAAGTGCATGGGCTGTCTCTTCTAAATATGGTAATATTGGCTTATACCAATCGGCATATTAAATTTACTTATAAGACCCTGGTACAGTGGTAGTATATGTACCTAGGGCCTGTAACTTAAATGCTACTAGAGGGTCTGCAGCACTGATTTTGCTACCCACTTAAGTAGCCCTTTAAACATGTCTCAGGCCTGCCATTGCTGAGCCTGTGTGTGCAGTTTTAAACGGTCCCAGGATGCTTGTTTCCAGTCCAGGGAGCACCTGGCCTGGCAGTTCGGGCTGGACTGTTCCCATGGAGAACAGGGCCAAGACTAATTTGCAAATGACTGGGTCTGAACTGGAATGACATGGGGAGCAACAAAACGATGGTATTTAGACCCAGATCTCTGTACTGAGATGAATGTTTGACATTGTGCAGCATTCTGTCCATCAATTGTTCTTTTTACTTTTAGAAAGTTGACATTTTCTTGCCTGAGCCATTTGGTGCCTGCAGCCTGTCTCTGGTCACATGACTGGGTGTAGTTGGCAGTTGGGCTTTGTGTATTCTTCCCAGACAGCCACACACAATAGGAGCTTAGGTGTGACTGGATTGACTATCACTGGTGGGATAGGAGGGAGAAGCTTGGCAGAGCTTCACTTACACCTGAATGGGCTGTGTCCTTTCTCCACATATAGAGCTGCATACCCCCTGTAGTTAGTCTGGAGCTAGGGCCGGGAAAGCAGGGCATCTGTGCACTTCAAAGGCATGCCTCTAGAAGCTTCTCCCCACTTCAAAGGCTACACTGGGTATAAATACTGGACCTCAGACACCAAATCTTCAGTACACTTTCTGAACCTGTGGACACTCTGCCAGGAAGGACTGTTGTGCTGCCGAAGGGCTGCTACTTTGGACTACACTGTGCTGGACTCCTGCTTTGCTTTGCTAAACTGCTGCCTGCTGCTCTCCTGCCTGGCCGGGAAGGATTGAAACTGCATCTCTTGAACCCAGAATGACTCCAAGCGCTAGTTGGCTGGCCTCCTAATATGAAGCCTCAGGGACATAACAAGGTTCCAACAACCTTGCTCCAGCCCTGGGCTCTACCATCTGTGAGTCTTCACTGCTAAGTGCTGCCACCTGAGTCCTGGACCCTTGGATGTGGGCCTAAGGTACTCTTGCCAGCCTGTGGATCCAGCAGAACCGATGCATCTCCTCTGCTGCGCAGTATACCTGAGCAGAACCGACGCATCACTGCTGCTGCGTGGATTGGACCTGTCACAAAGCCTTGCATCGCCACCACAATCTCATTGTCTTCAGAACTGCTGTTCTGTGACATATCCTCAGTAAGGACGGGCAGAGAACTCCGCTCCCCCAGCGGAGTGTGTGGAGATTTGCCCACTCCGCGCTCCGCTGATAACGCAGAGTATAGGGCAAAACTCTGACTCCGCGGAGGAGCGGAGTTAGCCAGCCCCCCCTGCTAAATAGGATCCCCGCCTCCACCCTCCTAATAAAAAATATTTAACGATTAGTTAAAAAAGAAATAAATGCACTTACCTGTACTGCGGTGCCCCCGGCCTGCCCTCCTCCTCCTCGCCGTCTCTCTCCTGCATCTTGCGAGAACTGCGCATGCACGCGTGCACACGCATTTCTAAGGCGAAATGCGCATGCGTGCGCTCGCAAGATGCAGGAGAGAGACGGCAAGGATGAGGAGGGCAGCCCGGGGACGCCACAGTACAGGTAAGTGCGTTTATTTTTTTTTAAATTAATTGTTAAATATTTTTTATTGGGGGGGTGGAGGCGGGTGGCGGAGCGGAGTTCCACAGAGTTTTTTCCCAACTCCGTGGACCTCCTCGTAGTGTTACTACGCCAGCTCCGCCCGGGGTTAATCCTCAGCTCAGGCCGCTGCATTCCTCGTTTACGGCAGCCTCTACGAAGACACCGGACTCCGCATCGTAACCTCGTGACTGAGCTATGCCTCCCCCAACTCTGGACTTTGCATCACAAGCATTTGTCGATGGGATCCTCGATGTAATAGAACCTCGCTCCACAGCCTCGCCGCATCTAAGAACCGACGCATTGCTTCGGCTGAGTGATGCATCTTTGATGCGGATCCCCGCAATGATTCGCAAACCAGGATTAAGCTACTGTGTTCAGCGGGCCTAATTGCGTCCCTGTAGCCGGCCTGCACTCCATCGTGGTTGGCCTGGACTTGTGACCTTGTCCCGGTCCGGTGCAACCAGATATCCATAATTGGCACTTTATGCCTTTTCGCCCTATTTTCTCTAAAAACTTTACAACTCAATATCTCTGGGTATACTAATTGGATTGTTGTTGTTCTGTTCTTGTTTTATTTATTACATTCAACGCTATTTTTCTAACCTGGTATGACATCTTTTTTGTGTGGTGTTTTTACTGTTTCACTGAAGTGTTGCACAAATGCTTTACACATTGCCTCTAAGTTTTGCCTGACTGCTCTGTGCCAGGCTACAGGGGCATGAGCACAGGCTACTTTGGGGTTTGATTGTGCCTTACCCTGACAAAGATTGTGGTTGCTGTTTGACCAGGGCTCACACCCCAGTCAACCAACAACCCAATTTCTTACAGCTTGCTACATTTTCTGTTTTTTCTTTCCAGAACAATGTCTGGTCATAGGCGTTGTCGGCCACCTGACACGAAGGAGTTTCTCAATGTTCCAACTCTAGACATAAAGCTAGATGAACTGCAACCACCTGACAGCCCACTGAGCATTACCTGAGTGAGATGTAAGCCCACCAAGTAAAGTCTAGATGTGCCTCTCTGTAGACATCAGCGAAGGGAGATGATTGCAGCTCTGATTTGATTTGATTTGGGATTTGTATAGCGCTCGAATGCCCAAGGGCGTCTTGGCGCTGTTGCCAGCAAGAACCGAAAAACTGCAGATGAGAGACACAGTGAGTGCTTTAACCGGTAAAAAGCCATGTTTTTAGAGATTTCCTGAAGGATAATAAATTTGGACTGTTCTTTATATCAGCCTGGAGTGAGTTCCATATTTTGACAGTTCCTACATGAAACTCCTTCCTCCCTAGTGTGATCTGTTAAATCTGGGGGCCTGTAACAGTTTACTGTGAGAAGACCTTAAGTTTCTAGAAGGTGAGTACCAAATCAGATGGTTCTTCAAATAATGTGGACCGGTACCGGGCAGTGCCCTATATGCTAAACATAGGGATTTGAATTTGATCCTTTTTCCGACTGGAAGCCAGTGCAGTGTTCTTAGACCATGTGCAACTGACTGATAATTTGGGATATCCAACAACAAGCATGCCGCTGCATTTTGGATCCGCTGTAACTTTTGTAGGTGCCGTGTTTGGATATTCACATAAAGAGCGTTTCCATAGTCCAGTCTAGATAGGGCTAATGCTTTCACAAGTGTCTTTTGCAGGTCTAAAGGTATGAAAGAGCAAATTTTTCTAATCATCTTTAGGATGAAAAAGATTGTGGAGGTAAGGGTGCCAATCAGATCTTTAAAAGTCAATTGATCATCAATGAAGCCTAGATTTTTCACCTTGTTCACTGGTAATGGAATTTCGCCCAGAGTTGCTGGCCACCATTTAGGTGACCAGAAGGAGATGTCTGCACCCAAAAACGGAGAACCTCTGTTTTTCCGCCGTTAAGTTTTAAACAGTTGGAACTCATCCACTGATTTACCTGAGTCATACATTTGTTAAATCAGTCTGCAGTTTCTTCAAGATTACTAGAAACTGAGACCGAAGCTGAGTGTCATCAGCGTAAGAGACAACTGAGAAGCCAAAATCCCTAATGATTTTAGCCAGAGGGGTAACATAGAGATTGAAAAGCGTAGGGTTTAAAGATGAGCCCTGTGGTACACCACAAGGTAGTCTAAATTGGTCCGATGAAAAGGCTCCCATCTCTACCGATTGAACCCTGTTAGAGAGAAATAACTTCAGCAACTTAAGCGCTGTGCCTTTTATCCCTAGGTCTGATAGCCAGTTAACCAAAATGTCATGGTTCACCGTATCGAAGGCCGCCGACAGATCCAATAGTATCAGGGCGGCCTTACCGCCTACGTCCAAGATTGATCTTAGTTCTTCAGAGGCCCTGACCAGAGCAGTCTCAGTGCTATTACCTTCCCGGAATCCTTATTGAGAAGAACCTAGTAAATTGTTGGAAAAAATGAAAGACTTAAGTTGTATATTGAATGCCTTTTCTAATACCTTTGCCGGGAAGGGTAGTCTAGAGATTGGTCTATAGCTACTGGGTTCCAAGGGATCTAAATTAGATTTTTTCATGAGTGGAAGTACCGAGGCTATTTTCCAAACCTCTGGAAAAGAGCCTGATCTAATGATCTCCTTTAACAGGACCACCAATTGCTCACTAATAATTTCAGCAGCAAGGTGGACTATTTTTTGTGGGGCAAGGGTCTGACGGAGCCCCGGATTTGGCTGTCCTTACCAACTGTATAATCTGTTCTAAATTTGGCAGAGAGAAGGACACGAAAGAGTTGGATATGGAAGATATTTTTACATCTGACTGATTTCCATTTGCGTTTAGATCGCTGTCAATAAAAGATTTATAGACTACCTCCACTTTGTTCTTAAGGAACTGAGCAAGGAATTTACAGAATTCCTCACTACTGTCAATAATATAGGGCTCTGGTATTGTGGCTAAGCTTTTTACTGTCTGGAAGAGCTCTTTACTAGAATTCTTTGCCTGCAGAATTCTTGCTGAGAAGTACTTACTTTTCTCCTCCATTATTAATTTTTTATAATCAGAAAGGGACTGTGCATATTTTATCTTTTCTGATGGGTCAAAATTTGCTCTCCACTGCCTCTCTTTCCTTCTACAGATTTGTTTCTGGGCTCTCAACCTATCAGTGAACCAGGGCTCTGATGGGCTTTTCCGCCTAGTAGACAAGGCCTTTTCGGGAGCTAATGGATCGACCGCTGCTTTGATCCAAGATGAATCAGCATCAGAGGCCAAGTCAGGCCTTGAGCTGGATAGAGATATTTGTAATGCGAGGGGGCCAATATTCTTCCAGTCACAGCCTTTAGTTACTATGCGGGGGTTGTAAGATATCAGAGAGGGCTGGGAAGTACTTAGTGTAAACATTATTGCTTTATGGTCTGACCAGAGAATAGGCAGTACTTCTGACACCTACATCGGGTTCAATGTAAATATACCCTCTAAGATGTGGCCCGCCGCATGGGTGGAATGCTCAACTACCTGTCTCAAGGCAAAACTAGCCATAGTGTCAACTAAAGAAGCTGTATCACGGTCCTCCAGTTTTTCAAAGTAAAAATTATAAACACTTGAGAAACTGAGAAATCAACTGAGTCGATACTTGATTCAATAAAAGGGCTTATGAAATTAACAAAAGTATATCTTGGACCCGGTGGCACGAGCAACCTTGGCCGATGCCCGGTGGAGCTGTCATATGCAGCTATAGAGGAGTCGGGCCCTGGTTTCACCCCCTCGGCTGTCACCTACCCAGCCGGTCATCTGACATGGTCTTCCTCGTTTCAACGTTGTGTTTCCTTCTCTCCCCCTCCTCCTCCCTCCATGATTCTTTGATTTAATTGATGTAACTATTTAACCTGTAACTCGCTGATCCTCATGTAAAGCGCTCTGATACCTCCGGGTCTAGCCAGCTCAAACAAATAAATATATATCTAAAGGCCTTTTAAAAGTATAATTTTCACTCAATTTGATCTGGAATGCGAGAACTTCACAGTTAGAGCCACTTTCAGCTAAAGAGCCGGGAACAGACAGGTTGTCTCTGAAAATGATTGCTAGTCCCCCACCTCGCTTATCTACCCGGTCAGCTCTGAGAATCGAATAGCCTGCTGGAATAGCTAAAACGATGTCCAGATCGGACGTTTCGTCTGCCCACGTTTCGGTGATAAATGCCAGATCGAGCTTATGTGTACCCATCATCTCTGCGAATTCTAATTTATATTTTTTTAAGGACCGTACGTTAATAAGCATACCATAGAACACCTTAGGTGATTCTAGTTGCGAGAGCTAAAACGTGTTTACCGTGGGGCTGGCTCTACTTTTATCAGAACTCAGCTGCAGATTGCAAAAGTCACATTGCGTAGGCTCACCCTGTGGGTCTAGTAGGACACAGTTAGGATTCTTACCTGCTGTTTTTAATGCTAATAAAGCCTCCCTAGAGTAATTAAAAGCGGGCTCCTCTCTTGGGGAAAAACAGGCAGGGGTTATGGCACTGGGCGCTGTCCAGGAGCGGACGGGCGCAGACAGGCTTGTCTTTGGTGCCATTGTCCGCTTTTATGCCAGAAGGGAGGGGGGTATAGCAAACAATTATACCGCCGACCTCCAAGATTTCGTCTTAGAAGGGAGGAAGGGAGGACGGAGGAAAAGCAAATGGATTGGCCCTTCCTCCACTCAAACAGCCTGAAAATGCTGCGGTGGACCGGGGAGGGGAGAGAACAACAAGTTCACCGGTAGGATCAATAATCAGTTAAAGCCCGCTCTGGCATAAAGTGCAAACTACAATAAGAAAAGGTTAAAACAATTTATGGCACCCCCCTACAAAACTAAAATGGTTAAGACAATATGGCCTCTGTCTCGAGTATCCGGTACAAAGTTTCTCTTGATCTCATTACACTGTGTTCTTAGTTAATATATTGTATCTGGTCATTGTTGAACATTTTCAGAAAAACCGATTAGCAGAAAGGCCATGTCACCCTTTTCACTTACTTACATCATGTGGAACCTTGCCTTTTGCAAACAATAAATGAGAAATGGAGTTATCAGCTTCTATGAAACCTTGAACATTATTTAAAACAATTACTGGAAAAGAATTTGATCTATAGAGAAAAACATAGATGAATATGTGTGGGACTTACTGGAGGTAACAGGAGGGCTTGTTGGCCCCCAGGGACCCTCTGGAGTCAAGGGGACTTACATTTCTCAAAAACTACCAAACAGATTTGCACCAAGTAGCAAAAAAGCACAATCTGCGTTGTGTCTACCTTGCTGCCAGATTTGGTGCATTTCTGTTCAGCTGTTCGGGCTGTGTGTTTGACTACGCGTCCTATGGGAATTAACATGGGAAAACACACTTTTTTTAAGCCCCCTTTTTCTCAGCCCCCACTTGACGGATCACCCCGTAACGCAATGTGAGTCTAACCATAACGTCTCTGTAACCTTTGTTTCTTTCAGTGAATTTCTAAGTTTTAAAAAAAATTCTATTTCCTAACCATAATGTCCCTATAACCTTAGGTTTTTTCAGGGAAGTTCTAAAGTTTTTTTTAATTCTATTTCCCTACTATAATGTATCTGTAACCTTAGTTTTTGTTCAATGAATTTCAAAGGTTTTTCAAATTCCATTTCTAAAATATCATGTCCCTCTTATGTTTAGTTTTTTTAGTTAATTTGTACGTTTATTTTTAATACTAAGAGGCATATTCTCAAGAACGTATGATAACTACCGCAAAAGTTGCTTAACGCAACTTCTCACATCGCAGTCCATCGCGGGAAAACAACGCTGTGTTAACGTAACATTCTCAACCTGGCATCACCATGCGATAGTCCCACGATAACGCGTCAAATGACCGCATTAAAAACAACGCGACGCCGAAAAAATGAGAAACACCAACGCAAATAAAGTTGCGATGAGGCCAACCACGAAAAAAAACCCAGCAACAACCAGCGACAGGCCTGCAATCCCCACCCGTCTGGCGGGAAAATGCACAATAAAAGCTGAACAACGAAAACACACCATAAGCAAATCAAACTGCGCAGCAACATGGATGCACCCGGAACGAGTGCCCAGGTCAACATGAAACCCACAAGCCTCACAGACCACCAGAATGAACCTCGGGGTCGGGGAAGGCCAAGGAGAAGAGGAAGAGGAAGACGGGGTACAGTCCGCAGGAAAACCCGATCGTCGCCACGGAGGTGACAGAGCACCAACAACAACTGTCCGTCACCAACACAGTGTCATTGGCAATACGGACGGAAAAATGCCATCCCATCGTGAATGCAGTCGGAGTGCCGAGGAGGCCAAGATGCGCCGGCATGATGTGAAAAGCCAAACCAAGCAGAAACCCCCTGCCAACAGGAAGGCAGCAATGGCGAATGGAGGTGGGAGTCCTGTGCCACAGGAGGAGCTGGAGCAAATGGCGCCCACAGTCATCAGTGTGGAGACGGTGCAAGGAGTCGGGAGTCCGGAACTGCTCGACATGACCTGACACAACAGCAACAGGGTGAGTAACAAACAGGGACTGTGGGGAAGGGCACAATGGCACACATGCACAACGACGTGTAGCACACCGCACACCCACAATAACCCTGGGTCATGTCCCTGATCCCCGTGGCATGCTGCAGCACACATACAAACATCAAGTAGGCCCCCGTTCACCATGTGCCCAAAGGGGTCCCACCCCACACATCACCAATTACACAACACACAAATGCACCCGTGCGAAGCACAGCAAAGATGCGTATGTGAGAGCCACACTGACAATGCAAGTGACACCACATGACCAGCAGCATGGCTGGAGTACAATCACCATGACACTGTGCACGCCACGAGACTGAGGTGGCTGAGCGTGGACCACATCCGGAAAGGAGCAGGTCACACTCTGACACATCCACCTGCACAAACAACCACTGACGTCAACAACACATCTGCAGACAAACAATGCACAAGAGTACAAAAACCGTCCAAGAGCACAAATGACCCAAGTCGCCAACATCACAGCACCTCAAAAGCACAAAAGTCAAAGGCACACCGCCTCCAAGGGATAAGGGGCAGCAAAATCACAGCTGCAGGTGCGACTCCCACACAAAGCAGCACACACACATAGCAATTACAGCACACCCACATGGACGACAATGTGGTACACAGCCCAACACCTACACTGCAGAACAGAGGACACAACTGGGTCCGCCTGTGCGTAGAAAATGGCCAATCACATCTGACATAGCAGGAAACTGTGAGATGCAAATGTACGTGTACAACCTCACCTACGTCATGTAGTCCAAATGTCCACTGTCCCGCATCAAATAGTCCGCCCCTCCCAAACAGTCACAATGTACATTGTCATGAGGTCTGAATGTAAACTTGAACAATGCGGCAACATAAATGCCAACACAATGTCAACAAGCACCTCCCCTTCACATTGCAGAGGGACAAACAACACCTCCAGCAGAGCAGACCAGACAACTCTACAGTGATGCTGAAGAGGACCACCACACTCCAGACACCTACGCCCCACAACAGTCCATGGACATCTTAGGCAATCGACCTCCAGGAGCAGGGCAGCACCGCTGCATCGAGGATACCCCACCCCCTGCACAGACACAGCTGGACGCACCCACCACCCCGGCTGGCTCCCAGCAGCCCACCCAAGCACACATCGCATTCCACGGCCAGGTGTCAGACTGCCAGAAGGGGGTGGCCGAACATGTGCGGGTGGGGTACTACCTCATGGAAGCCGAACCAGATCACATACGTGGGTGTCTAAGTCCCATCAGGGCCATCAACACTCCCCAACGGAGACCCACACTGCGACAGAGACACATGCCTTTGCACATTTCCAGTACTGAACCACACTCAGGGCCACGGGATGATCATCCACACCCCCACGCCGGACTGGCGTACGCTGGCCCAGTTCACTCCTTTTACGTATTGAGTGGGGGACGACAAAGCTACATGTGCAATGTCCCACCCGCTGCCTGCGGTGACATGGCTGCGTCCTCTGTACACGGCACAATGTAATGTTGTAGTGCCCGGGGCACAAATGCATACATCATGAGCACACGGACACACACAGATAGCTCGTTGAACTGGCCACGGGTACGTGCGCTCGAAACCTTTATTGGCATGGTCACATGTACAGTGACGCATGTGCTGGATGTGTGTGGGGTGAGTGTAAGCCAGCCCTCATGGAGTTGTTGGTGCTGGCAACAACTTGAACAGTGATCACAATTGAAGCAGAAACATAAAACACCAGCACAACAGAAATAACTGTGAAGCATCATGGTGGTGGCCGGAGGGAGTACAGTGTTCACCCAACATGCAAGCAGAATGTTCCATGATTTGTGGTGCACTGAGTTAGTGGCACCTGAAGAGCTGAGCAGGGTATCAAGCTGAGGATGGCCCCCACGACAGGTGTGAGCAACTCTGACAGTCTGGCAGTAAGACACTTACGACTCTGGCACCTGTCGTTTGGAGTTGGTCCTGGCGGTGGTGCGTGTGCATCCTGCGGTGATGCGACGTCCGGGCAGGTCAGGACTCGATTTGATGTGTGAGCCAAGGTGGACCGCAGTTGAGGCCGGAGGCAGCGGACAGCGCAGGGCCACAGACACATGGTGCTGATGACCCCCAGACCATCGACCCAGAGGCCATCCAACATGCCATCAGACTGGGGCCATGGTTTGAGCTGCACAGAGTTAGTGGCCCCGGATGCACTGCGGCCGGCACAAGCACACCGCCACGGGACGGTGACTTGCGGTGCAGTGAGATAGGGCCACGCGAGGTGAGCGGGTCCTCGTCGATGTCGAAGGTGAATGTAGCGGAGGTTTGCGGGGGACAGTGGAAGGTGTACTCCAGGGCATGATTCAGAGGGCAGAAGCCGGCCGAAAGCGGCAAATGGAGGAGTGGAATGCTACAGCCTCGTTTTTACCACAAAGTCAGTATCACCGACATGATGATGAAGACAACCCCCAGTCCATAGACTCAGTCGCCACCAAAGTTCAACCAGAAAGTGTCCATGGATGTCGGGGAACAGACTTAGTGGCACCGGAGCTGAAAGGGGATGCAGTCTGCGATGAGGCCAGTACAATGATATCAAGTCTAACATAAATGAATCATGACTGAATTCCCAATATGTGACCTACTCGACCGCAGTGTAGGCCGAAGGCGTAGTCATCAAGGGACCACAGACATGTGTGGTTGGGATGCCATGCACATACTTTGTGTCACCACATCGAAGGGAGTATAGTAAGTTAAACTCAGCATTGATACGTGTACTCGGCCATTGTGTAATCAAGACTCAGTTCCAGATGTATGACCTACTTGACCGCAGTGTAGGCCCGGGGCAGCGGTCAGCAGTGGCCCACAGCCACGTGTCGTTGGCCCGCGATGCACAGAGTTAGTGACACCAGAGCAGTTGTCGGCAGTGTTCGGTCATCTCCTTAAAGATTGAATAGTAAAAAAGAAAATACGTCTGACTGAGGTACTGCACCTCTAATCCAAATATTACAAATTTGTCCAAAGTCCCGTGCATACACTTCCGGAGCCCGCCGTACTTGGTCTCCACTGATTTCCCAGAGGTAGAATTTGTTGCAAGAGGGAAGGTGCACCAGTCAAAGAAGTCCACAATGTTACCAACTTGTCCAAAATGTATTTTCTTTATTTTTATATCAAAAAAGAGTATAGGGCAGCAAAAAGTCAGCTAACGCGTTTCGTTCCTATTGGAACTTCATCAGGGCTCATATATATTCATCGCAAACATATGTTAGGTCGTCACAAATATGTTGAGGATCACAATCCACCAATCCAAAGTTTGAAGAATACACAAATGTCGTATCCTTACTTATCTGTAAGTAATGGTGCCAGTACTGTCCTGGAAATTATTCAATATTACGTGATCCTAAGTTGGGTATACACACAATTGGGAAAACACGCCCTGATACGGCGCACTCCAACGTTCCTATTCTGGGTTGTTTGAATTACAACTTTGCATACTTTGCAAGGGGATTCTGCTTAAATATTCCTGGATTAAGTTTTGCTCCACCTGGGATTCATCACTATATAAACGCTGATAAAATTGTCGAAAAACATCCCGAATACTGGGTGGGTCAGCAATTAATTTCCCACTATCATCCGTTATTTCGAGTATTTCCCCTGCTGTGCTCTTTTATCTCAATCTGACAGCAAGAGTGTGCCCCACCCTTTCACTAAACTCATAACAGTGCGCTTTTTAGCCAAAAATCTTTCAGCAGCCTTAGCGGCTGTTTGATCTCCTATTTCTGCCTTAGCTAAGGCCAGCCGGAGCAGTATATCATCTGTTGGATTGCCCATATTTACAGCAGTTGCAAGCTCCTCCTCAATCCCGATCAGAGTCTTACATAATGCTTCCTCTCGCTGAGCCTCCTTGTTCTGCCGACGCAGGCTATAACTCAATGTCTCCCCTCTGACCCCTGCTTTGAATGCGTCCCAAACTATCCCGACACTAGCGCTATCCCTATTAAAATCCCAGAATTCCTTAATCCAATCTTTCATATGAAGCATATATTCTTGTAGCAACCCCCTTTCAAACGTCCAGGCCCGCTTGGGCCTCACCCCCCCTGTAAAGCCAACCGAAAGAATTAAGGAGTTATGAACTGATAATATCCGAGGATATTTCTCTATCCTAGCCCTTGCCAACAAACACTGTGAAACAAAAAAATAATCCAATCTAAAGAGAGCCTTATGGGGGGCCCGAAAAATACGTACTACTGGGGTCTTCGGGCTTTAAATAGGCCCAGATGTCAGTTAGTCCATTATTCCTTACTAAATTCGTAAGAGCCTTAAATACCTTCCTTTTGCGACCAGAATAACCACCTCCTACGTTACCCCACAGCCCACCCAGCCCGTTAATATTAAAATCCCCACACATTATTACTGGAGTAGGCCAGGTTGCTAACTATGTGTCCAAAAATTCAAACACCTCAGGATCATCCCCAGTAGATCCATACACTGAGCAAACTGTAAATGTCTCGCCTCCCCATAAACATTCTACCATTGCCCAGCGGCCCCACTTATCGGATAATTACCTATTGGTTATAATATCCCTTCTCCGGGTAAGGATAGCGACCCCTCTCGTTCGAGTCCCTTGCTTGGTGTTAACCATAAGTTGATAGCCTAACTGTTCCAAAATATTGCCTCTGGCGCCCTCTATGTGGGTCTCTTGAATCCATAAGATATCTATACGCAGTGTTTTAAGTAAAATTGCAGCCCTTTGCCTTTTGCCCTGATCATTTAGCCCACATACATTTATTGAAGCAATTCGAAGATTCATTTATCAGGTATTAAACACATTTCCTTCTAGCCGCCAGCCCGAATACCTCTTTAGTTCATCCAAATAAAATCTACCAGAGCTCATTTTCCTCCTTTTTCCAAGGCCAGATACCACAAATTCCCTCATGTACTGTGCTGTGCAATACTTTGCTGTGCCCTTACCCACCCCACCCCCACCAACCCCCCCCTACTATGAAACCACCCCCACCCCCACCCCCCCAGCAACCCTTACAGGCAAATAGGTCAGGAATGACCTATGTATGACAACCGATCTCACATCTCGAGTCGCCGCTATTTCCCCCACCCCCACCCCAATCACATAGTACACCACCAATTCCCACACCAGATTGCTTCCTTGACATAGACATATGTGAAGAAGAAGAAGAAGAGAGACTAAACCAGCCTATATCAAACTTAGGCTACCCGCTGCCCGTAACCCTGAAGGAGATTCAGATTCAGAGTCATCAGTCAGTCAGCGGTCTGGCCCCCTCGCAACATTCGACCTTCTCCTCCCCTCCCTTTAGCATCCTTCAATTCTGACATATACTCCTGTGCCTTAATTTCCGAGAAGAACATTCGCACCCTCCCGTTTAGGATGACCTTGAGCCGAGCAGGGAATAACAGATATGCCTCACAGCCCATCCCCTGAAAGGGAGTTATCAGCTGCCGTAATCTCCATCTCCGCTCGACCGTAGCGTGACAGAAATCTGGATGGGCAAAAAAAGTGTGCCCCTCAAAAGTCCGTTTGGAGTCAGGCCTTGCTCTGTCAATTATAGCCTGTCTGAGGAGAAAGTTCCCGATGTAAATTAAAATTGCTCTAGGTCATTCCCCTTGCCTAGCGGCACTGGCTTTCTTCTGCATCATTGGGAAGCGGTGCGCCCGCCGCACCTCCATGTCCCAGTCCCAATGGGCAAGGTCCGGAAAGGCGCCCTTTAACAGGGACACAACAAAGGACATTATATTTTCCCCTTCGATATTTTCAGCCAGACCTAATAACCGTACATTGTTTCTGCGTTGCCTATTTTCAAAGTCTTCAAGCTTCCAGCACATATCCAGTGATTGTTTTTCCTGCGATTCCTTAAAAGCCTGTAGCTTGCCAACATCCTCCTCCAGAACAACCGTTCTTTCCTCCATATGGGTAACCCTTACTGCCATATCAGAACACAGCTTATTAACCTTGCATATAGAGCCCCAGCAGTTTTTTGGTGGCTTGCTGTGACCTCCGGCTCTCCAATCTAGCCTCCCCCTGCATTTGTTTAAGAGTGGAGTACAATATTCTAACGAAGGTGGAGCAGAGGATTCAGTGCCAGCAGGTCTTACTTGCGTGGCAGCCCACAGATCACTTTCGTAAGACATACTAGTGGCGGAATAATCCCATTCAAGTTTACGGGCAGTTGCCAGATCAGACTTAGCAGGGCTAGTTTTAGACTTTGACCGTCGTTTCGGAGCCGAAGGCCTGCTACGGAGCGCTTTTTGCGTAGTGGAAGATTCCCCAGTATCTGTCTCATCGGAGGTGTTAAGATCGCTAGACACGGGGGGTTCAGAGTCATCATTAAGTGAGTAAAACCTATCCCCTTCCGGGGAGCTCGGGCAGTTTCAGACCACAGTGGCATTAAGACTTGGCTTACTGCTTTATCCTGAGGTATGACCAAATGTAAGGTATCAGCAGCAGTGGGTAGACAGTGATTGCCTGGTTTGTCAGTTTCCACAAAAATAGCTGGGCCATTATTACCTGTCATGCTGGTCCCGGGTAGCCGATCATCACTTTCCACGGGGCTTTTTCCCCCACTCGCAATCTCCCCCTGATCTCCCAGCGACTCATGGGACGTCAGCAGCGATTGTAGTTGGGATTCCTCCTCAATATCCTGCTCCCGTTGTAATTCCATTTGAGAATCCTGTTCCAGTCTGGGTTGCTCCAGTCCGGGTTGCATACCAGTCTCAGCAGCCGAGTTTGTCTCCGCTGCACCGGTCTCTACACCGCCCGAAGCTCCGGCCCCCGTCTGGGTAACGATGTTCTGTTTCCCACCACCGGTGGAAGCCGAGACTGCCAGGAAAGCCTCCACAATGGTAGGCTGCCACAGAGAGCTCTCCGCGGCGGCCGCAGCGCGGAGCCGAGTCCCTCCAGCAACGCCGGAGGTGCTAGCGTCCTTCAGCTTACTCCCGCTTTCATCGGTTTTCTTCCCAGGGGCTCCACGCCGAGATTGAGTTGGGCCCCGCACAGGGGCCACAGCAGTGCCAGGGACACTCGGAGCCTCCAGCTGGGGATGCTTTACAGTTTCTTTCATTGTTTCGTTGCTTTAGGAGCCATAACCTGCCCGCAGCTCCAGCAGCACCTGTAACCGTTCTGGAACACCCCGGCTTGCCGCAACAGGTATCGAGTTGACAGCTGGAAGGTAAGGGCAATCTTCCTAGGTCTCCTCAGGCAGCTGTAGCCAGATAGTTTAACCAGTGGATTTTCTAAACAAGCACAAGGTGGCATTACTTTCCATTTATCAGTACATCCTTAGGCACCTTGGGGAGAGCGAAACAGCAGCGGCTCTCACTGAGGTCAGTCGGTGGCCATCTTGCCCTTTTATTTTTTGCTTCCAGTGACTACACAATGTTTGTTGAATTGCTTCTTTGCATTTCCCCATCCTTACCCTTTTTACTACCCTGTTCACTTTTTGCTAGAAAAAAAACGGTTCTTGTGAGCACCACAATCTACTCAAACAAAGAGCTAACTCTGTGTTTTTAATGTGGCAGTGACTGTATCGGTGTGAGAGTGCGTGTGTCAATGTGTGCATGAGTGTATGCTTGAGTGTGCCAGCGTATGCATTAGTGAGTGCCTGGGTGTGTTAGTCTATGCATCAGTATGTGCCTGGGTGGGTTAGCATATGCATCAGTGTGAGCCTGGGTATGTCAGTGTATGAATCAGTGTGTGTCTGAGTCTGTTTTTGGAAGCATTACTGTTTGGCTGGGTGTGTCAGTGTCTGCATTTGTAAGACTCTGGGTGTGCCAGTGTGTGCATCAGTGTGTGCCTGGGTGTGTTATTGGATGCATTAGTGTTTGGATGGCTGTGTCAGTGTTTGCAATGTTGTATGCCTCGGTGTGTCAGTGTCTGCATTGGTAAGTCCCTGGGTGTGTCAGCATGTGAATCAGTGTGTGCCTGGGTGTGTTCTTGGATGCATTAGTGTTTGGCTGGATGTGTCAGTGCCTTCATTCCTATATGCCTGGGTGTGTCAGTGTATGCATTGTAAGTCTCTGGGTGCCTCAGTGTGTCAGTGTTTGCATCAGTGTGTGCATGGGTGTGTTAGTGTATGCATCAGTCTGAGCCTGGGTGTGTTAGCATATGCATCAGTGTGTTTCAGTGTATGTATCAGTGTGTGCCTGGGTGTTTAATTGTATGGAATACTGTTTGGTTGGGTACATCTGTGGCTGCATTGCTGTATGCCTGGCTGTGTCAGTGTCTGTATTGGTATAACCCTGGGTGTGTAAGTGTATGCATAAGTGTGTGCCTGGGTGGGTCAGTCTATATGTCAGTGTGTGTTTGGGTGTGCTAGTGTATGCATTAGTATGTGCCTGGGTGCTCTTTAAAAATTGGGGATTAAATGTCTTGGAAATTACTGTTTCCCAAAAGGTTGAAATCGTTTAAAACTTAAACATGGAATGGACCAACTTGTATTGTTTTGAGTTTTCACTGTATTTTAAAGTAACTACCACATTACTGCTCACGTTAGTGTGTGCATTGCTGTATGCCTGGGTGTGTCAGTGTCTGCATTGGTAAGTCTCTGGGTGTTTCAGTGTGTGTACCAGTGTGTGCCTGGGTGTGTTATTGGATGTATTAGTGTTTGGATGGATGTGTCAGTGTCTGCATTACTGTATGCCTGGGTGTGTCTGTGCCTGCATTGGTAAGTCTCTGGGTGTCTCAGTGTGCATGTTAGTATGTGCCTGATGTGTTATTGGATGCATTAGTGTTTGGCTGGGTGTGCCAGTGGCTGCATTACTGTATGACTGGGTGTGTCAGTGTCTGCACTGTAAGTCTCTGAGTGTTTCAGTGTATGTATCAGTGTGTGCCTGGGTGTGTCAGTGCTTGCATCAGTGTGTGCCTGGGTGTGTTAGTGTATGCACCAGTATGCGCCTGGGTGTGTTAGCGTATGCATCAGTGTGAGCCTGGATATGTCAGTGAATGCATCGGTGTGTGCCTGGGTGTGTTATTGTATGGATTACTTTTTAGCTGCGTGTGTCTGTGTCTGCACTGCTGTATGCCTGGGTGTGTCAGTGTCTGCACTGGTGAGTCTTTTTGTGTCTCAGTGTGTGCGTCAGTGTATGCCTGGGTGTGTTATTAGATGCATTAGCCTTTGGCTGGGTGTGTCAGTGTCTGCATTACTGTATGCCTGGGTGTCTCAGTGAATGCATTGATATGTCCCTGGGTGTGTCAGTGTATGCATCAGTATGTGCCTGGGTGTGTCAGTGTGTGCGTCAGTGTGTGCCTGGGTGGGTTATTGGATGCATTAGTGTTTAGCTGGATGTGTCAGTGCCTGCTTTTGTGCATACCTGGTTGTGCCAGTATCTGTACTGGTAAGTCTCTGGGTGTCTCAGTGTGTGCATCAGTGTGCCTGGGTGTGCTATTGCATGCATTAGCGTTTGGCTGGCTGCGTCAGTGCCTGCATTGCTGTATGCCTGGCTGTGTGAGTGTCTGCATTGGGAAGTCCCTGGGTGTGTCACTGTGTGACTGGGTGTGTTATTGGATGTATTAGTGTTTGGCTGGATGTGTCAGTGACTTTATCGGTGTGTAGTTGGGTGTGTCAGTGACTGTATTAATGTGTGTCTAGGTGTGCCAGTGGCTGTGTCAGTGTGAGCCTGTGTGTGTAAGTACCTCTATCTATGTGTAGCTGGGTGTGTGAGTTGCTGTACTGATATGTACCTAGGTGCGTTAGTAACTGTAGCAATCTGTCCTTGGGTGTGCATCTTCAAAATCTAAAGTTAGGGCACAACACTCCAAGAACTAATTAGTAAAGTACATTACCACAATAGATGGTGCCATTAATTTCCATAAGAAGAAAAAACTGAAATATTTATTCGTTTTACAATTAATAGAATTACAAAAGTAATTTACAATTTCAACAATGCATAAAGACATAATTCTAAGAAATAACTAGACATTTCTCATACTGTAAAGTATGTATTAGTATAAATAAGCATTTTACTTTCCCTTTTTATGGTGCTCAGCTTCTTTATCCATACACCGACCGAAAACAATGAACTTTTTAAGCAGCCATCATTGAACAGTGGGGAAAAAAACAATCATAAAGAGTGTAGAAAAAAACTGCACGCTATCTGATTGCAATTAAGGAACTCTGTGCATTGCACCCACTACACATAAACAAATAAACATAACACAGCTGATTTAACTATTTACAAAAACAGTTTTGTGCACAACCACTTTAAACACATGCAGATATATCTTTACACCAGCCAGCACAAAAGAAAGTGATATTATAGCAAAGACACCAGAGCACACCAAAATATAGTTACTCTACTCCTTGGTGCATTACGCACTATCCACAAAAGCATCCAGGTTCATAGGTCAAATTCCATAAATGCTATTCAGCACACACAGTCCACAGTCCACAGTAAATGTTCTGCAGCTGGAGTATTATCCCAAAATCACTTTTTATTTCTTGAAACAACGGCAGCCGACGCACGTTTCGCCCTCCTGGGCTTCCTCGTTGCTTCACTTATATATAGTGTGTTTTATCTTCAGACTAACACGTCTCCACGGAAAGACTATTTAACCACTGCAGTCTTTTTTATTTAATCTAAAGCGTTCTGTTTCTTTTTATGATGCTTTTCTCGGTTGCAAACATCAACCCCAATATCACTGGTAGTTAAAAACACTATCCAGCCATAAAACACGGGACCATGATAAGTCCAATCGTATGTCTCTCGGGTCCCGACACGTCTTCCCGTAACCCGATACAAAAGAAAGTGATCTCTGCAAGCATTTTACAATGCCTTCAAGAGAAAAGAAGGTTACACCTAAAAAAGTGCAGTGTAATATTTGCAGCATATTGTTACACAGCAGCAGTGCCAAGAAGTATTCAGCCACAACCTGCGCAGGTAAACGCGGTGGGGCGGTGTGGCCGTGTGGGGGGGAATTCGATGGACGATGACGAGGAAAAATTAAACAAATAATTAATTTCCCCTCATTTTTGTCTGTTGAACTCTCCCCCCCCCCACCCCCCACCTGGCCCCACCCCTCTACCTGCACGGGCCGCGGCTGGAAGTATTTACATGGAACAAGTTCCAAATAAAACCACTTAAAAACAATTCATGAAAGGGTGTACAACTGAATGATGCAGGAGATACTAGGTGCAACAGAATTTTCCATCTCTACAGCACTTTTGGGAGAACGTTCACCAGCTGCAGTCATCATAATGCCAGCAGCCTGTGAAGATTTGAGTGAGATAGTTACTTACTGTGCAAAATGCTACATGTTTGACTGTACAAGTTTTTGAGTGGGTGTGTGACAGTGTGTGCATGTGTCAGTACCTGTGTGAATGACTGTAATGGTATGTGAGTACATATATGAGTACCTGTATGGGTTTGTTTGTGACCCTAAACTTAACCTATTAATAAATATATGTATAGCTTTACAAGTATATTTCTTTAACATATTAGAATACAATTTAAACCAAACAATTAAAAAACAAACATAACATAACTTATTTAACTATTTATAAATACAGAAACACATTGAAACTTGAACTTTTACAACAACAAGTAGTACCATTGGAAAAGAAGAGATGAATTCTAAAGATGTAGAGGAAGAGATAGGTGAAGAGGTACAAACAAGGTGTAGACATGCTCCTGTGTATAAATGGGAGTGCAGTAGTATTTGTATTTTTTGCCAGAAATACATTGATACATTAGGACCCCACCCATGTATCTGCAGTGCTGCTGTCAATTTACTTTACATCTGCCAACATTGGAACGAATGAGTATTGGTATCATCGTCATGTTGAGCTTAAGTGCATGTTGCGAAATTTAGGAACACTAACTTAGTTTTTTCTAGCCCTTAGTTGTGCAGAATATCCATAAGATCACTTACATTACTTTCTGAGAGAAGCAAACTCTAACATTAAAGGTATCATCCACTGATCTTCAGAAAGGGCTTAAAGGTACAGCATGTATTTTCCTATAGATGCCAAACACAATATTGAAACTGTGGGTGTAGAGAGAGATTTGGAAGAATCACTTTTTATTTTAGTGAATGGTGTGCCCAGGAAAACAATAAAATCTGGCAGGAACTTGTGGATGTAAATAAGGTGAAGAAAGCTACATTATTTGTAATGTGTACTATAAAGGTGTACATATTCTCTTACATGGAATTTGTATGGAGGAAGAAATGTTGCCTTCAAGTAGACAGTTTGAAAAAGTGAATAGAAGTATTTCTGAAGAAATATATGAGCATTACAGTATCCATCCACTACATTCAAAAGAGGTTATGGGTGATGCCATTGAACTGTATCAGATTAAACAAGTTAAAAGAACTCCAATGAGTGTCTGTAGAAAAGTTTCTTCAAATTGCTTCTTCTCAGTTCTTTTTGAAAAAAAGAAAAAGTATAAAACTGTTAGAATCACCTTCTTAAAAAACAACAGTACTTTTCACAAACATTTCAAAACTACCCCACAAAATCCTCCAGGCAGTAGTGACACTGTTTCCTTCTAACCCTGAGTTTCAACCTGCACCCCTCTGGGGTTAATTCATACTTACCGACAAGGATCTCCTCTGTACCGATGATACCTCAACCTATTCCTCTTCTCTAAAGCCAGTATATTGCCCCTCCCATTACCACGAATATGACTCCAAAGGCACCTCTATAATCCTCCTAAGAGATCCTCTGTACCTCTACAGCTACTTCTTATACCAGAAATAATCTGTCTATATCATAGCCCTCCTTAAAGTCAGGCACAAAGTCTCTGAATATATGAACTCTTTTTTCTGCACTGGACACAGTAGTGGTGCTCACAAGTTTTTTGCTTGACCCCAGCAGTTATTTGGCCTTCAAGTGCACCTCCTTGACACTCCAGCCAGGAAAACCCTTTTTCTTCTCCAAGGCTCTCTTAACCTCACCTTTTCCCTCCTCTGCTCCGAGCTGGGTAAGCTGTGGCCTCAGGTCCCACTCAGCCTGTCTGTCCTTGAGGTCCTCTAGGGACTTGGTTTGCGAGGAGACGGTACTTCCAAAATTCTATCCGTTATATACTATTAATTACATCAAAGATTGTATCAAATATTAGGATTCAAATATTAACCAAATGTGACTTGTCATTTGAATATTCATTGACCTTTGCTCTCCTCATATAATCCCACCTGTTTCTTGACATACAAATTAAACATAAAATTAAATCTTCCAGAAGGGCCATAAAACTAAAACCAGCCAATAACGAGTAGCACAAATACAATAAGCTGTATGAAATACTCTGACCTCTTACAAAGTGCTATGTGCTTTGCAATATCTGGCCGATGTAAATAAGAAAAATAAAAAATATTAAATAGAACATCAGTTAAACTGAGAAACTGGTGTGATCTGAAAATCAAATATCAAATTTCTTGGGATTGCTCAGTATTTATCAATTAATTTTCCGTTGTATGATGTACTGTTCTTTTTTAATAAATATAATTTATGTGGAAATCATGCATGCCCCAAACATGGTATCTGTTCCCTTAACATGCAAACTTTGGTTTCCCATACACTTTTTTATTACATTTTTCTTCCAATATGTAAAACTTTGCTAATAAATCAATAAACTGTGTGGAATAAATAAATCTGTGATTGGTGATCAGGATTGTTTTCAATTTCTCTGGCTCTGAAAATAGTATAAGGCAGAGGTGTCCGACCAATCAGCACTATTAAAATAAGGAACGTCTTCTGGGACTATTTATGGGTGGGGCCTGAAATGCCACACTGTGTATAATTATATAATTCTCTGGGGTTGTTTGATAGATGAATTTAATGGCATTTGTAGTGATGACAACAAAACAACTCCTGATGATTTACTGCATTTAAACAGGGATCCTCACTGCCTAAGAAGGCATAGGATCTTAGGTTGATCCTTAACTGTTTAACAGCATTTATGTCCCATGTATTTGCAAAAGTGTCAGAAATTATAATGCCATCCAGGGAGATTTTTAAAACATAGGGGATTTGAATAATTTCTGAAGGATATATAAATTGCTAAGGTGACTCTTTCCCAAACAACACCGTCTAGCATAGGATACACAGTGATGTTCAAAGCATGATAATCGCATTGTGCTCTGTGAGAAGAAAAATGCTGCTGCAATTCCTCAACCATAAGGAATAGCACTGTTTTATCAGGAATGTAGTTCCCATGTACTAAAAGCAAAATTATAATTATCACTATAAACCGCATTAGAATGAATAAAACTCCAGTAGCAATCCAGATGTATATCCATAGAAACATGGTATCTGTCATGGAACTAACAAGAATCAAGAAGCGATCTGTTGCATTGACTGATTGGAGCAGGGATGTTTATTTCTCTTCTGTCAAAATCTGTATCACAGTAATTGTCGTATAACAATTTTTTACAGTGATAGTGTTTCAATAAATGTGGGTTTTGTTGGGCGTTCTTAATAAACCACAGATCCAGAGGTTGCAATTGTTGATATTGCAGCTTCAGTATCACTCATTGAAACTGGCACATGGTTTAAAACTGGGGACACACCAATCTCATCAATTCCTGGAATGGGATTGAAGATTTCAATGTGGCTGGACTCTTCTTGGGGTAGTTCCTTCAGAACAGGGAGATGATGTGTTGATCTACTCCTGAGGTATCTTGGTGTTGATGGAGGTATGCTGAATAGAAGCGGCCTCATAGTGCTTTTTAAAGTGATCAAACAACACCGTCCTGTTCTTTTTTGCATCAGGAAGGGATGGCAAAACTACTGTCCGAGTGCCTGTTACCCCAAGAACTGGAGCAAGTGCTTTGGAGGGGGATCCAAACACTTGACTGTCAGGAACCTTTTCCTGAACTAGCTCTCTCACTTCGGGGAGGCATCTGTCAGCAGCTTTAGTATTTTTTACCTATGTTAGTGGCAGAGTAAGAATTCTTCTTGTTGGTTAACCTAATTCTAGTTTCTTGAACAGTCGGCCATAGATTTAAGAGGGAGACAGTATCAGGTGTTTCCAACACTGCCATCTTTCCTGGGACTGATTAACAGAAAAGGTGGTCCTTATGGGGGAAGTATAACCCTAGACTCCACAGCAATACTAATACATGAAACTTCACTGTAACTTCTTTAATGATGCAATAAACTAATATATTTTGCCTATTGCATTCATAAGAAGCAAAAATGTTTCATCATAACATAACACATTTTTTGCTTTTGTCAAAACAACACACACAGTGCTCCTATAAAGTGCCGGTGCAGTGAAGGTAAATAAAGTGATTAGTAAGTGAGCTTGTGCTGAATACAAAAATGTATATACATGTGACTGATTGGGAAATTATGGTGTTATATATGGCACTCAAAGTGTGAGTGACAGAAAACCTCAACCAGAATATAAAATCAGTCCACATATTGTTATTTGTCGACATTTCAACCCCTTAGTACAGGTATTTAGAACGGGTTCATCATCAGGACAGAATAAGAACAGGAGACACCAGAGGATATGGGAAAAAAGCCAAAATCATGAGGTATGAGAATGTAGGTGCATGGGAGAACCTCAGCCAACCCTGGGCAAATCACAAGGGATTAACCCATCCTGACTCATGGAGGCAGCCAAATTGGACACACAATTGTAGTGACTTGCAGGCTAAGGAGAGGAATCTGAATCACGACCCTCAAATATATATTAAAGAGGCACCAGGACACGCTGTATGAAAGTGCAAAGACCCATGTTTTTAACTAGGACATGCTGTATGAAAGTCCCAAGAATCGCTTTTCTATGACTTGTATGTGAAGACTTGCCTCCCGATAAATGGGTTGAGTTTGGAAGATAGCGCGCCGGCCGGACATCTTTCCTGGGACATCAAGATCAAGCACATACATTAGTATTCTACAGAGTAATTCACATAGAGTGTGTCAACCTGATACTCATCAAAGCAAGGTATTTAGTGCTCTCAAAACCCCATAAATGCTTTACAGCCAAGTCAATCCTGAATCCAATATCATAGCAGTTGAGGCTTGTTTAAGCATACCATTATCCCATTCTACTAGGCTATTCAATTCCAGATGGAAAAGGTGTGAATATAGCAGTTGTACTCCAACAGCACACACAACATCCTAAAATGCCTTAGCAGCAAATGTAGGATCATTGCTTGAACGAAATTTGGGAACTGCTACTAGGCACAGCTAGTTTTTTTTATGACTGCTCAAGCAGTGGCAGTTTTTTATGGCCAAACACAACAGGGCCCCAGATCATGAGTCGACCTCAGCAATATATATTTATTATAAATCATACTAAGGAGTGGCCTGATATGGTTGAGGAAAATCACCCCAAAGAGTTCTTCATAAATAGTAAGGGAAGTCTGTGCTGGTCTTATAACAGTTGCATGTTGTGTTTGATGGCAAATACTGCATTGCTGCACATATTGTTTTGTCGATTTTGGTAAGTATGCCCACCAGTATCATTTCTTTAGCTTTGATACAGTAGTACTGATTCCTGTATTAACCAAATCTACCCGTGAATGAGCTGCCATAATGAGATATCATCTAACTTGCTCACTAGGACTATGTCTGTCCACTACTCCGGTATAAAAACTATAGGACTTTGGGGCATATTAGCAAGACAGGCGATAAAATTATCGCCGTTTTAGCGGCAGGAAACTGCCGCTAAAACGGCGATAATTGGCTTGCTAATATGCGTTATGGAATTCCAATAGAAGCCCAGGTTAGAAATGCAGGACATCTAACCTGGGCTTCTATTGGAATTCTATAACGCTTATTAGCAAGCCAATTATCGCCGTTTTAGCGGCAGTTTCCTGCCGCTAAAGCGGCGATAATTTTATCGCCAGTCTTGCTAATATGCCCCTTTATCTTTAGTGAGTGTATGAGGTATTTGGAGGGAAAACGACCGTAAGCTATTCTCTATTCAGTTTTGCTTATGTGGCTGCTAAAATATCTACATCAATCTTAGTCCCAGATTTACAAACATTTTGCACTGGGTTTAAATGTCAAAAGAGAAGCAAATTTCCACAAAATGTTTATTTTGGATAAAAATTGTTTTGCGTTGGAAAGTTGCCTCAAAGTAACGAGCACAGCTTTGCATCACTTTATGTCAAGGGAACGTTTCATGGGAGGAACATGGGCATTCCCATGCAACCACTCACGGTTTTGATGCAAAACTCTATCTACTAACAATAGTGGACATAGATTTGCGAAACAAAACACCTCTTTGAGACTAGTGTAAAAAGAATAAACTATCTTTTTCTTCAAACATTTCTGACTTGCATGTGTGCTGCATTGTATAGTACACATCTATGGTGGCAAAGTTTTAAAGTTTGTCTAGACATAGTATTTTGTGCTGGAAGGGTATCCTTCCAGTACAAAATCTATCTTAGACTCACGCAGACACCTTTACACTAAGGTGCAAAGATGTTTGCCTGGCGCTCTGCAGCCTGATAGTATGCCAGCGCTAGAGAGAGAGCAGGACAGTGCCATTTCTTAGTAGATAAGGTGCTTTACTGCTCTCTCCATCTCACGTAATGTAGCGCTGCAACGTTGGTTGCTATGATGTTTTGCCTGGCATCTGTGTAAATCTGGCCCTCAGTTTGAGATTGAGTTACAGTAGCAACCATAAACGTTTGTAACACTGCTTTTGCACTCAGATCTGCTGCACGGTTCACATATGCATGCATTCCTGCACTTCTATGTGTCATGGTGTTGCTGTGCATGGTCCAAAGGAAGCTTGTCCTGTAGAACAGCTACCTTTCCCCTAAGCTGTGGACTTTTTGTTGACTTCCCATTTGAATCTCTGGGTCTATTTTAGGGCCAAAGTGCTAAATCTAAATTAGAGCCTTGGTCAAAGATTGCTGAATCCGACATAATAAGTGCGGGATAAGGGATAATGAAAGACCAGCCTTATGAAGGGCAGGTAGTAGGGCATGTATTTCTGCTAGCTGTGCAGTACAGTGGTCCAGAAGTTTAGTGTGTTTGCATAGCTCCTTGAAGTCACCATCTTCATAAACTCCTTGCACTGCAACACAAGCTATAGAATGCTTCTGCTTAGTTGCAATATGCAGGCGTTGCACAGTAATCCATATACAAGACATTGTTATACTCATGTAGAGGTCAAATATTTTGATTTTGTGGAATATTTTGTGTGTACTGGAAAAATTATTAAGTGTGAAGTGTGGGATCGTACTCAAACTTTACATTGATGGCATTTAAGGAAGTGACCCACTGCACCCAACGAGGGTGCAGAGAGCATGCATTAGGAATACTAACATTTGTTGCTGCCTCCAGCATAGGTATGGAGAAACTATAATACGTTTTTCCTTTACTAGAGGATGCTCCTTCAGTATTGCTATATGTACTTCAGTAGGAGGAAATTGTTTCTCAGCAGAGAAATACAGGTGTTGTCTGTCCTTCATTGTAAATTACGTTTGTGTAACCTGAAGTACTGGGAACAACCCTAATGAGTATGTTTGTCTTGTTGTCCCGTATCTATAAATATTTAGGGGCATATTTATCATTGTTGTTGCATCACCCTTGCGCCACACAAGGGGACGCAAGAGCAATGCAACAACAATTTCAGATTTTTCTAGCCACGCAAGGCCATCTTGCATGGCCCTGAGTGACTTGATAAATCTAGAATAGCCTAACGCAAGACAAATCTCTGCATTGCATTGCTCTGCCCCAGGGAGGCATTCCATGGGTGGAGTGTGGGTGTTCTCACGCATTTACACATGGATTTTGGTGCATTCCCAGATTTACCATTAGTGGTAGACCTGGGAATGCATCAAAATGCTATGCCTCCCCAGGTGAGGCGTAACATGGAGAAATATCTTTATTTCTCCTTATTTTTTCCTCTTTTTATGTGTGCTGCATTCTGCAGCACAAATAGAAAGATGAAAATGTCTCAGAGGTTTTTTTTGTGTAGAAAGGTGTTCCTTCCTGCATGAAAACAATCCTGCTTACAACGCAGGCAGCCTTGCACCATGGTGGGTAGTTATGGGTGGCACCCGTTGGTGTGAGGAGGTGCTAGAGGTTGGTGGGTTGAATATGCTGAAGAGTTCCTTGCTGTGGTTGGAGCTGGCTACAATCAGGGGCGGGCGGTGAACTCCGCTCTGCCTGGGGAGTTTGTGGAGTTTTGCCAACTCCCCGTTCCGCTGGGAGTGCGGAGTTCAGCAAAAAACTCTGATTTTGCCACGTGGCGGAGTTTGCCCCTGCTGCCCACCCTTATTTACCTTCACCCAGCCTCTCGGCTGGTCTAGGTGCTGCTCTGCATGCCGGGCATGGTGCTGCCACCCCTCCTACTGCTGTGGCGATGAACCACAGTTTTTCTGTAACCCCTTCACTGCAGGACTCGCAGGGGCAGCGCATGTGCACATGGAGAGTGGAGACCTTCTAACTTGTTCTCCACTCTCCATGAGCGTGTAGTTCCCGCGAGTCCTGCAGTGAAGGTTTTACAGAAACACTTCGGATCACCGTCATGGTGGCAGGAGGCGTGGCAGTGCCCGGCATGTAGAGCAGAACCTAGGCGAGCCGAGAGGCTGGGTGAAGGACAGTTAAGCCATGTTCGGTGCAGTGGAGAGATGGAGGCAGTCTTGGAGTCAGGGGAATGGGATAAACCCTCTCTGACAGACGCGCTGTGGTATCTGCAGGTCTGCATGCTATCCTGATCAACAGTAGCTAAACGGGATGTTGTTCACAGTCGGAAGTAACAGCAATGTTTTAGTCAATATATGATAGCCCTAATAAGTATTTTTTATGATTTTAATTTTTTTCTATTATAAATTGTATTGTATTTATATGGAATGTACAGTAGTAAAACTGAATTGCATTTATTTGTTTCGAGCCAGAGTTATCCAAACCTTAATAGCGGGCTGGCTGATGCTAAATAGAAAGTCATTCCAACTTGTCTCATTGATGAAGCTTCAAAATAAATGTCAGCAAGACAGACAGGATGTTCTTTAATCTCTCTCATATCTTCCTCATAATAGCTAAACATTTTGTGGAGTACCCCTGAGGGCTGGCCCTCCACATTGTCCCTTTCGTATCTCCCCCTCCATATTTGCGAGCCGGCTCGACTGCAGTTGGTGTGCTGTCACCAGTCCCATCTCTGGCGGGCCTGCAGGATCCCTTCGCTCCCACCACCGCCTTTCTTCAGGCCCTACGAGTAGGCGCCAGGAGGGGATGGAAAGTGCGGCAAAGCCAAACAGGCCTCACTGCTTCATTCAGAGGCATGCGTATCAGAGAGATGTCTGGTCAGAGGCAATAATCAGTAGGGCGGAGCAGAACTCTGCAGAATTCTACAGAGTTTTTATGTAACTCCATGAACTCCGCCCACCCCCAGCTACAATGCGGTCTGCCAGTGCACTTTTTTTTGTGTTTTTTAGGTGTTGGTGGTATTTGTTGAGAGTTGACTTAAAGGTGGCTTGGTCTGTGGGATCTTTGCTGGTGCACCTTCTTCTTTCTAGCTGTTTGCAGTTGTGTTTCATTGTCCTGAGTTCTGGTGTATACCATTGAACCATTGGCTTGTTTGGTGGATCTGCTGGTATTGGCAGGCTTGATAGGGGTGATCTAGTAGGCAGGCGCAGCTGGGGATCCAGGTGGAAAAGTTCTTCACTGTCTGTTCAAGGCTGGTTGCAGTGTCACGATGAGTGGTTTTTAGGGCATCCTTCATCCATTGGGTTTCTGTCACTTTGTTCCAGCTGCAGTGGGAGGAGCTGGGAGGCTTGGTGGTGGTGCATGGCACTCATGCGATGGTGAAGTGAATGATTGTGCTGTAGGTCCAAGTGAGTTTGGTGACATGACTGTACTTGACTCTGTCGCTGGCAGTGAAGATCAGGTCAAGCATGTGTCCTGCGCTGTGTGTGGGGTTGGTGACCAGTTGGGTAAGGCCGATGTTGCTCATGCTTTCCATGGGGTTGGCAGTGTTTGTATCTTTGGGTCGTCAAGGTAGAAATTGAGGTCACGAGGAAGATATTGTGCTTGGAGTCAATGGCGAGTGGGGCGATGAAATCGGGGTTGGCGATGCAGAAGCCGGGATGCGGTCCTGATGGTCGGTAGACGAGGTTGTCTCTGATGGTAGTTCTGCTGTCGGTTTGGAGCTGGAAGTTGAGGTGTTCCATGATCGCTGTAGTGTCGTCTTCGGTGGTGATGCTGAAGATGGTTTCTTTGTGGATGATGGTGATGCTGCCTCCGCGTTTGTTAGTGCAGTCCAGGTATATCGCTAGGAGCTCTGCGGCGGAGTATCTAAGTATCCGTGGGTGGTAGGAGGACCAGGATTTCTGGTGCTGGATGTGGTGCAGGTGCAGACGGGTGCAGATGGTGTGGCAGAAAGCGGGAGTGGCGGGAAAAGTAGCATGCAGTGAGGCGAGCCAGCTCCTGAGCACAACAGTGTGGCTACAACAAGGGGAACACCAGCAAATGAACAATAACACTACAATAACAGTGAGGCTGAGTAAACAATAAGACTCCCAGGCCCTCGTCACCAGCAGGCTGGACTGCCCTACGCAGGAACTATGGCTAAGCTCCTGAGACGGCTGCAACGCATCCAGAACGCCTCTGCACGTCTTATCCTCGACATCCCCCCGACGCAGCCACCCGACGCAGCCACATCACACCCCACCTGAGAGACCTGCACTGGCTCCCTGTCAACAAGAGGATAACCTTCAAGCTCCTCACCCACGCACACAAAGCACTCCACAACTCCGGACCAGCCTACCTCAACAGACGACTCAGCTTCTACACCCCCACCCGCCAGCTCCGCTCCACCAGCCTTGCCCTCGCCACAGTCCCCCGCATCCGGAAAACGACCGCCGGCGGCAGATCCTTCTCCCACCTCGCCGCCAAGACCTGGAACACCCTCCCCACCAACCTTCAGCAGACCCAAGACCTACTGGCCTTCAGAAGACTCCTCAAGATCTGGCTCTTCGATCAGTAGCAGCACCACCCCCCTCTTCCCCCAGCGCCTTGAGACCCTCGCGGGTATGTAGTGCGCTTTATAAGTGACATGATTGATTGATTGATTGATTGATTGACTAGCTTACAGACAGCACACTTACAAATTAGGCAAAATTAAAGGCACCACAACAGGCAGCAAAAGAATGCACAGCAGAGGAAAAGTCAGTTACACACAGAGTAGCAAAAACAAGTAGCTGGCAGGCAAAGTCCGTGAGACCTGCTAAGGCCCCAAGAGGGGAATGAGTTGAGGATCTTAAGAATGTTTGGGGGCTCTAACATCCCAGGTTTCTCCAGGAACCCTGATGCGAGTACCTTTTCCTCCATGGATAACTTATATGCCAGGAAGATTGCATTGAAAAAGCATACTTTGAATTTTTTGAAATTCAGTTTGTACCCTGCCTAGGCAGAAGTTGCAATTACCTTGTCTAGCTGTTTAAGGTGTTCATCTAGCTCATCACCTAGGATGTATGTCATCAACATAAAAAAAAACACAATCCAATACTCTTGCAATCATTTGTGCTGCAAACCCCACCAGGGTATTCTTATACCACTCAGGTAATCTCGTAAAGTCATGCTGTATTCCCTGGAATGCGAATGATGGTAAATAATATGAATCAGGGGCTATGTTTTGGGGGAAAAACCTTTCGCTATGTTTATTGTGGTTTTGTATTTTATATTTCTGAGTTGTGTCATTAATCCAGTTCTATATTGATTTTGCACAGCATAGGTTATATCATGTTTGTTAAAACTGCCATAGTCAAGCACCAGTCGCCAAGATTTAGCTGGCTTCAGTACTTGTAAAATCAGGTTGTTCATGGTTGATGTGCATGGGATGATCATTCCCTGATATTACAATTCATCCAAAATTAATTTGTGATCCAACTTGGCCTCTGACTTCATTAGAAACCATTTTTATACTTGTGGTTCATCCCTCCTGTGCTGGAACATATAGAACTGCATTTTTGTCCCAGCACACTTGATTTTTGTATAACACTGGAACCATTTTGTTTCAAACTGGTCCTTAAAAGTCTGGAACACAAAAGAAAATAAAGCTCCCAATACAACCTCCTTCCTTAAAGGAACATTGATTATAACTTGTGAGGGCCAGTCTTCCTCTGCAAGTATTATATCATTAGAATCAGTCAACTGAGTCAAGAAAAACAATGAAATAGTTCACTAAATGTCCCCTTTAATTTAAATCTGAACCTGTGAACTAAATCTGACTCATTCAAACAGCCTTCTGGTGTTTCTACCTGAACAAAGTCATTAGCCCCCTTTGTATTCAGAAGGGGCCTCAGCTTCTGGTGGGCTATTGTTTTTTCCTCTACACTGTCTTGAGCATCCGTTGCCCACTCCTCACTCTTCAACATGACCCTCTTTCTGCAAAGGATCTTGTCCCCTGGTAGCAGCTACCTTCTTCTTTTTAAAATGCTGCTGCAGACAGTTCTGTACCTTGTCAAGTCCCTATTAATCATGAGCCCCACTACTCATGCCTGGTCTTATATCCTCATAATCCTGTGAAGAATTAGAATAATGCTCACCAGAGTGTTGACATCTACCTGGAGTCCGACTTTCTCTCCTTCTCTCTTAATTTGTACCTTTCTTGTTCTTCATCCCTCCGATAGAATTGGATTTTCTTTTTCCTAAACCCACTCTGTCCTTTGGAATTGTGACGTCTTATGTTTCTTTTTCTTTTGATTACTCTTCTTTTTTTTTAATCTAGGCTTTAAATGCGGTTTCTGTGACTTTGTGCTGACAGTATAATTTCCTATAAAGACATAAACTTGATGGTGTTGAAGGTGGCAGAGGGGTCCAGGAGGATGAGTGCTACAGTTTTCCTCGATCGAGGAGAGTGCAGATGTCATCAGTTGCAGTGAGGAGTGCAGTTTCTGTGATGTGGTTGCTTCTGAAGCCTAATTGGGAGGGGTCCAGGGTGTGGTTTGTTTCGAAGAATTCGGTGAGTTGGGCGTTGATGGCCTTCTCAATGACTTTGACTGGGAAGGGAGCAGAGAGATGGCTCTGTAATTTTTTAGGTCCGTCGGGTCAGCAGAGGGTTTCTTCAGTAGGGGGTTGATCTCTGCATGTTTCCAGTCTTCAGGGAAGGTGGCAGACTCGATGGAGCAGTTGTTGGTGTGGCAGAGTTGGGAGGTGTTGATGGTGTCAGCTTGGTTGAAGATGTGGTGGGGGCAGGGGTCTGAGGGGGCTCCATAGTGGATGGTTGTCATGATCCTTAAGGTGTCTTCTGCGGTGATGGTGGTCCAGTCGGGCAGGGTCAGCTGGGATCTAGAACATTTGGGTGTGGTGATTGTGGGTGGGGTGTGGTGATTGTGGATGGGGTGGGGTGGGTGTGTCCTGGGTTGCGAAGCTGCTGTATATATCTATGATCATGCGATGGAAGAAGGTGGCGAGGTTGTCGCAGAGGTCTTGAGAGGGGTGTGTCTGTTACCTCCGTGCTGGGTTTGCCAAATTCTTTGATCACGGTGAAGAGTGCTTTGCTGTTGTGTGCGTTGGCGTTGATACATTCCTGTATGACAGTTTTCTTAGTGGTTCTGATGAGGTGGTAGTGTGTGATGACGGCGGTTTTGAAGGCTGCGTGGTCTGCCGAGATCTTGTTGCTCCTCCATCTTCTCTCAAGCCGTCTCAAGTGCGCCTTTTCTCTTGGAGGGCGAGGGAGAACCAGCTGGCTTTCTCGGAGGGCTGCTTGCCAGAGGGTTTCCTGAGGGGAGCCAGTGTGTTGGCACAGTCGGAGATCCATTGTTGGAAGTTGCGTGCTGAGGCTTTGTCGTCTGTGGAGGTCGGCGGTGGAGTTTTGCGGAGGGAGGTGGCGAGTTGGTCTTTGGAGACCTTGTTCCAGCTTCTGTGCGGGTAGCGGTAGATGTGGTGGTATTCGGTGGGTTTGGTGAAGGCGAATTGGACGCAGTGGTGGTCTGTCCAGTGTAGTTCGGAGGTTTGACTGACGGAGATGTTGATGCCTGCAGAGAAGATGGGATCGTGCGTGTGTCCTGCTGAATGGGTTGGGGAGGTAAATAAATTTCACAAGCACAGCGCAAGTGCTGTGCAGGCAAAACCTAAAAATGCAGACTGTTGTAAAAAAAAACGTTTTTTTTTACAACTCTGCTGGTGCATGACAGCTGGGAAGAGGGTAAATTTAGCACAGCAAAACTTTAGTTGGTGCCATTTTTAGAAAACAAATATGCTTTGCTGAGCAGCACTTTTTCTCATTTTTCAAAAAAAAATAGCTATATTTTGGTTTTGTTTTCACTTCCTTCCAAGTGAACTTTTAGAATTGCGAATATCTAAGAAAAAAAGGGCAGAAATCTGGCCTGGAGACCTTTTGTGGAAAAAAAAAATTAAGAAGGCTTGAGCCTAAACTGCTCCAAATATCAAAATATGGCTCAGCACAGGGTGTGAAAAAAGCTCAACAGCTAAGGGTTTCACATAAACTTGTTAGAAAATGTGTCCAGTTGCTGCACACTTGTCTCATTTCCTCCAGCCTTCCTCTACCCCCTTGAAAAGCTAGAAGCAACGCCAGAAGGAATGTAAGGTTTAAGTAACAGTAATAATCCTTTCAGATCTGTTATTACCAAAATATATACCCATTCTGTAAAACGTTAAATAACAAGTCATAAACTGCCGGGAACAACCAGTTTTATGTGGAGTATTGCTTTAGTAAAAAATACAGAGATGATCATTAAGACCTGAAAATCGGATGATGCCTCGTGTAGGGTAAATCATAAACATCAAGCGAAATTATCTCCAACATCAAAGTGGAATAGGAAGACGGTGTCTGAATAAGAAATTGAGTTTTTTGCATATGCTTTGTCCTTTGGGCCACGTTTTGCATTTCCCCTGTGCTGCTCCTGTTTCATTAAATTGCTTGTGGAAATAACATTACTTGTGCTTCAAAGGCAGAGGGAAAGATGTGGGCAAGGCAGTGTTACTCCCTTAGGCGCATATTCACTTCTTTAGAAGAGATTCATATTAAGTAGCTATTTAAATCCAAAAATAAACAGGATGTGCAGGGGATAATGTTTGCATGAAATGAATGCTTAATCGTAACCGGAAATGTGGTTAAATTACTGGTGTCATTTTTTGACATAAATGAGAGCCATGTTAGCTGTGTGACTGACATAAGAACAGATGTTTACCATGGCAACCTGTGTTATCGTATCCTTTCGGTTACCACTATTCCATGCCAAAAAAGGAAAGGCATATCCAAACATTTTATTCAGATCAGTGTTGTACTGCATCTTCTGTTTTTGATCTTGGTTAACATGCCATGCACACTATAACAATATTTGATAACCACAGGCACAATAAAAGTAGGCCGTGGCATGTCAGTGACTGCAGTAATTTAAAGTACAAGCCTGGATTTAACCTTCAAATAAGAGCCATGTCAGAAGCACAAAAAATACTCCCCTCAGTGTTGTTTTAATTCATAAACCACCTGCCAAGTCAATGGGCGGGGGTGGTAAGGCATGGAGCTTTAGTCTTGGGCATAATAAATGATTTCCTCTCGTGCTTGAGGATATCAGTGCCTGGATGGTCTGTGTGTTGGTGCACCCGCTTGTCACTACAGCTTGTTGGACCAAAAACCTGGACAATGTTTCCCGTTCCAAGATAACAGAGCGTCAGCAGTGTACACCATAACTCAATGAGACTTTACACAGCGCACCAACCCCGCCGCTCCGTGTTTGTGCATAGGTGGACTCCCTAGTTTTTGCAAATCCCGAAGGGAGGTGGGGTGGACTGAAGTAAATTTGTCTTGCTACGTAGCGTTCAACCTCTAATTCAAGGGCGTAACACAAGCCCCTGCAGCCCCTGCAGGTGCATGGGAGCCCCCAAACCTTCATGGGTCCCCAACCCTCAGGGGCCCTTAAACCTTTCAGGTGGTCCCTATTCAGCCGAAGGCCAATGGAGATCTGTGAGATATGGGATGCTTAGGGGCCCCATATCACATTCTACTGTGAGCCGCTCATTTTGTGTTACGTCACTGCTCTAATTTACTCAAGGTTCATCTTCTTAAAAAATACCTCTTTCTCTAGTTTCCTCCACTGGTCATTTCTGTTCTTATATTGTTACTACTATTTTGCACAGTCAGTAGTTATACACTTTTTTCCACATCCTGGCAAACATGCTTTATAAATTCAAGACAAGGAAATTGAATAAAATCATAGTTTATTTCAGAGTCAAGTCGCTACATTTCCCTCCTACAGCCAAGTAACCCACCCAGCTGCAGGGCCTGGGACAGATGGGCTTGCTTTTGGCAACTACTTTAAATTCATTATTTACACAATTCTCTCAGTTATTATGTTCACTCCTAAGTTAGCTTAGTTTTAGATTACTGTTTTTTAGAACACTGTGTTACAAGAATGATATCGTATGAAGACAAAATCAAATAGCCTTTAATACACACAAGTTTATTGCTTCTTAGAGAACTTGAGAAAGTGGTTTTCTCTCACATATCTTTATCTTTCACTTCATTACATCACACAATGTCAGGTGGCCTTTGGCAAAAGTCAAAATTCAGTCCATCCCCAATATGAGAGAGAGAAAAAGAACAAGGCACAGGCGTGCACATGATCAAGTGGGGTCTTTGATGTCATTAGTGATGAAAGCTGACGCAAAACATGGGTACCAAGGGGCATATTTATGTAGGTTTAGCATCACACTTGTGCCACACAAGGGGGCGCAAGGGCGACGCAAAACCTGAGTAGGATTTATCAAGCCACGCAAGGTCACCCTGCGTGGCCCTGAGTGGCTTGCTAAATCCAGAGCAACGCATCACAACGCAAATCGATGAGTTGCTTTACTCTGCACCAGGGAGGCATTCTATGGGTGGAGCGTGGGTGTTCTCACGCAGCCACCCATAAATTTTGGTGCATTCCCATGAAATACCATTAGTGGTTGACCTGGGAATGCGTGAAAAGGCTACTCCTCCCCAGGTGAAGCGTAACAAGGAGTTTATTTCTCCTAGTTACTTCCTCTTTCTATGTGTGCTGCATTCTGCATCACACATAGAAAGAGGAAGGGGGTGTTGCTTGACGCCCACAGAAGATGGCGAGTGACTCTCCTCGGATCGACGAAGAATTAAAGGCATCTTTTCCATAGTTTCTGGACCTCCCGACAGGCATTCTTATCGCTGCTGTGTCGCGGAAGGCAAGGGGATTTGCCTGCTTTCACTAAAACCTACTTTCGTCACAAACTCGCACCTTTTCAAGTACGTGACCCTTTCTCACAGTGGCGGTTGCCATTTTGTGATGCAACCGCTTCCACAGAGCGGAGCTCAGCGCTGAAGTGATGCGTGGGGCAGAGCTTTTTCTCAGAGACCTCCTTGGCAGGATTTCTTTAAGGTGATGCCTCCTTAATATTTCAAGCTGTTTTTTTTAATATTAACCTGGACCAGACAAAGGAATATAAAGCAATGCTTTTTGCAACAGGATGGACATTATACATCTTCTCAAGTAATCTGTTGTTTTTCTTTTTTGTCTACGACTGTATTACTGAAGTCTAATTTCTTTGCTTGTGTGGTAGTCGAAAACCCTCTTGACTCACTACCATAGTTGTGCCTATTCATAATTGTTTCTGACATTGAACTAATATTTTATATTAATTATATTTTCCCGGCTCAATCTGCAATTTTTCGGCCTGTTCAGCAGCAGTATTATCATATGACATACTGTTAACTTTGGAGGACATTAAAAGCTGTTGCTCTACTTATGGGCAGATTGAAAAAATTTGACTCTTCAGTGGCAGCTTCAACACATAGATTTATTAAGAACTCGTCTATTTTTGCAAACTTTTCAGCAATGGAGGACTCCTTAGCTTCTACCTCTAAAGACAATTTGACTTCTACTAAGGCTTCTGCTCCGGTGACATCTGGAAAGGCCTCTACCAAACGTTTGAAAAAGGATCCACTTTTTCCCACAAAATCGCCCTCTCCTACTTCTATGGATTTACTGCTTGAGGAGATTTGTGCTTTGCTTCCATATCTGGAGGAAACAAATGCTAAATTACAGCACCTCACTGACAGATGGTCTCAGATGGATGAAAGTCTAAATATAGTATAAAAGGATATGTGTTCCTTTGGAAAGACTGACATCAAAGTGAGTGTTCTTCAATCTCAAGTGTCATCACTTCAGAAACAAGTGGAAGACCTTGAAAATAGAAACAGAAGAAACAACCTTTGCATATATGGATTACCAGAGGGCACGGAGGGTTCTGAACCTCTCACCTTCTTCAAATCCTTTCTTCCTAAGGTGTTACATTTGCCAGAGGATACCTCCCTTAGCATCCAGAGTGTGCACAGATTGGGCCATCAACCATTTAACGTTTCTAATTCAAGACGTCCAAGCAGAGTGCCCTTGTAATTTCTGGAGTATACTGATTTACTTAAAGTTCTTTCAGCATCTAAATCAGCAAAACATATTTCTTGGTCAGGCAACTCATTATTTTTTTCCCAGGATTACGCCAAAAGCCCGGTTGATAGATGCAAAGAATTCTTAAGCATGAGACCGGATCTTCGTTCTCTTGGTGCTCGTTATGGTCTTTTTCATCCCTGCTTATTTAAGGTCACCTATGATAATAAAAAAACTTCTTATGAGGATCCTGTCAAACTGAAGAGCTTCATAAACTCCTGCATGATAGATAACATGTGTACTTCAGGAGCTTCTACATCTCAACCTATTTAAAGTATAGACTCTCTTGGATGACTATGATTAATTGTTTGAGTTCTATAGGTTAATGTGTTATCACTTAGATACATAGGGGCCGATTCCGATTCGGGCCGGAAATCTCTCCGACCGAGCCGGACCCGGAGAGAATTCCGACCGAATCGGACCCTAGCAGTCCGACCGAACGAGTACGATGCGCACGCATGCTATCGGACTCGAGTCGGTCGGACTCCCATTGAAGTCAATGGGAGCCTGTCGTACAACGCGTACGCGGGCTCCCATTGACTCAATGGGTGCGAGGCGAACAAGGGTGCCCCCTACAGCGGGTACGCGTCCCTGCGCATCGCGGCGTACATGCACAGGTAGGGGGGACCCATGGTCCCCCCTGTGTGCGACTCACGCGCCTACGCGTACAGGGGGGTCCGACGCGGACCCCCAAAGTCCGGCTCCGACAGCTTTTTTGAGCCGGACGGCGCGAGTTGGTCGGACTGCTCGCGGCGCGCATCGTACTTGCCCGGCCGGGAAACGTCTCCATAGCGCGGTGCGAGTCGTGTCCATGCGAGTCAGTCGGAGCGTGTTGAAGCCGCGTTCGAGTCGGTCGGCGATTTCGCGGGTGCTTGCATCGTACTCGCTCGGCCGGACCCGCGTACGATTCGGTCGGGAAACAGGGCCCCGACTCGGATCCGGTGAATCTGAATCCGATTCGGAGCACTACCGGCCGAGATTGGAATCGGCCCCATAATGTTTTGTCTTTTAAGATTTAATGTCCATGTTATTTCACACTAATTGTTTTATTTTCCTTTTTAGGTATCCTATTGTATGTGCTTGTACTTGTTGCATGTTTCATGTGCTGCAATTCTCCTCGTGCCTCTCCCGCGGAGTTTGGACATGTCGTCATCTCCATGTGGTTTCATCCCCTCGTATTTCTTGGAGTTTTGTAGGTATGTTTTACCCCCTTCTTGTTCTATTAATTTTGTTCTTCCTTCTATCTCTTTTGGATCTTCCTTCTCTTTCTTGTTGTTTCTTTTTCTCCACACACTGTCTTGTTTTCTCATACTTATCTACTTCTTCATTTGCTCTTGAGATTTCTCTATTATCTTTACCGTTATATTAGTGATTATATGGTTTGCAGTTTGTAATCTTTATAACATGTCTGGAATACTTTATCTCCTTTCTCAGGAAACATTTTTATGCTGTTAATCTTTTTTTCATGGAATGTCAGAGGCTTAAACTCTCCTAGTAAGAGACAATGTGTTTATACTACATTATATAATATGGATTGGGGTGAACGTCTGAACTTGCGTTTATATGTGTAATTCACATGGTGAGGAATCATCATTGTCTGGTTCCAGGATAATATGAGATAATAGTCATAATGAGTAACTATATGATCATGGATAAACAATGGTATTGATCTCAGAAGAATTGTTCTCCTATTTTGAATGTTTATTCCACATCATGTTTAATGACAGAATTGCAAATAATGCTTGGAATGGGACGTGATGCAGTGATTACATAGTATAGTATAAATACACACCCTTACCATATTTATGGAGTAAGTAGTTACCCTCAGGGATTCGTGAAATAACTATGCAGCAGTTGAACACACTATACACATTACAGGGTTTTTAGAGAGACTACCATTCAATACACTGAGATCCAGAGTAGTTAGAATAACTTCTTGGCTACATATGTAAAAACGGCACAGAGATGATGAATAACCTCATCTAGGTTATGTCTTTCCATTTTGTTCGGAATATATATACTGTGAGACTGTTTATATTGTATTGCACTTGAGAGAAATTGAGGTATAATGACAACGGCATGATCTTTACGTGATGGATACTCTTTAAAGATGGCACCCGTTTTGGATCTTTACTAAAACGTGCGTGGTTGTGGCCTCAAGAAGGATTGACTAGTTGAACAGGCATCTGGAATTTCACTTCCGGTATGCAGTAGCCATACTCGGCGTGTGTTACGAAGGAAACAGGCCAATTAGCGGCGTTCGCGTTGAAGGTGAAAAGTATATCAAAATATTGGGGGATGTAAAATGCCGAGTCTTAAAGGCTTGGCAGTAACATAGTGGTATGGCTTTTACCTCACTAATGTGGGGCTACCTGAATTGGGTTATAGGTGGCAGCTACTCGGGCCACGGAACAATGGATTTATGATTGAGATTGGATAAGATACTTTGTGAAGATACACATAGAGGAGGTCGTACAAATGATGTTTGAAGATTTGGAGGTGAGATTAACTGTTGTGGATTGACTGATTGCATAAAGCATAACAGGGAATAGTAGAGATTCTTAAAAATATAATTTGATTTTGTTACTAGGGGCATACGGGATTCTGAGATACATTGGGTGAAACATCCATGCAATCGTGTGCCCGGACGGAAGTAGAACCGGCGTAGAGGTAGGACAGTCTTTGTATTTTGACTTGATTATACTGATGTAGGGTTATTTTCATTCAGAAACAAACAAGAGATTTTCCAGGAATACAGGTATGCTTCCAAAAATTGTACAAACACGTTGCTGATACTTAGTCCACGGGTTGATACGTGAATGAACTGTGCACCACATTTTTTTGGGAGAGGGGAGTAGTCACCCAATACTATTATGAGATATTGCATTTCACTGCACCACGTTCCTCCTTACGTCCTGTGACACATCAATATGCAAATGTTTTGGGGTATGCTTTCTGCATGACGATATATGATCATCAAAATGGGTTAATTATTAATTATGACTATGACTATGAATGGTGTTGGAATAGCGACTTGCACAATACACTGTTTTAATATATCGCTAAGGAAGTTTTGGGTTTCCACAACGAGAAACACATGTAATAGATGTGTGGTGTGCATTACACTACAATTGTACTTATGTTATTTTCGAGCCCCGAGGAAGTCGTGGGGAACACCCTAGATGAGGAAACACGTTTTGGCTGGCTGGGCAAAAAAAGAAAGAAAATTAGAGATCAAGAGAAATACAAGGAACATGTGTCATATAATTTGATGTGTTTAATGGGATTGATTGTGTGCTCGGGCAATGTGATATTGATACAGGGAGGTCATTTGTGGTCTCAATCAGGGGGTTGGGTGATTCCCCCTTCCATTTGAGCACTACCAGCTAAAAAGACAGAAGAATACGCATACCCGGAATTAGTGAGCGCCAGACTAACTCGATAGATCATCACCCAACAGTGTTGGTACCTTTAGTAAAAGCTTGTTTCTCATTTTTTTTTTAAACCAGGGACTTGGTTTTACCTCAGTGACAGGAAACACGCCCTTCTGAACCATGCCATATTTAATAAGAGAGCATTTGCTTATTGTGGGATTTGTACAGGGCAAATAGTTAAAGGACAGCAGGGCTTTTGCTAAGATGGTAGTTGAAAATATAGCTGTTGGAAATGATAACAAATGTGTCCTGTTGGTTTGAAAAAACTGCTTGGAGGCAAAAGCATTGTGATGTGCCCAAAAACATTTTGATTTTGGAGAAAGGGTCTAATTTTACTTGCTGGATTCCATTTGAGACATTTAAACCTGTAAGTGCATTCAATCTCTGTTATCACACACGGTTATCAGTCTAGTAAGCAGAATGGCTTGGTTCACAGTACCACTAGCAATGTGTAGCGGTAGAAGGATCTCTGTGCAGTCCTGGCCCTTTTTCGTAGCCATGAAATGTTTTTTTCTTTTGTTCTTTAATGCTGATCTCATACCCCGGCATGGTGTGAACCCCAACTTGAAACCCCTGAGGAAAGCTATTTCCAGATAACCAGGTAATTTTGACACCACTGTTTCAAGAATTATTCTTTTGGGAGGTTGACCGTAGAGCATCCAGTAATATCCCAGAATCTCTAGAACAGCAGTCAGTTTCTTAAGGAGCTGGGTTACAATGGTATGTTTTAGTTTCTGGGTAGAATCCCTTGTACTGGAGAAGCATTAGCCATTTTTCTGATGATAGAATGTACATACGTGCATACATACATATCTAGCTACTTCTCCTCTCACTCTTTGACTGTAAGCTTGCCTTTGACCCTGAACAGAGTACCACTGTCTTTTGCCTATGTTTGACCTATACAAATACCACAAACGTACATACATGATAGATGACCAACTGTTTTAATAGTGGAGCATGCGGAACTAGGTTTTAGTTTATTATATTTATTTGTGCAACTGCTTGAAATAGTGCACCTGTAGCATGTTGCAAGAGAAGCTCGTAGATCCTGAGAGTGAGACATCAGTGCTACATGAAGAGGAGTTATAGACCAGTTTCTGTTAATCTCATTTACGTTATTTGGATAAGTTGGCAGTTTTGGTGATGCTAGGCCAAAAGTAGACCCTTGTTTTGTGCATAATCATAGGTATGCAACACGCAATCATTAGTTCAGTGGAAAAGGGCAACTCAATTCTTTGAACGGCTGTTAAGGGTCTTGTCTCATTCTCTCAAGAATCTAAGCTACTTCAACTAACTATTTGTTGTGACCTGCTTTCGCAGGATTATAGTTGTGGCTTGGTGTAGCTGAGCCAGTATGGCTGATGCATTGGTTGAGGTGGGTAAAGCCATATTGGGGAACGTGTGTAGGATATCATACATCTGTTCTTGAGGGTCTTCTTCTGTGAGTTACAGACGGAGAAGCTGAAACACTATGATCATGTTGGAACAAACCCATTTGTTAGGTATGAGCCTGTCCTTGTACAGAAAGTGAAGCCTGAAAAACATGAAAACAATCTTTGCATGAGTCAGGATAAAATAAAATACAAGTCTTTAAAAAAGTAAGGGTCTTATTATCTCTTTGGCGGTGTAGGAGCGGGGCTGCAACTCTGCCGCCCCGCCCCCACACCACCAAAGCCAAAACAGACCGTCCGCAAGATTACGATATTTCAAGTCGCTGGCGGGCAGTTCTTTGGTGTTCCCATGGCGGTGCCTTTGAAGCAGGCCCCAGATTGGGAACGTCAAACCATGTTCCTGACTGGACCGAAATGCACAATGTTGTGCATTTCGTTCCGTGCAGGAACATGGGGGATGCATGCAGACAGGGGGTACACCATGTGACCCCCTGCATGCACCCCATGGCGCAGAGGCACAAGGGGACTCTGTAGGACCCCTTTGTTTCGTCACCGCCACACTTATCATGGCGGTCGCACCGTCATGAAAAGTGCAGCGGTGAGGAAACTCCTAATATGCTTGTGGTGCCGCAGCGGCACTGCCAGCATATTAGGGGCCTCAGACTGCTGCGCCACTGCCAGGGATCATGGACCCTGGTGGCAGCACCGGTCCTGTGGTGGTCCAACTGCCACAGTCCTTATGCGGCGGGTGGACAGCCAGTCTGGCGGTCGGCAGACACCCACTACGGGTTTGGCGGTCCATTGGACTGCCAAACTCGTAATAAGGCCCTAAGTCTGATTCTCGGTTTTACCTGTAAGAATACTGGAACACAGAAAACATTTACCTTCTCCAGCACACACTAATATTTTTAAGAGTTTGATTCTTTACTTTTCATTTAGTTTGTGTGCTGCAACTAGTTATGACACATTACACACCCATATATTTGTACTCTAATACTCTTGACTTTCATGTGCATAACTAGCCATCTTTGAGCTGTTAACATCACTGCTATTTACCTATGTGACACCTTGCAAGATATGATTATACCGTACTTTAGTTGTATGACGCTTCACCTATTTTCTGCACGGCATTCAGTTATGGCCTGTGACACTTCTGTCCTTGTACCCTTATCCTTTTGTTCAGTATTGTGGGCTTAATTAGCAAGTTTTAATGTTTCATGACTGTTCATGAACTATGTCACTTATTAAACCTTTCAATTTTGCCATTTTCCCTCAGCACTTGTAAGCACATTGTTAGATTTGGGGGTCTCTAGTTGGCAGAGGTAGGTACCTTTGTCCAAATAGGGACCCTTGAGTCTAGTCAGGGAAAGTAGGTACACTCCCGAAATAACCCCTGCTCACCCTCTTGGTAGCTTGGCACGAGCAGACAGGCTTAGTTCAGAGGCAGTGTGTAAAGCATTTGTGAACACATACAGTAATCAAGTGACAACACTACAAATGGACACCACACAGGTTATATATTTATAAAAATAGGTATACTTTATATAGATTTATCACAAGACCATAAACGACAAAAATAATCCACAATACTGTCAAGAGTGCTTAGTTCTGATCAAAAGGCTTAATTCAAGGTTCTGTGCGAGTCGGTAGCCTCCTCCGGCTACGGCGATGTCGAGAACAAACAGAGTCTAACAAATCCAGCTGACCGCGTCGAGACGGGCCAACACAGCGTAGACAGACTCGGTCACAGTACCTTTACTTGAAGCGGCAGGCACGGGCGTGCGAGCCGGATGGCTGTTCTGTCGCGGTCGCGATACAAAAATGGAAGCGTTGCAGGACGCGTTGTCCCTCGATGCGGTGCAGGCAGCGGCTCGTTGACGCCGCCGAGACGGAGTCGGTGAGACCAGGGCCGTGCGTTGCAGGGCGAGACGGTGCTTCGATGCGGTGCTGGCAGGTTGCGGTGCGGCGACGGAGCCGGATTCAGGAGCTGGCGTCGATCAGTCCGGACAGCGGTGCGAGTCGGGCGGTGCGTCGCAAAGCGTGCGAGCGGTGCCCAACTCCGGTGCTGTCACAGGACTCGAACTCAGCAGCAGTGACCGTGTCGATCGGACAAGTTCGATTTGGCGTAGCGAAGCGTTGCAGGACGCGTTGTTCCTCGATGCGGTGCAGGCAGCGGCTCGTTGACGGAGTCGGTGAGACCAGGGCCGTGCGTTGCAGGGCGAGACGGTGCTTCGATGCGGTGCTTACAGGACACCGGGTCGGTCGTGAGAGTCGGTCACAGCTCCCTACCTCTGTAGCCACTGAAACAGAGTTTCCAGCAGCAATTCACAAAGGGGGTGAAGTCCAATGGTCCTGGGACTTCGGTCAGGGGGCAAGCTCTCTTCCAAGCCCTTGGAGATCCTTTACAAGTTGATGAAAGTCACAGCAAAGCAAAAGTTCCTTTCTCCTTTCTTTGGCAGTCAGGCAAACCACTGCAGGCCAATCCCCCAAGCAGCACTTCAGGCTTAGGGATAGTCTCTCCTCAGTTTCTTCTTGGTTCCGCTCCTCAGCAAAGGTTTCTTCTTGTTCCCAAAAGTGATCTAATTTCCTAGGGGTCTGGGTCCCCTTTTATACAGTTTCTCTTTGTTCTCTGAAGGCAGAGAAGCCTCTGCCTAGCCCAAAACCAGTTCTGGTCAGTCCTGGAGCACTTTGTTTTTCTGACTCCTTCTTTCCTTTCAGAATGTGGGGCAGAGTGCTCAGCCGCCCGGCAGGAGGTGGAGCCAGCATTGTGGAAGGCAGGCACAGCCCTATTCAGACCCAGGTGCAACTCCTCCCTCCACTCTGGATGCAGATCTTTCTATAAAGCCCTGTGATGACTCACCCTGTCTCCTGTAGCCACCCCCAGCCCCTGTCACTCAATCTCCAGACAAGGAATACACAACCTAGCAGAGGCAGGCTTGGATAGTTAGGCAAGAAAATACCCACCTTCTAAAAGTGGTATTTTCAAACACAGAATGTTAAAACCAACTTCACTAAAAGATGTATTTTATCATCCTGAGTTCAGGCATACTAAATTCGTTTTTCTACCATGTTCCTGGGTCAGTTCTGACTATAAGGTGTAATAGTCAGTCTGCCCATTCTGGCCTATGGGGAGCAGGTAGCCTTGCAATAGTGAAAACGAAAATGGCTGTAATTCACTATTAGGACATGCCACACACACCAGGGCATGTCCTACCTTATACTTACAATGCACCCTGCCCTAGGGCCTACTTTAGGGGTGACCAACATGCAGTAAAGGGAAGGTTTAGGGACTGGTAAGTGGGTGCACTCACCAAGTCGACATGGCAGCCCTAGGCTGCACACAGGCTCTGCAATGGCAGGCCTGAGACACACTTTACAAGCTGCTTCTGTGGGTGGCACAACCCGTGCTGCAAGCCCACCAGCAGCATTGGATTTACAAGCCCTGGGCACACTCAGTGCACGGTACTAGGGACTGACAAGTAAACCAATCATCCAATCATGGAGTCACTAATACATACATCAATTCACGATAGGGAGCACTTGCACTTTAGCACTGATTAGCAGCGGCAAAGTGCCCATGAGCATCTAGTCCAGCTAAAACATATCGGCAACAGTGGAGGCATTACGAAAAAATGGAAGGGAGACCCACGCCAAGGTTGCCAGGTCTAACACGTGTCCCCTCCAGCTGAAATGTGGGGAGAACTATCCTACCCCTAGGGAGTTCTCATCACTAAGGCGGAAAAATCTGGACAGTTCATCAGCATTGGCGTGTTCTGTACCAGGGCGGTGTTCCACCGTAAAGTCCATCCCCTGTAGGGAAATGGACCACCTCAACAGCTTTGGATTCTCACCCCTCATCTGCATCAACCATCTGAGGGGCCTGTGGTCTGTCTGAACCCGGAAGTGAGTCCCAAACAGGTATGGTCTCAGCTTCTTCAGTGCCCAGACCACAGCAAATGCCTCCCGCTCAATAGCACTCCATCTCTGTTCCCGGGAAGTAACCTCCTACTGAGGAAGGCTACAGGTTGGTCTAGGCCCTCCTCATTGATCTGTGATAGAACAGCCCCTACACCATGCTCTGAAGCGTCCGTCTGAACAATGAACTCATTGGAGAAGTTGGGTGCCTGGAGCACAGGCGCCGTGCACATGGCAGTCTTCAAGGTGTCAAAAGCTTTCTGACAGGCGTCAGTCCAAATCACTTTCCTGGGCTGCTTCTTGGAAGTCAGCTCTGTCAAGGGGGCAACAATGCTGCCATACCCCTTGACGAATCTCCGGTAATACCCGGTGAGTCCTAGGAAGGCTCTCACCTCTGTCTGGGTCTTGGGGGCTCCCAAGCCAGAATGGTATCAATTTTCGGTTGGAGGGGCGCCACCTGGCCGCTCCCAACCTGGTGTCCCAAGTACACCACAGAACCCTGCCCAATCTGGCACTTACTCGCCTTGATTGTGAGGCCTGCCCTCCGCAGCGCCATCAACACTTCCCAGAGGTGACGCAGATGTTCTTCCCAACTGGCACTGAACACTGCGATGTCATCCAGGTAGGCGGCACTGAAATCCTCCAGTCCAACCAACACCTGGTTGACCAACCTCTGAAAGGTGGCAGGGGCATTCTTCATCCCAAAGGGCATCACCCGGAACTGGTAGTGCCCATCTGGTGTGGAGAATGCTGACCTCTCTTTGCCCCATCAGTCAAGGCGATCTGCCAGTACCCAGACGTTAAGTCAAACGTGCTGAGGTACCGCGCAGCCCCTAACCGATCTATGAGCTCATCAGCTCTGGGGATGGGGTGGGCGTCAGTCCTGGCGACGGAATTGAGTCCCCTGTAGTCCACACAGAACCGGAGTTCTGGTGTGGCACCAGGCGCGGCAGCCTTTGGAACCAAGACCACTGGGCTGGCCCAAGGGCTGTTAGAGGACTCAATCACCCCTAGCGCAAACATCTTGGAGACCTCCTCCTTGATGCAGGCTCTGACCCTGTCAGTCACCCTGTAAGCCTTGTGCTTCACAGGAAGACTATCCCCAGTGTCCACATCATGGACGCACCAGTTAGTGACACTGGGAACCAGGGAGAACAGGTCAGGAAACTGCCCCAACAGTTGGCGACAGTCACCCTGCTGCTCAGGTGTCAGGGAGGTAGAGAGGTTTACCCCCTCCACTGATCCATCTTGCTCTCGGGCTGACAGGAGGTCAGGAAGAGGCTCGGTCTCCTTCTCCATTCCATCAACTGTAGCTAAGAGCATGCCCACTTGGGACCTCTCCAAGTGGGGCTTCAGGCGGTTCACATGCAGGACCCGCAAGGGGTTCCTGGGAGACTGCAAGTCCACCAAATAGGTAACTGGACTCTTGCGCTCCACCACCGTAAAAGGGCCGGTCCACCTGTCCTGGAGCGCACAAGGCTCCACAGGGGCCATGACCCACACTTTCTGACCAGGCTGAAGCTCTACCAGAGTGGCATTCTGGTCGTACCACCGCTTCATCTCCTCCTGGCTGGCTTCCAGATTTGCCTCAGCAAGTTCTCTGAAACGCCTAGTCTGGTTCCTGAAGGCCAGCATGTAACTGTATACATCCTGGGGAGGTTTCCTGGGAGATTGCTCCCAGCCTTCCTTGACCAAACTCAGAGGTCCTCGCACCGGGTGTCCATAGAGGAGCTCAAAGGGACTGAACCCTAGAGACTTCTGTGGCACCTCCCGGTATGCAAACAACAGGCATGGTAAGAGGACGTCCCATTTACGCCTCATGGGTTCTTCCAGACCCATAATCATGCTCCTTGAGGGTCCGGTTGAATCTCTCAACCAGCCCATTTCCTTGAGGGTGGTAAGGAGTGGTGAACTTGTAAGTTACACCGCACTCCTGCCACAGGGACTTCATGTACTTGGACACGAAGTTGGTACCTCTGTCAGACACCACCTCTTGAGGGAATCCCACACGTGAGAAAATTCCCATCAGTGCCCGTCCCACTACGGGGGCCGTCACTGTCCTCAGAGGGATGGCTTCAGGGTACCGGGTGGCATGGTCCACCAAGACCAGGATAAACCTGTTGCCCATGGCTGTCTTGGGGTCCAGTGGCCCCACAATGTCAATACCCACCCGTTCAAAGGGGGTGCTGACCACAGGGAATGGCTGGAGAAGGCCTTGTGCTTCCTCCCACTCTTTCCACTTGCCTGGCAAGTCTGACATGTCCTGCAGTGAGTGGCGGCACTCCTGCGCATCTGGGGCCAATAGAAATGGGTAACAAGCCTGTCAAAGGTCTTGTCCTGCCCCAGATGTCCTGCTAACGGTACATCATGAGCCAACCCCAGTAGGAAGGCTCTGAAGCGCTGGGGTACCACCAGCACACGGGCTGACCCAGGCTCAGCAACCTTAGGCTCTGAATACAGGAGACCATTCTCCCAGTAAATCCAATGTGATCCAGACTGATCACCTGCTGCCTGGTCTGTGGCCTGTTGCCTCAGACCCACGAGAGAGGGGCATGCGTTCTGCTCCTCGCAGAATTCTTCCCTGGAGGGTCCTCCTTCTTGCTGCAAATGGGTCAGCTCAGGTAGGTCCCCCAGTTCAGCTACCTGTTCCCCTGTAGGCTCCAGGGCATCCCCCTCAGGGTCTGCCTCCTCCTGGACCGTGGAACTTCGGGGCCGGTTTCCCGCGCCCCCTGCCTCCTCTCTCTCTGGCAGGCACCTGGGCCTCCTCTCAGGCTCCAGGTCCTCTTGAACACCTTTAGCTGCCATTGACCGGGTGGTCACACATGCCCAATCAGGCAAGCCCAACATTTCTAAATGCGCACTCCGCTCCACCTTAGCCCAAGGTGATCTCTCCAAATCGTTCCCTAACAAACAGTCAACAGGTATGGCTGGCCTCACAGCTACTTGAAGAGTACCCGAGACCCCCCCCATTCAAAGGGAACCTGAGCCACCTTGCAGTGACTCTCTGTGTTGTCAGCGGCAACAACCGGATAGAATGCATCAGGGATAACCTGCTCCTTAGACACCAGGTGACACTTGACAGCTGTCACACTGGCTCCTGTGTCTCTCAGAGCCTCCACCCTATGGCCATTGATGGTCACCCACTGCCTGTATTTCTTAGTGTTCTCAGGCAGCGGGGTCCTAGGGACCATCTCAGAGTCTCCTAATGAGACAAGGGAAAACACTGTGGATCCCCCACCTTGGGCACCCAACTCCTCCCCCAGGGCTACACTAGCCAACTGCCGGGGACTGCACCAGTGGGTGCTGGTTTTCCATGCAAAGGGCAACGAGGATCGCTTGCCTTGTGGCCAGGGGCGCCACACTTGTAACATACCAGTGGTCCCTGGTGAACAGGGGGCCTGTCAGGGCCACTGGCTTCTTCTCAGGGGAGGCTGGGAACCTTTCCCTTGGTTCCCTTGGGGTCTACTTTGGGGCCCTTTATGGAACTCCTGTTTACCCTTGTCCCCCCACTCTTCTGCTGGGGACCCTGCCCACCCTTGGTGGAGTCTCCCACGTGACCCTTGTGGACCCGGGTACTCACCCAGCGGTCCGCCTCCTCAGCAAGCTGCCTAGGGTTAGTCAGCTTACTATCAATCAGGTGCTGGCGTAGCTCAGGAAAGCAATTACTGGACAAGTGCTCCCATGAAATCAAATCAAAGAGCGCCTGAAAATCAGTCGCTTTGCTACCCTTTACCCAACCATCCAAGGCTCTGCAAAAGAAGGTCACATATTCAACCCAGGTACTGCTTTCAATCCTACTACAGTTCCTGAACCTTTGCCTATAAAGCTCAGGGGTCAAACCATACCTAGTCATTAAGGCATCCTTCATGTGGCTGTACGAATTATAGACTTCAGAGGGCAAATCCAACAAGGTATCCCGCCCTTCACTGAGGAACCGTCCCCACAACCCCGCTCCCCAATCCTTCTCAGGGACCCGGTGGGAAGACATGGCTACCTCATAGGCTTTGAACCACTGCCCAATGTCATCATTTTTAAAAACTCCTTCACCACATCTTTGGGAATATACACCCTAGCTTCCACAGGCACAGGCGGTACACTGCCACCAGAGGGAGTAATCTCTAAGCTTTTGGCCTTCAATTCCAACTCCCTCAAAACTTTCTCATGTTCAAACTGCATTTTCTTTTCCTCTAGGGCTAATTTCCTAGTTTGCATTTCGAATTCTAACTGCCCATTCAGCTTGAGCTTGGTCAGCTCCATTTCGTGCATCCTACTCTCTTTCCTGTCCTCCAACTCCTCTGGAGACAGTCCTCTGGCAGAAACACTGCTACCTACTGGGGAAGGTGGTCTTCCAGCCCCTAGACCCAATAGCCCCTCCAGCTGCCCTTCTGCATTCTCTGCCCCTCCACAGGGGCACTCCTTGATTCGACCCAGGCCCTCAGCGCCTTTTGGAGGTCCTCCTTCCTGGAGAGCCCGGTCATGGACACTTTAAACTTTTGCAGAATTGCCTGAGCTGCTTGAGGGTGTAGCATTCTAGCCTCTCTTCTTCCCAATCACACTCAACAGAGGCTACTGATGCTGGTTTCTCCATAGTGATTAAACTTGGCAGTTGCAAAAATAGGAAATCCCAGAAAAATGCTATTAAAGTATGTGGTTGCGTTTTGGTCTGCACTCACTAAGTAGTGTTCACCAATCAATGTACATGAGTCACAAATGCAAGTCCAGAATCCTCACCGCTGACCACCAATGTTAGATTTGGGGGTCTCTAGTTGGCAGAGGTAGGTACCTTTGTCCAAATAGGGACCCTTGAGTCTAGTCAGGGAAAGTAGGTACACTCCCGAAATAACCCCTGCTCACCCTCTTGGTAGCTAGGCACGAGCAGACAGGCTTAGTTCAGAGGCAGTGTGTAAAGCATTTGTGAACACATACAGTAATCAAGTGACAACACTACAAATGGACACCACACAGGTTATATATTTATAAAAATAGGTATACTTTATATAGATTTATCACAAGACCATAAACGACAAAAATAATCCACAATACTGTCAAGAGTGCTTAGTTCTGATCAAAAGGCTTAATTCAAGGTTCTGTGCGAGTCGGTAGCCTCCTCCGGCTACGGCGATGTCGAGAACAAACAGAGTCTAACAAATCCAGCTGACCGCGTCGAGACGGGCCAACACAGCGTAGACAGACTCGGTCACAGTACCTTTACTTGAAGCGGCAGGCACGGGCGTGCGAGCCGGATGGCTGTTCGCTGCGGTCGCGATGCAAAAATGGAAGCGTTGCAGGACGCGTTGTCCCTCGATGCGGTGCAGGCAGCGGCTCGTTGACGTCGTCGAGACGGAGTCGGTGAGACCAGGGCCGTGCGTTGCAGGGCGAGACGGTGCTTCGATGCGGTGCTGGCAGGTTGTGGTGCGGCGATGGAGCCGGATTCAGGAGCTGGCGTCGATCAGTCCGGGACAGCGGTGCGAGTCGGGCGGTGCGTCGCAAAGCGTGCGAGCGGTGCCCAACTCCGGTGCGGTCACAGGACTCGAACTCAGCAGCAGTGACTGTGTCGGTCGGACCAGTTCGATTTGGCATAGCGAAGCGTTGCAGGACGCGTTGTCCCTCGATGCGGTGCAGGCAGCGGCTCATTGACGGAGTCGGTGAGACCAGGGCCGTGCGTTGCAGGGCGAGACGGTGCTTCGATGCGGTGCTTACAGGACACCGGGTCGGTCATGAGAGTCGGTCACAGCTCCCTACCTCTGTAGCCACTGAAACAGAGTTTCCAGCAGCAATTCACAAAGAGGGTGAAGTCCAATGGTCCTGGGACTTCAGGCAGGGGGCAAGCTCTCTTCCAAGCCCTTGGAGATCCTTTACAAGTTGATGAAAGTCACAGCAAAGCAAAAGTTCCTTTCTCCTTTCTTTGGCAGTCAGGCAAACCACTGCAGGCCAATCCCCCAAGCAGCACTTCAGGCTTAGGGATAGTCTCTCCTCAGTTTCTTCTTGGTTCCACTCCTCAGCAAAGGTTTCTTCTTGTTCCCAAAAGTGATCTAATTTCCTAGGGCTCTGGGTCCCCTTTTATACACAGTTTCTCTTTGTTCTCTGAAGGCAGAGAGGCCTCTGCTCAGCCCAAAACCAGTTCTGGTCAGTCCTGGAGCACTTTGTTTTTCTGACTCCTTCTTTCCTTTCAGAATGTGGGGCAGAGTGCTCAGCCGCCCGGCAGGAGGTGGAGCCAGCATTGTGGAAGGCAGGCACAGCCCTATTCAGACCCAGGTGCAACTCCTCCCTCCACTCTGGATGCAGATCTTTCTATTCAGCCCTGTGCTGACTCACCCTGTCTCCTGTAGCCACCCCCAGCCCCTGTCACTCAATCTCCAGACAAGGAATACACAACCTAGCAGAGGCAGGCTTGGATAGTTAGGCAAGAAAATACCCACCTTCTAAAAGTGGTATTTTCAAACACAGAATGTTAAAACCAACTTCACTAAAAGATGTATTTTATCATCCTGAGTTCAGGCATACTAAATTCGTTTTTCTACCATGTTACCTGGGTCAGTTCTGACTATAAGGTGTAATAGTCAGTCTGCCCATTCTGGCCTATGGGGAGCAGGTAGCCTTGCAATATTAAAAACGAAAATGGCTGTAATTCACTATTAGGACATGCCACACACACCAGGGCATGTCCTACCTTATACTTACAATGCACCCTGCCCTAGGGCCTACTTTAGGGGTGACCAACATGCAGTAAAGGGAAGGTTTAGGGACTGGTAAGTGGGTGCACTCACCAAGTCGACATGGCAGCCCTAGGCTGCACACAGGCTCTGCAATGGCAGGCCTGAGACACACTTTACAAGCTGCTTCTGTGGGTGGCACAACCTGTGCTGCAAGCCCACCAGCAGCATTGGATTTACAAGCCCTGGGCACACTCAGTGCACGGTACTAGGGACTGACAAGTAAACCAATCATCCAATCATGGAGTCACTAATACATACATCAATTCACGATAGGGAGCACTTGCACTTTGGCACTGATTAGCAGCGGCAAAGTGCCCATGAGCATCTAGTCCAGCAAAAACATATCGGCAACAGTGGAGGCATTACGAAAAATGGAAGGCAGACCCACGCCAATGATGCCAGGTCTAACACACATTATTTAAAGCACTGCCTGCTACGCATATTAGCACATTGTATCAATGCCAACCTCGTCTTTATTTAGAGTGTTTCTGCTGAGCTACTCTCCAACTATGTTGAGCTTCTAGCATTTGTGTATTCATGATGTCGACCATGTGTATTAGTCTGACTACCTATGATGAGCAATTATCGCGAGGCTTAGCCATGTGTTATAATTTTGTACTTTATATTACCACCTGTTACTGCACAATATATTGCCTTTCTAAATAAGCACATCACAACACTTTTACGGAGTTTCTTTAAATTATATTGCACAACTGCTAACCAAGCTAAAAATATATTTTTTTAAATTATTAATCACAAAGGCAAAACAATTGCATTTACAATTTATCCTCTTTTTGACTGAATCTACCTTCTTTCAGTTCCTATTGGAAACAGGTAATAAAAGTAGGGGTAAAACTGGGAAACTACACATTTCTGAAAAGTAGACAACATTCTAAATTCAGCAAGGGTTCACTTATGTTGAACACTTAGGGGCCGATTACGAGTCTGGTGGTCCATGGACCACCAGACTCGTGGGGGCGCTGTGCCGGTGGTTTCCCGACCGCCCTATTACGATTAGAACGGTCAGACCGCCATTGCCCTGCCGCAGCTGCCAGGGAACTGCTGTTCCCTGGCGGTGTTGCTGTGGTCAGGAGGACGCAATATGCTTGGCTGGACTGCCAAGCATATTTTGAGTTTTCTCTCTGCCAGTGGTGTCATGGAGGTTTCTACTCCATGAACACTGTGGCAGAGAGGAAACAAAGGGGGCCCTGCAGGGCCCACTGTGCCTCCTCTGCATATGGATGCACACAGAGGGGCACAACATGTGCCCCTCTGTGTGCATGTACTTCAGTTCCTGCACAGCATTGACTTTCCAGTCCATGCCATACAGGAACTGTTTTTGGTGTTCCCATTGCGGTGACCATTTTCTTAGGCCCTGCCGTGGGAACACCAAAAACCAGCCTGCCATTCAGGAGGAAACTCCTAATCTGGCAGGCAGTCTGACCACATCTTTGGCAGTGCGGCAGCGGGGCGGACTGGGCGCCGCATCACCAAAGTCGTAATCAGGCCCGTATTGTTTTCCCATAGAAACTAATTGTGCATATAAAAAATAATGAAAATAAGAAAGAAAAAAATGGAAAGTGACAACGTTTTCCTATGCAATGTTTTTGCCCCAAAAACTGACTCATACAAGTAATGTATCACTACATCCATCAGACTTTTCTGGTTGCAGAAATATTTAGTGTTTGTTGATTGTTCAAAAACAAGTCATACCCAGAGCCACCAACTGAGCTGCATCTCATAATGATATTTCATTGTATACCGAACATGCATCATTTCATAGGCAAAAATGTAATAGAGAAAAAAAGGTATTTTGGAAACCTAGGCATTTTTCACTCCTGCGGAGGCCTATCATTTTATGTGCTGAGTCTCCGCCCCGACTGCAGAGTCTCCACACTCATAAACTTACTGTTAAATTGCAGTTTTGTGAATACTGAGAATGAGTAATCGTGTAAGTTTACCTTTCTGAACCAGGACGATTATGCTTACCGGCCATAAAAGTCAGTGATCAAATAGCACATCGCTGACAAAGTTGCTTGTGCAGCTATGAGATACTTAGGTGTCCAGATATCACAATTTACGAAGGTCAAATCCCGTTTCAGATTCACAGCATCAGGAGTTATGAGGAATGGTGGAATTTTGTCCTCTAAAATTGATTAAACTCATAGATACACCTGCATGGCAGAATTTGAAGTGCACTTAAAACTGATCGCTGGGGTGTGTTACGGGCACCCTGTTATATGTTTATGTTCAAAGTGTGCTAAACTCCCACAATGCCTCAAACTTGTGGGTATTCGCTAAACATTTTGCAACTTAAAAACAGACAAATATTCATACATGTCAAGGTCAGTAGTAAATACATTTTCAGTGTGGGAAGGAATATGGAACCAACCCCAAAATGGTGGTGATGTAAGAGAAGTTGGTTATTTAAGAGGCAAAATGTTTCTTCAATAGAGGAGTAAAAAGTAAACTGTAGTAGTCAGTCAGTAAATTATTTTTTATTCAGTTCTCATTTTGAGCCATAAAAGATTAGCTTAATAAAAATTGCAATAAATATAAATAATTTAAAACCACACATTTAAAATATACATATATATTCACATACACAGAAAAGGTAAGTTCATTCAGTAGTTAAAAGCGATTTCCTTAACATAACTGCTTGCCGGATCAAACTAATAATCGATAAACAGATGGGTAGGCAATCTAATTGTTGCAAATAAATGAATGCTGGTCTGCATTGTACAAAGTTCAGTTTTATCAACAGTGGTTTCAAATAACCCGTTCATGGGGACTGTTGGACATGGCCCTCTCTACAGGGTCACCCCCAAACCTTTTGCCTTCCTCCTCCTACTTTTTGCTGAATTCTTTTTTGTTGACCTTAGGACTCTGCGCACTCTACCCCTGCTACCCAGTGCTAAAGTGTTTGTGCTCACTCCCCTTAAACATGGTTACATTGCCTTATACACTATTGGCATATTTAATTTACTTGTAAGTCCCTAGTAGAATGGTATACTATATGCCCAGGGCCTGTAAATTAAATGCTACTAGTGGGCCTGCAGCACTTATTGTGCCGCCCACTTGAGTAGCACTTTAAAACCTGTCCCTGGCCTGCCACTGCAGCCTAAATGCAGTTTTAAACTGGGATGTTGGCTTGTTATTTAAACCCCCTTGCCAAGCCTTAAACTCCACATTTATTTCATATAAGTCACCCCTAAGGTAGGCCCTAGGTAGCCCATTGGGTAGGGTGCTCTGTAATTTAAAGGTTGGATATGTACTTTTAAGTTTTTCATGTGTCCTGGTAGTGAAAAACTCCTAATTTTTTTCCCCACTACTGTGAGGCCTATCTCTCCAATAGGATAATATTCGGAAATCCTTATTACATTTAATTAGCTGTAATTTACAATTGTTAGCTCGTAGCTATGTCATGTTGTTGTGAAGAGCCCAATTTAGTGGTGAAGTAGGGTTTTTGGCCACAATTTTAAAAATGCCCCTTTTAGAAAGTTTGTATTTTTCCACTTTTAACACTTTGTGCCTGTAGCCTGGCCTGGATCACATGACTGGGTGTAACTGACAGACTTTGCAAATTCCTCCCAGACAGTCACACATTAGAGGGATTAGGTGTGCCCGACCGGGCCATCTGCTGGCAGGATGGGGGGGCGGACCTGAGGACAGCCCCACATACACCTAAATAGCCTGTGCTCTGACTTCACACAAAAGGCATGATCCTGCATTGTAACTTCAGCCGGCTTGGAGCAATTGCAGGGGAGGCAGGAAATTCCATGCACTTCAAAGCCACTGTCTAGAAGCTTCTTTCACCTTCCAGAACTAGGGCACCAGTGAATAACAGAAGGACCTCGTACATCAATTCTTTAGTACACTTCTGGACCTGTGGATACTCTGCCAGGAAGAAGGACTGCTGTGCTGCTGCATGGGCTGACACTATGCTGGTCTGCTGCTCTAAAGGTACTGCTGCCCTTCTGTGCTGACCTGCTGCCCTTCTTGCCTGGGGAAGAAGAACTGGACCTGCAACTTTATCTTGAACCCAGGACTCCAGAGTGACTTAAAGGGCTAGAAAACAAATCCTTATGAAACTGCAGATCATCCAGAATGCCTCCGCCAGACTCATCCTTAACATCCCCCGCCACAGCCACATCACCGGTCACCTGAGACACCTCCACTGGCTCCTGATTAACAAAAGAATTACCTTCAAGATCCTCATGCATGCCTACAAGCCCTCCACAATGCCGGACCTTCATACCTCAACCACCGCCTCTCCTTCTACACACCCACCAGACATCTCCGCTCCGCCCAACTGGCCCTGGCCACCATCTGACGGATCTCGGCTGGAGGAAGATCCTTCTCCTTCCTCGCAGCTGAGTCCTTAACTCCCTGCCTCTACATCTCAGGCAATCACAGTCACTGCGTCAATTCAGGTAGGACCTCAAAACCTGGCTCTTTGACTGAACCGCGGATCCACTCCCCAAAACGCCTTGAGACCCTAACGGGTGAGTAGTCACGCTTTACAAGAAACCTTATTGATTCTGTTGGCCTCCTAATCTGAGCCTCAGGGACATAAAACACTCCCCAACAAGCTCCTGGACCCAGCTGCAGCGAGTTCCTGATCTACAAGTGGTGACTCTCACATCCTGGACCCTTAGTGTGGCTCATGGGCTCTTTAAATGAAGCTTTTGGGCTCTTTGCGACCACGAACAGGCCCGTTCGCACCAGAAATGTGCAGCTTGCACCGAAATTCAGCATGAGCAGCCACCAACCCGTACAGCAAGGATCAATCACCCGCGGAGGACCACCACTGTGAAGCCCCATCCACGATGCCCAGCCTGCTGTTTGTGCCACTCCAGCCACCACCCGTGACACTCTCCGTGCTCCCCGTGACCCTCTCCAACATGAACGGAACTCTTGGCACAAAAATGGAGAAGGTAAAGCTCTAGCAGGATTAATCTAGAACTATATCTGACCCATGCTCTATCGCGGTTGGCCTGAACTTTTGACTTTGACCAGGTCCAGCACGACCAGATAGCCGCGGTTGGCGCTTTCTGCTTTTAAGCGCTATTTTATTATAAATTATTTACAAAAATTCATAACTTCGTTTCTACTGATTGGATTTCTATCGTTTTGGTCTTGTTTTATTTATTAAATTTTGCTCTATTTTTCTAACTTGGTGTGCGATCCTGTTTGTGTGTTGCTTTTGCTGTTTTACTGTTCAAAGTGTTGCACAAATACTTTACATATTGCCTCTACGTTAAGCCTGCCTGCTCTGTGCAAGCTACCAAGGGGGCGAGCACAGGTTAATTTGGGGTTTACTTGTGCCTTACCCTGACAAGGATTGTGGTTGATGCTTGACCAGGGCTCACACCCCAGTCAACCAGTAACCCAATTTCTAACAGAAACATATAATATTTACAAAACAAATACAGTGCAATGTGCGTTGTTTGGAACACCCATCACGTGAAACCCTCAACCATTGATCCATCCTGGGAAAGGCCACCATTTAACGTAGTACTTTTAGGAGGAACCTGGTCAATAAAAATGTGTGATGCGAGTTTTTTATCATCTTAAGGTAAAGCTGAATACCTTCACAATATATTAAAGACAAAAGATACCTTACTGTTGATTTATTGAACTCATCCCCCCCCACCTTCTCATTACGCATTGCTTGATTAAATAAACATTTGACTTCCAATTTAGAATTCGGATCTTCTATAGTTATATTCTCACAAAATAACCTGTACAGTTTCCTAATATAATCAAGCTAAGATATATTAAAAGAATAACCAAGTGATAAACAATGCAGTCTTAATTGCTTGCCTAAGGGATGTGTCCTTTTTATTCCAGATTGAGTGCCATAGAAAAAACTGTTGCAATTGTGTAATATGCTCCAGGAAGTTCATAACTCATTTTCGATGACAAATATAGGACAAACTACTCTGAGGGACCGCAGTAGTCTGCCTGGTAGTCTGTTTATCCCCACAAACCAGCTCCATATTGACGACCAAAAGGCATTTGCTATTATATATCAAACGTATCTCTTTCAAAGGTGTAGACCCCAATTTAATAGCTAATTTGAACACAGCCGATTTAGAGAACTGTTTTCTCTTTACAGTTCTCAGATGCACCCAGTTTCTAATAGAATCTATTTGCATGCCAAGATAGGAAAAACTGGCGACTGTTAATTTGAACCCCCTTGATTGTATGTATGCGTGTGTTTCCTACGCCCTGTCCGCAGATTGTGGTATATGATTTATTGAAATTTACTTTAAGATCTCAATGATCTGTGAACTGTGTAAATCCATCTAGAAGTGAAATCAATGGATATAACTCAGAATGTCAGTCTAACTCTTCTACAGTTTCCAGTGGTGGTAAATATATTGTATGTTCCCACACTATATAGTTCTTCCACTTCTTCGAAGAGCCCTCATTTAACAGACATAATCGATGGGCCCATGTAATCCACGGGTTTATAGAAGAACTCCAGTGGGACTGTTTAAATCCTACTATGGTACGTTATTTAAGCTACTTAGTATGGACGGAGGAGTAAGAAAAGTAAACTGTAATAACGTAGGTCCAAATGGTAGGTTAAAAGAAGTTTATTCCAATAACAGAAGATGTTTACCAGCGACAGCGTCCCCAGCAGCTCAGTTCATCTCCAACTCTCCTTTCCTCCCACATTCTACAACCTACCTTCCTCATTCCCACATTCTACATGTTAAATGAATGCATGAGATGCCTATGTTAACCCTTAACTTATAACATCATGACAGCTAACCAGTGCAGAAACACTTGAATGTGGCATTTCCCTATACACAAATTTAGACTTGCTACATACATAGGCACTTGTGCATTTTACAACTCCTGGAAGTCTTTGACAGTTGGAGATTTTCAGGTCAATTCAAATTCTTCGAGAATACTGTTAAAGTTAAAAACTTGCTCCAAACATATTGGGAACCTTACAAGAAAAATATATGAGTTTCTCGGGAGCCCCATTGCACATTGGGCCGCTTGTATTTTGTAAAGTTTCACAGAGACCCCAGAGACGTTTGGAACAAATAAAACAATTGACCAATAACAACCGATGTCACCAACCAAGGACCTTGCATTCTATTTTGGCTTCTAGCAGCACCTGCTCCCACGTGGAGCATTTTTTAATCTCATATTTTCTGCTTTAGCATAGCTACCTTGCCATGGGCCCTAGTGCAAGCATGGTAACTGTTTCCCCTCACTAGGATGACATCTCAGCTTGTCAGCTGCCCCCAACACTCCTCAACTTCCTTCGACAGAGTCTGCATCCGCCATATATAAATTCACTACCACTCTCATACACACACAATTGTATTTCCACTCCCTGCAGTGCATTTCTGAAAGTCAAAGTCATAACACTGAAAAGCATTACCAAAGCCATTAGGATTGGCCCTTGTCAAGTGCATGCACACAAAGACATATGCAAGCACCCTGATCCAGCGCGATACTTGCAACGAGCATTCATACATCAGATACTCACTTGGGCCCATTCATTCATACTACGCTAGTATTTCACGCTGGTGAGTCAGTTGTACTCTTTATCAAAAATCCCTGCTACCAATTACTTTTCTGATTGAAGAGTAATGACTTACCAATGAATCCTTTGCTAATTGGGAAGTTTAAAATGAATGACATTCATTACAATTCATAATCCTGAAATAATAACTGAGTCAGGAAGTTTTAAAATGTTTATCTAAAGATTTAGCAGAGTAAAGTACAGAATTGCATGATAGTTAATCGCATATCAAGGATGAAGCATAGAATATCAATTATCGATTAATGACGGTCCCTCAGAAAGGAGAAGATAGAGACAGCAGCGCAACTATAGGTTGCTTTTATATTTACCTAAAGTGCGAGAACCAAACCAATTGGCCAAGGAGCTGGAAATAGGACCCAGGAAGGATGAAGAGCAAAGACCTCCTCCAGGTTCAGGACAGGACCGGTGACCTCTCTACCTACGACGCCTGCGTTGTTCCCCTCTCTGATACTCCGCTTCTCCTCGATTCTCCCGTGTCTTCCTTCTAATGGACTCCGCCGCCCCCTCCTCAGGACCTCTCTGGACAGCGGTTCTGTCTGCAATCGATCAGCTTGTCGGTCTGGAGCTTAATGGCTATCTAATTAGCTAATTCTATATCTATTATACCCTTCTACGCCCATGTACCTCCCATTAATGTTGCAAAAATATGGGACCACTACTTCTGATTGGACGGGGACTGGGGGTTGATCCTCACACCATATTGATTTAGTTCAATTTCCTAAAGCCCATTGTTTTAAAAATACCGCCCATCAATTTTAATACATTTGCTTTATTTCCCACCCGTCTCACGACAAAGTTTATACATTGTTCATGTACATTGTTGCTATTTAGTGAGGACATCATGGGTACAGCAGTATTGGCCATCAGGTCATGGCCTTGGACGACGTCCAGGTTGACTTCATCCTTTTCTCTTGGCAGCCATGCAGGACCCATGCGCAGTATCATTGTCTCTCGAGTTTCAGTTCACCAAACCCCAGGCCCAATTTACGAACTAATAAAAGTCAAAGTAGAAAATATTAAAATCACCAATAAAATGTTTCACTGTATACCCACTTTTTCTACTCTATTCCCATTTACTTATAAATTCTATCCCGCATTAATAGCGTTAAGAAAACGACAATTTAATTACAACACAAGAGCAAGCTGTAGCACGTGAAAACATTAAGCAGCCATTTTAATACACGCTGCGCAGTAGCAGGATTTTCCCACCAAGCAAAGAAAGACGTCACACCACGTGATATGGTTGAGACATGCGCAGTAAAGTTCCCGCGTTTTAGCGGCCATTTTAGAACAGACAAGCGTTATTTGTTAGTTTAAACACATAGGCAAGCTTCCTTGCTACTTATGTTTGTGTATGCAAGAGTTAGTATGAACAATACAAAGTTTAATAAATTAATACTGTGAGGAGATTGCCTCCGAGCAAGTCTCATTTGTGAGTCCTTGCTCCATCAATCCCCTCTCTGATGGCGTTTCTGAGCCATCAAATACTACCCACAACCAGATGCCAACTTTTAGCATAAAATAGTTTCATTTTCATTTTTACACTTTCTATTTTTCACATCCCCTTTCAGTTTCTTGTATAATTCACTTCTCAAATCTTCAAGTTCTATTTCGTCAGACTTTCGTTTCTTTCTTTTTCCTGTCACATTATACGATTCATTCTTTCTACAACATTTGCACCATATTATTATTGCTAATACTATTATTGCTATCCCTGCTAAGGGTACTAATATTTTACCTATAAGTCCTCTCCCTATATTAGCAAACCAGGTACCAATTGACGCAATACTATTTGCCAATCTTTCCCATACACTGTCAACTTCCAGTGGTTTTAGTTCCTTCTCAAGTTTTGTTATATTCTGTATATACGTTCCAATTTCTGCACTTTTGTCAGGTATATAAGTGCAACAATGTTTCGACTTCAATAATTTACAGACTCCGCCCTCTTTTGCCAATATAATGTTAAGAGCAAGTCGATTTTGCATAACCATAGATCAAATCGCAACCATTTCCGCATTAATCATTAGAAAGCCTCCAGCAGTATCCGTTGATAAATGATCAACCACTGTAGATAATTTACATATTCTTCTTGAGTTCAGAATTACTCCCACTGAAGGTATCAATGCACCAAATATATCACCTACAATTTCAGAAAAACTAGCTCTTTTGCTACGTGTTAATTCGCCATTATTTTTATTGCTCCCAGTGTTTCTTTTTACGTGGTATATTATTGGAAATACTATTCCAAAATAACAACTTCCATACCACCGTGCAGGAAGCCTAAAGTAAGCCTTATTCCCACACACATAATAGATTCCAGTAAAAACTGAATCCGTTCCTCCTTTGATTCCCCACCCTCCAAGAATTAAGAAATTATGTTCACATTCACTGGTACCGATGAAAACATGGTTATAATCAGTCTTTAATCTATGTAGACAAATTTCCCGGTGTTTACAAAATCCAGAGCCTTAGCAGCTTGAGCCTTGCCAGGTGTGTAACTACCTTCTTTCTCAGCCCAAGGTGGCAAATGAGCCTTATGCTCAGAAGCTTTCTTTTGAAAATCTTGTCTTCTATCTTCTAAAGAACATGTTAGATTGTTTCTATGTGCATGTGTTATATCTATCGATTTCATTGTTAAGAAAAATTCTCCCATAAACTGTGCATCTTGACTACTAAGCACTGGGTTCATACTCTTTCGAATCGGAACCTCAGAAAATATCACATCTATGTTTGAATAATAATACTGAAGTCTCCCTGTTCTATAGAATAAACTAGTCAATACACTACATGATATGCCATAGGTTAATGGCAAGTGATGATATGTTAAGCCTTCTGCTACTGATTCTGGTAACTTCATACAAACATAACAATTACTAACTTCCATGGTATCTACATATTGAAACAGTAATTTTGTGAAAACATTCAAACTAGTATCATTATCTGTTACTTCATGATGAAATTCTGGATGGTCTTCTGCCGTTAGTTCTACTCTATTACCTTTCAAGTTACCTATCCTTCCTTTCGTTTCATTGTTAATCTTTTTATCCATAATCATAAGGTAAGGAATTGCTACGATCAGAACTAACCATACTACAAGTACCACTACTAAACTGCATATGCATATAGCACATCATCTTTTACAACATTTCCATTTTGGTCTCCCAGAAACTCTATCGTCGGACATTTTGACAAGGAAGATTGCTCTTCTTATCTATTTTCAGTTTTCTTTATACCACTATTTCACGTTATCAAGGTGGTCTTGTTTCTTTTTCATAGATCAGTTCCGCACTGGTTCCTTCGTCACCACTTTCATTTGATTCTGAGCTCTCATAGTCTTCGAGAATAATATAAGTCCAATCAGGACCTTTAAACTTATTGTTAATAAGTTTCAGTCTTTTGCTTCTCTGTTTCTTAGTTCTGCTTTCTTGTCCCGTTTGGCTTGTTACTTCATTTACTTGTTCTGGATCTTCACTTCTGGTTGTTATGTGGTATTTTAATCTTTTAATGACACTAGGCCAATGATCACCTTTTCTTGTTTTCTTTGTTTGCACTGTCTCTTTACTTTCTTCTTCAGAAATTCTTTTATTTTCAGGTTGTCTCACAATCTTGTTTTCAACAATTACAGTCTCTTTGATCTGTTCTTTTTTAGGTCTGATTGGTTTCTCTTCAGCAACTCCACTGTGAGTTTCTAATAACTGTCCTTGTTCAGGATTTTCGTCTTCATGTTCAATATTTTCGAGATCTTCTGTTTGAATGTATTTCCCTTGATCTAACTGGTTCTGATCAGGGCTTATTGCACTTTGTACTTCTGCAGCCTGACCGCGTTCTTCTAGACCTGTCTGTCCCTGCTCAAAATCTGTTGGTTTGTCATTATTTTGAGCCCAGTTTCCTTTCCCTATCTGGTCCTGCTCAGGTTCTCTTATTATGTCTTCTTCTTCCTGAGCTGCTTCTTCTTCACCTATCTGATCTTCTTCAATTTCTTCTAAATTTGCTTGACTTCTTGTTCTATGGTAAACTTCAGGAATTTCCACCACTGGTATCCAGTCCTGACTTGTGCTCGGTTGTTCTTCTTCAGCTTCCCTCGAATCTTTTTCTCGAGATTCTTCAGCTGGGCAACCTTCAGCTTCCTCAGTGTTCGGTACTGTCTGAGGATTTTCTTCTTCAGGGTCTGGTACTCTTTTGGTGTGACTTACATGAATCCAATTAGGAAATCCTGCACACTTTACTGCTGTGTTTGTAACCAGTATGACCTGACATACTGACCTGACCTGACCTGATAGACACGTTTCTCTGGTGTGATTCTTCACTACCGCCCAGTCACCGGGATTCAGATCATGTTCTTGTTCAGGCTGCCTGGAAACTGCGTCTTCTCCAACCTGGTGAGAGACAGAGCGCACTAGGTCAGCCAATCCTTTGCAATAATCCAGAACCATATCATCAGATATATTCAGCAGTTTATTTGTGGGAACATGTGCTTGTCTCATTGCTCTTCCCATCATTATCTCGTGTGGACTCAATCCGGTATTTCTATCAGGAATGCTTCTGAGTCCCATTAAAACAAGTGGCAATGCATCCGGCCAATCTAATGATGTTGATGCACACATTTTTCCCAGTCTGGATTTTATTGTGCCATTCAATCGATATGCACAGTGCATTTTTTGCTAAATTTGGAATGCTTCACAGATTATCTTAATCACTTCACTGTTAAAGTGCTTTCCTCTATCTGATTCCAAAGTTACTGGGAAACCAAATCTAGGAATGAGTTCTCGTAGCAACAGCTTTGCGACTGTAATACTGTCATTCCTCCTGGTAGGGTAAGCCTCCACCCACTTTGAAAACAGACACACTATGACAAGTACATATTTCAGCCCTCTGCATGGTGGTAACTGAATGAAATCAAATTGCAATCTTATAAATGGACCCTCTGCCTTTCCAATTTTTCCAAACCCAATTATTGTTTTTCTTCCAGGATTATGCATTTGGCAGGTCAAACATCTCTGGCAAAGACTCTCTGCTACGGCCCTGAACCTTGGATTGTACCAATTTTGTCTGAAGAGCCTTATCATTGCATCTCTCCCTATGTGTGTGTCTCCATGATACATCCTGGCCATTTGTGAGAGCAGACAGTCAGGCATGATTGGTCTGCCATCGGCACAAATCCATACATCATCGTCCGCCCTTTGGGAACATCCCATTTTAATCCATGTATTCTTTTCACTCTCATCAGCATCATCTTGCATTCGTTTTACATCATTCCACGTTTCAGGTGGCGCATACAGCATAAGCTGGCAGCTGATTCCCATCCTTTCCACCGTTTTATTGACTGACAATCTATTTTTGGCACAATGTTGAGCCACAAGATCTGCGTATCTGTTGCCGACTACCACCCAGTCATCTCCTGACTGGTGTGCGGCACATTTCACCACAGCCAATTCTTTTGGTGATTGTATTGCTTCCAGCAGTTCCCTTACGAACTGTCCATTTTTAATTGGGGATCCTGAAGAAGTCATGAAATCCCTCTGCATCCATAGTTGGCCAAAATCATGCACAACCCCGTAACCATATTGGCTATCTGTAAATATAGTTACTTTTTGATTCCTCTCAATTTTGTAAGCTTTCATTAAAGCAATCAATTCAGCTACTTGTGCAGATTTTACTCCTGGTAAATAGGATGCTTCGACTATTCCAGTTAATTCACATACTGCATATGCTGCAGTTAGTTTACCATCTTCATGCCTTTGGCATGAACCATCAACAAACAGCTCCCTGTCTGGCTTCCTATGGGGCAATTCCTGAATATCAGGACGTGGTTTCGTGCATAACTCTGTGACTTGTAAACAATCATGTTCTTCTTCGTCATCTTTAACTTCCTCATGGTATGGGTCTGGTAGTAAGGTAGCAGGATTTACTATTGTGCACCTTACAATGGTCACATTCTCAGCACCTAAAATTATTCTCTCATACTTAGTCAGCCGACTAGGAGTAAGATGCTGAGTTCGGGTTCTTATCAATAGAATCACAACCGCATATGGAACAAACACCTTTACAGGGTGTCCCATTACAATTGACTCACTTTGTTCAATGCTCACACAGGTAGCCGCCACTGCTTTTAAGCAGCCTGGCAACGCGGCTGCCACTGGGTCCAATGTAGCAGAAAAATATGCTATAGGACGTCTATCCAAACCATGTCTTTGAGTTAGGACTGAAAGTGCACAATTTTCTCTTTCATGACAGAATAATGCAAATTTTCTCTTATAATCGGGCATGCCTAAAGCAGGTGCTGCACACAAAGCATTTCTCAATTTTACAAAAGCTCCTACGCTCTCATCATCCCACTCAACTGGGTCCTTTGCCTTCTTTTTCGTCATTTGAATTAAGGGCTTTGCTAACAGAGAAAATCCTAGTATCCACTGTCGACAATAACCTACTATTCCAAGGAACATTCTCACTTCCCGTTGGGTGATAGGCATTTGCATTTTCTTGATCAATTTTACTCTTTCAGAGGTTATCCTTCTTTTTCCCCTCTCAATTTGGTGTCCTAGATACTTAACTGTTGTTGTACAAAACTGCAGTTTTTCAGGTGAGACTTTATGCCCTTCTTCAGCTAAATGATTCAATAGTGCAATGGAGTCAACAACACAGTCTTCTCTGGTGTTAGATGCCACTAGAAAGTCGTCTGTATACTGCACTAAAACTGAGCTTCCTGGCATCACTAGTTTCTCTAAGCACTTTTTCAATATCTGATTGAAAATGGAAGGACTTTCCGTGTACCCCTGAGGAACACGATTCCATACATAGACCTTATTCTCAAATTTAAATGAGAAAAGATACTGGCTGTCTGGATGCAAGGGTATCGAAAAGAATGCTTGGCATAAATCAATCACAGTAAACCATCCTGCACTCCAAGGAATCTGGTATAGAATTACTGCAGGATTTGGCACTATAGGACAACAAGGTTCCACAATCTTATTTATTTTTCGCAGGTCTTGAACAATCCTATATTTTCCACTCGGTTTCTTCAGACCCATTATTGGTGAGTTACAAGGGCTACTCATCACCTCTTTTAATATTCCCTGTTTTACCATTCGGTTGATTTCTTCAATGACTCCTGTTTTTACTTCTGCACTCATTTTGTATTGTCTGGTATTTGGGAAAATTACACCTTCCTTTACTGTAATTTTAACTGGGTCTATTTTGGCCATAAGTCCTACTTCCTTTCCCGTGAAATCCCATACTATGGGATTTACTGTAGTTTTTAATTCTTCTGGCAACTCGTCTTTTGTTATGAAGGAGAACATCTCATCTACCTCTGTACCTTGCTTTGCAATCATGAATTTGTATACATGGTCTTCGTCTGGGGTCTGAATTGCCACACCATCCGGCGTGCAGAAAATTGTGCAGTTCATTTTACACAACAAATCTCTGCCCAATAAGTTTACTGGACTAGAATCACACACTACAAATTGATGCATTTCTCTAAAATTTCCAATTCTAACTTCCATTGGTTCGGTAAGAGGTGTTCTAATCTTTCGATTAGCTACCCCCACTACTTGGATAGCTTCTCCAGAGAGAGGAAGGTCTGGGATGTCTGCTGTTCTCACAGTAGTCCTGGTAGCACCAGTGTCCAAAAGGAAAGTAATATCATTACCCTTCACATTCCCTTCAACATATGGACCTGACTGATCTACCGGTAAGGACGCGCCAAGTACGCACTCCTTCTCCCCCTCTCTTAGGCACCGTCATTGGCTATAGGAACAGAAGTCATCCTGTAAAAGAAATTGTGAGGTTACATAATCATTCTTACCACTTCCTCCTTGATATCTGACGTCTGTACCGTGCTTTGCTCTGCTTACATTACCCTGTATAGGTGCAGGTGGCAACTGACTCTGAGGATTTACACCCTGCTGTGAGTCATTCTGCGTCTGTGGATTTAAATTTTGATTTGGGCCATTATTATTCCGAATCTTTTTACATTCATCCTTCCAATGCCCCAATTTTCCGCATCCATGACAAGGAAATTTCTTTTAGCCTCTTCTCTGCTCATTCGTCCTCTCACTTTTCCACCATTCCCAGTGTCACCATTCGTTCCAGAATCCTTTCCCTGATTTTCACTTGGATTATCCAAATTAATTCCCTGTTTCTCGGCCATTTTTACCTGAGCCCACATTACTTTCTCCTGCAATTTCTTGTGCCTGTCCTCAATGTCATCTCCACAATATTTTGCATATTTCAGGATTTCATCGATTGGCTTCCCTTGCCAACACAACATGTGCTGCTTAATCATCTGACAAATCTCTGGCTTCAGACCATAAACAAATCGGTAAACAAACTGACTCATGTTTTTGTCTCCAATATCCTCAAATCCACTATACTGTTTGAATACCTGTAATAAACGTTCATAGTAGGCGTGTACCGATTCACTGGCCTCTTGGGTAGTTCTGTCTATTTTCACCCAATCTGTTTCTTTTGGTGGTATTTTCCCTTTCAGGTAAGTTATTACCTGCTGATACTTTTTCATTACATCACTTGACGGGGCACCTGTCTTTGGATCTCTGGGATACTCTTCACTTGGCCAATCGACTGTGATTTTACAATCTGTCCATAAATCGGCAGGTACCACTATGTCAAACAAACCATCCAAGTCCTTCAACAATACCTTTGACACTTTCACAAACCTCTCAACCTGCTTGTACCATTCAATTGGCTTTTCTCTTAACTTTGGGAAATCATTCGTAAAGGATAGAATATCCTGTCTGCTCCATGGGACATGTACATATCCCCCTACTGGAACTTCTCTCATCGGGTACATTTGATCTGCTTTCCCTGTTTCTTTCATTAGATATTCCGAAGTTGTTCTACTATATCGTGCCTCTTCCTTTTTCTTTGTCCATCTAACTTTCCATTTATCTAGGTCTCCCCATTTCTGTAAGACTGTCATTAATTCTTTTATTTGTAATTTTCTTCCAGAGGCATTCATGTTTTCTAAATATTTGTCTGTAAAATCTGCTCTATAGGATTTCTGTAGCACTTTTGACTTCCCTATTTCAATTCCCATCTTCAGAGCTAAATCTGATAATTTTTCATGGAATATCTTTACATTTCTTGTGATACTTCTGCACACGAACAACAGTTCTTCTTCATCGTAAGTATTTAGGCGATCTACCCCTACATTTCCTGCTATTATTTCTTCTCATTCGACCTTTAATTTATAAATGTCCATGATCTTTGGGGGTGAACTCTGTCTATCTGATCCTTGTGCCCACCTTTCTAAGTCTTCTGCTGTAACTACTGTGGCACTTTTGGTTCCTGATGAGGTTATTATGTTTACATCTTTCGAGCAACCAGGTGTAGCTCTTCTGGGGGTACTATTTGCAGATTCTCGAATGGGCAAGTCCATTAATGAAATCATAGATTCACAATCACTAAAGTGATCCTCAACCATTACTACTGCTTCAGGTTTAGGAACATTCACAGGAGTAGGCATAACTAGAGGTTTGGGATAATTTACCTTGTCACTATATAAGGGAACTACTGCACCAATTGTTACAGGTATGGTCAAGGAATCAGGATGTATTTTTAACTGTGTTATTTTCTGTATTAATTCTGCTCTGTTTTTATCTATGGCTTCCTTTTCTTTATCGTGGAGTACCCTACTAACTGGGGGAATCATGCAATACTTGTGGTACCAATGGTGTTTTTAACAGTGGTGCACTTGGGGTGCATCCACTTGTCCTTTCCTGATAAGGTGGCAGGTTCTTTAATATTTCTTCCATAAATTCATCTTCGGAATCTCCCATTCCAGTCAAGAGTTTTGTCTTTTCTGTGCATTTGCTCCCTAACTTCTCTTCTGCCACTAATATTGGATACAGGCCTTCTGTAAGCATTGCTCTTCTCCACTGTTTCATCTGACCGTCCCTTGACTCATTTTGGTATCTCGGGAAAAATCCCCGATAACCCCTATTACTTCTGGATCGGTCACGTTCAAATGCCTCAGTTTCCCACTCCTCTAAGGCTTCGTATTGGGTTAATCTAGGTCTGGGTTCTAAATCATTCATTCTCAATCTCAAATTTTGAAGAATTCTCCCATTGAAAGTACCATTCTCAGGAAACGCTAATATTCCATCATTTTTGGTATATTCTATCCAGTTTTCTAACCATACGCAAGTATGATAACCTCTCTCCATCATCATGAATGAAGCGGGCGTTTTAGCTGGTGGAATGATAATTCCTTCCCTAGTTTTGATTGGTTTATCCTTTTTAAAATAATTTTTAATCTTTTGTAGAACTGACATTTTTCTCTTCTCTCCGTACATTTTGGGTAAATTTCGATGTATGAAATTATATTCTGCAAAGCCTAGGAATCTCCTATCCGGACGAGTTCCTGTTAAAGTTGGATCGCGTTTTAACATACAATCTCCTATCCACTAGGATTTCAGCTTCTATGGTAACAACCAATCAAATGCCAGCTAACTTTTGTCTCTGAACCAATCCTAGCGCGGCTTTTCTGTGACGTTGGTCTGCCAACCCCTCCTTTACAATCTGCGCTTTTCTGTCCCTCGCTGTTTTCGACCAATCCCAGCGCGGTACCTGTGACGTCAGCTCCCTCTCCGGCAGCTGACCCTCCCTTTACAAAATCGTATGCAAAACTTTATTTTCTCTACGACTTTAATTAAAATTCAGTAACAACATAAAACATTTGCTATCGTGCCAGTTTCTCTAATTGAAAAAGATAGTTTTTCATCCACACTAGTAAACCCTTTCCGTTTACTAAACATACACTACGAGTAAAAACCCTTCCGTTTACTCTTCACTCGAGCATCAAAAATACCTGTTACTTCTTCAATGTTACCCTTTCTAGGTGATATAACATCAAATTTTCACCAGCATATTCCTTTTGCTATTACTCACACGCATAGAATCCCTAACAAGTACTGATAGCCCTACTTAAGTTTTCAGTACTTTTTCTGCCTGACAGATAACCTCACTGCAGTATGGCTTCCACTTAACACCTGCTATTCAATTTTCCCCGGGGAATTCTGGACAACATAAAACAAACTCTTTAAACAAATAACGGATGTTAGTTCATAAAAGTATAATTCTCATTACCCAATTAACAAAGCAGAACCATCCTCTGATAACCAGAAAACTGATCCAGCGCGATACTTGCAACGAGCATTCATACATCAGATACTCACTTGGGCCCATTCATTCATACTACGCTAGTATTTCACGCTGGTGAGTCAGTTGTACTCTTTATCAAAATCCCTGCTACCAATTACTTTTCTGATTGAAGAGTAATGACTTACCAATGAATCCTTTGCTAATTGGGAAGTTTAAAATGAGTGACATTCATTACAATTCCTAATCCTGAAATAATAACTGAGTCAGGAAGTTTTAAAATGTTTATCTAAAGATTTAGCAGAGTAAAGTACAGAATTGCATGATAGTTAATCGCATATCAAGGATGAAGCATAGAATATCAATTATCGATTAATGACGGTCCCTCAGAAAGGAGAAGATAGAGACAGCAGCGCAACTATAGGTTGCTTTTATATTTACCTAAAGTGCGAGAACCAAACCCCTTGGCCAAGGAGTTGGAAATAGGACCCAGGAAGGATGAAGAGCAAAGACCTCCTCAAGGTTCAGGACAGGACCGGTGACCTCTCTACCTACGACGCCTGCGTCGTTCCCCTCTCTGATACTCCGCTTCTCCTCGATTCTCCCGTGTCTTCCTTCTAATGGACTCCGCCGCCTCCTCCTCAGGACCTCTCTGGACAGCGGTTCTGTCTGCAATCGATCGGCTTGTCGGTCTGGAGCTTAATGTCTATCTAATTAGCTAATTCTATATCTATTATACCCTTCTATGCCCATGTACCTCCCATTAATGTTGCAAAAATATGGGACCACTACTTCTGATTGGACGGGGACAGGGGGTTGATCCTCACACCATATTGATTTAGTTCAATTTCCTAAAGCCCATTGTTTTAAAAATACCGCCCATCAATTTAAATACATTTGCTTTATTTCCCACCCGTCTCACGACAAAGTTTATACATTGTTCATGTACATTGTTGCTATTTAGTGGGGACATCATGGGTACAGCAGTATTGGCCATCAGGTCATGGCCTTGGACGACGTCCAGGTTGACTTCATCCTTTTCTCTTGGCAGCCATGCAGGACGCATGCGCAGTATCATTGTCTCTCGAGTTTCAGTTCACCAAACCCCAGGCCCAATTTACGAACTAATAAAAGTCAAAGAAGAAAATATTAAAATCACAAATAAAATGTTTCACTGTATACCCACTTTTTCTACTCTATTCCCATTTACTTATAAATTCTATCCCGCATTAATAGCGTTAAGAAAATGACAATTTAATTACAACACAAGAGCAAGCTGTAGCACGTGAAAACATTAAGCAGCCATTTTAATACACACTGCGCAGTAGCAGGATTTTCCCACCAAGCAAAGAAAGACGTCACACCACGTGATATGGTTGAGACATGCGCAGTAAAGTTCCCGCGTTTTAGCGGCCATTTTAGAACAGACAAGCGTTATTTGTTAGTTTAAACACATAGGGCCTGATTCACAGTACTAACTTACGTCAAAAACGTAAAGTTAGTACTTTTTGGTATTTACAGAATACACTTACTCATTTCGGTATTCACAGAAGTTAGTAGCCCTAACTTTAGGACTCCTAAATGCCTTCTGTGAATACCGAAAGTCTTAAAGTTAGATTTTTCTCAGTTTAGGAGTAGTAAAGTTAGTCCTAACTTTACTACTCCTAAACTGAGAAAAATCCTAACTTTAAGACTTTCGGTATTCACAGAAGGCATTTAGGAGTCCTAAAGTTAGGGCTACTAACTTCTGTGAATACCGAAATGAGTAAGTTCATTCTGTGAATACCAAAATGAGTAAGTGTATTCTGTGAATACCAAAAAGTACTAACTTTACGTTTTTGACGTAAGTTAGTTCTGTGAATCAGGCCCAATGGCAAGCTTCCTTGCTACTTATGTTTGTGTATGCAAGAGTTAGTATGAACAATACAAAGTTTAATAAATTAATACTGTGAGGAGATTGCCTCCGAGCAAGTCTCATTTGTGAGTCCTTGCTCCATCAACCCCACACTAACACTGCTGCCCTCACATAGGCACATCCCTCATGCTGCATTCACACAAACATTGGCCTCACTCTGCGCACACACATGCACACACAAACACACACACAAATTTCAACCTATAGACTACTTACCCTGCACTCACAAAATACAATATTAATCCTGCATTCACACAGGCACATTCCTCACAATGCAGTCATAAAACATGATGGCTCTCCTGCATTCATACAAGCACACTGCTCACACACAAGTATACTGTTGGTCTACTAGTGTAATTGAAAGCTCTTGAACTAAGCTACACTGAAGCCTGAATATCCATTGAGGTTATATAATCTCTGATTTTTCACACTTGGATTAACACTGAATACCATGCAAGTCTGATATTTGCGGACATTTGTGAGGAAGAGTCTTGGAATAAAAAAAGTCCTGCTTGCCTTCTACAAAACAATGAGTTGATTTTCTTTCTAGTGCAAGCATATGCTAAAATAAAAAGATAGTAACAATGAAAAACAAAATAAAGCAATGCCAACTAAATGTGGGGGGGGGAAACGCATGAATGAAAAAAAATAAGGACTAAAGCTTCACACTGGTCTGTCATCTTGGAACAGTTAAAACTGATTATGCAGAATGCTGTTTGAAGATGGTGGCATGGTTTTGAAGCTTACAGCAGTGATGCCTAGTGCTCTGACTGGCGCTCTGCATAAGAAAGGTGTGGTCCAATGGCAGCCGAGCTGCTGGTACTCTCATTACTCAACTAGCATTAGTCTGCATTTGCAGATGAACTGCTGGTGGATTAACTAAAGGAAATATTTCCTGAGGTCCAGAGTAACACAGATTAAGCAGGCAAAATGCTATTACTCAAACTACCTGACACCCTAGAGACCAGCAGATGTATACTAGGCAGAGTTAAAAATTGGCAACAAAGCCAATGGGTGAAGAGGGCCGATCCACTGCCCAATTGTATGTATGCCGTTCTGAAGGTGCTGAGCTAATATGTGAATGATTCTCTGTCTGAGGAATATGTTATGTTATGTTACGAGTTTTGTGAAGCGCGCAGCTGCCCCAGATAAGGGGCATCCCAGCGCTGGCAACTGCAGCTGTTGAAAGAGGCGACTGAGAGAGAGAACACCGGGCCTATAGTGTCGGAAAGAGATGAATTTTAATTGCTTTACGGAATGCAGTGTGATTGTTGATACTTCTGATACAGACAGGAAGAGAGTTCCAGAGTTTCGCAGCGAGGACGCGAAAAGAGCGCCCTCCCGCACGCCCTTTCCTCACCCGGGGACAACAGAAAGATGCTGGCACATTGATCGTAATTGACGGGTGGGTGTGTAGAGTGAGAGGAGATTAGCCAAGATGTCCGGGGAGTGGAGATTCAGGATTCTGTGAGCGATGCAGAGAGACTTAAACTCTATGTGTTTCGCCACCGGCAGCCAATGTAGTCTGCGGATGGCGTTAGTTGTGGGACAGGCTCTCGGTAGGCCAAGTAGCGTCCTGGCAGCCGCATTTTGTGCCCTTTGCAAGCGGAGGATCTCAGCTTTATTAGCCCCTAGATAAAGTGAACTGGCGTAGTCCAGCCTTGATAGAATGGTGGCCTGGATGATGACTTGACGGACTGTGGGGTCAAAGAAACCCAGCAGTGGTTTGAGCCCGCGCAGAAGTCCGAAACAGGTCCCAGCTACCATTTTAGTTTGGACCTGAAAGTTAAGGGCAGAGTCAACCCATACTCCCAAGTTTTTGACCGCCTGTTTAGGGGCGGGCGAACCGCCCAGAGTCAAAGGCCACAGCGCTCGCTCCACAGCTCAGTGTCTCTCCCCACTAGCAGGATCTCAGATTTGCTCGCATTTAGCTGGAGACAGTTGGTAGTCATCCAATCAGCTGTGGCTGTTAAATCGCTCCTAAACTTAAGCGCATCCTGCGCGTAGTCATCTGATAGTGCCGCCACTAGCTGGGTATCGTCAGCATAAGATACCACAGTTAGACCTCTACTCCTGGCTACTGCCGCTAATGGTTGAACGTATAAGTTGAGTAGAGTTGGGCTCAGAGCTGAACCCTGCGGAACCCTTTGTTCGATAGCGTATGCCTGGGAGCTGAAAGGGGGGACCGACACTTGAAAGGTTCTCTCAGATAAAAAGAGGCAAACCAGCCTAAGGCCGGGCCCTCAATACCAGCCTCCTCCAGACGCTGCAACAGAATCCGGTGGGATACAGTGTTAAACGCAACGCTCAGATCCAGTAATACCAGTGCTGATGTTCGCCCGGCATCTAATTCATCCCTCAGATGTTTGATTACAGCTAGGAGGGCAGTCTCCGTGCTATGACCAGGGCGAAAACCATTCTGAGACGGGTCAAGCAGATTGTTATTTTGTATGAATCTTGTAAGAATGGAATTGGTATAGGTCTTGGTGATCTTAGATACCCATGGCAGGAGAGAGATAGGGCAAAAACTCTCAGGTTTGGATGTATCCAATGTAGGTTTCTCTAATAAGGGAACCACCATGGCCCGTTTCCAGGCCCTGGGGACTACCGCTGTGGATAGGGACATATTGATCAGCTTACAGAAAGGCGAGAGAAGCAGAGGCAATGATTTAAGGAATTGCTCTGGTTTAGGAGGGTCTGCAGGAGAGCCTGATTTAACTTTCTTACAGATCGTATGCATCTCCTCTTGAGAGATCGATGGGAAGACAGAGCATGTGGGGGTAGCATGAGGCCTATGTACAGGGCCTGTTCTAATCGCGATGTGGGCGAAGGTCTTGTAGATGTTCTCGACCTTGTTAATGAAGAAGGCGGCAAGATCTTCACATTGTTGGTTGGAGGAGAGAGGGGGGCTTTGGGTTGTCCTGCAGCTTTAAGATCTTTAAGTATCTTGAATATGCATTTAGCAGGGTTACTGCTACTTCTGATCTCGTCAGCAAAGTAGGCCGCCCTTTCCTTCTGGATGGCCCTGTGGTAGTTTTTAATGGCTGCCCGATTCTGCCCCGTCAGAACTGTGTCGTAGTCCCGTCTCCACGCCCGTTCCAACCTTTTGCAGGCCTTCCGAACCGTGGCCAGATTACCATTATACCAAGGGCTGGATTGGCTGTCACGGCTCTGCGACCACTTGACAGGGATAAGCGTGTCAAGGGAATGCAGAATCCAATCAGATAAGGCTTTTTCTGCCGCATCTGGGTCATCCGGCATGCTAGGTGTATGCATGAGGAGGAGGGCATGAAACTGTTCGACGTCGAGTTTATGCCAGGGGCGTTTTAGGACCGAATTCCTGGCTGCCCTCTGGGGGGGCTCTACTCCCAGAAGTGCCATAGGCACAAGGTAGTGGTCATACCAACTCATCGGGATAGGTGGGTTGGCTGTGAGGGTGGATAGATTGGAGAAGACAGGATCTAGCAGGTGTCCAGCAGAGTGCGTGCAGCCTAGGACACGTTGTGTAAGCTGGAGGGCGGCAAGATCTGCTAGAAAACTGCCTATGTCACAATCATGTTTATCTAAGTGCAAGTTCAGGTCACCAATAATGCTAAAGTTGGCTGATCTAATAGCCAGTGTGCCTGCTGCTTCAATCAGTGCGTCCCTGAACTCTTTAGAGACTGGCCACGTGGGCGGTAAACCAGGAGCCCAGACATAGTAAAGGTGGCATTAAGGCAATCTTAAAGCACGCACACTCACAACCCGCCAGGGCCTCTCTAATAAGAGTGCAGGTGTAATTAGATTTAAAGATAATAGCAATGCCACCACCTCTAGTCCCTCTGTTGAGAGTCGCGATGTTAAAACCCTGGGGCAGAGCCAGACCAGGCTCAGCCTCCGTGTTAGCTGTTAGCCATGTCTCTGTAAGGAAGAGAATATCTGGTGACTCATCTTGCAGCAGATCGTACACTTCCGCAAAGTGCTTTACTAAAGAGCGGCAGTTTAAACTAAGGAGTTTAACAGGGTGCGCAGAGGGAGATAGAGGAGATGCAACGGCCCAGGAGTTAAATCCACAACTTCTACAACAGAAGGGGCCGTCAGGCGGGACACCCACTGGATGGTCGCATAGACTGACCCTCTTGCTGATAGAAAATAAATCGCCCCGGGAGTAGACCTGCCTGCAGCCGGCTGATCCGGCAGCATGTCTGGTGTCTGGCGTCGTCCAGGCGCGGACGGGCGCAGACGGGCTTGCCTTCGGCGCGCCCGCTGCGTGCGTCCTCTGCGCATCCGCTGGAACATTGGTTTAAATGGAAGAGAGAGTCGCAAAACTAGACCGCCCCTCCGACACCCGGAAGTGAAGAGCTGGCAGGGAGTGGCCAGGAAGAAGATTAATACGCCCTCCACACAATCGGCGCTCAGCCGTGGTGGAACGGGGCGGGTGCAAGAAAGCAGGTGAGATTAAAATTCTATGGAGGAGTTTTAAAAATTATGCACAAGTGATACGAGATTAAAATTCAGTAGAGGAGGTTTAAAAAATATGCACAAGTAACACGCACACACAATAATCGCCACGTTTGTCAAGCGGCAGCAGCCTCACCAACATCCGATGCGCGTCCGCTGACACATCGGTTTAAATGGAAGAGAGAGCGGCAAAACTAGACCGCCCCCTCCGACACCCAGAAGTGAAGAGCTGGCAGGGAGTGGCCAGGAAGAAGATTAATACACCCTCCACACAATCGGCGCTCAGCCGTGGTGGAACGGGGTGAGTGCAAGAAAGCAGGTGAGATTAAAATTCTATGGAGGAGGTATAAAAATTATGCACAAGTGATACAAGATTAAAATTCAGTAGAGGAGGTTTAAAAAGTATGCACAAGTAACACGCACACACAATAATCACCAATAGCCACGTTTGTCAAGCTGCAGCAGCCTCACCATCATCCGCTGCGCGTCCGCTGACACATCCGTTTAAATGGAAGAGAGCGGCAAAACTAGACTGCCCCTCCGACACCCGGAAGTGAAGAGCTGGCAGGGAGTGGCCAGGAAGAAGATTAATACGCCCTCCACACAATCGGCGCTCAGCTGTGGTGGAACGGGGTGAGTGCAAGAAAGCAGGTGAGATTAAAATTCTATGGAGGAGGTTTAAAAATTATTCACTAGTGATACGAGATTAAAATTCAGTAGAGGAGGTTTAAAAAGTATGCACAAGTAACACGCACACACAATAATCGCCAATAGCCACGTTTGTCAAGCGGCAGCAGCCTCACCAACATCCGCCATCTGAAGTATCTCAAGTGGGCTTACCTAAAGCCCATTTTTTCTAAGCAAGATCATATATTAGTTTTGAGAAAACATGGGACTTGAGAGACAGCTAAACCAGTCTTTTGGCTAGACCTGAAACACACAGAAATAGATAGAGCACAGGTAGCAGGAGTGCAGGGGGTCCTTGGTTCACACACAAAATACATAAAGTACTAGTCAAGAGCATGGCAATCATTCCTGAAAGACATGGAACAAGGGTGGTACAGCTGTGCCAGTCAGTGCAAGCTTCCTTCAAAGTCATGGAGGAAGTATGCTACCACAGGGACAGTCAGTGCAAGCTTCCTTCAAAGACAAGGAACAAGTTTGGCACTGTAGGGCCAGTGCAATCTTCCTTCAAAAACATGTGATATTGTAGGGTCACTAATGCCTCCGTGGGATACAATGAAGAAGCAGCCTTTCAGAGTTGGTACAAGTGTAAGGAACAATACTGAGGTGTATGAGTGAAAGCTTGACTCACATGCACAGCAAGATTTTCCCCAAGCAAAACAGGTACAGCACCAGGCAGGAGTTTAAGCTTCTCTCACACCAATAGAACACATACCAATCTGGTCAGAAACAATGCAAGCTTCCCTCACATGCACAGAATATGGACAGCATCACACACACACACAATATGCAACATTTGGGACCATTGTAAGCTCCCTTCACAAGCAGCAGAGGTACAGGATGGCCATCAGCAGTGTAAGCTAAAATATCTGCACATACAAAACAGGTATCACACCAACAGCAGCATCTAAGCTTATTACAGGCATAGAATACCCAGAGTAAAGTATAGACGTGGGTGAACCAGTGAGGGCTCAAGCCAAATGCTAGGCTCTGGTTCAGCTCGAGGTTCTCATGTGCCCTCAAGCCCAAAATTAGCTTAGCTTTCGTGTGGCTTCTGCCTGCTACCCACACTCTAACCTCATGCACCAAGAATGTAAAACAAAGCATTAAACTTTGACATCAACAGGAGCGAGAATGGGATATCAATCTAGTGACTGAATTGCACAATGTGAGACCAGAAAATCTGTGATCAATCCAGGCTTGGCAATGTGACCAAATTGTGTGATCCTTGGCATTTATTTTATTTGATTGTACCTCTTAATTTTTCGTTACTGCATATGAGAAAGCCTTAAAATACATGAGGATGTGTGCTCTACAAAACTCTTGCTTGTGATTGCCTTAATGGGCTTTAATGCTTCTACGTATAAAATAAGAATGTAGCCCACAACCGCTGGCATGAACCAAGGACCTTGCATTCTGCTTTGGTTTCTAGCAACACCTGCTCCCACGTGGAGCATTTTTTTAATCTCATATTTTCTGCTGTCACATAGCTAGGTTGCCATGGGCCCTAGTGTAAGCAAGGTAACTGTTCCCCTTCACTAAGATGACATCTCAGTCTGTCATGTGGACATGTAGGGTGCACAGGACAACTGACTTGCCTCCGAGTTCACTAATGGTTTGTCGTCAGAGTGGGCGGGGGGACATGCATATTTAAAAATGATCCCTTATACTAAATGACTTTGATTGCAGTGATATAAGCTGATGTACTAAGGTGAAGCACTTGTCAAGGAAATATATTTTATTGAATTTTAAAGACACTTTACCATATTTTTGCATAATATTTTTTGCATGCATTCCATGCCAAATGTTCAGACGGCTAACCTCATGCCTGGATTCTTAGGGCTAAGACAGACCCTTAACTCAGCTGACCCTGTTAATTTGTTGACTCGCCCAACTCTTCTACAGTACTGTGTATACAGTTACTCGAGGTCCACCTCTCTCAGTATCTCGCTCTGGAGAGCAACATCTTGTTTTTTAAGAATCTGTTCTGCTTCCACGGGTCTCAGAAGGATAACTATTCCTACTTCTGGTTTTAATAAGGACGAATTTGTTTAAAGCTACCTGTGCATTTTTTCTAGCATAAATGAAACAAACTATGCTCAAATCATTCATTTTCCCAGTTCCATCACTCTGTCCTAAGTAAGTCTATGTTCTTTTACTAACTGCCATTGTCTGCCCTCGACCCGTCAGGCTGAACACAGCGATTGCTGTGACTATCTTGTCTTCAGAAGCCACCCAGCAGCATGGGCATAAGTTCTTCTTTGACCTCTGCTGGTATCAGGCAGCCAGGATCAAATGGCGACCTCTGCATTTACAAAGGTGAGCATGTGCATTGCTCAGCCATTCAGTGCACATGCAACAAGTCCTTCATAGTACCACTGCAGGTAATTCAGTACATTCTACTGCATGGAGTCTAACTTCTGCAGCTGAGGGAATCGGACGGAGGTAACAGCAAGCTCCCAGTGCTTTAAGTGCTCCCGTGGCCCTTATGGGGAGTGGTGCTGGAACAATTTTCAGACTAGTGATGCTGCCATCAATGTTACATCCCTGAAATCATGTGAATTCTGAAAAATCCAAGCACCACACAAAGAACAAGTGTTGAAAATGAACCACGCCCATTCAGCAAGAGAGTGGAAAGGATGTAATATGTAGATGGTGCCTCATTTAGGAGCATACTGTCACTAATATAGCACTAAAGCATGATGTGGTAGCCACTCTCATTTACAGACAGCACATTTCCCATTGAAATGCCCACTAACTTTGCACAGACATACAATTTCACTGATAAAGCTATATAGCACTCAAGCGATAATTATTGTCAGAGAATATTTGTCATTAGCGCATCACCAAGCTGAGTGTTTTGATTTATTTTGACCCTATTAAACTCTTTTTTCCATCACACTTCAGAATTAGAAAAAAGGGCTTTGTTTGTGCATTCCTGTTTACCTATATTAAAATATTTGTACAGTTCATTTATAGGTATTTAAATTTTGTTGTGTGTAAGAAGAAAACAATATCTTACAGCTTTTAATTTCAGACCAGCAAGATTTTCGCGCAGATAGCTTTACAAAATGCACTCACTTTGCAGTAAGCTGAAAGAAAAGTAAACACCAGTCTCCATGTTAAAAGAATGAGCAGCAATTTATCAGAAGACTAGACTGACATTTGACGTCTGTCTTTGAACACACAGCAAATGTTTCAAGATAAAAACAAACTTTAAGTCATCTTTAATGCTTGTTTAGCTTCAGAACTCCAGCATGGTTACTTAGGTCCCTTCTCAGGGCTCAAAGAGAGGTTGCAGATAGGCTCCCTCTTACCTCTGGGTCCCTGTGCATTGCACCGGCTGCACTACTGGTTGCTATGCCCCTGGTCCTTGGCTTATGAGCAATTCTGGTCAGGAGGGTTGTGGGCTTTATTGTGATTGAACATGGATGTAAAGTATTCATGTCTTCAAAATTCTTTCGTACTCTACATAATTTTATCCTTATGGGGCTGTTGAGAGTCACTGGTTCTGTTTCACTCTGGAAGAATAAGGTTCAGTGACCAGCACATACTTCCAGTCAATTGCCTTCTGCATCCCGTCTCCCTTTCCATACCGTGTTGAGACCTCTACTCCCTCCTTCCCAGGAAAAATAGGGTCAAATCAGAACCATTTCCTTCCAGCCAATTGGCTTCTTGCTTACTGAAAATATAAGGGATTTCTCTGAGACTGCCCCCTTTTCAGGCTTCTTCCCGTCATTTGCATTGGTCCTGTTCCTAGAAGGTTGTTCATTTCCCAAGAAAATTGAAGACTATTAGTGGTGATATGGGCAGACACTCCTGTAGACCCTCTTAAAGTCAGGCCCCGCCATGCCCCTCCAGAGAATCTCATTGTTGGTGAGGTGGGAGATGCGTTGTTATCTCATTGTGGGCCAAACTGGTTGATTTGAGGAATTCTGATACTCTAGAATGGGAAATTGAATGCCTTCAAGACCCAAAAGGTCCATTGCCCCCAGCCTTAGAGGCTGGTTCAATTATAGAAATTGTTTCCATTCCTGTATTTGAGATGCAGTAGCCTTGTGTGTTACCGGGCGCATGTCTAACCTTCCAAAACACACTGCTCGCAGCTCTCAAAAGTATGCGTTTCTGTGGGTCTTCTTACCCAAAAATGGTCAGTGGGTTGATCACAAAGTAAAACTTACATATTAGTAAATATACATGTGTAAGTTTACTCTTACACTTTTGAGTAACTACCTTTGGCAATTCATCATTTACAAGTGTTAAGTTATTCAAAAGTGTAGGCTCACATGTCTCCACCCCTTGAAACATGGGGTGGGGTCGGTAAAAATGTAAAATGACCATAAAGTTACTACTATTGGTGACTTTATGACCGTATTTGATGTTCCGCACACTTTACAGAGACCTCTGCAATCGGGCAGAGCTCGTCCTATGGTAAAGTATTGGGAAAGGTTTTATAGTATATTTTATAAAAAATATATATTTCCATGGTAAATGTTAATTAATTTTATATATTTATTTTGTAAGTAGTGCAAATTAAAAAGAAGCTAGAGCAGTCAACTTAATTTTAAATTGAATATTTAACTAATATATAAATTAAATTCAAATTACTTTTTAAAGATGTATTTAAAAAAAAAAACAACAACCGGAAATACAATTTCATATTCATTATATTATTATGTAAAGTTACTTAATGTTATGTATAGAATTAATTTTAATTAGTTTAGTTAGTTTTTTAAAAAAATTGTTACATTTATTTTAAATATAAAAAGATAATTACAATATTTTTATTGTAAAATACTTTTTTTAACACTGAAATAAAATTATAAATATTTTTATAAAACTTAAATCAATTAATTTATTTTAACAATGTTTCCTACGGGTTACTATTTTTAGTCCCTACTTCCATTATTTTCTATGGAGTAGCAGTGGTTGGCCATTTATGGTGCTGAACTTACTCCAGCTCTGTGCTGGAGTACATTTACTATTGTTCTAGGAACTTTTAGTCGTTTGAGAAGTGCAGTTTGTGAATAGGAATGGCCTTACCTTTTTGTGGGAGGATGCATGTCCCTACCTAAACTCTTTTCAAACCTTCCTCTCCTTACTCCCACCAAAACCATCCCCTTTAGTAATAAGTATTACCTATTTTCGAGCCACTCCCTGTCCCTCCCAAATTTACTACTAAAACGTATACCTACGTGTGCGGAGCTCTCATGAGTTTGGGCAGAGATCTCTGCACATAAGAAATGGGGGTAGGAAACGCAGAGGCGAAGACCTCCACATATAGTGCGTTTTGTGAATAGCATTTTGTAGTACATTAGTTGTAGTACTAATAAACAAACATACTACAAAACGAAGTTTGTGAATAGGTCCCACAATGTTTAAATATTAAACTTGTTAAAGGAAAGGGATGGGGCAACAAAAACAAAATATGTGAGAGGTATTTGGGGAATATTGGTGACAGACATACTTATAGCTGACAAGTGGCCTATTGCCAAGTGTGACACCCTCGGTCAGTCCTGAGTTTTTAGACAGCAGTGCATTGCATTCTGTACTTGTAGTTTCAGTTTTCACATTAAAATAATGGTTTAAAATTCTAATGTGCAAAGGTTTGCTAGCTAAAAAGCCAGAACTGGCTGAAGATGTCAAATATTGCACTGAGCTATTTCATACATGACACTGTATTCCTATTTTAAAATTACAAACACTGTATAGTAGTAATTATAATGCTTGGGATTAAGGAGGGTGGAAACCAACATTACAGACTTGATGTGGGAAGGAACAGCAAGTGGGGACCAGTATGTAGGATTCTGTCACCAATTACCTGATTTATTTAGTGTTGTCCTCCCTCACACTGTCAAACCCACGTTTGCATCACACATCCCTTGCATTATATTGAAACAACAAACCAACTGTGTATAAAAAAGGATATTGCAACTCCTCTCAGAGCTCAGAACCAGGTATTTTGCCTCTCTCATGCTTCAATATTGTCATGAAACACCTCAGTGACTTGCAATATAATGTACATTTGGTGGTACTCTAACCCACATATTACATTTGAGTTGTAATGTTAAAATGCCTGCTCACAGGGCTATTACAGAGTGTGAAAAGCATCTCTATGGGTACAACACTTACAAGCATATACAAATTCATGAGGTTTGACTCTGCCCGACCCTCTCTCTAAAACCTGGACTTACCCCTCAAGGGTTTGGAGAGAGTGTTGACCACTCATGTACACTTTTGAAGCCATGTTAGGTATATTCAAGCTCATGGGAAGAGGAGGGAAGCTGTTGGAATAGAACATAGGACACAAGGTCAGTTGGAACGATGATGCCAGCTGGAAGATCTCCTTTGAGCACCCAACATATGAGTCTGCATAGATGCACAGGGGGATGAGAGGGCAAGGAGATGTAAGTGTTGGAGGCAGGGAGTGAAGCTGGCAGGGAGACACACAATACAGGTGTGGAAGACGGTGCTGGGGCAAGTGTGGAGCAGGAGGGGCACAAGGGCTTTGTCAAGGAAAAAGTGGGCAACAAATGGGGATCACAGTAGGGGATCCCAGGAGAGCATAACAGAAACATAGTAATATCACAAGGAGGAAAGCACAGAGGGGGAACACAAAGTGGCAAAGCATAGGAGATACACAAGTAGGCAGGCACAAGATGGGCACAAGCATGGGGGCATCCAAAAAGTACCATTATGGAGCCAAAGGTGAAGCACAAGCAAGTAGGAGTTGCAGGAAAACCACAAGCAGGGATGCCATAAAATGCTCCAGTTAGAGGAAGTGACCTATGGCTTGACTTCGAGTTGGGCAGTAATGGCACATTTTGGACCTCAATTACAAGCCCATTGCACCGCCGGTGTGTCACTTATATTTGATGCACGGCAGTGCAATGGGCTTGCTCATATTTACAGGGCCACGTAAAGTCACCCTGCGTGACTTTTCATGGCCTTGTAAATAAGGCCCCTTTGACGCATTACTCTGCGTGAAAGGGGCGTTCCATGGATGTTGCTGTGGGTGTTCCCAAGGAACATCCATGGAACCTGTCACATTCCCAGATTTACAACTCTTGTAAAGCTGGGAATGCATCAGAATCCTACGCCTCTGCAGGAGTGGCACAACGAGGAGAAATACTTTTATTTCTCCTCGTTTTTTCCTCTTTCTATGCAGCACACATAGAAAGAGGAAAATGCTATCAATGGCTGTTTTTGTTCATGAAGGTGCCCCTTCCTGCACAAAAACATTCATCCCGGCAATGCAGGTACCCTTGCAATATGACGCAAGGGTGCTGCATTGTCGCATGGCTGCTGTTTGTGCGCCGCTGCAGCGGAAAAGGACAGGAATGCAAAGCATCTTGTAGATATGGCGTATTCCTGCCCTTTTTATTTTGACGCACAGCAGCAAAACAAGAAGGCCTGCTGCGCTGCCGTGCATCAAAATATCATAAATGAAGCACATTTTGGATTTTTGAAGTAAGTGTTAATCTGTAGCAGAGTCCATCAATGGGATTTCCTCCACCAAGCTAATCCTAGGGAGGAGGCAATGTACCTTGTGCATTCCCCGAAGGCTATATCCATTTTTCCACAAATTATAGGATTTTGCATTGCTACCCAAATTAACATCAGTCACGGTTGTATGACGGTACCATGCATGCAATTACCACACATGCTTTTACCACGCTATTTATACTACACGTGTCATTACCGCGCATGCTTTTACAATGAATATTTTGAGAACGCATATGCCTTTACCACACAAATCTCGTAGTAAAGGCAAGTTTGGGAAAGGCATATGCGTTGTCAAAATTTAATAAAAAGTATAATACAAAAACGCCTGAGTCTCAGAGGCCGTGTCAATCACTGAGGAGATTGATGAAAATCTATTACCATCACCGTGAAAGCTGATGGCCGTCCTGACAAAACCACGCGTACACTCGCTGACTGTGATTTACCCAACAGGAACCAATGGACATTCTGCAGCACACACGGGAGCCAGTTTTCAACAACCAGGAAACGGCTGGAAATGCAACGTTTTCTAAATTGCCGAATCGCTATGGCTTTTTCCTGGAAAGAGCAGCGGCAGCAGTGGGAGTCGGTCAGTGCCGGTGTCATACAGGGTGCTTGCTTTAAGTGTCATGCAGGTCTAAAGACGCCTATATGGACGAAACAAACACATACCCTGAGCCCTAAAACCCAGGAACACTAACCCACACCAACCCCAAGCCATGAAAAGTAACCCAAAATCCGAATACCTAGCCCGAAAACTAAAAACTAACCCGAAAACTCATCCCTAAAAACCAACGCTAAACACTAATCCTAAGCCTACCACGCATATGCCTTTATCATTCATTACTTGACAACAAAATTTGTGGTAAAGGCATGGTGTTAATGGCATAAGCGTGGTAAAGGCTTTGTGGTAACGGTCACGTGTGGTTATGACTGCGTTGTAATGGCTGTTTCCTTCAGTCACTATTCAGTCTTAATTTACAATGGCACAGGCGAATATGTGCTACTTCACCTCCTTATTTTTAACTCGTTTTTATCAATAGAGCTTGACACTGGGTAGAATGAGAGTGTAAGGCTTGTAAAGCTGCATAAACATTTTATCAATAGAGCTTGACACTGGGTAGAATGAGAGTGTAAGGCTTGTAAAGCTGTATAAACATTTTATCAATAGAGCTTGACACTGGGTAGAATGAGAGTGTAAGGCTTGTAAAGCTGCATAAACATTTTATCAATAGAGCTTGACACTGGGTAGAATGAGAGTGTAAGGCTTGTAAAGCTGCATAAACATTTTATCAATAGAGCTTGACACTGGGTAGAATGAGAGTGTAAGGCTTGTAAAGCTGCATAAACATTTTATCAATAGAGCTTGACACTGGGTAGAATGAGAGTGTAAGGCGTGTAAAGCTGCATAAACATTTTATCAATAGAGCTTGACACTGAGTAGAATGGGAGTGTAAGGCTTGTAAAGCTGCATAAACATTTTATCAATAGAGCTTGACACTGGGTAGAATGAGAGTGTAAGGCGTGTAAAGCTGCATAAACATTTTATCAATAGAGCTTGACACTGGGTAGAATGAGAGTGTAAGGCTTGAAAATCTGCATAAACATTTTATCAATAGTGCTTGACACTGGGTAGAATGAGAGTGTAAGGCTTGTAAAGCTGCATTAACAGACATATTTGATGTGCTCCTTTATGCTATGTTATGTTATGTTATGTCATAGTATAGTATATTTGCATGGTGAGCATTCTGTCATTGATAGGGTTTGCAGCGTCTATGGGTTAGGACGGTAACTTCTCGCCCAATTTCCAGAATTCCTTCGCAGACTAAAGTCTGATTTTGCTTGTCAGTTGTAAGCTGTAGATGGCAGTGTGAAAGAAGTTGATGTTTTGTTGTTGATAATTAGATGTGCTGTACTTATTCTGGGTGTGGCTTTAGATCTATGCTGTATGCTCATGTTCTAACTGAGTTACTTGGCCTCTGCATTCGAAGGCAGGTTTGAATGTGTGTGCATTAACAGGGGGCATCAGGTGATGCTGAGGGCCCTGATATTCATCTAACATGCTTATCTTAGTTGTGTTGGGTTGGATTTATGAGTTGTGTGGAAATGTTCTGGTGTTTGCTGGGGTGGGGTGATGGTGTGGATGAGTGTTCTTTTGGACACGCTGCAAGGCTAATTTAGCTGTAAATACCTCTTTATACCTGAAACAGGATTCCATGTGCAATTTGTACATGGGCAAATACTGCATCACTTAGAATCCCTGTTTCAGGTACAAAGTGGAGTTTGTACCTGCAAGGAATATCCTAGTAGCTGTATTCAGAGCCATATTAAGGATATCCTGAATATACCATTTGCCTGCTATTCTCTATGCTAAAGAAACCAAGTAGGCTTAGATTATCTGAATAATCTAAGCATACTTGGCTTAGATTATTAACAAATTAAACGTTTGTGTGTCAGGGATAGTAATTATGATCAGGGCTGACATATTTCAGGACAGGGCTTACATACTCCAATTGCAATTTCTGTCCCCACATATTTCATGACAGGGCTTTCATACTCCAATGGCAATTTCAGTCCCCGTGGTGGTATCTGCTGGAACCAGATATCAGGTGCTGACATACAAGCTCCCTTTAAAGATTGAGGGCCTGATGTAGTGTTTGCCGAACAATGTGACGGATATCCTTTCTGCCTTATTACAAGTCCCATAAGATCTAATGCACTCGTACTAACACCGACCGGATATCCGTCATGTTTGTGGCAAAGCAACCCACCTGGCACAAGCTAAATCAGACCCTGAGTATGAAATTTAGCTAATTTAGGACAGAATGCATAATGGACTGGTAAAGTGCTTTGGAATTAGCACACAACTGTAATGTTGCAAGGAGCACCATATTATCATTCGCGATTAGTGTTGGTGTGGGAGTTAAATATACACCCACACAATCTGTTTTTGCATGTACGCACACAAAACCCACACTGTAGGCAAATACAATTGATCAGATTAAACGAGGAAGGCGTTTTATGTGCTATTTTATCAGCTTTTATTGAAATGCATTAAAATTCACTTCTCTTGTTTTGTAAGTAGAAAAACATTTCGCAGGTGAACACGTGCTGTTCACAATCAATCTAACATGAGGCTGAATGACTTCTACTTAAGGGCTTGGAATATAAATTGTAAGAATTAGAATGGAGTATTTACTACAGCCAGTTTATTCCATTACCAGGTACGGCAAATACTTCCCATTCTGAGTTTTCGTTTCAGCGAGGCATGTAGTGCAGAGCTGAGGTTTAAAACAGCGAAGGTCTCAGGTACAAAGAATCGATGCTGTAAAAGTGGTTGCAAATTGCACACTTACTTTTACAGACTTGTTTTTAATTTTATGAGCTGACCAGTGTACTAATAAGTCAGTTTACAAAATACAGAATTGTAATGGGTCATAGTTCGACCTACCTCATAAATCAGGAGGTAGGCGCTAACTGTGACCGACTAAAATTGGCCACAATCACAGGGATGGTAGGCTGCTGGGGTGAGCAAACCACTGTGTCTGTGATTGCCTTTAAATAAATCAGTCTTTATGTTTTTTTAATGCAGATCATTTTGCGTAAAGGTCCTGATTTAATGGGGCATCTCCACAATGATGCCTGCATGCTTTGAAACTTCAAGTGAGCCTACACTATTTTCATGGTTCATACCACCACCAGATGTGTGGTACAATACTGCACTGCGGTTTCCAACAACCAACTGGCGGGGGCATCTTCAGCGACCTGCAGAGCCGTATTACACAAAGTGCCCCGAGGGCACAACGGGTGTTTGTGCCTGCTTTGCGTGCCCCCAGGGCACTTTGGCATTACAGAAGTGGACGCAGATGCTTGTGCGACCCTTTCTGTAATACTGAAAGTGCTGGTGCACATATAGCGCCAGCGCTTTCTCAAGAGGGCGTTCTCTCATTTGCATGGGGGCATTGCCCCATGCAAATAAGGAAATCCCTTTGCCTCTGCACCCGTGCCGTATAATAAACATGGGTGCAGAAGCAAAAAAGCTGTGAGGGGTGCACTGAAAGTGCGCCACCTAAAAGGTGGCGCATTTTCAGTGCGCTCCCTGATAGCAGCCCTCTGGAGGGGGTGATGGGGTTCATAGGTGTGCAGTCACATCAAGAGTGTGCAGTGAGCTGTGTAAGATCTACTTGAAGGTGAGTGCAGTCACTCACTCCACCCGCCTGCAAGGGGATCTCTAACCCCCTTTAAAAGTGCAGGCGGGTTGCCACCTGCACAGTGAAACACAGAGCGGCTGCTTCAAAGCCCTCTGTTTTTCACCTGAATGCGCAAGTTCACAGCTGCCCTGGGAGAAGTGCATTCTATGTAATAGGGCGTACTTTCCTGTGTGCAGCCGGCGCACCTGTTTTAAATAGGGAAAGTGTGCCCTATATATAATAAGGCCCCAGGAGGGAGCAATTCAACAGTAAAATTACTTACTCGTTTACTGCTGAACCACACCTGCAAAAGCCACAAAACAGAAAGGTGAAAGCACAGCCCTCAAGAGTTCTGTACTTCCAGTTTTCGTAGCAATAATGAATGGATCAACTTTGCACAGTTCAATTTGCCTTAAACTCTTTGAATGAAGTGAGGTCATGCCCACCATACTAAGGCCTTTTTGCGGTCTTGTTAGAGACAGCTTTTACAGTGTGTCGCAGGCAGAATTGTACCGCATACTTTTCCATCCACATTTACCTTTCTCATTGGGTAGCAGTATTATTGATCTCAATCTAGTGTTTGAGATTCATTGCTTTTCTGCACTGTGTTTGTCCATCCCCTTGAGCATTTCTCTTTCACCATGTTTTGGATTGGCCACTGTGTTGTATCCTTACACAGCTGATGTGGAGGGGGACTTCTTTCTGCAGTCAGGGATGTTATCATAGCTATACATGTTTCCCCATCTTTTTCTTTCATCACCTCATGGGAGTTTTTGTGTCTCCTGTCTTGCCATGTGCTGTGCCCCCTTAGCATCCTTCCTCCTCGTGTGCTCTCCTTATTGGTGCCCCCTGCCTTCAGTTTGTCCGTTGCTTCCCCTGCTCGAACCAGTCCTGCTTAGTTTTTTTTAGGGTTGATTGTGTCTTTGTAATTTACTTCATTCACAAACACCGTCTTGAAGTTTGGTTTGGCAAATGCTTGTTTTTTATTCCACTGGGAGGACCGATCACAGTGAAAGCGTCCCTGGGTTAGCTCTGTCTTTCTTTGCACGTCCGGGACCAGACATAGCAGTTCTGATGATGTCATCAGCGTGGTCTGTCACTAAGTATCAACCTTGCCTCATATTAGTTGATTCTTCCATGTCCCATGGGTCAGCTGAGGCATGACGAACTCTGGCTTTCTTCTCCTCCCTTCTTTGGCCACGGCTTGTAGAGCCACATCACTCCTACTACCTCTGCCTTTCCTACATATTACCTTTCGTCCATCCCTCTGCCGGGCATCTGTCATGATTACTGACTGTAGTATGGTTAGAGGCTGGACAGGTTATAATCAGGGTACACGGAAAGAAAAGAATGGGCACGGACTGATGTCTTCTTTGGCGAGCACTATTCCCCAACTCTAGTCCAGTCTGGGAATTAAGATGGCACCCAACTAAGGAAAGGATGCTGCAAAGTGAAACTAAAATGAAATCAAGTTAGTAGCCTGAAAATTAAAATACCCCGTACTTGAACCATGCCACTAACTACACCAAGCACGAAAAGTGAGTAAAACTATTGCTTTCACCCGTTCATCCTCCTTCCGACCATCTTTCTACCTAGAGTCCCTTCTCCTTTCGACCCAATTATCCATAATCCATCATTTCACCCTTTCTATATATACATACATCCTTACATGCAATTACCCATCATTATCTCCATGTATCCATCCTTTCACCCATCCATCCATTCAGTACTTAAACTATCGATCCTTTCAATCTTCCATGTATCCTTTTATCATTGCATCCATTCAGTCTCTCACTCTTCCTTTCACCTTTTCTTCCTTATTCTTTTCCTTATTCTTTGCTTTCTACCCCTGTCCTCTCCTCTAACCATCTTTTGTCTCTCAAATTTACCTTTTCTTCCTTTCTCTTTTGCTCACTTTTTGTATGTGTCTCTTTCTCTACAAATTACCCTACTGTCATTTCCTTACTTCTCTTTCTCCGCTTCCTTTGCTGTACGTTAGTCCAACGCCCTCCCACCCCCGCACCCCTGTGTCATCATATTCCCTAACAACCATTGTCTACGAGCTCTCAGTCAGCAGACCCGCAGACAGAAGAGGCCCATACGCAAGTAATTAGCATTTAAGGCCAGGAATATATTTTTATGCATATGCAAGTGCTCCAACAGATAATTTCTATTTTGGCCGGAAATCTTGAACTCCTATAACTGGAATTATTCATCAAAGGTTTTTTTTTTTAAACTTCACTTATTCAGTTTTTTAATATAAGGGAGAAAGAGGGAAATAACGGGAGAGGGAGGTTCAAGGGTGGTCGTCACGCTAGGGGATAAGGGAAAAGGCAACGCAAGAGACAATATCATCACATTGGCAATCAAAACAACATACAATGTCGCACAGCGGATGTATGACGCTACATAGCGCACCATCCCAACGCGTGCTTTTACCACGCGTCTATTACATCGCACAGTCACCAGCCTCGCCAACTTTAACATCGAATGGCGTCTCAATGCCAATGCGTTTATTCCTATTGGCAGACCACGAAATCGCAGACTACAAAATCGCGCGCAAATACACCGCCTCTACCCCTTGTCCCCCACGCCCCCCGCCGTCCCCACGACGCTAATTCTTCCTTTTTTATTGTTCCTAATTGTAAATTTTTTTAAATGTAATTTGTGTTACTAAATAGTGCTAGTAACATTTGAAAAGAACGGGCGCGAGGGCACGCAGAGAACCGGATGTTGACCTGGCAGTGAGTAATGATGCCCTTCAAGGCTCTAAGTCATCCTGGGCTTCTCGGTATGCGAGTCTTGCTGTTCATTTAATATGTTTTTGGCAGCTATTCAGAGCACTGTTTGGTGCTCAACAGAACCTCGGCTTCACTAGTAGCGCCCCAGGCTCTCAAGACTCTGGATCATAGAATAAGATAAAAAGAAAGGAATGTAATCTCGGCTGTCATTAGATATCACTGGGTCTGACGTCAGCTTCCTATTCTTTTGTCAATGAACCCACACACAGTGTTGAATCAGAATACATGTCATTCAAAGCTTCCCAATACCTATAGAATGGGTTTGACCTCTTTTTATGTGCTTGAGCATGGCATAGATTGCTTTAGTGTATACGTTTAAATTCAAAAGAGAATGCTGCATCAATATCACCTCAAGCATAGTTAATGTTTTTTCAATAATTTATTGCACATTCAGTTTCATGTCATGTCCTGTGACGGTGTTAAGCAAAACTTGCAGAGCTCTACAGTCATGTGTGCTCGCATTCTTGGGGATGAGGTCTATCACAGTCTTGCAAGCAGCAAAGAAAACATGAACCGTACTCCCTATGTGGAATGAGAAACCTCTTCCTCCGGGATGGGCTCAGGGGCGCCGAATTTATGAATGGAACAGTGTAGAAATCGCAGCTACAGCCTTAGTTTTTCGATTGGCACAGCATGGAATATTTGATAGTGTGGCTGCCACACAGATTAAAGATTTCTCTTACATAACACCCATCCATCCACCCATCATTCATCCATCATACATCCACACACCCTTTCATCCATCCACCCACGCTTTCATTCATCCATCCACCCATCATTCATCCATCCACACACCCTTCCACCCATCCATCCCTCATGCATCCATCCACCGTTTCATCCATCCATCATTCATCCACCCACGCTTTCATTCATCCATCCACCCCTCATGCATCCACCCACGCTTTCATTCATCCATCCACCCCTGATGCATCCACCCACGCTTTCATAGCATTACATAGCCGTCACTTTTGTGTGAATTTCCGTTATGCCAAACATCGCTAATTCACATTACATGTCTGTTGCCGTCACTTTTGTGCGCCCATTGGTGACACAATCTGACACTGTCATTTATTTTATTTTTTGTTAGCTGTAAAGAGCGCTGCTAAATTATTTTGAAATGCAGAGTATACTTTCATATTTGGACTGTGGCTGCATTTTTAAAGATCATTTTTCACATTGCATGTATGTTTACCGAACATCGCAGAGCGCTGCTAAATTATTTAGAAATGCAGAGTATTTACCGAACATCGCAGTAACGTTTACATCTTAAAGTTGCCATCGCAGTAACGTTTACTTTCATATTTGGACTGTGGCTGCATTTTTAAAGAACATTTCTCACATTGCATGTATGTTTACCGAACATCGCAGAGCGCTGCTAAATTATTTAGAAATGCAGAATATTTACCGAACATCGCAGTAACGTTTACATCGTAAAGTTGCGTTTTGCTGGCTCACGTTGTTATGCCTTACGATGTAAACGTTTAAGCGTTGCAGTGCTTTACGGTGTAAAAGTTAATGCGATGTTGTGTTTGCGTTGCAATGTCCTCGCGAAGTATTCACTTCGTTGCGATGGGTGTCTCCCGCACAGCACTGTTACAGAAAGGACCATCAATTAGGTAGGTCTTCGGCACACAGAGTCATATGAGTGGAAACACATCATAGGGGTTCATCCTCCTCCCTTTCGGATCCACTGTCTGATGACGATAGTCCACCCAGTCGGGCTCGTTGTAACATGTTTGGGATGGTGGTGGTTGGATTCACCCCTACCCTGTCCCTCTTAATAAAAGTCTTGAAAGGCAGCCGAGTGCATTCAAATGTATACATTCTATCTGTGACTATCGCGGTCAAGCGCTCCAGTACATATATGTGCCACACCTTTGACAACCATGGGTAAGGCTCGGTGGTTAGGGATTCTTCCAGGTGTGCGCTATTGTTAATTTTGCCCGCCAAGAGGAGAAAGTTGAGCAAATTGCTCCCCAGGGTAGTATATGGATAAACTGAGGACTCTCCAGCCTCTCCCAGCAAAAGAACCAGAGGGTCCATCGGCAGGGTCAGCGAACAAATCTGGCAGATCAAGAGCAGCACCTCCACCCAGATGCGTTTAACTTGTATGCAATGCCACCACATGTGTAGGTAGGTGCCCCTGGATTCGCAACCCTTCCAACAGAGGTGGACCGGGGTGAAGTACCATCTCGTAAGGAGTTTGTACAAAATGGCCTTATGTTGTAAGCAGATGGAGGTCTTGGCTGCGCACGCCCATAGTCGCTGACAAGTGTCGTTGGTAATATTGGTGCCTAGATCTTGTTCCCATCGTGACTGGTGAAGGCTGGCTCAAATTTTTTGAGTTTGTACAGTAACAGTTAAAGGAAGGATTCTGGGCATGTGAGGAAGCACAGGACATCTTCGGCAAACAGTGCCAATTTGTAATGGTCTCCATCCACCTCGAGTCCATGGATCTCGGGGTTTGCTTCAAGGTGGAGGACCAATATTTCCATCATTATTGCAAAAAGCAACAGAGACATGGGCACCCCTGTCTTGTGCCCTTGCCAAGAACCATCGGAGAGGAAAGTGCGCCATTGACTCTAATTTGTGCTGTCTGGGTTATATTATTGGCCAGCAGGTATGTTATCATGTGGGGCCCAATGCGGGTCCTAGCGAGAAGAGCGGAAAGTAACTGCTAACCAACTCGGTCAAAAGCCTTCTCTGCGTCCAGCGAGAGAAGGAGGGTCATAGTTTTAGACTATTCAGCCACATCCACCACATTCACTGCCAATCACACGTTGTCTTGGGCTTGTCTATTCCTGATAAATACCAACTGGCACCTAGATAGCAGCAGTGGCGAGATGGATTGCAAGTGGGAGACCAGGACAGAAGTGAATATCTTAACATCGAAATTTAGCAGGGCAATGAGCCTATAAGAGGAACAATCCGGGGGTCTTTGCCTGGTTTCAGTAGCAGTTTTACTGTGGATTCCATCATGGTTGGCGTTACTGTTTTAGCGAGGAGGAAGGAGTTAAAAGCCCTGGCCAAGGGTTCCACCAGCAACTTGCACTACGCTTTATAAAATGATACTGAGAACCGATCTGGCCCAGTAGCTCTATTGGCTTTTAATTGGTGTAAAGCCAACCACACCTCCTTGGGAGAAATAGGCTCTTCCAGTTCAAGGATGAGCATGAGGTCAACATGTGGGAATGCAAGGTCTTGCTATGGTACTGCTCATGGGTGGCCGCTGACAGAGAGCCGGCCTGGTATTTTGAAAATGTCGGGCCCATCCATGTGGTGCGCCCGTCTCGTCCCTAATAGCAGAAATATGGTTTCTGCTTTGCTTTTGCCTCAATTTGTATGCCAGCAGTCTATGGGCCTTGTCCTCTTTCTCATAATATTTCAGATTGATATAGAGAAGCTTCCGTGCCGCATTTGTCATATAGAGCTGTTCCAGCTCCCCCGAACGCGTCTCAGTTCTCTTTATTCCCTTTTTAGCCCCTAGCTTTATATTGGGTCTCAAGCTGGGACAGGCAAGTCTCAAGATCCTCCTTCCTAGCCTTGTCTAATTTATCAAAGGAGTATGTGTATTCTATTAGTTCGCCTCTCAGTACTGCCTTGGCGGCGGACCACAATGTCGCACAGGATACCTCCCGGTATGGTATCGTTTTCCTTGAAATAATGCTCTAAGGACCTTCGCACAGAGTGACGCAGTGCTGGGTCTCGGAATGTGATTTCGTAAATGTACAAAGTGGTGGTTATCTGCTGGGGTAGTGCTGCCTCATCAAATTCCAACGAAACCGGGGAGTGGTCAGACTGGGTCTGGGTGCCTATGGTGGCCGATAGAATCCGCAGTTGGAGCGAGTTGGTAATTAGGAAGACATTGATGTGTGTGTTTTAGAAACCTTGGAGTAGTAGGTGAAGGCCCTCGCCCCCCGTGGGCTTCCCTCAAGATATCTAGCAAGTTTAGATCTTGGATACCTTGCGTCAGTGTTAGGGGGATCAAGTATGTGTTGTAGGGATCCTCAGAGCTATAATGAGGGCAAAATTGAAGCGAAGCACAACAGGGCAAAAACAAGCAAACAATGCAAGCAGGCAACCTAGGCTCGCGACCCCTACCAGCCTGGGTAGAGGCACAGCATGGCAGACCGGAGCTACGGGGGAGAGAGCAGGTCCCTGGCCGAGGTCAGAGGTCCTGCTCGCACTTACCACGCAGCGGCCGGCATCTTATAGGGGAGGTGCAGCTGGGAGGCGGGAGCAGGAAACGGCGGAGGGGAGGGGCCGCGGGGGCAGCAGCGGCAGGTGGGGGAGCGGGAAACGGGCGGAAACGGCACGAAATAGGAGAAACAAAAGGGCACAGTGAGATAGACAACAACAGGCGCAACAAGGCAGAAAACAAACAGACAATGCAAGCAAGGCAAAAAAATCAACAATGTGGGCAAAAGCGAAGCGCAACAAGGGAAAAAACAAGCAAACAATGCAAGCAGGCAACCTAGGCTCGAACCCCTACCAGCCTGGGCAGAGGCACAGCACGGCAGACCGGAGCTACGGGGGGAGAGAGCAGGTCCCTGGCCGAGGTCAGAGGTCCTGCTCGCACTTACCACGCAGCGGCCGGCATCTTATAGGGGAGGTGGGAGGGAGGTGCAGCTGGAAGGCGGGAGTGGGAAACGGCGGAGGGGAGGGGAGGGGAGGGGAGGGGCGGCGGAGGGGAGGGGAGGGGAGGGGAGGGGCGGCGGAGGGGAGGGGCCGAGGGTAGGGGAGCGGGAAACGGGTGGAAACGGCACGAAATGGGAGAAACAAAAGGGCACAGTGAGATAGACAACAGGCGCAGCAAGGCAAAAAATCAACAATGTGGGCAGAAGCGAAGCGCAACAAGGCAAAAACAAGCAAACCATGCAAGCAGGCAACCTAGGCTCGAACCCCTACCAGCCTGGGCAGAGGCACAGCACGGCAGACCGGAGCTACGGGGGAGAGAGTAGGTCCCTGGCCGAGGTCAGAGGTCCTGCTGTGCAACCCCTGCTTTTGAACACGGAGGAAACATTTACCCAACTTATGAACAAGGTATGCTGCTGGCTTGGTAAAAACTCGAATTTTAACATCAAAGAGTATAATGACATTATCTTCGTAAGGAGTACATGGTGGATCGGCCCCACACCAAAGAACCTGGAAGGAGACTGCGGCTGTCCGCGGCCCCCGCAGGGGGCCACCTCAGCAGGGCGGCCCTTTAGTGCCATTTCGGCACCGCCCAGCCGCTCTAGTCTCTGGAGGGGTTCTTGGAGCCCTCTAGCTTGGTCACCGCAGTGACGTCCTTCCGGTGCGCCGAGGTGGGGGAGGGCATATATGCCTCCCCAGCCCCTCCTGGCGTCCTCTGTTGCACCAGCCACGCCGTCTCGTCGGTCGTCTCGCGTCGTTCTTGCGTCGATCCCCTGGCCGGAGCTACTGGGTTGCTTTGGAGGTTGGCGGTGAGTTGTCCTGTGTTGGCCCAAAACTCCCCCCACTTGCACAACTCGGGTAGTCCCAGCGACGGCCTGGGCTGACTTGGGGGCGTGGGCCCTGATAGTCCGACCAGTGGGCTTTTGCGGCCTGGCACACCAGGCTGTGGGCCTTATGCTTGGAGCCTCGTCCCGGGCTTTCTTTCGAGATCGCGTTCATTGTTTGGCCGTGGTGAGATGGGCCGTTGGTGCCTGTTGTTCCCCCCAAAACCCGTTTGGGGCAGTTGCTCAGCCGTCGGTCTGGCTGGATAGTGTGGTTCATGACCAGGATCAGGGGAGCGGCAGGGTGGGGGCCTCACGCTTGGTAATTGCGGGTGGTGTCTGATGCAGGCCTCTAACCATCTCGGAGGGGGACCCACCCATGGCACGTAACGGGCATGTCCTCAGAGTGTTGTGTGCGGTTGCGGGTAGCGGTCTGGTTGCGCTGCCGTGGATTCACGGCCGCCGCAGCGATGTCGGCCTTCTGCTGGCTGTGCCTCAGTGTGAGGACGGACTTTTGTAAGTGAAAACACGTCAACAATGCCCCGTTTGTAAAGGTTGTTTTATGTGCGCTAAACGAACGCTTGCAATTTGTCACTTGTTCGGAGTTGGTGGTTGTATGCTTTATGTGGGGGACAACAGGGCGAGTTGTGTGCAGATGAGAGCCTGTCGAGGCCTTTCCATGCATTTTGAGCAGTGACACGCCGGGCGCCTTCAGGCTGTGCTGCTAAATAGGTGCCTCGCCAGGAAAATAAATGGCACTGCATAAATCAGCTGCACAAGCACCATCCATTGTCCACCTCGATTGTGTTTGCTAGAACAAAGGTCGAACAGGGTAGAGCGCCATATTGAGGCCTTTCTCGGAGCGCTTCTTGCCGATCACAGCCTGCTGGTAGAGGGGCTGTGTCACAATGCGCCCACAGTGTGCTCGTTTGCACAGCACTGCGGGGCACCTGGGGACACTTCTGCTGGAGCAGGGATAATGATTACGCTTTCACCCCAGATGTGCCATCGTGGCCTTGACACGTTTTAAACCGATTATATGCAGCTAACGAATAATAGTTATGAAATTAAAGCGGAGAGCTCTCAATGTGTGCTTTGTGTGCCAGTTGCACGTATCTTGCGCACTGCACGCGGACTCGCTTTGTGGGAATTATTTCTGCAGTGCACGCGTTTAAAGTGTGGGTTTGAAAGTCAAGCGGGGATCTTGTCCATCTGGCAGAGGATTATCCCGCGCATTCTCCTCATCGCTAACACTGTTTTCGCCCGATAGGGACACCTGCGGTGAGGGAGTACCTGTTGTGTATAGTTATTCGAGCATGCGGTGGACGTTGGCATGGACCTGAGGGCCACACTTCCGCAGGGGGCGGGGCACGGATGTTTAGTCGCAGGTTCCCCGCATAAACGGGCCAGGTAGAATATGCGCAGGCGCACTGCCAGCGCCCGGGTAGCTGGGCAACTGCGGCCTGAGTTGTGACCCTGAACGAGTGTTTTTCGGCTGGCTCTGTTCTCGCGCCGGTTTGCGTATTCTATTTTTCGCATGTTATACAGCTTACAAGAACCTGCAATGTTGTGCTAGAGTTGGGATACGGCACAGTCATTGTGTCCGGCTTGCTGCGAGTGGTGCAGTGGCTGCGTCGGGGTTGCAGTGAAGCGGGATTGCCGTGATAGGTTTATTTATAGTCACTACCACTGCCGTTGTCAGGTGCACCACTTGCGCGTGTTGGTTCTTGATCTGAGCTTCCCGTCGGCTCGGCGGATTGTGATCACGGGCATGTTCGTGTGCGGGGGACTCGCGCCAGGGTTGTGCTGTATAGGGCATAAGGCGAGTTTCTTTCGGGTTGCAGCGGGTGCAGGACTGAGGCAGAGTTGGGTTTTCCTCCTTTTATTCGCCGGGGAGACCCTGAGAGACGATTCCCTCCCTGGGGCCATGGCGAGGTGTATGTTCGTACAGTGGCAGGCCCACCATTTGCCTGGTGGCCCTGCCGGTGTACCCAGAGGGGCTGCATTACCTGCGGTGCTTGGGCTTGCATGCAGCATTGTCCCTTCGAGGGAGCAGGCCTCACAATGCATGGGGTGCTTACTGGGCGCGGCGACCCAGGATCCGCGGTAAGACATGAGAAGTGCTGCAGGCTGGGCCGGAGCTGCCGCCTTCATGGGACACGCTGTCGCGTTGTCGGTTACCCATTTAGCATGGTGCGGGGCACTTTTAGGACCAGAACTCGTGCATCCGGGGTGCCCCTCACGGGCTGGCTGGCATGTTTTCCCTTGGAGCAGAGCATTGTGGCTATGCAGATCGCACGATTGTCCGGTGCTGGGAGGGACAAAGAGCAACCCGTTCAGTGTATTCACTCATTGATTTAGTCAATGCACTTTGATAGGCGTGAAAGTTACCCGCAGGTGTCCGCTTGGAGTCTGGTTTCTCTGCGTGGAGGGGACCCAACATTTTGGTAGCACCGGTCTCTTGCTAGGCCACAGGCTGATGGGAATCTCCCTCAGTTTCACCATGTTGTCCTCCAGTACTTATCAACATGGGCGAGTAAGAACAACAACACTCACAAGTTCCTTCTCTGTTTACATGGGTCAAGCACAGTTAGCTCCATAGGCCATGTAGACCACCGGGTGGCAATGCTTTGCCATTATTGAGCTCGTAGGAATGTGAAATCCTGGGGACCTGTTATTAGCCTTTGCCGGGTGCTCCACAGTTTTACCATCATTATGGAGGTGAACAGAATAGGTTGACACCATCCTTGGTTCGGACGTCTATCTATTCGCCCTTGCTCCACTAGGTCAACTTTGGGATGCTTAGGGGAAAAGTGGTAGACTGATGATGGTAATGGTTTTCATATCCATTGTCAAAGTCAACAGTCCTGGCTTGCTTGCGAGGCTGTTCCCATGTTACATCTTATTTTGGTGGTGTCCTGACGTGGGGCAAGGCAATCTTTTTACAGGGGGCTGAATATTGCTCGCTTTCAACGGAATATGCATTGCGAGGGGATCGTAGGGTGATGGGGGCATGGTTGCTTGCTTGGCTGAATATGGACGATTGCTTCTGTTTATTCACTGCATCGATCAGATAATTTTCTGTGCCATCATTTTCAACAATTGGGTCGGGGTGCTTTCATTAGCTCATTTGCTCTGTTTCTTACTCATAACATCCCACTGAGCTGGGAGGCTACAGATCGCGTTTTGTTGTTCGTTGGTTGAACCTTGAGGCCTTTTAAAATGATCTGAGGGATTCATGGGGCTTGCCCGCCCGCAGGGGACAGAACCATGCGGGCCATAATCATCAGGCCACCGGGTGGCATGACAAACTACTTTTATATGGTGAACCTGAATATACATAGGGCCACCTCGTGGCAGTCAAATGGGGATGATTTGGACAAGGGACAAGTTAGCTGGCCCGAATCATACTTGTTTCACTTGGAAGGGATGATCTGCTTAAGTCATGGTTGCCCCCTGACAATTATTCTTCGGCGTATAATTTGTGGTTTACGCAGAGTTGGGGGCAGGTTAGCTACCCCACCCTGTCTCTGCGGGATTGAGGTGTCTTTTGGGTCATGATGACCAAGTAAAGCATTATCGCTTTGTATATCTGGGCATAAAAGAATGACAGACAAGAATACAGGGGATTATAAGGCAAGGGTTGCCTGTCCTGAGCATAGTATACGCAGGCATGAGTAACGTTAATTGCCACCAGTTCTACTGTGCATCATTCCCCCTCAAGAGAGCAGGCATTCCTTGAAGCCCTCATCTGTCGAAGGTCGTACATATAATTTTATTACACTTATTGATCTGATACAAGTATCATGGATAGGGGCATAGTAGTCTCCCAGCGGTTGTGGCTTCACAACCAAATCGTATCAGGGCACCCAGTGGAAGATGCACGATAGACATACAGTCACACAAACCAGGGGACACCATTCATTTGTTCTCCACAGTTCATCAACAAAACTGCCTGCGCAAATGTCTGGCCGATGCAGCAGAGTAGGTGCACTCTGTATACAAGGGCATGTTACAAGTTGCTCAAGAGAGGCAGAAATCACCCGCCCTATAGCCAGGGCAGCCAGGGGCAACCAAGGGCAGGTTTCAGGTCGCTTCAGTTAAGACCTATTCACCCGCGCTTTAGCCAGGGCAGCAGGCGGGTGGTGGTAGTTGTCATCTAACAAGTGTGCTGCGGCGAAAAACAGTTTGGCAAACACTGCGTTAGAGCCGAATGGCGACAGGGTACTATAGACCATTTGGCAGTCCCAATATTCAAGAAAGTGCAGGTATTTGCACAGTGTTTCCCTCTGGTTCCCACAGACTTGTCTGCCACATGGGTTATCCTTAGGGGCTAGCACCTGAGACTGGAAGGGGCATCTTCTGCTAACGGTGGCCAAATAAGTTGATAGTCAACGCTGGGGTAGATGTACCATGCAGGGCGTGATTACTCCTTGGGTTGTCCCAAATATTTGGGGGTCTAACTGGGTGGAGTATTAAGTTCACAGTCCTTAGGAATCATCCAGCATGCCTTCAACCCAAACAAGGGCAGTTAGCGTTGCACAGTATCAGGGAGTGGGTAAACATACACCGGTTATTCAGCGACAGCATGCCCGGGGCACGCACGCTTCACAAAACACAGAGCTGCAACCAGAAAGGTGCCAAGTGGCAGAAACCAGTAAATAAGTTTAACGTGTGTCTCTGCCCTTACAGCGGGGTGGAGCCAATCTCCGTTAGAGGTACACACAGGTGAGAATTGGGTGCTTCTTAGGGTTCGCATGACCAATGCGGTTTGTGGTATCTCCCTGCGGATCCACTGAAGGTGTACTGCAGAGAACGGGGAATCTGGGAGTCCGACACTTTTGCGAGTTTAAGCAGCCAGGGTCAGGGATGGGTTGCAGATACTGGCATCTGTGATCCGACGGCAGTTAAGCAAGCGGGGTGTGCTGCTCAAGTTGTCACTACACGGAAGGGTGAGGTATCACCAATAGTGGGAATACATATATGGTTCAGACCAGATTTGACACCAATAAGGTGTTGACCGGGGTTTAGCAATCGGAAGGGTCTGTGCAATTGTCTGGTCAACAAGGCGAAGTATATGCATCCCAGAACCAAGGGTAGGTACCTGTTGCTGCAGTTAAGGTCAAAAGCCCCGCACGGTCAACTTTATTAGCCACGCTGGGTGTGGACGCTGTCACCAACATAGCGTGCTGCTGTTTCAATAAATGGGAAAAACAGGGTGCCGAGCACAAAAGGCTACTATGCGGTATGAACATTTGGCACGTCCAGTGTTCAACAAAAATGTAAATTTAACGGAGCAGGTAATTTTCCACCGCAGGGGCAGCTTAGGGGGGGCGGTGTGAACCCCCCCACCATCTATCTGGGAGTTGCTAGGATGGGGGTAAAGTAGGACTTAGCAATCGTTAGTGTCAGGCACCATTGCAGACAGTGCGCACTGTACTAAATCAGACAGATTCTCTAAGCTGGTATGCCTAGGGGTTCCACCACTGAGGGAGCTGAGCGGGCGAAACTCCCATAAGGTATAGGGGATGCATGGCAAGGGCGGGATGGCACCCTTGCTTATTGTCACATACTTCTAGTTGTGGACATTCCGGTGCGTCAGGATTTCAAAAGCTAAGGGGCCCTTCAAATGTTAAGGACAACCCTTCCCGCCCTAATAGCCAAGGTGGGCAGGTGGGTTAATTGGAACAGAGATTGACCAAAGGGGGGTCCCCCATTTTCTTAGGATACACCTAGGGGGCAACGACATCATTGCCATGAGGAGGAGGTCACTCTTACAAGCCATGAAAGCTGACTTAGGGGAGATCTGTAAATACATGGGTCAATGTGAGCTCAAGTGGCCTGAGATTATTCCCCGCAGAGTGGGGCTCGGGATGGGGACACAGGTGTTCAGGTACATACAGTGTTAGAAGGACGGCAACCAGGTGATATCAACACATACATGGGGCAATGTGAGCTATGGTTGTCTGAAAGCATCCCGCGCAGATAGGCACGGGGCTAAGCCATGTATGGCCGAGGAACATGCCTGCAGGGGGTGGACAGTCAATGTACAAGTTATCTGGCCTAATGGGCCTCATGAACAGATTGGAACAGAGATTGGCCCAAGGGGAGTACTCCCCAACGTCTTAGTGACACATCTAGGGGGCAACAACCTCACTGCCATGGGGAGGAGGCCACTTTGACAAGCCAGGAACGCTGATTTAGGGGAAATCAGTAAGTCCATGGGTCAATGTGAGATCTGGTGGTCTGATATTATCCCCCGCAGAGTGTGCCACGGGGCTAATTCAGAGGAGGCCGTTGAACATTCCCGAAAGAGAGTGAATAGTTCTATGCGTAAGTTCGCAGACCAGAGGGGTCTGGGCTTCATCAGACACGAGCTGATTGAGGCTAAGGTCAAGGGCTACTTTGAAACATGGTGTTTATGGTCACCATTGGGTATGGATTTCTTCCCTTGACCTTGCAGGGGGCCCTGGAAATGAGAGGTGGCTAGTGAGAAGACAGCTGCCTTGAGGGCACTGGCCATCTAGGCGTACGCCTAAGGTTAAGTTGACAAACATGGGGTGCATCTGTCACAGCATGGACACGTTTCACTCGACATACAGGAGGCCCTAGAAAGCAGGTTACAGGTGAGAAATTAGCTGTTTTGGTGGGGGCCCTGGCTGCGACGGTGGCCGCCTCCAGGGCTGTGGCGGAGTTACAGGGCGATCTGGAAGCAGACCGGTACAGTAAGGGTACCTCTGCGGCAGACCGGTACAGTAAGGGTACCTCTGCGCGGCACAGTAGGGGTGCCAGAGCCAAAGACCAGGAGCCTCAGGGCAGGTTCCGGGAAAACCGCGACGGCGCCCCGTTAGTCCTTCGGGCGGTTGGGGGCCTGACCAACCGGGGGTTTGCCCTGCTACGCTCCGCCCTGAAAAGGGCGTGAGTAGAACAGACCAACGTGTCACGTGATCCGGAAGAGGATCATCAAAGGTAGCACTGACTGGGTGTCCCACAGTGCTGGCTCACCAGGCGGGCGGGGGCAGCATAGGTTGGTACAGCTGCCCGCCCTTGGATCGCCCGTAAGATAACCCACATATTGCATACTCCTGTATGGAATAAACCTGCAGCAATATTTTCCCACTACAAAGTTGTCTCGTGTATTTATTTATTCTTGCATGCTCAGACGGGGGTTGGGAGAAGTTGCCGGTAATGGCACTATGCGGCTGTCCGCGGCCCCCGCAGGGGGCCACCTCAGCAGGGCGGCCCTTTAGTGCCATTTCGGCACCGCCCAGCCGCTCTAGTCTCTGGAGGGGTTCTTGGAGCCCTCTAGCTTGGTCACCGCAGTGACGTCCTTCCGGTGCGCCGAGGTGGGGGAGGGCATATATGCCTCCCAGCCCCTCCTGGCGTCCTCTGTTGTACCAGCCACGCCGTCTCCCACCCCACCTCTTACCCGGCGGACAGGCTGGTGGACAAGCTACTCAGAATGTTTTAATGTATTCTTTTGTGTTGCAGGCGGAGTTACAGGGCGATCTAGAAGCAGACCGGTACAGTAAGGGTACCTCTGCGGCAGACCGGTACAGTAAGGGTACCTCTGCGCGGCACAGTAGGGGTGCCAGTGCCAAAGACCAGGAGCCTCAGGGCAGGTTCCGGGAAAACCGCGACGGCGCCCCGTTAGTCCTTCGGGCGGTTGGGGGCCTGACCAACCGGGGGTTTGCCCTGCTACGCTCCGCCCTGAAAAGGGCGTGAGTAGAACAGACCAACGTGTCACGTGATCCGGAAGAGGATCATCAAAGGTAGCACTGACTGGGTGTCCCACAGTGCTGGCTCACCAGGCGGGCGGGGGCAGCATAGGTTGGTACAGCTGCCCGCCCTTGGATCGCCCGTAAGATAACCCACATATTGCATACTCCTGTATGGAATAAACCTGCAGCAATATTTTCCCACTACAAAGTTGTCTCGTGTATTTATTTATTCTTGCATGCTCAGACGGGGTTGGGAGAAGTTGCCGGTAATGGCACTATGCATTTTCATTAACTGTAAGCATCCGAACCTAGCTCGCTGTCCAATCTCAAGTCACAGTTGCAAACCTTTGTGGTCTGGCCGCATTAACATTCTCCCTTTAGTTTTTAGGTCTCGGCCTGCACCAGCGCTTGCGCTGGTCTGGCCGAGAGTTTTAGTAAGCGGGTTTTGGAAGTGCAAACACTGGCTTTCGGCTGGCGACCAGCTTGAGTTCACGATGGCGTGCACGCGCAGCTGGCATCTGGGTTTCCTATCTCTTCCTCATTTTCTCGTCATGGCTCATTAACTCTCTGGACTCTGATGTTTCAATCGCAGCAGCAGCTCACATTACCAACTGAGGGCCCTGGACTACACTCACATGAAAAACAACAGCGATTAGCATTGAAATGCAAGCTTTTTTTTGTCTAGTTAGAAATATTGCTTCGGTGGGTTGATTTCACCTTATATCGCTATTTGTTTTATATTGGGAGTCACAGCCTAATTACCAGTATTTTTGTCTCTCACTGTTTTTTTTTAAATATTTATTCGCGCAAAGCACAAAGCTATATTTAAGGTTACTTTTTCCGCGTCACTTCTTCACTCTATTTAAACTCCACACCCCCACTCTTATTGTCTCTCTCCTTCTCTCTCTCTCCTTCTCTAATTCTCTCTCTACTTAATTAACTCTCCCCTCTCTATCTTTTTTAGCCTTTCATTCTCTCTCACCCCTTTATCTGTTTCTCTTTCAAACTCCTTCATTCACTCTCTCTCCCCTTCTTTCTCTCTCTCTCTATCCCGCTCCACTCTTTATTCTATGTACACCCTTTCTCTCTCTTTCTCTCTCACCACCCTCTCTAATTGGGCATTATATCTTCACTCTATCTCTCACTCGGCAACACCACAGCATCACTCAGCGCCAGCACAGCATCAATCAGAGCCAGCACAGCATCACTCAGCACCAACACAACATCTCTCAACGCCATCACAGCATCACTCAACGCCATCACAGCATCACTCAGTGCAACCACAGCATCACTCAGTGCAACCACAGCATCACTCAGCACAACCACAGCATTACTCAGCACAACCACAGCATCACTTAGCGCCACAACAGCATCACTCAGCGCCACCACAACATCACTCCGCGCCACCACAGTATCACTCAGCACCACCATAGCTTTACTCAGCGACACCACATCATCACTCAGGGCCAACACTGCATCACTCAGCACCACCACAGGATGACTCAGCACCACCACAGCATCGCTCAGCACCACCACAGCATCGCTCAGCACCACAACAGCATCGCTCAGCGCCACCACAGCATCGCTCAGTGCTACCACAGCATCGCTCAGCGCCACCACAGCATCGCCACCACAGCATCGCTCAGCGCCACCACAGCATCGCTCAGCGCCGCCACAGCATCGCTCAGCGCCGCCACAGCATCGCTCAGCGCCGCCACAGCATCGCTCAGCGCCGCCACTGCATCGCTCAGCACCACCACTGCATCGCTCAGCGCCACCACAGCATCACTCAGGGCTACCACAGCATCACTCAACGCCGCCACAGCATCACTCAGCGCCGCCACAGCATCACTCAGCGCCAAGACAATATCACTCAGCACCACCACAGCATCACTCAGCGCCAAGACAATATCACTCAGCACCACCACAGCATCACTCAGCACCACAGCAGTATCACTCAGCAACACCTGAGTATCATTCAGCATCACCTCAGCATCATCTCCGCAACAGTCACCACCACCACCACTACCACCACAGCATCACTCAGCACCACCTCAGCCTGCTCTCGGAATCTGGCATCTGTTGATTCTCCCCTAGCGTCTGGCCGCTGCTAGTGTTATAATACAGGTACTAGTTCCCAACCTTCACCCTCCGATTGTTTATGCCCCCTCAAAAAAAACACTTTAACAAACAACCATTGCAATAGGAAGAAACACGTTGCCAGCATTGCAAGAACAAAAGAAAACTGAGGAAATTTTTTATTGTAAATACTTTTTTAATATGGTCGTTCAGTTTTACATAATGCCTTCTTGGTCATATATAAAGAAACAAAAATGCTTCTGACACTTTTTTATTATAACTTTTCAGCATGCCGCACAGCAGCCACACTTCTCTACAGCACAGCTTGAAGACATTGGCAAAGTCAATAGCTCTGGCTAAACACTTATAAGGCCCCAAAGGCGAGACCTATTGGCTATGCCAATGCTTGTTTAATAAATGTTTGCAGCCTAGGTCACAGTTTGGTTTCCTCGTGTCCCCCTACGGTAACTGGCGGGCCTGTGAGATCTCCGATCCCAACTTTCAATCTATTTTTCCCTGTGACGGATCTAGATGCTAATGATTGACTTGATTCAGATTTTATGTTACCTAAGAACAATGTTCCCTCTAATTTTTTTCCTCTGTGTGCGGCAATGAAGGGTCTCTGTGCACTGCTGCCAAGGCTTTGTGCACTAGTTCACCATGCGAGCCAGTAGTTTTCTTAGATACATGGTATTCAAAGAGGGCAAGGAGCCCCTGAGTGTAAAATTGTAGTGCATGAGGTACCTTGTTTAAGGGGGGCAAGTCTATGAAGATTTATATTAAAGAGCCAGAAAGACACTTACTCTGTTGATTTTAAAATAGTTCAAGATGAACCTATGTCTCCATTCAAAACAGTTCTGTGTTGTTATGATGGACATTCTGGATAGAGTAATAAGAAACTTGGGGGCATATTAGCAAGAACCTCGTTAAAATTATCGCCGTTTTAGCGGCAGGAAACTGCCGCTAAAACGGCGATAATGGGCTTAATAATATGCGTTATAGAATCTCAATAGAAGCCCAGGTTAGATGTGCAGGACATCTAACCTGGGCTTCTATTGAATTCTATAACGCATATTAGCAAGCCAATTATCGCCGTTTTAGCGGCAGTTTCCTGCCGCTAAAACGGCGATAATTTTAACGAGGTTCTTGCTAATATGCCCCTTGGTTTTCATATATAATTACTTGCTACCACTGTTTTACATTGTTGTTGATCCATTAATAACACATCTTAAAATGTCCCAATTCAGTGGTGGTGATTTGATCAACCTTTAATGGGTGAATGGGGTGAGTGAGTCATGGCAGGATTTGACCCTGTTGTTTGTCTATTAAATTCAGATTTCAGTAAAGCATGCTTAGCTTACCAAGCTATCTCAATAGGTTTAAAATGGATTTTGGTTTATGATGGCATGCTTTCATCCAGCAAAAGGCTATTTTAAGATAATGAGAAAGAAAGAGCGAACTTGAGCAATTCAATATAAACTGAACTTAATTATTATATGTTTTAACACAATGTGACGTAGTAATATATGCCAAAACTTGATTAATTTGGAGAGCTTACTTCATATCTGACCCTAAAAGTGATATCCTGGGTCTATCACAATTACCCAGGAAATTAGTTAAGCCCTCTTCCATTGACCTAACTTCTAAAATCAACTGAAGGCAATGGGGTCTGAGATGATGCATCACATCTCTTCAGTAGGGTGGTTTTCACAAGCCTGCAAAGAGTGCTAATCAAAGTGAGCAGATGATGCAGTCCCTTGCCCCTTTACCAGGGACCACTCACAAGTAGATGAAGGAGAAAAGTGTGAAAAGTCTCAGACTTGATTCCTATGCCAGGCTGTCATTCCTAACCCTTGAGTGTGGATGGAGAAAGTTAAATGGAAGGAGAATACGTGTTCCTTAGTTAGATCAGAATAATGTGAGGTCATACAACATGTTTTAATGTGATTTCAAAACTATACAGATCTACTGTGAAGGAGATGAGCTGAGCTCCTACACCTTCACAGGCACGAGGCCTCAAAGACCATCAGAGGGCCATGATCTAGTTAGGGTTAATTCTGCAGTGGCACATTGTTTCAGTTAAGGTGAAATCTGAAATACAGTACAAAAGTCCCTTGATGAAATCATGGTAAAAGACATAAATGAAAAAAGAGTAAGCAAGTCTTTAGTAGGACATCCACAATCCTTTGTATGACTCATTCTTTAGCGCCACCCAGGCTCCACCAGGGAAGAGGGAACATGCAAGGAGGTTGGAGCAGGTGACTTCTTAATTTGATTTGCCAAATGCAGAAATATAGTTATTTACCCTAAAATACTAACATTAAGGGGCCGATTCCGATCTCGGCCGGTAGGCTCGAATCGGATTCGGCTTAACCGGATCCGATTCGGAGCCCTATTTCCCGACCGATTCGTACGCGCGTCCGGGCGAGCGAGTACGATGCGTATTCGCCGACCGACTCGTCCGGGCGTCCCGACCGCTCCGACCGACTCGATCCCGGGTCTAACCGCACCGACCGACTCGCTCGGACCCGACTCGCACCGCGCAATGGAGACGTTCCCCGGCCGGGTAAGTACGATGCGCGCCGCGAACAGTCCGACCGAGCCGCGCACTCCGGCTCGAAATAGCTGTCGGAGCCGTACTTTGGGGGTCCGTGTCGGACCCCCCTGTACGCGTAGCCGCGTGTACGGCGCGAATCGCTTTGCCGCGTACATGCTGTAGGGGGCGCCCTTGTCCGCATCGCACCCATTGAGCCAATGGGAGCCCGCATACGCGTTGTACGACAGGCTCCCATTGACTTCAATGGGAGTCCGACCGACTCGAGTCCGATGGCATACGTGCGCATCGTACTCGTTCGGTCGGGCTGCACGGGTCCGAATCGGTCGGAAATCTCTCCGGTCCGGCTCGGTCGGAGAGATTTCCGGCCCGAATCGGAATTGGCCCCTAAATGTGTTTCCACAATATGCATGCCTTTTATGGTAATACTAACTTTCAATATGGCCACACAAAGTTTCAATAAAGAAACACAAATATTTTTTATCATCTGGGATAATTCATTATTGATTTTGGTTATGATGATATTATAGCCTCTTGTTTTAAGCTTTAAGAGCTGAGCTTCAAGTAAAGGGCAAAAGTGGCCATGGGGTATATAGTCACAAAAAACAAGTAGATTTACAAATGTCTTCTGCACTGTCACCTCCTATTAGGCAAGAGACCAGTGATATTTATTAGTAAATTAATTTGCAGTTAATGACTCGTTTACATTGCATAGCGTCACTCCCAATGGGCAGGGTTTTAAGATGTCAGTAAGATGTGTTTAACTCTGAGACAGGCCGGCAACAGAACCACCAGGTCTGTTGCCTACCTGCCTCTGAGCTAAACACCTCTTACTGAAAGTCATGGACGTCAATTCACCAAAATGTCAGGGGTAGCGGAAGTGACATCACACGCTATTTGACCTTTACTTTCACTCAAACACACATACACACCTATTCACGCATACACACACTCTCTCTTACATATGCACACTCTCACCCACAAGCACGCACAGAACATACTTTCAAAAGCATTTTTTACTTCCCTAAGCTGCTAGATAGGGTCATATTCCAGCTAATTGTACTCCATTTTTATACCACATTAATAGTGAATAATATATTACTTACTATTAGTGTAATAAAAAAACTGACTGAAAACAAGGAAAGTGGTGCCTTAACCAGCATTCATAAGGACGAGCTGCCCCTGTGTTCCTTGCACTGACTTTGCAACCTCTGAAGTCAGGGCGCAAAAGCAGTGCCAGGGGTTACAAAGGGCAAGCCAGGGGTTGCAGCTGCGGCCGCGTAATGATGTCCATGCTGAAAGTGGGATCAAATAAAATGTGTGCTGGAGTGGGGAGGTCTGAACAAAAGGGATGCTACCAAAAAGCGTAAGTAGGATTCCATTCCAAAATGCATTGCCTCTGTAATTAAGGATCTGGGTTAAAACATGTAAAGCAAAACCCTGTGCTTCAGACAGTGTGCCGCCTGACCAGCATTTGGGTGCTACTGAGGTTTCTGTTATTGCATTTAGATCAACATACACCTAGAGCAAGCCAGAACTATTGTCAATGCTTGTTGGCAGCATCTGATAAATGAGTAACAACAATAATTTTTGTACATAATTAGAATGAAAATATTTCATTTCTGAAAATATTAGACTGAATTAAACATTACTCATGTCTGTGGAAGGGATAATCATCTTCATAGTGTCTTGTTAACTCCTGTTCTTCTTTTCACACTACTTTCCTCTATAGTCTCCCCGTCTGTTAGTCTTTCACATAAAATGGAAATTACAATAACTAATTATGTGACCATTACCCTGTGCACTCTACAAAGAGGCCATGGAGGATTATCATGTAGTGTGCAACTACAGGCCTCTCAATCGTGCCCAGTCATTAACATTCATCCACAAGTTAAGCTCACCCAGTCATGCAGAAGGCACTCAGAGCACAGTATGCAATATACAAGAGCTGTGTGTTGCATTAAAGTACAGCACACCTGGGAAAGCAAGTACACCTAGGGAACGCGAGATGAAATAAAACAATGTAAACTGGAAAGCATCGCTGACATGGCAGGAGGCGAGCCTGTTAACGGGATAGGAACCACTCATTTCTCACAGCACTATTTGATATGTTTTTTTTAAAGAGGGAAATCACGAACACAATGCTATTTATATCCAGTGGCGGCTCGCAGAGGGAGTGCTGCGGGGCGGTGAGGCGGGGCGGGGGAGGGGCTGGGTGGGGGTAGTGGAGTCGGACATACGACAAGTAGGAGTAAAGTAAATAAATAAATAAATGAAACTATTTACCTTGCGTTCGCTGCATCGCTAACTCGGCGATGCAGCGAGCGCAAGGTAAATAGTTTTGATCTTGGACTACTGACGAATTATATTTTTTCCTTATTGGGGATCATTTATTTCTACATACAGATCAGGTAGGCACATGGTCAATCTAGAATAAAAATTGTATTTACAATTTATACTTTGTGCCCAACTATCTGAACTTTGTTGGACTATTTTAAGAATGGGTTTTTGATTTGCTTCATACAGATGACAGAGTTTGACTTTTGCTCAGAATCTTTCGCCTACAAGGTTGCAACCTCATCTTCCGGTTGTGGCCCCGAATAGACGCTGGTATGTTTCTTTTACTGGTGTGTTTGGTTGACACATGGGTGTGCCGTTTGTGATCTGGACAAGTATGCACTTGGTCCATCTTTTTTGGGGTGCACTTGGCTTTTAAGGTATTAGTGGCTCTTAGATCTGGCGTACTGTATATAATTGTTTGTCTCTAATTTAATTGAGACTTGTTTCCAATATGCCTCAGTTTGGTTAGATTGTATATCTTTTGCAAATTGTCTGTGCACAAATCTGCAATGGTTATTAGCTATGTAGAAATTCTTGTTTGCTGTAGATGGTCTATGCAAGGCTATCCACCGACGTGGGAACGCTAGCCCGCAGTATTTTTCTATTTGGATTCTGACCCTATCATCTTTTACTTACTTTTACTTATCCTTGTTCTGCCAACCTTTCCTGTCTCTCTTCTTCCTTTTTCCTGTTCTTTCTCCTGTTCTGTCAGATACACATAAATGTTGTTAATTTATAGATGTCATTCTCATTTGATTTAGGAAATTTATGTAAATCGCTCTCTACGTGTTGGAATCTGTTTGGGTATGGTTTTGTATTAGTTTTTTGATATGTGATAATTTGACGTCATCATATCATGTGTTTGTGGTTCATTCTATGTTGCTTAAACATTATATATGTGTGTATATATGAATGTTGTATGTTATGTACAGTGTATGTATTTTAAATGTCTCTATATATGTTTTTTTAACTTACAGCCCTGAAGAAGTCCTATGTTGTAGGACGAAACGCGCTGGCTGTTGCTTTTTAAGAATGAAAAAATAATAAAGAAGAAAATACCTCATTCTGTGCTTCACTGAGCACTGATTATCTATATGGACTTGTTCATTTTATAGTGGTGCAGCTCTGATTTAGTTTGTTGGTCTAATTTCCCTAGGGAAGGGAGTGCTCTTGGACAGGGGGCACTTTTGGAAGTCTGCACACAGGATAGTTCAATAATCCAAATACATTGGTGATTTTTGTGACTGGTGCTGCATTTGTTTGTTGTTTGGTTCACTGTCCATTTTTGTGTTTTATGAAAAAGAAACCTGTTTGCTTAAAACGGGAATAATAAAGACAACTTCTGATCTATCTTTATGCACACGCTCAAAGCCTCGTACTGCGTGGCATGTAAAGGGTGGCTTGCGGGCGCACAAGCGCGCACGTTAGGGGAACACTGCCTAAGAAGCCCTCTAAACCACCGAGGGTTACTTTACTGCTGTTGGGCCTGAAGGGCCAGCTACTAAGCTGGTCAGTTGGAACATTGCTGGTATCCGGACTAAACAGCAGGACACGTCTTGGTTGGACTTCATCACCAACTTTGATATTGTTATGTTACAAAAGACCTGGTCTGAAGATGAAACAGTGTGAGACGGTTTTGAAAGCTTCTCAGTTCCCGCTTTTGCTTTTACAGGTCAGAGAGCGCGGGCTGGTTTAATTACTCTGATCATAATTTCAATGTCCTGTAGAATTGTTCCAATCGTATGTAAGCATGGGGGAAACAGAACTTGTGAATTGTTCTAACCAACAAGTTTAACCTTTTCCTTGTGATTTTTGCAATGCAATCTTTGATATAGGATGTCAAATTAATGTTCTGTTTAAGATACTCTTGGTTTTAAAGTCGAGATCACTATGCCTTTTTGTTTAATTATTTTTATGTGGTTATAGGGGATAATTTTAATTCCAAACTGGAACGGAATACAACACTGTATTATCCTTTTACGACAGCTGATAACTTACAATGTGCCAAGGCCGAATGTAGGGACTTGATGCTGCTCAATAACCTACACAACTTTGGGCTAATTAACATAGCAACATTTTTGGGAGATCTCTACAATCAGCATCGTATGTTTGTTGGCTGGGGTAAAGGTTCAGCTATCAGTTACATTTTTATCTCCAAGAACATGGAACCATATGCCAGCTCAGGAAGGGTTATTGAGAACACCCTCAGCGACCATAACCCACCAGAGTTTATCCTCAAGTTACCTGACTGCACCCAACCTTCAGCACCTTTACGTGTAACTGGTTTGTCGCAAAAGAATGGTGGCCTAAGGTTAAGTTGGAGAGCTACTCAAATCCCTACACTGCTGAGCTCTCTTGATAGGTCTAATCTTGAGCTATTCCACAGTCTGCTAACTTTTAACCCCCACCAGTCAATCTCTTGGACGCATTTAGGGCCACATGTACAAACCTTTTTGCCAGTCACAAACTGGGCAATTCCTCAAATCTGCCCGTTGGCGACCGGAAAACAGCTTTTTGGTATGTACAAAGCTCAAATAGTGATTCAGCAACTTGTACTGAATCGCAATTTGTGTTTTGCGATTCGGTATTAGGAAGGGGCGTGTTAAGGGAGTCCCTTCCTAATAGCGACTTGGTGTGCCATGTACTAATGTTTTGCAACCGAAATGCGGTTGCAAAACATTAGCTTTTTCCAAAATTCAATTTGATGATAACCCATATGCAAATGGGAAGGAGTTCCCAGGGGACCCCTGCCCCTTTGTGAATGCATGCAAAAACGTTTTTTAAGAGCAGACAGTGGTCCCACGGACTAGCGCCTACTCTTAAAAAATGAAACTGAAATCATTCATTTTTATTTTTTAATTTCATCCTATTTTCCATTAAAGAAAATGGGCTGCATTTAAATAAAACGATGCTTTATTTAAAAGCAAACACAGACATGGTGGTCTGCAGTCCCCAGCAGGCCACCATCCCTGTGTTTTTAGCGATTCCCAATAGATCACAAATTGCAACCTACCTCATGAATATTAATGAGGTAGGTCTATTTGCAACCGACTGGGAATCGCAAATGAAACTCAATAGAGTTTTGTACATTTGAAATGGCGATTTCCTAATTGCAATTCGCATGGAATCACAATTAAGAACTTGCAATTTCTAACGTAGGTACATGTGGCCCTTAGTTCCCCAAACCAGGCTACAAGAAATGTTATTCAGGACAAATTAGGGAAGAAAGGGGCCCCGAAACAAGGGTGGTTTGATAAGGATTGCAGAACCCCTATCTGCAGCCTGCATGAAGCCCTGACTACTAAGCCCAGGATTCAACAGCACATTGCTAAGGCTAGGGCACTTTATAACCTTGCTATCAAAAAAAGGAAATCCATACTTAAAGACACAACCTGAGAACGATTAATTTATACATGTAAAACCAGGGACTCTAAGGGATTTTGGGAAATTGCTAATGGTACAAAATCCCTATCGGTAATGTCAGAGGGATTTGGATCTAACATTAACCTTGAGAGATGGTTAGAGCATTTCATATTGATTTATTCATATGGGGGTGTCAAATGTTAGGGTACACAGATGGTGTTCCACAGTTCCCATTGGAAATCAATTTCAATCTCAATGAGGTCTCAATGAGGTCCAGATGGGGTACTCATGGACCTTTATAAGGATAACAGACAGTTCTGGGCTCCTATAATTACTAATGTTCTAAATGCTGCTGCTTCCTCTGGTATTCCTCTTCTGGGCAGATGGATACTGATAGAGCGCTGATAGCACTCAATTTTGTATGAGTGCACTATACTCATGGTTTAAACGCACTCTCATGTATTCGTATTGTTTGCAGTGTTTTATGACTATTAAGAAACATTTATTTGAATCATTTGATGTTGAAACTAGTGAACGCAATTAAGTAGAACTTTGTATGTATTATGATTCCTTCATGCATAATGTGCAGGACGATATTATTCCTATATATCGTAATTGTGATTAGTTTAAGTTGCCTGAAATATAGGCCCAAAGTTAGTGTTTTAATTCTCCTTGCTCTCGAGAAATAAATAATTAAATGATTGTTGTGTTCGAAGTTAGAATGTTCTCATCCTGCTGCAGGTGCAAGAATACACATCGTTATTTTCAGAGTTAAGGAGAAACACGGAATGTCTTTGAAGATGGCTGGGAAGCGAGAAGGGAGGATGCCTTACGTATCTGGTCTGTCTGGAAGCCAAGGCCACTGGAAAGAAGATATCATTAATTAAATTTGTTTCATGAAAGAAAAAAGCTACTGCATAGAGGTGTAATGGAAAGTTTTAAGAAGAATGACGCAGTGTGGGTTGAATCCCATCTTTTGTATGATGCGCAGGGACAGCGAGACCAGACTTCTGCTAGCTTTCGGAGGAGAAGGAGCATCTTAAGCTAAACGACCCATTTGACGTGAGTACTTCTTAGGAAGTCAACACGTGCTGACACCATTGGGGAATGATAGCAAAGAGACAGAAAGGGCCCTCATGTAGAGCAGTGTAAGGAAAGATTTCGATTTCTTTCAATGAGTTGAGAACCGAATATTGCATCTATTCTGTGTTGCATTGTGATTTTGGAATTTATAATCATCTGTCTTTTGGGCCGCATTACTTATATTCGTAAAATCGGCTCTGTATTAATTTTTCTATACCTCTATACTTTGCTGTTGAGATGTATTTACATCCAATTGTTTTTGGCCTTATAATAAATATTCAAACTGCACTTTGGAGCCGGTGATCTTTTAAGGCATGACGACTTTGTTAATATCTGTCTGAGTTGTTTCCTCCCCTCAACCACTTTAGGTAAATAAAAGATCGATCGCTTACGCTATATTTAGTAGGGAACTTAGGTGTGCAATCTAGCGTAATCAAATGGTAGCAGAGGATGGTTTACCTTTAAAGTGGTTTACCTCTAAGGTGAGGGGAGTAATCAGGAGTAGGGTTGAAGGTTGAAGAGCCCTGAAGTGGAGTGGAAGACGGCGGAGACCGGAGACTGGCGGACGTTGATGGTGTGGCGGAAACAGTGGTGGCGTGAGTATGAAAGGAATTGTGGTGTTAGATTGTGGTGATGAGTAAGTGGGAGATGTCTTGCGGAGTTGGGATGTTTGTTCAGTGAATGTGGTTTTTGGTTTACTAGTCCGGACACGTGCGGAGCAGGAAGTTTTGGTGAGCGGACTCAAGAGAAGTCCAAGATCCCGGGATAGTTTTGTATTGTAATTGTCTGATTAAACGTGGGTGTTGTGAAGCGCTATCAACGATCCACTTGTGTTAGGGACCTTTGTGTGGATGAGGAATAGGTCACGGTAGAAAGCCTCAGGTACCGGGGGTGGACTATGGCGATTGAGTGATCAACGCAGGTTGGGGGTCACAACGGCTGAATGTTCTTGTGAGAGTGTTCTATTGATCTTTAGTGTCAGGCAATTACTTGTTTTATGTGACTGTAAGTTATTGTAATTGTGTAGGAACAGTTACTTGGTTTAATAACTTTGGTTATACAGTTACTTGTAGTACGAATGTGTGTATGAGAGTTTGCGGTGAAATTGTAAAGGCGGGTGCGCCGCTGCAAGGAGTGAGAAGTGACGTCAGGGTGCGCCGCGCTGTGATAGGTTGGTTGGTGTAACGCCGCACTGGGATTGGTGGAAGTTCGTTTGCAGTGAAACAGCGTAATTTGGGGCTTGCAATTGATCGATTCTACAATGAGATGCTTTAGGGTGTTGCGAGATTTGTGTAGAGGCGATACAGGGGTAGTGACTCGGGTAGGAGAAGAAGCTCTGCCAGAAGACACACCGGCACATTACATGGCAACGAATGTAGGACTTCATACTATAGTGTGGCTTCAGAATTGACATAAACTGACAGAGAAAGAGGGTGAATTGGCTTTCCCTCGTTATGGGTCTTTTCGTATGGAAGTGCTGACCCAGCTGAGGGGGGTGATGAATGCACTGAAACCTCCCCCTAGACCCACACATTTGAGGCATTAGATGCATGGATGAGAGCTGCCCTAGTAAAAAGGAGAGAGGCTTCACAAGGAAGGATGAGGAAAGCAATGAAGGCATATCATGATGCTTGATGGGATGCCCAGTTGAAAAAATGGAGAGTAGACACCATAGAGGGAGAACACTTGTACCCATTTCGTACGTTAAGAGAGGGGGCTGAAGGGAAAAAGACGACAGAGGAGGACAGTGATACAGATGACAGCTTCCTCAATAGATTGCTAGCGGACCGTCCCCCACCGTGCGACTCTAGATCAGAGACAGAGAGGTTGCGCCTATCAGAAGAGCTTGTAGGTGGGGGACAGCGGGGTTCAGAGGAACAATCAGAAGGAGTAAGAGGCAAAATTACAATGGTACGTATTCCGGGAGGGTCTGGAGGAAGGAGGTATTCCAACTCTGAGCCAGTACATCCTGCAGGAAACATGCAGTTACCAGATGCTTTGTCAGTACTAACCCTGGGCGTAGTTTGCGTAGTAGCACTACGCGTAGCACACTTTGAACTACGCAAATTGCGTAGTGCGTAGCTGTGTGCTTGTCTGCACTGTACAATAATTCCAAACGGCATCTTGCACAGTGCAAGTTATGAAAAAATAAGTGTCTCTGTCTTTATATGCTAAAATGCATATAGTCATTTCACAAAAGTGAAAATGATAAGTTAACACGCAGTGAGAGAGGTGATGATTTTGGGATCCTCCCTAACCTAGGGAGAGAACCAAGCAGATGCCTTGAAAACAAAAAGCACATCTTGTTGAACGATTCGGTGGTGGTCCCATCCTCTTAGGACCACCCCAAGCACAGTTATTGGCAAAAATACAATCCCAACCAAAGGCCCTGCAAAGCATTATGGGACGAGATTAGCAGTGGGCAGTGAATATTATAGTATCCAATATCAAAATAATTCTACAAAGAGCTGCAGTTCAACTAGTCGTTACTAGATGTCCCTCACGAGTCAAATGCAAAAGCATTGAAATTATTATTACATCAAGCTGCAGTTCCACTAGTCGTTACTAGATGTCCCTCACAAGTCAAATGCAAAAGCTTCATGAAAGGGTTTCAATGCTTTTCCATTTGACTCGTGAGGGACATCTAGTAACGACTAGTGGAACTGCAGCTTGATGTAATAATAATTTCAATGCTTTTGCATTTGATTCGTGAGGGACATATAGAAACGACTAGTTGAACTGCAGCTCTTTGTAGAATTATTTTGATATTGGACACTATAATATTCACTGCCCACTGCTAATCTCGTCCCATAATGCTTTGCAGGGCCTTTGGTTGGGATTATATTTTTGCCCATAACTGTGCTTGGGGTGGTCCTAGGAGGAAGGGACCACCACTGAATCGTTCAGCATGATATGCTCTTTGTGTTCAAGGCATCTGCTTGGTCCTCCCCTAGGTTAGGGGGGACCCCAAAATCATCACCTCTCTCATTGCCTAATATTTTAATTCTCAAAGTTCACTTTTGTGAACTGGTTATATGCTTTTTAGCATGTAAAATTGCTTTATCAAAGCATTTGTAGGTGTTGATGATTTTGCTGCTACGCTACGTAGTTTAGCACAGTTTTTGCACTGTGCTACGTGCAATTTGCGTAGTAGCGCAAACTACGCATGCTCGTGAGCGTAGCGTAGTACTACGCCCAGGGTTAGTCAGTACTAGTCACAATAGGGCCGGTGGTTCCGATATATACTTCTAGAGAAAGAACCGATGACAGTCAACAGCAAAGAAGTGAAGGGGAAGAGACCATGTCTGGAGGGAGTCTTGCAATGAGTGGGACAGGTTTCAGTAGGATACCAGTGGAGTCTAGTACTCCACTGCTAGCTATAGCTGATCCATCAAGAATGGTTAGTGGGGCAGAACGAGTACGGACAGGAGCTCTAGCGAATTCTAGGTCTGACCTTTGAATGTGGGTTCAACCAGTGAGAGAGTCAATGATGCAGAGGGAAGAGACAAACAAGAGACAAGAAGCGCCTAGAGTACTGTTTGGGCCACAGGTTATTTGTGCAGGTGACCATTGGAGAAGTCGAAGCTGGGAAAGAGATAGACGCTCAGCATCGGAGAGAGAAGATGGTGCAGTTCCTAGGAGAACTCAAAGCTGTGTCAGGGAAGATACAAAGAATGAGGAAATTCAGAAAGTGTTAAAAAGGGCAATAAAAGCGCCAATGCTGGATGTGGTACGTTTAAAGGCAGAACTAGACAAGGTGATTGAAGGTAATCTGCCCCTGATCAAAATAGATGCATATGACTCGAGCGAACTATTGTTCGTAGCAAAGGACATGACAAGAAAGGCCAAACGAGCTTATGATGCCTTGTTGCTTTTGGCACAAAGATATGAGGTTGATTTGTCAAAGACCAAGCTGACACAGGGTTCTTGCAGATTAAATTACACAGATAAGGATTTGGAAGAGAAGCGAACGATTGGATTGAAAGCACAAATTAGAGAACTAGTGATAGGGATACGGATATGGAAAGAACTAGACAAATGGAAAGAAAGATGGGCCAAAAAGAAAAGCTTCCAGACTGGAATAGGAAATACTCCGTCTCCGGGTGGAGAGACGGGAGCTGCAGGCAATTTCTCCCTCAGGGAGGTACAGAATGGAGGGTATGTACATGTGCCATGGAGCAGGGGTGATTTAGCAGCATTTACGAATGATTTTCCTCGGCTGAGGGAAAAACCTGCTGAGTGGTACAAGCAAATAGATCGGTTTGTAAAGATTTCGAAAGTATTGTGGATTGATTTGAACACCTTGTTTGATATAGTAGTATCAGCGGATTTGTGGGCGGCATGTAAGATTGCCATTGAGTGGCCTACTGCAGAGCCGCCTAGGGATTCAATGACTCATGGTCCTTCACCTGATGTAATGAGAAAATACGAGCAAGTGATTACATGGTTGCAATCGAAGGTAGCTCCTCAGACTGTTGATTGGTTGAAGATTGATCGCACCACTCAAGACTCTAAGGAATCAGTACATGATTAGTACGAAAGATTATTGTTAGCTTTTAAGCAGCATAGTGGATTGGATACAATTGAACAGAAAGATATGGGACAGTTTGTCTCGAAGTTTGTGTTGGGACTGAAATCTGATATTAGTTTGATGATACAGCAGCACTTTATATGTTGGCAGAATAAGTCGGTGGACGAGATTCTGCGTTATGCTAAATATTGCAGTGATCAAGTGGAATCGACAGAGAAAAAATTGAAGGACAAGTTGATGTTGGTGCAGTTGAGAAACGCTGATACGACGCAAGGGTTTGGAGGAGGTCAAGGTAGAGGAGGTGGAAGAGGAATGGGACAACAGATGGTGACCCAACCTGGTCAGGGTAGAGGAAGAGGAATGGATCCAGGTGCAAGTGACTGGGTGGCCCAACAGAAAAGGGTCACTGCCTGCCATTATTGTCACAAAATCGGGCATTGGAAGCGCGAGTGTAGATCGAATCCAGAAAATCAGATACAGATGGAGGGTGAGGGACAGCTGTCCGAGACTGTAAATACTGTGACAAGACCCAGGTCTATGTATGGAGGAGGAAATGAGCCGCAAGTGCAAGTACCTCAACCTCCTAGGATACCCATGCATAATCAGTTATACCATCAGATGCCTTATTTTGAAATAAAAGATAGATTTGATCAAAATCAAGATTTACAAGAGTGTCAGAGGGGGTGCCCGAGGAATGCACCTTAGACGCGATCCTAGAAGTAGATCAGAGTGGGCCGTTTGTTGATGCAGATGTGAATGGATATCCTGTTACCTTCTTATTAGATACTGGAGCTGCTCGCTCCACGGTGAGAACTGAAGTAGTCCCAAATTTAACTCTTTCGGGACGATCGATTCAAGTAGTGGGGGTTAGCAATCAGAAAATGACTAATCCGTTGACAACCGAATTACCCGTGAGAATAGGACCATTTCGAGATAAACACCAATTTGTAGTGTACAATTCAAGTCCGGTCTGTCTTTTGGGACGAGACCTTCTGTGCAAGCTCAATTGTACTATATCATGCACTCCGAGAGGTGTGGAATTGCAAACCTGTGATGACGATGCTGATTTTAAAATGGCTAACATGAGTTTGTGTGCAGAAATGTTTGTGGTGCTCACCATAGCAGAATTGCCACATGACTTGAGAGACTCAGTTGATCCAAAAGTGTGGGATTTTACGGGCGAGGATGTAGGTCTGATGAGAGGGGTTGAGCCAGTTAAGATACAGGTCAAACCCAATGCTGAATTCCCACGAACGCCACAATATAAATTGACTCCAGAAACCGTGGCTGGAATAAGACCTGTGATTGAGACTATGATTTCCCAAGGTATTCTTAAGGAGATAAGAGGAAGTCCCTGCAACTCACCTATCATGGGACTGCAAAAGCCAAGTGGCAAGTACAGAATAGTGCAAGATCTGCGTCGAGTTAATGAAATGTGATCCCATGTTGTCCTGTGGTACCGAATCCAGCTGTTATTTTATTTCAGATACCATGCAAAGCAGAATGGTTTACAGTGATAGATTTGTGTCATGCATTTTTCTCCATACCATTGCATGAAGAAAGTCAGTTTTTATTTGCGTTTAGGATGGACGATCGTGTATTAACATGGAAAAGAATTCCTCAGGGGTATACAGAAAGCCCCTCCATTTTTAGTCAATGCCTGAAAAAGAATCTTGAAGGACTAGTGATGGCCCACAACTCAGTCTTAGTGCAATATATAGACGACCTTTTGGTCGCCTCAGAGACTGAGGATGCTTGCAGGATTGACACAGTGGCGTTGCTGAATCATTTAGCAGAGAATGGACACATAGGGGCCGATTCCGATCTCGGCCGGTAGTGCTCCGAATCGGATTCGGATTCACCGGATCCGATTCGGAGCCCTGTTTCCCGACCGAATCGTACGCGGGTCCGGCCGAGCGAGTACGATGCAAGCACCCGCGAAATCGCCGACCGACTTGAACGCGGCTTCAACACGCTCCGACCGACTCGCATGGACACGACTCGCACCGCGCTATGGAGACGTTTCCCGGCCGGGTAAGTACGATGCGCGCCGCGAGCAGTCTGATCGACTCGCGCCATCCGGCTCGAAAAAGCTGTCGGAGCCGGACTTTGGGGGTCTGCGTCGGACCCCCCTGTACGCGTAGGCGCGCGAGTCGCACACAGGCCCCCCCCTACCTGTGCATGTACGCCGCGATGCGCATGGACGTGTACACGCTGTAGGGGGCGCCCTTGTCCGCCTCGCACCCATTGAGTCAATGGGAGCCCGCGTACGCGTTGTACGACCGGCTCCCATTGACTTCAATGGGAGTCCGACCGACTCGAGTCCGATAGCATGAGAATGCATCGTACTCGTCCGGTCGGACTGCTAGGGTCCGATCGGTCGGAATTCTCTCCGGGTCCGGCTTGGTCGGAGAGATTTCCGGCCGGAATCGGAATCGGCCCTAAAGTGTCTCCAAACAAATTGCAGTATTGTTTGTCTGAAGTTCAGTACCTAGGTCACTGGATTGAGAAAGGAAAGCGAAGGGTGTCACCAGATCGCATAGAGGCGATTTTGCAAATGGGAACTCCGAAAATACAAAAGAAGTCTGCATGTTTTTGGGAATGGTCGGCTATTGTCGACAGTGGATCCCAAACTTTTCCTTGCAAGCAAAGCCTCTATTGAAACTGACTCGAAAGGATGTTAGCGATCCGGTAGCATGGGATGACGAGTGCTTGAAAGCCTTCCGTGAGCTGAAAGAAAGTATCTGTCGAGCTCCAGCTCTCGGAATGCCGGATTATAACAAAGCGTTTTCGCTCTTTTGCTGTGAAAAGGAGGGATGTGCGTTAGCAGTCCTAGTGCAGACACATGGGGGTGCCCGTAGACCAGTAGCCTATTTCTCAGCTACATTAGATCCTGTAGCTTCTGCGTTGCCCGGATGTCTGAAATCCGTTGCTGCAACCGGTGTCAGCATTGAAAAATGTGAAAGCATAGTGATGGGTTACCCGCTCATTGTTTATGTACCCCACTCAGTAGAATTATTGATGACTCGGACGAAAACACAGTATCTGACTAACAACAGACTTACCAAGTATGAGCAGGTTATCTTGGCCGCTGATAATGTTACCCTGAGACGTTGTACCACTCTGAACCCTGCTACATTGTTACCTTTTCTGGCAGAGGAAGGAGATGAGAATTGTGAAGAGCATGACTGCCTAGATGTTATTGACCTATCTACCAAACCCAGACCTGACATTGTCGATGAACCTTTGCCCCAATCTGATTTGATCCTTTTTGTTGATGGTTCATGCTTAAGAGACAATGAAGGGTATTTGAGAGCAGCGTTTGCTGTGTGCACCATCATGGGAGTAGTGGAAGCTGCCTGTTTAAATAGAGTATTCTCTGCTCAGGTGGCTGAAATTGTCGCTTTGACACGTGCCTGTATCATTGCAGCTGATCTTCGAGTGACTGTGTATACAGACAGTCAATACGGATTTGGTGTAGTTCATGACTTTGGGCAGTTATGGTCACAGAGGGGTTTCTAACGTCCTCAGGGTCACCTATACGTAATGGCAAGTATGTGCGCCAACTATTGGAAGCTTTGCAGAAACCTAAAGAGATAGCAGTCGTTAAATGTGCAGCTCATGGAAAGGGAGAAGATTTTGTCACTAAGGGCAACAATTATGCAGATGAAGTAGCACAATTTTGCGCTGAACATGCTTGTATTTTCAATGGAGAATATATAGGCGAGAGCACAGAAGAGACCGAGCTCAGCATGATGTTAGCTATAGCCGATACTTGGGATGAGGTGAAGCGGTTGCAGGATGAAGTTTCAGAAGAAGAAGCTGCTTCATGGGTCCGAGCAGGTTGCACAAAAAGAGATGATGGCATTTGGGTATCCACAGATGAGAGAGCAGTATTACCCAATTGTCTACTGAGCCCAATGGCAAGGCAAATTCACGGAGCAGTCCATCTGGGAAGAGATGCTATGGTGTGAGTGTTTAGGCAAACATGATTTAATCCACGCTTTCGTGTGTGGGCTGAAACGGTATGTCACAGGTGTGTTACTTGTCAACAAATGAATGTTGGAAAGAGAACTGTGGTTATATTGAGTCACATTGGCAGATCTGGAGGTCCCTTCAATAGGATACAATTAGACTTTATTGAAATGCCAAGGTGCAATAGGTTGAGATACGTTTTGGTGGTGGTATGTATCTTTTCGCGTTGGGTGGAAGCATATCCAACTAGACGATGTGACAGTCTCACAGTAGCCAAGTTGTTGTTAAGAGAATTGATCCCGAGATACGGATTTCCGACATCAGTGGAGACAGATAGAGGAACTCATTTCCACAGTGAAATCATGAAGTTGTTGTGTTCTGCTTTAAACATTGACCAAAGACTACATTGTAGCTACAGGCCGGAGGCTTCAGGTCTTGTAGAGCAGGTTAATGGCACCATCAAGTCAAGAGTGGCAAAAGTGTGTTCGTCAACTTCATTGAAATGGCCAGATGCGTTGCCCCTGGTGCTTATGAGTCTGCGTAGCACCCCTGATATGAGAACAGGGCTTTCTCCCCACGAAATCTTGACCGGACGAGCTATGCGTTTGCCTATGGTGCCAGCTACAGCATTGATAAACATCACTGATGATTTAGTGTTGGATTATTGTAAAGGACTGGCTGATGTGATTACTTCTGTATCCCACCAGGTCGAGGCTGCGACTGCATCCACCTCAAGAGACCTGCTGCATGATCTTAATCCAGGTGATTGGGTACTAGTTCGCAAACACGTGAGGAAGAGTTGTCTTGATGCTTGCTGGCGAGGACCATATCAGGTGATATTGGTCACAAGTACCGCTGTGAAGTGTAAATCCGTATTTGTAAAGCGCGAACTACTCACCCTTACGGGTCTCAAGGCGCTGGGGGCCGTCGTGGAAATTAAGTGAGCTATTGCCCAGAGTCACATGGTGCTGAGCTGAGCTGCCGCCGGAGCCAGGGATCGAACCGTGAGCCCTGTGCTCCGAAGTCAGCTGCCCTGGCCGCTGCACCACACCTCACAAGTGTGGAGGATTGCCGAATTGGATCCACGCTTCCCACACTCGCCGAGTTCAAGCGCCTGCGGAGGAAGAGAGTCTCCTGGTTCCGAGAAGCGTGTGTGGACCTGACACAGACAACGACGAAGGCACAGACCCAGCTGTAAGAGTTTCGGATGAAACGGAACATCCAAGTGAGCACGAAAGATGAGAGCTGAGTGCTCCTGAACTGAGCCCAGATCCTGAAATAGAGGATATTGCAGAAGTGAACTGTGCACCAAATCAAGGTGAGCGGTCTATTGCAGAAGGATTAGATCAAGAGGAAGAGAGGAGAGCAGATGCCAGAGCGGAAAAGTGGCCAGCAAGAAAAGAAAGGCTGAATATAAAGCTCGCATCCGAGAAAGATCTCGTTCCGATTCCTGAAACATCTGAATCAGATCAAAGTGACGTTGAAGAAAGACCGGAGGGTCCGAGACGTTCCAGAAGAGAAAGAATAGCGTCTCGAAGATACGCATCTCCTGAGTGGACGTACCTGGCTGCAGATGCAGAGCCCAGCGAAGTCCAGGAGGTTGGGAGCTGGTACGGTGAGCTACGGAGGGGACACCCTCTCAATTGAAATACAGTTGCTGGTCCCAGGTGTAGAAGCGTTTGGAAAGCTAACTCTGCAAGTTCCAAATCCTCCAAAGCTGAGTGGATTGCGTTTCCTGATCCTCAATCAGGTTATCTTCCCTTCATTTGGCCGACAGCTCACCGCGCAAGAATTAGGAGAACTTCGTGCGGAGATTTTGCAATTTGTCCTCGAAATACTTGGATCTAATATCATTAACGATGAAGCTTGAATTATAACCAAAGAAAGCATTAGGCCTTAGAAAGAAGCTAACTTAGACCCCAGTTTAAGAAGATTTAAAATTAGGGACTTTCTAGTAGATGATGGAGTGAGGAATAGGGCTGACTACATCTCTTCAATAGGTTTAGTATCAATCGAATGAACTTTGATATTATTTGCATGGGAGGAGAGACGTGAGGAAGACATTGTTAAAACAAAGAAAACAGAAAGAGACTGTGTTTTCCCTTTTGTGCTTTGGAACGGATCAGGAGAAACCATGGTGTCCGAAAAATCAACACGCAAACAGAAGTGCATCATTGGCACCCTCATTGTAGTGGTGCTTATTGTTATAACTGTGGTGGTTGTTGTTGTATCTCTAGTTGGATATCAGGATGTCAGACAGAATAGGGTACAGGCAACACTCACTACACCAATCTCCGAGATAGAAGAGGATGCATCCGCCAGAGATCTAGAAATGATTAAAGAAACCAGTCGTAGATTACATGTTGATTTGTCAAAGGGTGATTTCACTTTGAATGCGTATGCTCGATTATTGTATGAGTATGTGGATACCATGGAAGCAAAGGATTGCTATGTGTGTATGCAATTACCAGCCTCAGTAGAAGAAGGCATTCAATATCATCATTTGCCTGTGACCTATGGCATTACATGTAGTGTGTTGTTGAGCATGTTTTACAGCAAGGCACACTTCGAGTATTATTTCTCTAATTATAATGTGGTACTCTCAGAAGTCCCAGTTCTTAAATACATGAATAAATATGATTATTATAAGGAAGTAGAGCGAATGTCAAAGTATTTCATGCCTACTATTACTTTAGATACGTCCTATGCCCATAGACATAATTTGACCTGCATGTTAACTGACATTGAAAAGAAGTTTATAGATCAGATAGAAGATCAGCATAGACAGACTCTATTTAGAACAGATCCAAAGCACAAGGTTACCCCCTGGACTAAAGAAGAATTAGATCATAAAGCAAAAGGGAGTTTTGGACCCATAGCATTAGATTTCCAGCAGAAGGGGAAGTTGTGCGTTAGACACCCGACCACATACTACGATAAGATATTTGTGGGTGAGAGTGATTGTGAGCATGTCTTTTTGATCGAAGAATCAATTTGAAAAGCATTATTGGACAAAATAACAGTAGTGCCCAATGTGTATTTTGTGTGTGGAAAGAATGCCTATGTGAAGTTGCCCAAAAATTGGTATGGCACTTGTTATCTGGCTGAAGTATTTCCTAAGATTTTTCATGTGGATGATTTATGGCCTCTAGAAAGAAAAAGACCTCAAAGAGGAAAACGTGGTGTGAGTGCGGGAGAAGTGATTGGAGACATATTTGGGGCTATGATACCGAGTATGGGTATGATTCTGAACGATTTGAAAATCAGAAAGCTGGCAACACTAGTGGATAAGCTCTCAATAAATACAGATCACATACTACTACTTGTAGATGGGGAGATGGTTTCGATAAGGGCTATGGTTTTGCAAAACCGTCTTGCCCTAGATGTGCTGCTAGCAAAAGCCGGAGGAGTCTGCAAATTATTGAAAGTTCAACAGTGCTGCACTTATATTCCTGACAACAGTCGGGATATAAGGAAATACATCAACAATATTTCAGATATACACCAAGAGTTACGTGAGATGGCTGCTGAAGGACTCTGGGAACAAGTGGGGAAAGGATTTGGCAAGATAGGCAGTTGGTTTGGAAGTTTGGGACAAGGAATAATGGGATATATCTTGAAGCCTATTATAATAGCTGTCATTTGTATAATTGTCCTACTAGGAGCCATCAAGGCTTACAAATGGCAAAGGGCACGACATCAGGAGACTGTTTCGAAAAAACGAGAGCTTCAACTTGAACGATTGCAGGACAGTCATTATCAGCACTTTAAGGGGTTAGAACGATTCAGACAGGGACGGCAAGCTACAGCTTCTGTTTAGGTCGGTCTCTTCTACAAGGAGAAAATAAAGGAGAATAGAAAGTTGGTGTTATGACACTAGTCATAAGAGGGGGAACTGATAGAGCGCTGATAGCACTCAATTTTGTATGAGTGCACTATACTCATGGTTTAAACGCACTCTCATGTATTCGTATTGTTTGCAGTGTTTTATGACTATTAAGAAACATTTATTTGAATCATTTGATGTTGAAACTAGTGAACGCAATTAAGTAGAACTTTGTATGTATTATGATTCCTTCATGCATAATGTGCAGGACGATATTATTCCTATATATCGTAATTGTGATTAGTTTAAGTTGCCTGAAATATAGGCCCAAAGTTAGTGTTTTAATTCTCCTTGCTCTCGAGAAATAAATAATTAAATGATTGTTGTGTTCGAAGTTAGAATGTTCTCATCCTGCTGCAGGTGCAAGAATACACATCGTTATTTTCAGAGTTAAGGAGAAACCCAGAATGTCTTTGAAGATGGCTGGGAAGCGAGAAGGGAGGATGCCTTGCATATCTGGTCTGTCTGGAATCCAAGGCCACTGGAAAGAAGATATCATTAATTAAATTTGTTTCATGAAAGAAAAAAGCTACTGCACAGAGGTGTAATGGAAAGTTTTAAGAAGAATGACGCAGTGTGGGTTGAATCCCATCTTTTGTATGATGCGCAGGGACAGCGAGACCAGACTTCTGCTAGCTTTCGGAGGAGAAGGAGCATCTTAGAGCAAGGTCCAAAGCCATAAGCTAAACGACCCATTTGACGTGAGTACTTCTTAGTAAGTCAACACGTGCTGACACCATTGGGGAATGATAGCAAAGAGACAGGAAGGGCCCTCATGTAGAGCAGTGTAGGGAAAGATTTCGATTTCTTTCAATGAGTCGAGAACCGAATATTGCATCTATTCTGTGTTCCATTGTGATTTTGGAATTTATAATCATCTGTCTTTTGGGCCGCATTACTTATATTCGTAAAATCGGCTCTGTATTAATTTTTCTATACCTCTATACTTTGCTATTGAGATGTATTTACATCCAATTGTTTTTGGCCTTATAATAAATATTCAAACTGCACTTTGGAGTCGGTGATCTTTTCAGGCATGACGACTTTGTTAATATCTGTCTGAGTTGTTTCCTCCCCTCAACCACTTTAGGTAAATAAAAGATTGATCGCTTACGCTATATTTAGTAGGGAACTTAGGTGTGCAATCTAGCGTAATCAATACTATTGTGCCCATTTGCTGCTATAGGCTATCTTGCTCCTGGATTCTGTGGTAAAGATTTTCGGGCATGTTATCCTGCATAGAATTGAGAACTGAGTGGTGCAAAGTAGCTTGGTTTGTGCCATACAATATGGTTTTAGGGAAGGCATGGGGAAAGTAGGGTTTGAATCTGCATCTCATTGTGGGTAAATATGTAACTGCTTAGAAGGGCCCCCTTTATCTGGTTTTATGGACCTCAGCAGTGCTTTTGATTGTGTTAAGTGGTCCAAGCTGTGGAATATCTTAGTCGATATTGGTCTACCTCTACCCTTGGTGAACTTCCTCCATGTTTTACATAACTGGGTCCGTGCTTCCGTAACATATGGAATGGAGGGGGAATGTACAGGACACTTCAGCCTGTTCTGGGGAGATCGCCAGGGCTGTGTCCTCGCCCCTATTTAATTTCTTTTATATAGTAATGGGTTAAGTTAGTTTTTAGTATCACGGGGGGCTCAAGGTAAATTCGAACATTATCCCAGCCTTACTGTATGCTGATGATGTGGTTCTGCTTTCCCACACACCAAATGGTCTTAAGGGTCTCATCGATGCATTTGTCCTCTTCATGGACAATCTTGAGATAGAAACTAATTGCTAAGACACATTATATATTCATAGGGAAGAAAAATGCAAAAATGAGGCCAATTTAGATTAAGGGCAAAACTGTCACGAGGGTCAGTGAGTTTCTATACCTAGGTATAACCTTTGATTCTAGGAACTGCTGATTGCCATGTCTTGCAAACCGCTGCCTGCGTTTTAACCAATCTGTAGGGGTCTTATGTGGGCTGGCAGCAACGGTGGGAAGTAAACCTACTCTGCCTCTGGTTACAGACTCAAGTGTTTGCCGGTCTTGACATTTGGTGCAGCCATATGGGGATATCAGGACTAGTCTAGGCTCTAACAGGAGGAGAATCATTTTTGACGAAGATTACTGGGACTTAGCCCTACCAGCGCACAATTATTTTTTCACGAAGAACTGGGCTTACCATTTGTTGAAGATCAAATCAAAGCTGCTCTGCTCCTCTTGTGACTGGCGGTCTGGAGAAACCCACACACAGCGCTCACCCGAAAAGTGGTCCTAGATTGCTTAAAATGTGATAACGGGTTAAAAATCCCTTGGCTGGGTTATATAAAGAGAACCCCTGTAGCCCTGGGTAGGCCTTATTGTTTTTCCTCCCCCACAGGTTGGGCCAGGACGAGAGGGTAAGATATAGACGTTATGAGAGGGAGCTCAGTGTTTTGGCCAGACCGATGATATGAAAATACTTAACCATCAAAGTCTGTGAGGTTAGAAATGTTTGGGAGCGTACTTTGCTAACCAAGTTTTGGATTGGCTCAATTCAAAGTTATCTTTGCTTCCCAATAGGCCAGTATGATCCAAAAAGTATCTTAGTATGCCCCTGTGACAACTCCTCTCTGCAGACACTAGAGCACTTTACTTTTTTCTGTCATTATTATGATCCTTTCAGGTGCTCCAAGTAATTGCTTATTCTTAAAGCTTATGGGTTTCGACAATACATACCAGCTTCTTATTTCCTTCACATGCTGCCTGAGCCCGCTGTTTGCTACGCTGTAAGAGGATTTTTAATAGGATGCCTGCGTGGCGTGATTCCATGGATTTCTAGGTTTTTTTTTGTCTGTTTTTTATCACTTTTTATTTATGGTCTCTATGGGGTTTTAAAATGTACTTTTTTCTTATTGAATTTTATATGGACGTTATTATGAACCAATGTATGTTTGTGTCTTTTATGGCTTGATTATGGCTGAATAAAGATTATTTGACTTGACTTGACTACCCTTCATTGGACCTTAAACACCCATACTACCCTTTTATGCTACTCATCCCTGAATCCTAAAAAACCTGAACCACCCTTTAATACTACCTTTCCCTGAACCCTAGAAAACTCTTACTATACCTTAAAGCTACCCTTCCCTGAAACCTTTAAGCCCCTAATTGCCCTAAGCGTTATTAATTCCAGAATCCCACCAATCTCGTCCTACCCTTAATGCTACCCTTCCCTGAACCCTAAAAAAGCCCTTATTAGTTTCCTGTCCCCTCAACCACCACACTGTAAGTGCTTTTTGCTACTTTAGGAGGGGGATGCCTCCTGCCCCTGCTCCCAGTACTTACCTTTGCCCTATAAGGCACAACATTGTTTGATTGCCACAACTTTTCTCATTCTATTCTTTCAGCATGCAACTTTTTTACACAAGGTTTATGCAATCTAATTTTTTCCACAATATTTTTAGTGCAAACCAATCTTAATGGATGGCCAGTCAGCAACATCTAAGAATCTTGAGTATGACTGCATTTATGTCCGCTGAAACTGACAAATGAGAAATGCTGAGGAGATCCAGAGTTTCAGACCCAAGAGATCTAGTATTCAGACGTTGCTGAAACAAAGACATTCCCTCTGGTGCCTCTGGGACACCCTTACCCTAATTAGTGAGGCAGGGCCCACCCTTGGCAAATTAAATCAAATGGCCATTAAAACTCCTGCCTTTTCCTTGTTATTGAAGCCTGGTGAGAGGTTGTTGCCAATGATATAGAGAGTGGATAAGCTCCAGGATCCACTTTGGCACAGTGACAATAGCCGGTGACAAGCCAGGATAAAGATATTCCCTGGTAAGACTATGATTGCGAGAAGGGGTGAGTGACCATTCCGTCAAACTAATTGGTAAATTGCCTTGCGTAGCATAAAGGACATTAGAAGGTCTGAAGAAAATGAAGAAATTGAGTATGCCTTACAGCTTTAGGAGAACCCTTCTGTTGCGCCGATGATAGTTTTCCTTACAGGTTCAGTTTCTCATTGTCATCAGTGTTATAGCAGCATTCTGCTTCTCTGAGTAAGTCACTCAAATGGAGGTTCTCATTGGTAAACCAGCTATCCCCTGTACAGAGATCAGACACATCCCCATCTATAAGGGGTGAGGCAGTTGCAGTGGAAAATATTGGTCTTCTCCAACAAAAATATGAAACTGCTTACGGAGTTGATGAGAATTTCTGAATTACCTATGCAGAGAATGATATATTGTTCTTTACACAGAAGAAGATAAACCCACTTAATGAGGAAACCTGTGAAGTTGCTAGAATGTGATGACATTCCTGATGATACATGAATGGGCTCTATATCTAAATGACAATGAGTGATTGAAATAGAATTACTGGACTACATTAACCTTATAGAAATAAAAAAGGACATAAAGTGAAATCCTTCAAATGAACATATCATGTCTTTAATGCAAATGTTATTCGATTACGCGGCAAATTCATAAAATCATTTATGAGTATGGGGAGAAGTACTACAGGATATGATTTTATGTACTTTTACATGACTGTGAATCAGCCTCAAACTGTTAATCTTCACATTCGTAAAAGTGCAAACAGGGCACAGTGCTTTCTATTCTAATTATAGATTAATATTCCCATTTTTTCCAGTTGAGATGTTTTAGGCGAATTCACAAAGGCATGTAAGAGTATGCAAAAACATACTACAATACTACTTTGCATAGTCCAAAATGTCTTTCTGAATAGAGCTGTACATGTTTACAACAAAACCGTTCATTTGCACATCAGTTCTAAGAGTGTGCAATGTTTTAATTTTGAGAGAAAATTTTGCTTAGATCCAATTTATTAACCTACCTGTAATTCACAGTTTCATGCTTATTGTTGTAACCTGTTGCTGTATAATGCATCCTCTCCATAGTCTCTATGTTCCCTGCTGCTCAGCCAGCATGTGAGGTCATTGGAATGTTGAGAGTGTTTGTGCCTGGATGAGTGTCAGTTGGAGTGGATGGACCGAGTAGTAATGATGCTGCTCCTGGTGGGGCATTGCATAGGAATCTACCTTCTTACTGATAACCTGTAACTTAAGACATAACTTAAAGAATAAACCTACAACCATAATCTACATGATGGGCCTGATTCACAGAACTAACTTACGTCAAAAACGTAAAGTTAGTACTTTTTGGTATTCACAGAATACACTTACTCATTTTGGTATTCACAGAATGAACTTACTCATTTCGGTATTCACAGAAGTTAGTAGCCCTAACTTTAGGACTCCTAAATGCCTTCTGTGAATACCGAAAGTCTTAAAGTTAGGATTTTTCTCAGTTTAGGAGTAGTAAAGTTAGGACTTTACTACTCCTAAACTGAGAAAATCCTAGCTTTAAGACTTTCGGTATTCACAGAAGGCATTTAGGAGTCCTAAAGTTAGGACTACTAACTTCTGTGAATACCGAAATGAGTAAGTTCATTCTGTGAATACCAAAATGAGTAAGTGAATTCTGTGAATACCAAAAAGTACTAACTTTACGTTTTTGACGTAAGTTAGTTCTGTGAATCAGGCCCGATCTGTCTACAGAATATAACTTCATTTGTAACACTGGCGACGATTGGAGGAAGAACCTACGTGTGAAGGAACTTGAAGAGTAGCCAAACCTATTGTAGAAACTAAGAGTAAAAGAAACTGAAGCTTGAAGTGAAGAGAAACGCCCTGGAAGTCCCACCACTGTTTGTTAATCCGACAGCCTGCAGTCATCAGAAGAGTAGGGCGTTTCACCGAAGTACACTGATTGGGCGTGACAGCCCTGTTAACCGGTACCAACTGTGTGTAAGCTGGCTTATATGGCTGTTCATTGTTTTCACGAGGAACACCGGTGAGGAGTGATGAATTGAATTGATCCATGTCTGCTTTGTCAGCCCCGGTGCACTAGACTGAAGGTGCCATAATTGAGAGAAGTGTACCAAACATTGTGTCAAAGCTGAGATACTCTGGACTGTGGAGAGCATGTGTTGTATGTCGCATTATTTTGGGCTCTTTGTGTGTTCAACAGTGTGCAGAGCTGTCATTAAGGGAGCGTGAGCCTTACTTACCTTGTGCGCGTTACGGAGCTGTTATCTGGAGCGTGAGGTGAGCATTGTTAAAGAGACGTGCAGGTTATGAAAAGTTCAGACGAATGTGCCTTTAAGGAATTCTGATGTGGTGTGGAGCTACGTTAAAGGTGACATTGAGCGGTTTTAAAGGCATAAGCATCCAATATTTCTACACAGGCATAACACTAAAGCAGACGGAATGATACTGGGGGAGTCGGATGAGTTGCAGATTGGCCTTGTGTGTGGGATTAGTACTCAAACCATGAGTAAAGGTCTGAATGGTATTGCACGTGGAGATTAGCGCTTGATCCAGCGATCAGGGACTAATAATTTACATCACCTGGACCCAAATTCAATACCCCACAAGTCCCTTCACGCTGGGTGAGTGAATACCAAACTTACCAATTTCTTATTACCATATCATCCTTGCATTATCCTTTATGGCGATGCGATCTTTATTAATGTAATCAGAGTTTGGCAAAATAATACCTGGATCTTAAACTATTGCTTTACTCTTCATAAACCAAATCAATAACTCTAATAAAGACAGACTCACTTATGAGTTAATAATGCTTTATCTATAATAATGTAATTGCTCATCAAGTACGATACAGCCCGAATTATAAATCACCATACAAGAGCAACATCAATGAGAAATGACATAAGAACATCTCAAAATTACGGTACAATGAGAGACTGGATAGGCGCAGATACAAAAGAATAGAGACAATAAGTCATTTGCAAATAGTTATACAAATTCAGAATTTCATACTAACCCAAGATCAAGAATTTTAGAAAGCTACCCTCTGGCCATGAGGGTAAGCAAGGCCCCTCAAGAAGAGTTAAGTAGCAAAGATTAAAGTCAGGATTCAGCAGACAGCAGCCAGCCCATAGAATTTAGGAAACAGCAACACAGCTCTCTCCTCTCGCAAAGTAGGGAAAACACGCCAACCTAACCCCTCCCACTAGGCATCTAAATTATACTCTAAATCCCAAGAAAGACCAACCCACATTGTATCATAACACACAATTTCTCTTCATTCTATTGGTTGAGGGAGGGGTGTACTGTCACACCACTCTCGTCGTGACAACTCTGCAAAATAGTCTATTGTCCGTTTTATTCATTTTATCAACTTCCAGCCAAGGAAATACAATTTCAAACTTCCACAGTTTGTACGCTTCCTCCATCTTGGTCAAGTATCAACTTTTGTGCCTCGTTTGTTTTAATGCGCTGCTCTCTAAGGAAGTGTTCTGTCTCTTGTATTCATTTTGTTTCCTCCACGCAAATTTGGCAGGCACACAGGACCCATGAAGGACGAACAGTTTCTGACTCCCATTTCTTGCACAGTTTAAACACGCATTTATTTTCTAAAATGACTCTCAGGCCTTTTTCTGGAGAGCAGAAAACCATACTTCTACGAGAAACAAACACAATTATTGTTAATCACTTATAATGCTATACCATATGCACCCACCCCGTGTGTTGCATATTTCCCGTTTATACCCATGCACACCCCAAATATGTTATTTCAATGCAAGTTAGTGTTAAATAAACAAGCTGCATTAGTCCATTACTTTCCATTAGTCATAAGCACTTGCGGCGGCTTACTTCAGCATCTTAAATCATGCTTGCGCAGTTTCATTTTCCCTCATGTTAGCCTTTTTCGCATTTAGTTTGCACATCACATGACTAGTATTTCACACTATGGGGGTTCAATCCGAGCAGATTTCTCTTTGCGAAAACCCTGCTCCATCAATCCCCCCTTTGATGGCGACTTTGAGCCATCACCAAACCAACCCACAATACAATTTGTCACCATTTTGTCATTTAGAAAGCTGTCGTTCTCTTTTGTTTCAGCATAACTCCATCTATATCCTTTACTATTTCATAGTAATATCCTCTCCTGTCTTCTAATTCTATTTCTTCTCTCTTCCTCTTTCTTGCTCCTCATTTAACATCCTGTGTTCCTTTCTTACATTTGCAACACTTGTATATCAATAACAGCATTAGTATCCCTGTAGCAACTGCAACTGTCGGTGTTAGTATTCTCCCTTGTAAGCTATTACCAAAAATAGAAAAACAATTTCCCACGGAGGAGAAACCCTTACCAAGTCTCTCCCAAGCACCGTCAACCTTCAGTTCTGCCAAATCTTCCCGCAAATGTGTAATATTCTTAATATATCCCTCTAAACTCTTACTTTTGTCAGGGATATATGTGCAACATTGTTGGATTTTCAACATGCTACATACTCCGCCCTCTTTAGCCAATAATACATCAAGGGCAAGTCTATTCTGTAAAACCATACACCTTATCGCAACCATCTCAGTATCAATCATTAATAACCCGCCAGCAGTGTCTGTTGAGAAACGATCAACCACTGTGGACAATTTTCTGTTTTTGTGTGAATTTAGAATTACTCCAACTGAAGGTATCAATGCTCCGAAAATATCACCCACAATTTCTGCAACACTAATTCCCCTTTTACTATGAGTTAGTTCACCCTTCTTTTCATTGAATCCATGACTCTCGTCCAAATGGTATACTTTAGGAAAGACAATTCCCATATAACAACACCCATACCAATGTGCAGGCAACCTATAATAGGCATTCTTATCACACACATAATATATTCCAGGAAAAACAGGATCTGTACCTCCTCTTATTCCCCATCCTCCCGTAATCAAGAAAACATGAACACATTCACTAGAACCAATGAAATGATTATTAAAGTCAGTTTTTAATCTAAGTAAGCAAAGCTTTCCTTTATGATGCCAATCTAGAGTCATTGCAGCATATGTCTCACCCTTTTTATAATCACCCTCTCTAAAAGCCCATGGTGGTACACAAGACTTTTGCTCAGCAGCTTTTTCCGTGAAACTCTGTCTTCTATCTTCTACCAGATTAATAAACTCAATCTCCTCCTGACGCAATCTGCAGGTCAAGTTATTTCTATGCGCATATACAATATCAATTGTTTTAGTCGAATGGAAAAACTCACCCATAAATCTGCATTTCTAGCACTAAACACTTTATTCATATTTCTTCTAATTGGAATTTCAGAAAATACTAAGTCAGGGTTCGAATAGTAGTATTGCAAACTAACCCTCTCATAAAACAGACTGGTTAATACACTACAAGAAACTTCATACGTTAAAGGTAAGTGATGATAGGTCACTCCCTCAGAGACAGACGATGGTAGTTGCATGCACACATAACAATCTCTTGCATCCATCGTGTCCACGTATTGTACAACAACTTAGTAAAGACATTTAACGAGAAGTCATTAATCGAATTATCCTGATGATAAACATTATCATCAGCCATCTTTTCTATATTAGTTTGTGATTCTTCTTTAAGATTATCCACGTCTACTTTCTCACTCAACATACTATTAGTATTATTATTTTTTAGTAAGATACATAAAATACGCACAACAACAATTAATGTTAGCCAAACCAACATTAATAGTAAAACACTTATAAAGCAAGCATTAATACATCTACGTTTAAAACTTTGATTTTGATATCCAGTCTCTATGTTATTTGCCTTAGCCATTTTCTTATTTTAAAAACCCAGAAATCTAAAAAACACTAAAGAAAAAAACCTAAAAAATAGTGTATCCAAGCACGTTTTAAGCCTCCTTGCTTCACCCCTCCATTTTTTTTTTCCAATATATTCACAGCCTTTGACTCAACTCGAGCTTTAATTTTCCACACTCCTACGAGTGAACTTTCAATTTGTCTGCACTCCAATTTTTACACAGTTCATTTAGGGTGGCTCATAACCATCTGTGTGACTCAATTCTGCAAAAGTGTTTTTCCACACTGATCTGTGTGTTCAGCTGCTTCAGACACCACATATGTCCATTCAGGTGCTGTGTATTTCTTGTTCGGAACTCTTGTTATGTTCCGTATAGAGGCCCTAATGTAGACCCATTCATACATGCCCTAAAATGGACGTATTCGTATTTGCCCTAATACGGTCATATTCGTACTTGCCCTATTATGGTCAAAGCCGCATATGCCCTATTACGGTCATAACTGTACATGTCCTATTATAGTCATGATTCCTTATATAGGCATGATCTTTCACCTACATTGGTCCTCGCTAGTACACAACGAGCTCTGAGGGCTGAACGTTATCTCGCCTGTGGTTTTGAATACAGCAGGGTTTTTCCCAAACACAGGCCCACACTGTACTCATCAATTATGCATGACTCTCTAGGAATACACCACCTGCATAATATATGTATGTACAAAGTTCACCCCTGACGTCTTCCTCAAGTCTAACAAGGCCCAATACAAACCATACAAAGCAACTAGAGTCTTCAGGGTATAAATACACCACATCTTACCCCGGTAAGACGAGAGGAAACCGAGACTTCCATGCTGACACACTGACCAGAGACGCTGAGGCTCCTGCATGCAGTCGCTCCAGCTGACAGCGGTCTGACACAGCCCTTGCGGGGTGTCCAACTCGAGACCAGGACGGGGTCCCACACTGTCTCTATTCAGGTATGGGGGTTCGACTAAATCCTAGAAGGATTCTTGGCTCTTAGGCTTTTAGACCTACACATATGCTAGGTACACTCAGGTACATCTAGTTAGGCATCATAGGAGTACACGCACTTTCATAATGCTTTTATATTCATGTATGTATTCATGATTATTGCAACATGGTAGAACTGTTCTATCCATTCACTTTTATCGTACTGCTGATAATATATCTCTGCTATTGTCTGCTGGTTACTGCAGCACATATATTTTACACTAGAATAACAACTGTTCAATAAATACTTATTGAAACGCCCAGACTGTTTATTCTGTGTAACTCTCTGAGACAAACCGAATAAGTAAGCACGAGTGACTGAGCGAAAAGTAGTACATTGTTTCCACGATTCTGTGGAATTAGGGTTGTCATGATCTAAGGTTGCCAGAAACTAATCTCTCCCCAATAAGAGGAGATTCTAGTGGCACTGTGAGCTAGCTAATGCAAATCCGGCTAACATACGCGGTGGGGGTGCACAGAGCCAGTCAGTCACCAAGCCCACAGTTTATGTTATCCAAACGCGCAGGTCCTGCATGGGTACTATAGGAACTACACGACAATGCGCCACCAACATTGGTTGGGTACTTATTTAACAGTAGAATCTGAGTAGTTCAGTCGTGCTATTCTCAGAGAACCTACTCACAAAACCCCAGAGACGTCTGGAGTGGGTGGGCACAAACTCCGCCACAGCTGAGTAGTACGAGAATACTATTTATTGGCTGTTGGTTAATCAAGCTTGAAGGACATTTAGTTCCTAAAAATTGTGCATAACACCTTATCTTAGTTCCCTTGGAAAACTTCTTCTTCTAAACATGTCTGACAACGAGGTAAGGACAGACAGAGTTGAACTGAATTTTTCAGAAGAAGGAGAAGATCCTGAAAATGCAATACAGATTGCACCAAAATTCAGAAAGACAGTCACCCTAAGACTACTAGAAAATGGTTTACAAGCAGGGGGTGGCATGGTAGTTTTTGTGATTGAGGCACACAAATCAAACAAAACAGATTTGTTCTATTCATGGGTTACATTCCCAGCAGCAAATGCCATAACAAAGACATTTCACTATTATATAAAAGGAGATGCACCAAGGGAATATGGTCCGTTTGAGGACATAGAGATTCCACTAACTTACCAGGAACATTATTACTGGTTTAATGGCGCCCTACCGCACATAAGAAACAGAGTAAGATTAGGCCCGCTCGGAGGAGATGGGGCCACATGGCCAATACTAGCGGCTTACACACTGCATCCTGACATTGGAACAATGCCACAGCCAGTATTACTCATACAACACAGAGATTTAATTAAAATCTACAGAAACCTGACACAATTTGTCATGAGGACTTTAACAATCCAACCTGCACCAGGTGCAGCAAATAGTACTCCAGCTCAGGGTACAGGAAATAAAATTACTCCTCAAACATTACACGCGGTAATGGGCAAAATGCCCGCAAAACGCGAACAAATACCATTCTGGATAGCTCAGAAAATAACTCAGCTTGAGGCAGTATGCCCGAATACTACCACCTTTGAAAAACACAGAATACTAACAATCTGCTTGCCCATGGGGATCACACCACAAATAGAGGACTGTACCTCTTTGGGTTCAGTCTTTGCTGCCATATATACCATAACACATGGTATCCCGTCATTAGCAGTAGTACCTGACGTATTGAGACAGATACAAAATGAGTACGGAGCAGAGCCTGCCCTTAACTTAGGGATGAAGTTACTAAATAACTTTGACCAGGTATCAGCCATAATACTAGCTAACATTAAGGGGGAAGCAGCTTCAGTAGCAATCCGCCAACGCCTAAGGGAGTTCAGTCCAGTAGATCAACAACACGAACTACCCAAAATAATTGAAACTGCATATGCAGAACTAGGCAGAGACAGTCTAGGTGGGAAAGCATTAAAGCCACAACTGGTGGGCAGTCCTGAAAAGGACACTACAAAGCAGACACCTACTTCTTCTAAAAAGAAGTGGGAAAATAAAAAACAACAAAAGTCTAAAGACAGCAGATCTCAATCCAGAGGTAGGTCTCCTCAACAGGAGCCCTCTGAAAGGAGGCATAACCTCAGGAATAGGGATAATATTAAAAACCTGACAGGTATCAGGATTCTGATACACGTTCCTCTCGTTCCTTTCATGGTTCATCAAAAAACTCCGAGAGGGAAGGACGGTCAGAACACAGACAAGAGGAGCGTACAAAGTCCAGAGACACGCAACGCGCTGCGGACTACGCACCTAAAACAGAAGATAAACAAAAATCAAACCCTCAGTTCAAAAAGAAGAAGGTAGCAGGTCTCAAGTAGGGGTGGGCGGAATTTGCGTAGTCGCGCTACGCAAAGCTCTGCAAAACGGTAAAAAATCTCCGCGAGCACGCAGAGTTCCGCGAACACGCGGAATTGCTTGTTCCGCCCGTTCGTGATGCTTTTTTCCTGTTCGGGAACGCTGTTTGCGTGCTCGGGGGAAAATATTTCGCAAACACGCATTTTGAAAGCGCGAACAAGCAAAAAATTCCACGAAGCCGCGGATCGCGGAATTTTTGGCAATCCCGCGTTCTCCGCGGAACGCGAAATTACACAAATTCCGCAAATTCCGCGAGCGGAACGGAATTTACCGCCCAGGCCTAGTCTCAAGATCAGACATGCCCAGAATTCTGAGGACACAGCTTCTGAACGGGGAATGGGCTCTGACAATGCTAGACAGCGCGGCAGAAGTAACAATAGCTCGCCAGAACCTGAAGGAATTTCTGGTGACAGCGGAGTTGAGTGAGTATATTGCGGTTGAGACACCTTATACTCGGGTAAGTGTCCCACATAAGTTACATGAGATAACACTCCGGATGGAGGGGGACAAGCCCAGAAAAATTAAAGGTCTCTTTTGGAAAAATCTGTCATCTGGTTATGACATTCTATTAGCAGAACAAGACTGGCCGCCAGCATTCGTCATGGAGTGCCCTGGTGGAGAAACTATACTTTTTCCAGCATTTTCCGACCTCGTTCCCATACATTTAAAACATGCATATGCGCAGGAGTGGGCGGTTGCCCTAGCTCCAGCATTGTACAAAAATCATGCTGGTTGGGATGAGGATTCAACCCACCACGTGATCCCGTTAAAAGTTTCCCCAAATGCTCAAAGGCAATACCCTATAAAGCAGGAAGCTAAAAACAAGTGAGGGAGATCCTAGATCAACTAGAATACCAGGGGTGATAGAAAATTGCACTTCACCTATGAACAATCCTTTGTTTCCCGTAGCAAAACCTGACAACACATATCGTTTAGTTTTGGATTACAGACATTTAAACACTTGCACAAAGACATTTGCAGTTCAAAATGCACACAGTGCCGCATTAATGAATAACATTGTGCGCAAAAAATACAAAACAACACTTGAGATCTCAAATGGATTTTTCTGCCAAAATATAGCGCTTGAAAGCAGGTATCTGACCGCATTCAGTGCGTTTGGGTCCCAACGGCAATTTTGTCGACTAGCCCAAGGGTATAAAAATAGCCCCGGGGTATTTTCAGCACGAGTAACAGAGTTACTCCAAAATTTGGATGAAGAAGCATTGTCCTATGTAGATGATATTTATCTGACGGACGATGACTTACCGAGGCACTTGACCAGGGTGAGCACCATTATTATGGGATTCGCTACTGAGGGCTATAAATTTAATTTCAAAAAATCAAAAATTGCCCACCAGAGTGTCCTATTTTTAGGATACGAGATGTCAAGTGAAGGAAAAAGCCTAGCAGCTAACTTTTTAGAAAAGTGTGCTCTGCTCCAACCTCCAAAATCATTAAAGAATTTACAATCAATACTGGGATTCCTAAATTTTGGTTGAACATACATTTTAGATTAAGCAGAAAAGTAAAACCTTTCTACGACTTAATAAAACCTGACTTTTCGGTTAGACAATGGACACAGGAACATACAAATATCCTACGTTCGCTACAAGAAGAAATGATAGCTTCAAAACATTTACAGACACGCTTAAACGTACGCAACTTAGTGATCCGAGTAATAGCGGGTCAATGCGGGTACACTTATTTGACCTTCAATGAAGGAGAAACAGTACCAATCGCATACAAATCACAACTGTACACGAACGCAGAGATGCGCTTCACTTCAACAGAAAAAATTCTGACAGCAGTGCAGACCGCTGTGGCAAGAGAAAGAGCTCTGGCTCAGGGTAAACGCATAATTGTCGTGACCCCAGTACCAGCCTTAGAGGATGTTACAAAGGCTAACATTCCTAACGTGAAAGCCTTACATCCCAGATGGATACAATGGGCTAATTCTCATACTGCAACGGATGTTGAATATAGATTTGATCCAAGTTTAAAAACACAAGCATTTCTGCAATACGAACAAGAATATCCTCTACCAAATGAGATTTTGCCTCTAGATCAGTATGAATATATTATTTACACTGACGGATCTGCTCAACTGGCCACAGGGAGTAAGCAAGCTTACAGCGCAGCGTGTGTGATTGTTAAAGGTCGCATGCGCGATGGAAAGTTCCATCCTAGTTGCACTAAAACACAATCTCTAGGAGACTGCACGGCTCAGTTGGCAGAATTAAAAGCACTTATACTGGCACTGGTAAATACGGAACACGAATTCCCCACACTGATTGTGTGTGATTCCTTTTACTGTGTACAGTCGTACAATGAATATTTACATCATTGGGAACAAAACGGGTTTAAAGACGCAAAAGGTGGCACAATTAAGCATAAAATGCTATGGGAACAGGTAGTGGAGTTGAGAAACGAACTACCAAGGGCTCACGTGATACATACACTGAGTCATCAGCGTGATGGCGTTCACGTTGAAGGGAATTCATTGGCTGATGAAGCCGCAAAGGGGGCTGTACGCACGGCTTCCGTAGCTGCAGTTACTCGTTCAAGAACGAGAATAGACGGCGAGATCATGGTAGCTGTCAATGCATCACGCAAAGGCAGCACAGCAGTACCAAAGAAATTTCCACTCAAGTACTCCTACAAGTTAGATGCACACAACATTCCATATGCTCAGATTCCTGGAGTGGGAGATAGAGTAATACCAAATATGGATCGTAGGCAAGGCTTAATTCTAGCAGCACACGAGGGTTTGGGTTCTGCGCATACAGGCGTCACAGCGACTATTTCTTTACAGAAACAGCGCTATTGGTGGCCAGGGTTAACAAAGCAGACCAAAGACTACGTCTTAAAGTGCGACATCTGCCAGCAGATGAAAGGCTCCACCGTAGCACGCCCAGCGCAGACACCATTACTAAAATCAGACAAACCCCTCGCATGTGTATATTTGGACCACTGCGGACCCCTACAATATGATGGGGCCAAAAAATATATCATGGTTGCAGTGGATTCCTGCTCTAGATTCTTATGGGTTTGGCCTCAGTGCTCGGCTGACGCTCGAACTGTTATAAAAGATTTGCGAGTCTTTATCGGCACATACGCAGTTGGCACGTTACATTCTGACCGTGGCCCGGTGTTTAGCTCTCGGGCTTACAAAGAGGCCATGGAAGGAATGGGTGTAGCATTGCGGTACTCCTCTCCGTACCATCCTGAGGGTAATTCAGTTGTGGAGAGGAAAAACCGTGACTTAAAGCAATCTTTAACAGCTAGGGTATTAGGCAAGGGCGGTAGATGGGTCGATCACTTATATGGGGTACAAAGGCCAATAAACAATCAGCCAAGAAGCTCTCTAGGGGGTGTCACTCCTTACGAGGTCCTATTTGGGACAAGAATGTGGGTACCTGATCTTGATTGTGAAGGCACAGTGGTGGATGAAAAACCGTTTGATGTCCATGATCATTTGGCTCTTTTACAGGATCTAAATGAATCCAGGACACAACAAAGCAACATCCAATTTAAACAGACCACCACTGAGGAAGTCAAGGCAGTAACAGCAAGACCTGTCTGGATCCCAAAAGTCGGGGATCTGGTCAGAGAAAAGATTGCAGACAAGAAAGAATTCGGACCATCCTATAGAAAGCCTGTACCGGTCCTAGCAATCCAAGGCACAAGAACTGTACTTCTGCCACCTCTTGCCGGGAAAAAGGAGAAAAGATTTGTCTCAATTGACTTAATCAAACCACACTATGTGGCCGATACTAAACAGTAGGCCTCGTGGACTCCACAGTAGCAGACGCCCTCCTCTCGCTACAATCCAAGAAGTCCAAACAGAAAGACTCATCACGTTTGAAGAGCCACCTGTACGGAATGAAGGACTAAGCAACAATCCTATGGAACTCATTCCACTTCAACAAGAAGAAACTCAACTTAACAACCAAGTTTCATTAAGACCGACTACAGACATCTACGTCAACATGCCTCGTCAAGAGCAAAATCCGATTTCAACAAATCCCGATGCAATTCCAACAATTGATCGAACTGCTTCTGGCTATTTCATGAACTTTGATACGTTTTCACTGGATTCAAGCGAGCCAGAAGCGACGCCAGCCAAAAAATCACTCAAACAGAAACTCATTGACTTTTTGAACTTTTTTAGAAAGACTTACCTGGTGTCACCTTGGATAGAACTATGGTTTATCACTGGGATTCTATTTTTTCTTTTCTGGCTAGGTTTAATAATAATTTTTAGTATGCTTATTAATGGACGATACCTCCAGCAGAGCTCTACAGCCCAAAGAGTCAATTTGATTTTAAAACCACACCGGTCTTCACATCGTGAACCAAGAGACTTGTCTTCAGTGAACATTACAGCAGTTCCTATACCGGACGGTATAGTATGGGACAAGATTGATTTTGATATATTCGGTCCGATTGAACTTTTAAAGCTTAAACATGTATTTAAAATTTCTTTAAGTGATATCATTACCTCCAGTACATTTTCTGATGATTGGGACACTGAAACTGTGAATAATATAATGTCTGATTTAGAAAAAACTGCCGCATTTCCGAACAATGAAATGTTAGAAGGTACTTTAGACTATGATACATTGTACTGTTACCAACATTATGGTCATCATTTCTTGCACAAATCTATAACACCTAGAAATGTATTTGAATACCACCAGTGGGAACACTGCCCAACACCTCCAAAGGTAGTTCGCAAACCTTTGCACAGAAATTCACATACTTTTCAGGGTTTAATACATCAGACCCAAAGTCATTTTATTACAAAGTGGCAAAAACATCAGCACAGAAAATTATGTTAACTAACACCAAACAGATTTACTCTGCTTCCTTTATGGCCCAGTTGTCTACACAGGGTTTCGACCTATGGAAGGACACTATAGATTTAAAATCAATCTGGGGTTCTAGGGACTGGCAAGTGCAGGGAACAGAAGCGCTATTTAGAGCATGCCTCATTCCACAGCAGATGATATTTCTGAATGAAACTGTGCAACAGACATCCTGTCTTGGACTAGCCAAGAACAAGGAACTGAACTCACCCGGGTTTCCTACACCATCACAGATGGGTGGGGGCAGAATTCAACTACACAAGGGGTAGGATTAGATGACATTCTCCAGTACAACAGATCAGATCCTGATTGGACGAAATGGCTGATTTGGCCCATTGACACAAACACCTGTCAACAGAGATTTATGAATACAACCGAAGGGTTTAGTATCCATAGGCCAGATACACGCTATGTACCGAGACAACACCCAGGGGTAGTGACATCCTATAGTGTTGGGAAGTTGTGCCTTGATTGGCTAGAGACCTCAACACTCACAGAAGTGAAACATCACTTGACCTTACTCACACCTGATGTAGACCTTAGGGATTTTTTACTAGGCCCAAGGAAAACACGTCAGAAACGTTTCATATATGCTGGCATTTATGCCTATTATAATGAAAACTGGAAAATATCCCAACAGGAGGCCGCAGAAAGAATACGGGAAATAGACCGTATTAACCTAGAGAAGGCATTAGCTGTAGTGGATAATGGGTTAACAACTTTGACCTCCAGGATTTACTCCTTAGGCAACATTGTGTCTTCGGCAATCGACATATTAGAACAAGACCTGGCCTTGTTACAACACGGGCAATCTCAGCTACGTTCTATTATGATGCTAAGCTGGACGCTGCAATCTTTGCGTGCAGGCTATGTGCCCCGACGTTTTATAAACACCACGTCTCTGTTTTCAGAATACAATCTAACTGATAAACAGACAGAAATGGCACAAAGGGGAGCCAAATATACAATGCTGCGTATTGAGAAACTGGAAAGGTTACCATTCACTGTAGCCGAATTACCATCAACTGAATGGCTAAATCATGGCCAAATCACTCTGCCGGTCACTACGTTTCAGTTTCAATATTGCCTTGAGCAAAGGGAGGCAGGCAAATATGAAAAAATGGGTAAGGGATATATTAAGGAATCTTGGGAGTTACCATATAGATATCGATGCCGGAATGGGGATCGAGAAGTATTTCTGAGCGGTGCAAACTGCAAGAACGCTTTAAGCGGTTCTTTCATGTGTCAGGATATTTCTCTACACGGAGCCTGTAGCGGTTCAGTAGCAAACCTATCATGTCACATGACTGGGACCCCAGCTGCAGTGATCACGCTGGTTTTCGAGCTGCTCTCGAATGGGAGTTACTTGATGCTAAATGATCAAGGTTGCTGTGGGATGCTTCCGGGCGTCGCCTATCTGGTCACCGTTAACTCCAGGGTTACTTGCTGTATGCAAGTATTGTTTCCGCCACTGAACACAGTCAGGGAGGTGCCGCTATGGCCTTCGCTGAATGTTTCTTTCATACAATTTGATACTGTGAGCAGACTGCAAGCCATGCTTTTACAGCAACCCGTGCCCTTAACCTCCGCTCGAGAAACCTATGAACTTCAAGTTGCAAGGACCTCGAGTGAGATACAGGCGCTCATACGTACAAACTGCCCCATTCATTTAGCAGAAATGGTGGGTCGTATATTCAATATGTCTGATACGAGCGGTATTGTACACCTATTTAAGACCATAGGGTCAGGACTGTTAAGCACCTTTCAGACAGTCCTCGGAGTAATCCCAAATTTTATACACTCCGTATTGGGAAGCGAATTTGGAGGACTCCCGCTCATCCTATTGCTGATTGCAGGGGTCCTATTTATAATACTACTGCTACGCAATGGACGGCCCAATTCCCGAGGGAATGGCAAACATGCTCCAGGAGCGGATATACCGTGAACGCATGGTACAACTTCTGGGCATTTCTTGCCTGCGAGAACTCAATGCCTCCTGGTTTATATCCTTTCGACCAGTCTGGGTAGACTGCATCTTACCTGTTCTTCGATGCCTGCTTTGCGGAGAAGAATGCACGTTGGATCTTTGTCTAACATTTCCATCAGATGCGCCTCCGGACACGGATGAAATGCTGGACCCCCTAAAGGCCCATGCTCTGCGTTGTCCCCAGCGTCTTCCGATTCTGATGAACGCATTCCTTGAGAATCCACAGGTGCTGTTTGCTCCTGCTGGGTTAGGTGACTCCTCCTCAGGCACCCAGGTAACAACTGCCGCACAAGCTGCCGCAGCACCGACTGTTGGCAGTGCTACATACCATCTATGTGAGATTGACGTTCTCTGTGAGGCGTTGGATTTGTCGTCTGCAGTAGCCCACACTGATAATGTTGTGCTTCCCAGCCAGGACACCTAATCTCGAATTGGGTCATCGCGTCCTGGGAAAGAATTCGGCTTCTCCACTCATTTGCATAATAAACGAGCAAATTTGGAACATTTCCTAAATTGACACTTTCACTTGAGAAAAGCATGGCCTTCTTCCGCTTTGAGTGAAGCAACTTATATAGAGAAACAAAATAGACAATTTTTAGTGGCAATTGGAAATAGCTGAATTATAACATTTTTGAGAAAAACTTTTTTTAACAAATTTTAAAACCATGTTTTTACTTGCTTTTAAAATGTTTTAAATTGTCCAGATTTTAAGTATGGCCATTATCATCCTATTCGGAAGTGGAGTGGGTGTTATGGTCCGTATAGAGGCCCTAATGTAGACCCGTTCATACATGCCCTAAAATGGACGTATTCGTATTTGCCCTAATACGGTCATATTGGTACTTGCCCTATTATGGTCAAAGCCGCATATGCCCTATTACGGTCATAAATGTACATGTCCTATTATAGTCATGATTCCTTATCTAGGCATGATCTTTCACCTACATTGGTCCTCGCTAGTACACAACGAGCTCTGTGGGCTGAACGTTATCTCGCCTGTGGTTTTGAATACAGCAGGGTTTTTCCCAAACACAGGCCCACACTGTACTCATCAATTATGCATGACTCTCTAGGAATACACCACCTGCATAATATGTATGTACAAAGTTCACCCCTGACGTCTTCCTCAAGTCTAACAAGGCCCAATACAAACCAAGCGAAGCAACTAGAGTCTTCAGGGTATAAATACACCACATCTTACCCTGGTAAGACGAGAGGGAACCAAGACTTCCATGCTGACACACTGACCAGAGACGCTGAGGCTCCTGCATGCAGTCGCTCCAGCTGACAGCGGTCTGACACAGCCCTTGCGGGGTGTCCAACTCGAGACCAGGACGGGGTCCCACACTCTCTCTATTCAGGTATGGGGGTTCGACTAAATCCTAGAAGGATTCTTGGCTCTTAGGCTTTTAGACCTACACATATGCTAGGCACACTCAGGTACATCTAGTTAGGTATTGTAGGAGTACACGCACTTTCATAATGCTTTTATATTCATGTATGTATTTATGATTATTGCAACATGGTAGAACTGTTCTATCCATTCACTTTTATCGTACTGCTGATAATATATCTCTGCTATTGTCTGCTGGTTACTGCAGCACATATATTTTACACTAGAATAACAACTGTTCAATAAATACTTATTGAAACGCCCAGACTGTTTATTCTGTGTAACTCTCTGAGACAAACCGAATAAGTAAGCACGAGTGACTGAGCGAAAAGTAGTACATTGTTTCCACGATTCTGAGGAATTAGGGTTGTCATGATCTAAGGTTGCCAGAAACTAATCTCTCCCCAATAAGAGGAGATTCTAGTGGCACTGTGAGCTAGCTAATGCAAATCCGGCTAACATACGCGGTGGGGGTGCACAGAGCCAGTCAGTCACCAAGCCCACAGTTTATGTTATCCAAACGCGCAGGTCCTGCATGGGTATTATAGGAACTACACGACACTCTCGATCTCCTTGTTCTCCGAACTGTATCTTCTTCTGAGTCACTTTGTTCTGTTTGGCTCGATACTTCTAATATCGTGTCTGGTGTCTTTTCTTTCACAGTGTATTTCAGTCTTTTCACTCCCTTTGGCCACACATCTTCTTTTCTGGCTTTCCTAACTTGCACAGTTTCACTAGCCAAGTTCACAACTTCTTTTGTTCGATTCTTTTCTTTGTTGTACTTGCTCTTGATCCTGATTTTCATTTAAGACCTCTCCTTCATTGACATCGACAACAGTCTCACGAGACCCAGTAGCTGGTGCCCACTTTATTCCACTTTGCTCAAGTTCAAGCTCAGGTTCAGGCTAATTTTCAGGCTCTTCTTGATTCTCTGCCTGTTGTTGTTATTCTTCCTCTAGTCTCTCAAGTGGACTTGGGACTCTTCTTGTGTGACTTGCATGTATCCAATTTGGTAAGCCACCACACTTTACTGCTGTCGTTGTCACCAGTATCACTTGGTATGGCCCATGCCAACATGGTTCCAAACACGACTTTTTCACATGCTTCTTCACCAGAATCCACTCTCCTGGACTTAGGTCATGTGCTTGTTCTTGCTGTGTTGTGGTTGCAACTTCTCCAACCTGATGAGACACAGAACACACCACATCAGCCAATCCTTTGCAATAATCGAGCACTAGATCATTAATTATATTCATCAGTTGATTTGCTGGCACTATTGGCTGTCTCATTGCTCTTCCCATAATCACTTCATGTGGAGACAATCCAGTCTTTTTATCAGGAATGCTTCTCAGACTCATCAAAACCAAGGGTAAAGCATCTCGCCACTTCAATGCTGTGGATGCACAAACTTTTGAAAGTCTTGATTTTATAGTGCCATTAATCTGTTTAACCACACCTGAGGACTTCTGGTCGATAGGCACAGTGCAATTTCTGCTCAATTTGTAATGCTGCACAAATCATCCGAATTACCTCATTATTAAAGTGTGTCCCTCTATCTGTTTCTAAAGAGACTGGAAATTAACCCTGGGCAAAGCACTACGCTACGCTCGCGTAGTTTGCGAAGTTTGCGCTACTTCGCACAACGCGAATTGCACGTAGCACAGTGCAAACACGCGTAGCGTAGCGTAGTGCAGCGGTCATTTTTTGCTTGCTCGCGGTCCTCAACGTCAAGTTCGCGACCGCGAGCAAGCAAAATGACATCCCGGCGAGACTTTTTCCTCGTTCGCGATCAGCAACATCAAGTTGCCGATCGCGAGCGTGGAAAATAAACCTCCCGGCGAGATTCTCAACGCGGGGAGGTCAGGTTTCTCATTGCGAGTGGTCGCGTATGCTCGCGACCGCTCGCGATGAGAAACTACCAGTCCTCGTTGAGAAAGCTGCCGCTCGAGTAAAAATCTACTCGAGGGGCAGTAAAAGACAGCTCGCACTGTGCAAGATGCCGTTTTCAATGATTGCACAGTGCGGACAAGCATCCGGCACTGTGCAATCATTGCGAACAGTGCAATACGCAGTTCGAGGAGTGCTACGCGTAGCTCGCGTAGTGCGAACTGCACTTTTCGTAGCTTCGCGTAGCGCTACTTCGCGAACTACGCCCAGGCTTACTGGAAATCCAAACCGCGGTATTATCTCTCTCAAAAGCAATTTAGCAACTGTTAGACTATCATTTTGTCTTGTTGGATATGCTTCTACCCAACGAGAGAAAAAACAAACCACAACCAACACATATTTTAGTCCATTACAAGGAGGGAGCTCGATGAAATCAACCTGTAATCGTGTAAATGGCCCTGCTGCCTTTCCAGTTCGTCCCCAACTAACAACAGTCTTTCTTCCCGGATTCTGCTGCTGCATACTATGGGGTCGATTCCGATTCGGGCCGGAAAAAGCACCGACCGACTCGGAGCCGGAATTTATTCCGACCGACACGTACCTGTGGCGCCCGACTTGCCAAGTACGATGCAAGGCGTGCAAAATCCGACCGACACGTACGGAACCCAAGCCGAACGACCGAGCCGCACGGAAAACAGCAATCCGGCCGGAAAAACACGCGAATCGAACCGACCGACACGCACCCGGAACAAATCCGACCGAAACGTACACGCGAACTCCAAACCGCAAAGTACGATGCAAGGCGCGAAAACCACGACCGAGTCGTACGGAGGACAAGCCGTACGACCGACACGCTTACAAAACCGAGCCGAGTAACACAAAACACCGCGACCGACGCGTACGCAGCATAGAAAACTGCACAAACACAGCGTGAACGAAACGAAGAAGACCGTACGAGACAACTGCAGGGTCCGACTCGGTCACAAGAACGTTTCCAACATGCACAGACAGTACAAAGGAAAAATTACACAAAAAAAGGCCAAACAAGCAATTACAAAGCCAATAAATACTGGGGTGGGTGGGGACAGAGAACAAAGACACACCCACAACTCCACCCATATAAAGGACACAAATCCCAACCATGATCCTTTGCAAATGCCATTCTACTGCCAGCACCCAACAGACAGCAACCACACACCCACAGCTCATCCCTCACACAAGCCACACACCATCAGCACACCAACAAATACCTACCTCACATACACCCAGCAAAACACACACTCACACACCCTCACCTGCACACCAACACACACATCACTCACCATCACCACCCATCACCATGCCCCCCAAGAAGAATCACAAGTTCCTAGATTGTGAATTGGAAGTCATGGTAGACGAGATCCTCAGGGTAGAGCCACAGCTGTTTGGCACACTGGTCCAACAGACACCCATCTCCCAGAAAACCAAGATGTGGGAGAGGATCATCAACAGGGTGAACGCACAATCACCATGTCTGCGCACAAAGACCGACATCCAGAACAGGTGGTATGACGTGCGCAGGAGGGTCAGGGAGCTGCTCAAGAAAGACTACCTCCTGAGCCAATACACCGGCAGTGGCCCTCCTGCCAAGCCAGTATACCTCAGGCCCTGGGAGGAGAAGGTGCGGGCCATCCTTCCGCCAGTGAGCGTCTATGGACTAGAGAACATCCCAGAGCCTGGTGAGTACACAACAAATGTACACAATATTCTGCCACAATACACACACACATCACTGTCAAGGGGAGAGTCAAACCATGCACTCATAGCAATTACACAGCAACCAGAACAGAATCATCCCAAAATGTGTATGTCAGTCAGATAAACAAAACACATGCCATCTCAAAGTTACATTTAACCGTGTCATCACATGTACAAACACAACTACAACTACAGCTAGGCAGTGGCACAAATAGAACTAACAAACACATCCAGACATGTAGCCACCACTACAACACCAACACACAGTGAAGAGCCCTGAAAGAAAGGAATTCTGTGTATGCTGGGCAAGTCAGTGTAGCCAATAGCATCATGGGAGTCGTAGTCACAGATATTGCTCACCCCCACAACTGTCCCATCAACACCACCATGAACCATGCGCACATCACAGGGAGTGGACAAGGACTCACAAGATGGCTGACACTGGCTACTGCTGTGGGGAGCACAAGGCCCTGCTGGCAACTGTGCAACAACCAACAGCAGGACACCACTGACTGACATCCTGAGAGACAACTTCCACTCCCTGCAATGGAAGCACGTTCCATGGTGGGATATCTGGCTGGGTGAGAAGGAGGACTCGCAGCACTGACCATAGTCACAAGCACCTCCCCTCACACACACCCTCAACACATACTCCACATAACCCACCTGGGAGAATGCAATGCCACACATCCTAACTCAAGATCCCACAAAGAACCTCCACCCTGGGTTATGTCGTGTGAAGCACAGGGACACTCTTGGGACTTTCAGCCAAACAACTGCCAGGACAACACTCCCAGCCATCCTGTCAGCACAGGCAGCCCACCCCACAGGGAAGCAGAGTCAAAAGGAAGGAAGGATGGGCATGCTGGGAAGGGGGTGGAGGCAATAGCATGATGGGAGTCGTAGTCACAGCTCTACATCCCCCACCACATGGCCCAGCAAGCTCACACTCACGCATGCACATCCCACAGAGAGTGGAAAGGCCCATCAAAGATGTCTGACACTGTTGCTGTGTCGTGGGGATCACAAGGGCATGCTGGGAACTGCACACCAACCAACAGCAGGACACCACTGTCAGCCATCTTGCCATTGCTCTCACACCCACACACACTGAACTCCCCACAAAAGCAAGTAAGTATGGGAATGCTGGGAAGTGGGGTGGAGGCAATAGCATGATGGGAGTCATAGTCACAGACATAGCTCACCCCCACAACTGTCCCATCACCACCACCCTGAACCATGCTCACATCACAGGGAGTGGAAAACGACTGACAAGATGGCTGACACTGGCTACTGCTGTGGGGAGCACAAGGCCCTGCTGGGAACTGTGCACCAACAAACAGCAGGACACCACTGACTGACATCCTGAGAGACAACTTCCACTCCCTGCAATGGAAGCACGTTCCATGGTGGGATATCTGGCTGGGTGGGAAGGAGGATTTGCAGCACTGACCATAGTCACATGCACCTCCCCTCACACCCCCCCTCAACACAAACTCCACAGAACCCACCTGGGAGAATGCAGTGCCTCACATCCTAACTCAAGGTCCCACAAAGAACCACCACCCTGGGTTATGTTGTGTGAAGCACAGGGACACTCTTGGGACTTTTAGCCAAACAACTGCCAGGACAACACTCCCAGCCATCCTGTCAGCACAGCCAGCCCACCCCACAGGGAAGCAGAGTCAAAAGGAAGGAAGCATGGGCATGCTGGGAAGGGGGGTGGAGGCAATAGCATGATGGGAGTAGTAGGCACAGATATTGCTCAGCCTCACAACTGGCCCATCAACACCACCCTGAACCATGCTCACATCACAGGGAGTGGATAAGGACTCACAAGATGGCTGACACTGGCTACTGCTGTGGAGAGCACAAGGGCATGCTGGGAACTGCACACCAACCAACAGCAGGACACCACTGTCAGCCATCTTGCCATTGCTCTCACACCCACACACACTGAACTCCCCACAAAAGCAAGTAAGTATGGGAATGCTGGGAAGTGGGGTGGAGGCAATAGCATGATGGGAGTCATAGTCACAGACATAGCTCACCCCCACAACTGTCCCATCAACACCACCCTGAACCATGCTCACATCACAGGGAGTGGAGAAGGACTCACAAGATGGCTGACACTGGCTACTGCTGTGGGGAGCACAAGGCCCTGCTGGGAACTGTGCACCAACAAACAGCAGGACACCACTGACTGACATCCTGAGAGACAACTTCCACTCCCTGCAATGGAAGCACGTTCCATGGTGGGATATCTTGCTGGGTGGGAAGGAGGACTTGCAGCACTGACCATAGTCACAAGCACCTCCCCTCACACCCCCCTCAACACAAACTCCACAGAACCCACCTGGGAGAATGCAATGCCTCACATCCTAACTCAAGATCCCACAAAGAACCACCACCCTGGGTTATGTTGTGTGAAGCACAGGGACACTCTTGGGACTTTTAGCCAAACAACTGCCAGGACAACACTCCCAGCCATCCTGTCAGCACAGCCAGCCCACCCCACAGGGAAGCAGAGTCAAAAGGAAGGAAGCATGGGCATGCTGGGAAGGGGTGGAGGCAATAGCATGATGGGAGTAGTAGGCACAGATATTGCTCAGCCTCACAACTGGCCCATCAACACCACCCTGAACCATGCTCACATCACAGGGAGTGGATAAGGACTCACAAGATGGCTGACACTGGCTACTGCTGTGGGGAGCACGAGGCCCTGCTGGGAACTGTGCACCAACAAACAGCAGGACACCACTGACTGACATCCTGAGAGACAACTTCCACTCCCTGCAATGGAAGCACAGTTCCATGGTGGGATATCTGGCTGGGTGGGTGGGAAGGAGGGCCGGCTGTCAACCAAATACAACCAATGCAGACCATGTTCACACCCCAACAAATACATAGAAATGCCCAAATAATGCAGGACAATGTGCTCACCAATATCAACCCCTGACTGTGACGACTTAGGACAATGCAATGTACAGGCCCGCACCCAGAGGCACAGTCACAACTGTCAGGTGTGTCAACCATTGATGCCTGCAGAAACATAACATACATTGTGTGTGTCTCCCAAAAACAGGTGATGATGGGGACACAGCAGCAGACGCTGAGGAGTCCCAGTCCCAGGCTCAAGAGGAGGCGGAGCTCACTGGTGTCGTACAGCCTCTGCCCTCCTCGGACGAAGAAGACCAACCTGGCACATCCGGTGCAAGTCAACATGCAGCACCAGCAGGACCACCGGCTGCAGCACCAGCAGGACCACCAGCTGCACCCCCTGCACCCACCCCTCCAACGACTGTCACCACAAATACCATCCCTGCCGACATGGACAGAACAAGGAGCAACACCAGCACAGGGACCCTGGACCAACGTGGGGCCATGGCCACCACCACCACCACCAACCCCCAAGGGGGACCAGGGTCATCTGTGCGTGCCACTGCATGCACTGCACATGTCGGCAGGGGTGGTGGGAGGGGTGGGAGACAGAGGTCGCTGCTTGCAGAGGTTGCTGGTGTGCATGATGACCCACAACTGGTACGCATAGCCGATGCGTACCAGTCCAGCACCGGAGATCTCAGCCAGGTAGCGGGGCTCCTCAGAGACATGAAACAGCAGCAGGCTGCCCATCATGCCCGCTTGGACTCACACATGTCCCGCGTGGAGTCCAAGTGGGACGCACTGCAAGAGATGACGGCGGTGCACAGGGACATTTTACAATGCCTCCGCCAGATGAACATCAACCAGTCCACACCTCCCTGTGTGCCAACAACATCTGGTGCTGAACAAACTGCAACTGCCACAGGGAGGGAGGATGACTCTGGCGGAGAGTCCCCTGCACCGCAGCAGCCTGTACTTGAGGGGCCCCCCCAAAGAAGAGGGGTCGTCCGAGGAGGGGCAAGTGAGAGGCCGATGGCCAAGCGCAACTCCCAGGAAGCCTGAACCTGTTCTGGATGTTCACCTTTGTGCACAGACTGTTCACCCTGTTGACGGCAACACAACTCCCACACATTGCATGGGGAGTACAAGTTGGACCAATGTCTCAGACAACTGTGGCCCCGATACTGGGGATTTTGTCTACCAGGACTTTCAATTCACCTAGGAACTTCTGATTGCAAGATATATGTACAGCACTACCCATCCTATGCACTATTCACACAAATGTATCACAATAAACACACTAATACACCATACTTGCCTCTGTTGTGATTCCAACGTGGGTGCTGTTATGGGGATGATGAACTGCAAAATTACACTGTGTATGCGAACTGCAACAGCAAGTACAACACAGGCATGTGAGTAAAGGCAACGTGACACATATGAGGGAGACACACCACCAGGGCTACACAACACATACACACCTAGGCCATCTGACTCATTGCCTACACTGATGTTGCCAGGGAAGACGGTGCAATGCACAGACACCACACCTATTCCCAGTTGTAGTCAAGTAGCCCACAGGTGCAGTAAGCAAATGGCAGTCAAATGTGTGACCACAGACAACGCACATCACAAAGTGAAGCACAGGTTTATTACACAGTTGCAACATGTCGTAACCACTACAGATGCAAGGTAATCCCACCTGGCAGCGGGCACACAGTCAACAACTGTAGAAGGAAGGAAGTCCATGGGTGTGGCGCACATCACCTGTAGGGACACAACAGCTACCACCCTGGAAGTACAATCACGTCGTCGGTGGACACAGTTGACCAAACGAATCTGAAAGTACCCTGTGAAGGACAGATATGACACACAGTCAAAAGCAATGGAGAACAGGACAGAACAGCAAAACTCATGCACAATACATGTTACAAGATACCCACCCAGAACCAAGTTAGCATGTCAACACTGTTGGGGAGTACAGACCACCTGTAAGCACACATCGCTACACACATCCAGTCAAGTAGCCCATGGACACACTCCAACAGCACCAGAGCACCACCTACACATATCATGCCAACTCACATCATTGACATGACACCTCAGGATACTCACATTCAGCTAAAGAAGTTGGTGATGAGCTGTGTGCGGACATCACCCTCATCATCATCATCATCACTGGCATCGTGGTCCAGGCCAGGATCCTCCACAGGTGGCGGATGTTGGTCATTGTCATCCTGGATGAGAGGCAACTCCTTCCGCACTGCCAGGTTGTGGAGCATGCAGCAGACGATGATAATCTTGCACACTTTCGCAGGGGCATATGGGAGGGACTCTCCTGTCTTGTCCAGGCAGCGGAAGCGGCTCTTCAGGAGACCAAATGTCCGCTCAATCACTCTCCTGGTCCGACCATGTGCCTCATTGTAGCGCATCTGGGCTGGTGTCACAGGGTTCCTGAGGGGTGTCAGCAACAACGGCATGTTGGGGTATCCCGAGTCACCTACGGACAGACAAGTGCACATTAGCTGACTTGGAAAAGTGGGCGGAATACTACAGATCAGATCACACACAATGGCACAAAGTCAGTACACACCGACAAGCCAGGCACGCTGGTTCTGCATCTGTGCCATCATCCTGGGGATGCGACTACTCCTCATCACAAAGGCATCGTGTGCTGAACCAGGGAAACGGGCACACACGTGTGTGATGGTCATATCTGCAAGACACACCACCAGTGCATTGACCGAGTGGTAGTGCTTGCGGTTACGGTAGGCCTGCTCCTGGGCCTGTGGTGGTACCAAAGCCACATGTGTCCCATCAATGGAGCCAATTACATGCGGCATCCTCCCCAGGGCATAGAAGTCACTCTTCACGTCAGTGAGTCGTTGCAGTCTAGGGAAATAGATGTACCGGTTCAGGAATAGCAACATTGCCACCAAAACATCGGGGAGCACACGGCTCAACATGGTCTGTGACATCCCACCAGCAGTCGCCACAGTATGTTGGAAGGTACCGGTGGCAAAGAAGTGTAGGGCTGCCATCACCTTCACCTTGGGGGTCAGCGCTGTAGGATACGGCCGGCCAGGCTGCAAATGTGGGGCCAACTGCACTGCCAAATCCTCAATCAGTTGCCTGGTGAAGCGGTACCGTCGGATGCTGTCCCGTTCCACCATCGTTGCCAGGTCTGGGAATGGTTGATGGACAGCAGGAGCCCTGCAGTGCAGAGGAGAAGAAAGCAAGATTGTCAGTCAGCCCACATATGCGGCATTGAACACACTCAATATCCCAACATACATCATTATGAGGCACAACTACATGAAGTGTGCAGTTCCGTAAGGACATGTATGGTACATACATGGCCAACATCTGTCATCACGGTTCAACAAGTGGCATCAATAAGTCCCAGGTTGGCCCATTGGATATCATGAGGCCGTGTCACAGTTCCCATCTCCTGCTGCCATGTCACAATCACCCCCACAGTGACATGTGAGGACAGATGTGCCCCAGGCATCACAGCTCAACGACAGGTACATTCCCAGGGACCCTGTATTGCCACATGGACACTGGCATTACATGGAGTATCATGTATACACCACAGCAAAACAACCATGACCCCCACAGGTAGTGGTCCCACTTGCCACTGCAGGACAGACATGGACGTCTGTGACACACACACGCACAACATCAAAGTCCATGCACACACAACGTGGATGTGGAGACTGTCTCCCATTGTGCACATGAAATCAGAGACATTGTAAACACTACATGCACACAGACTGTGGAGGACCATCACTATTGTGCCACTGGGACACCCTGGCTCAAACATACCGTCCCACATGGGAGTCACGGGGTATGTGACATGACATACACATACACCACCGTGAAATGTGACCATGGCACATGCACAGATATGAACAGTTGCACATCACAGTGGTCATGTACACGTAACACCCAGGATCCTGTCCCCATGAACACGTGCACAGCCTGGGGGTGGCTGCCCCCAGGTGACACCCACAGGACAACATGTACACCAACATACACACAATAGGAAATGCAGCCTCACATGCCTTATTATACAGTTTGGACAGGCTGTCATGTTGTAGGTGTGCCCCTCACTCCCTGGGAGCTATCTGTGGCTGGCATATGTTCATCTGAGACAGGCATGGTGACATATGCCAGTCACTTGTACAGGGATGCGTTGAACAGCAATGGACCGATCGGTGCGCCCGGCCGGCCCATTGCATTCAATGTGTGCGGTGCACGCGTTGTACCCCTGTACGCGTTGATACCGCAATGGACCGATCGGTGCCCCCGGCCGGCCCATTGCATTCAATGTGTGCGGGTACGCGTTGTACCCCTGTACGCGTTGTACCGCAATGGACCGATCGGTGCCCCGGCCGGCCCATTGCATTCAATGTGTGCGGGCACGCGTTGTACCCCTGTACGCGTTGATCAGCAATGGACCGATCGGTGCCCCCGGCCGGCCCATTGCATTCAATGTGTGCGGGTACGCGTTGTACCCCTGTACAGCGTTGTACTGCAATGGACCGATCGGTGCCCCCGGCTGGCCCATTGCATTCAATGTGTGCGGGTACGCGTTGTACCCCTGTACGCGTTGTACTGCAATGGACCGATCGGTGCCCCGGCCGGCCCATTGCATTCAATGTGCGCGTGCAGCGTTGTACCCCTATGCGGCGTTGTACCGCAATGGACCGATCGGTGCCACCGGCCGGCCCATTGCATTCAATGTGTGCGGGTACAGCGTTGTACCCCTGTACGCGTTGATCAGCAATGGACCGATCGGTGCCCCGGCCGGCCCATTGCATTCAATGTGTCGCGGTGCACGCGTTGTACCCTATGCAGCGTTGATCAGCAATGGACCGATCGGTGCCCCCGGCCGGCCCATTGCATTCAATGTGTGCAGGTACGCGTTGTACCCCTGTACGCGTTGTACCGCAATGGACCGATCGGTGCCCCCGGCCGGCCCATTGCATTCAATGTGTGCGGGTACGCGTTGTACCCCTGTACGCGTTGATACCGCAATGGACCGATCGGTGCCCCGGCTGGCCCATTGCATTCAATGTGTGCGGGTACGCGTTGTACCCCTGTACGCGTTAGTACCGCAATGGACCGATCGGTGCCCCGGCCGGCCCATTGCATTCAATGTGTGCGGGTACGCGTTGTATCCCTGTACGCGTTGATCAGCAATGGACCGATCGGTGCCCCCGGCCGGCCCATTGCATTCAATGTGTGCGGGTACGCGTTGTACCCTATGCACGCGTTGTATCGCAATGGACCGATCGGTGCCCCCGGCCGGCCCATTGCATTCAATGTGTGCGGGTACGCGTTGTACCCCTGTACGCGTTGATCAGCAATGGACCGATCGGTGCCCCGGCCGGCCCATTGCATTCAATGTGTGCGGGTACGCGTTGTACCCCTGTACGCGTTGTACCGCAATGGACCGATCGGTGCCCCCGGCCGGCCCATTGCATTCAATGTGTGCGGGTACGCGTTGTACCCCTGTACGCGTTGTACCGCAATGGACCGATCGGTGCCCCTGGATGGCCCATTGCATTCAATGTGTGCGGGTACGCGTTGTACCCCTGGACGCGTTGATCAGCAATGGACCGATCGGTGCCCCCGGCCGGCCCATTGCATTCAATGTGTGCGGGTACGCGTTGTACCCCTGTACGCGTTGTACCGCAATGGACCGATCGGTGCGCACCCATTGACAATGGCCTAGCCTGGCAACGGACGCGTTTTCGAAATTTGAACGAGTCGGTTGCTGGAAATTCAGTTGGTCACCCACAACAATGTTGCAAAATCATGTATGTCATGAAGTTGAAGATTTGAAGGATGCTGTGGGCGTGTATTGGTGCTGCTATTCCATGGATTGGCCAGATTCAGAAGATGCAAACGACTTGGACCTATCACTTTGGACACAAGGGACAGTATCTGCCTCTCCAGCACATATATATTGCTGGCTGTTCCCCTGAGAGCTCACTTGCCTGCACTACATGCTCCAGGACGACATCTGCCACTGCACTGCTGCTGTATCTGCCCCCTCTGGACCCTGCAATGGCACGTACTGTGGAGAGAGCCCCAGCCTTCAGCCTTGAGGAGAACCAGGCCCTGCTGGACACCCTACTTCCACAGTACAGCAAGCTGTATGGGACACCAGGGGAGCAGGTGAGTGTTCTGTGCACTGCCTTTCTGAATGTGCATTTTGTCTGACTAGCAAGGCTGAAAGTCTGCACGCCACTGGCTAGCAGGCTCACTGAGTAGTTGTCACCCCCCATAGTGTGTAGTGACATGCACTGGACAGGTATGGTGCAGTGACAGTGCATTTGAACAAGGTTTTACTTCCCATGCAATGATACCATGTAGTGACGTCTGGCAAACTGTCCATGGGCAGCGTTGCACTGCCTGTGTACATCATGTGCCCCTGTGATTGAGACATGTATATACAACTGTGTCATGCACGGATATGTTGCATGTGTAGTAATGGCCTTTTCACTTTGTCATCCTGACAGGTTAATGCCCATCGGAAGCAGGAGATCTGGAAGGACATCGTCCGGGCTGTCCGGTCCGTGGGGGTCTACAAGCGCCGGATCCGCAACTGCCAGAAGAGGTGGCAGGACCTTCGGGGCTGGACCCGGAGGATTGTACGGGTCCAGCTGAAGCTGTCGCCTCCTCGCAGGAGGGGCGGAACACGGACCCTGACCCCCACATGCTCCAGATCCTGGCGGTGGTGTTTCCAGACCTGGATGGGCAGCTGAAGGCCAGACAGCAGCAAGGAGGGGTGAGTCAAAGACTGCACTGTGAACTCTGTATTACATGCTATGTGCCCTCCTCTGGCCTGGTTAAACTGCCACAGTACAGCAGTCATGTTGTCCAGGAGCCATGTCCCTCTATTGTGCACTGCCCACTCCTCATCTGATACCCAGGTGTGGCCCTTACATTCAGGGAATTGTGTCACTTGGGACTGTGTCCTTGCAGTTTGCTTCACTAAAGGTGGGGGACAGCATCTGTTTCCCTAACTCTGTTGTGGGCATCATGGGTGGGTCCATTGTTCACACAACGCCTGTGTTCGGACATGTAATCTGCGTGTTGCTTTGATATGCGGTCCACTTGCTGAGCTGAGCCACCACATGTGCCTGGGGTATGTGGCACACACCCATGCAGCGGGTGGGAACAATGTTTGGGCCCCAGGAGTTTGCAGATTACGTGTGTCACACATACATAGCCAGCTATCCACTGTCCAGGGCTCATCCCTCATTCATGTGGGGCAGGACAGTCATGCCTACTCCAGGCCATGCAATGCACTCTGTACTCCCACTCCCGTGTATCAGCTGACACATTGTGCGCAGTGATTTGACCCCTCAGGTGTCTGCCTCTGTGTCAGTGTGCTGTGGATTTGTTGCCAGGACTGCTGGGGTGTTTCTCGGTAGGGGCTCAGCATGCCACTGGAGATGTGACCATAGGAGACGATACTTGTGTGTCACATAGGTGTTTGATCAGCTGCCCGTGCAGACTGGGGTATGCGAATGTGAAGTTCAGGCAGCTGTTCCCCATTCACAGCAGATTGTGAGGGGCTCAGGTTCAGAGGGTAGTGTCACAGGTCTCCCATATGTCCAATCGGTATGACCTGGACAGATGAGGGTTAAGATGATGTGTTGTGTGGGGGATGTACATGTGCACTTGTGCAGCTCCAGGACTTGCATTCCCCATGACCTACTATTGTGACACAGTGCAGAGTGTTGTTGTCTGGCTGCCAAGTCATACATCACTGAGACAGTGATGTATGACTTAGCAGTCATGCCTCCGCCATGGCATGTGTCTACTTATTGGTGATCCTGCAGGGGAGTGACATGTGCTACATGCACACCATTGTGGCGATGGCTATCAGGACATGGGTGCATCATGGTGTCTGTCGCTGGTATGCATCACATGCATTTCCTATTTGACTCTGGGCGTCCCTTTCATCCGGAAACCTGTACTGACTCAGTGGCAAGAGTTGTGATGTGTGCATGTCCACATGCTACACCGTGTCCTCTGCACTGTCCAACTACTGTGTAGGTGGTGCATGTGTCCACACTGGGGTGTTGCTATCCACCAGATACCAAACAGATGGGTGCAAGGCCATGTGGGATGTGAGTGCCATGGTTGGCATCAGACTGACAATTGGCTTCTCCTGTTCAGTTAGGGCACTTTTAGCAATGTTCAACTAATGATGCCAGGGCTTGCTCTGTAATGTGCTGTGCTCACAGTGGTGTGTGCGTTTGGTGCAGGTGACTGACGTCTGTCTGTTTCCCCATTGTTTGCAGATACATCCACGGCCACGGAAGGGGACAGCTCCACGGAACAGGAGGAGCTGGAGAGCCAGACTGGGTCAGCAGCCGAGGAGTGGTCGGAGGGACCCAGTGGCACGGAGGGCGAGGGGAGCCACACCGAGGAGTCCTCAGCACCATCCACCTCAGCTGAGGACCAGAGCAACTCGGAGGATGACTCCCTTATGGAGGCGGGTGTCAGCAGCCACCACACCCCAGCTAGTGTTGCTGTCCCCGCCACCACCAGCACCACCACCGCCCTCCCATCGGCTCCCATTCCCCAGGTCCGTGGAGGCTCCCATGTTCGGGAGCGTGTCTCCTTTGGGCCAGGCACCGCACCCCTGCCCCTGTGTCCCCTGCTGCCCTGAGTGAGGAGTCTGTGTACCTCCTTCGCCAGCTCCATGTAGGGCAGACAGCCATGCTGAGTGTCCTCCATGCGCACACCGCTCTGTTGACTCAGCTGGTGTCGTTCATGGAGGGCATCTCATCGGGCATGTCTGACCTACAGAGGGGCAATAGGTCCATGGACTCCTCCCTGACGGCAGCAGTGTCCCTCCTCAGACAGTCCCTCACCCCTCCTGCCTCTGCTCCATCCACACTCCCCAGCACCTTACCCGTCCCAAGCACACACACACCGGCACAGGCACACACCAGCACACACACGTCCAGCACACAGACACACACGCCACAAACAAAACGCACACGCACGCACAGTCAGGGGACTGAAACCAGACTCACAGGGGATGGGGCCCTAGAACACACACACGCATCCACGAGCACTGCGCAGTCCTCAGTTGCCTCTCCCTCCAAAGCACCCTCCCTTGCCTCACCTGCAACCCCAAAGACCCAGCGGCTCTTCCTCAGTGACCTCGGCCTCTTCCCCTCCGATCCAGCTGATACAGCATTCAGGGGAAGAGGAAGCCCACCCACACGGAGCAGAGTGCCCCTCGCCCCCGGACACCCTCCCCCAGGTGCAGACAGACTGAGGCCCCCACCCGCAAGTCCCCCAGAGTTGTAAGAGCAAGACCCCGCCGGCGCCCTGCAGCTCAGGCACCAGGTCTCCTTTCTCCATCCCTCAGGCCCCCACTCCACAGGTGCCCCCACCACACCCTGCCCCAGGTTCCCCCACCCACAGATATACCATCCCCAAGAGGATCCGGCCTTCTCCCCCTGCCACTTGCTCTCCCGGCACCACACCCCCGATGCGCTTGTCTGTGCCACTGATGTGGTGAGGGTGTCCTCCCCCTCTGTCCAGCCCACCTTGCCTGTTCCCCATTCTCCTCCCCTGGTGGTAGGCACTGCAGTGGAGTCCACTACCACCCTGTCTGACTTGGGCACTGCAGTGGCGGACCTGTCCACTCCATCTGCAGGGTCCACTGCAGTCGTGCCGGCACCCACAACATCTGAGTCATGCCCCCAGTTGTGCCGGCACACACCATGTCAGACACCTCCACTGCAGTTGTCAGTGGCTCACCAGCACCCACCACCCCTTCCCTGCTTCCTCCTGGTGAGCCCTGATCCTGTCCCTGCGGTGCCTGGCCTGCCTCCCGGTTGCCCCTCCTAGTGGATTGTCCCTGGTTTTGTGCAGTGCAGGCATGCGTAGGGTGACATCTGCCACTGTCACCCTGTTTGGACTTTGACAATGGACTGGCCATTGGCCTTTGTGTTTATTCTGGACTTTCAGTTATCATTACACACATATGCTGAATAAAGCAACTTTCTGTTCTCTAGTGCTTATGCTTCTGATGTACATGTTGTTGATGATGCTAACCATGCCCTTGCTGCAGTGATGGTGATATTTGGTCTCATGATAATGAAGTGTTACTGTGCAGGAACCCATGTGGTCCAGGGGGAATGTGTCCTATCCTGTGGTGTATCCATGTCATCCATAGCAGCATCTGAGGGTGTCATGTGTTCAGTATTTGGCAATGGGATTTCCTACTTACATTAGCAATTTCACATCTGTGGCTTCCACCCCTGCACATCTGTTGTGCCTGCCATTGTTCAATTCGTCTACTTCCCTGGCCGTGTGGCCATCTCCACTGGACATGCAGGTTTGGGCATCAATGGGGAAGGACTCATCTGTGTTGTCAGTGCAACATTGCTATACAAGTGTGTTGGATCTGTGCTGATGATTTAGTTGGCACTTCCATGACCAGGCTGATGTGACGGGAGCCTTCATTTGGTGCTAATTGTTGATTGTGTGACCAAGTGCTCAGCTGACATGATGGGGCCCTACTGAGGCAACATATGGCACAGCTTTCCTCACACAGGAGTGGAGTCCCCTCATGGCAGTGTGTACTCATGTGACATTGCCTGCGCCCAAGGTGTGTGTTGTATGAGCATGTCTGTGTGTTCACTTCCGTTTAGCTGTGCATGCTGTGATCCCTAGTGTTGTACCTGTTTGTGATGCTTGCTGAGTTGACCTATGTTCCCCCAAAGTCTTCTCCCTGGGTTCTCTGTGATGTGGGTGCATGGCACATTACTGGTCATCAGGGTGTCACCCATAGGTGTGTTTTCTGTCAGGGCTGAGTTTGTGTGCAGACGCAGATGGGTCACAGTCAGGTTTCCCCTTGGCACTTGTTGTTTACACCTGTCATGTGATTTCCGGTTTGTGTTAGCTTTCATTGGTTGTGACACGTTGTGTGTGTGACTGCTGGCACTCCTCAGGGTCAGGGCTGCAATGTTGGTAGTTGTCTATGTGTGTTCTTTGTGGGTGACCTTGGCTTCTTCATTGGTGTGTGACTGTGGCTGGTATCCCATTGGTTGGTGTGGTATTGCCGTCATGTCCATGTACAGCGTAGTGTGCAGTGTGTCAGACATTCAGGAGTCTTGTTGAGTGGCCATGTGTGATGTGTTTCTCCACCTTGGTTCCCACCCACCACCCTGGAATAGTCATGGGTGCATGTGCAATGTCACCAGTGCATGTGTGCTTCACTGCTGCACATTATTGGAGGTCGAGGTGTGTGGTGTTGAGTGTGTGCAGATGAGAGTTGTTGCACGACTAGACCCCTGCCTCCATGTTGGCCTTGACTTACTGGCCGTGCTGATTGATTTGTGCTTGTGTAGGTGTGATGGTAGTTTGTTGCTCAGGACACATGACTGTGGTTCACAGTGTGAATGACATTTAGCTTTGTCATCACAGTGGGATTGTAATGCAGCCCAGGGTCACCACATTGTGGGGGCCCTGGGGGTAGTGCTGTGGTGTGTCTGTGTCTTGCTGTGTCAGTTGCTGTTCCTACGTGCCTGTGTGACATGTGTGATTTGTGCTCCCTCTCATCTGACAATGCCTGCTTGCCCACATAGGGGATTTGGATCCATGAGTTACCTTTGTGTGGCACTGTATGCACATCTGTATGATTGGTATTCAGGTCTCCTCATGTGTTGTGTGTTTGCCTGGGGACACTGACACCCACCCCCCCCCTCACCTGTTGTGTATGATGTGCAGTGTGGGTCTGCCTGTTTGTGTTTGTGCATCTGCACCACTGCATTGGCATATCTTGGGTGTGCCATTGGCTGTATGTAGTTTGGTGGGTTTCCCCTGCTGTCCCTGGGACTCCTAGGTCATCGGTCAGCACAATGATCATGGTTTGTGTGTCCCATTGCTGCCATGGTATGGTATCTGTTCACGTCACATCTACAGTCTCCACAGGGTATCTGCATTTGTGTGCCCATTGGTGCAAATATGTGGGTCTGCATTCTGATGGTCACTTCTGTCATTGTGTCATTGATGAATGTTGACAGTGTCAGCCCCCATGGGTGTTGTTTGTCTGCACATGGCCAAAGGTATGTCTTATTTGCACTGCAGTATTTGCCTCCCCCAATTTATGTTGCACTGGGACACATGCACTACTTTGCCACTGATGTGTTTTATGTTCTGTGACCAGGAATCATCCATGCAGTTTGGCAGTTGCAGCTTTTTCTTTGTCAACACTTACATTTTGGTCACTGTGATGATGGGGGTTTGGACCCCATTGCCACAATGTTCAAAATGTGCTTCAGCTATGGACCCCACACTTACATTTTGGTCACTGTGATGATGGGGGTTTGGACCCCATTGCCACAATGTTCAAAATATGCTTCAGCTATGGACCCCACACTTACATTTTGGTCACTGTGATGATGGGGGTTTGGACCCCATTGCCACAATGTTCAAAATGTGCTTCAGCTATGGACCCCACACTTACATTTTGGTCACTGTGATGATGGGCGTTTGGACCCCATTGCCACAATGTTCAAAATATGCTTCAGCTATGGACCCCACACTTACATTTTGGTCACTGTGATGATGGGGGTTTGGACCCCATTGCCACACTGTTCAAAATGTGCTTCAGCTATGGACCCCACACTTACATTTTGGTCACTGTGATGATGGGGGTTTGGACCCCATTGCCACAATGTTCAAAACGTGCTTCAGCTATGGACCCCACACTTACATTTTGGTCACTGTGATGATGGGGGTTTGGACCCCATTGCCACAATGTTCAAAACGTGCTTCAGCTATGGACCCCACACTTACATTTTGGTCACTGTGATGATGGGGGTTTGGACCCCATTGCCACACTGTTCAAAATGTGCTTCAGCTATGGACCCCACACTTACATTTTGGTCACTGTGATGATGGGGGTTTGGACCCCATTGCCACAATGTTCAAAATGTGCTTCAGCTATGGATCCCACACTTACATTTTGGTCACTGTGATGATGGGGGTTTGGACCCCATTGCCACAATGGTCATGGCCTGCTTGCATTGTGGGGGCCACACACATATATGTGTGGCACATGTGATAGGGGGTCACATTGTATGTTCAAAGTCATGTTCAGTGTTGTAGGCATTTGACACAGTCTACACACGCTTGTCATGGTGTTGGGGGGATGTCTTTTTCTTGCATTCCCTAGGTTGTGGTGTGCTGGTTGTGTCATGCATTGTCCATCCTATGAGTGGGGGTGGTGTTGGTGGTAGGCATCCAGCCCCCCCTGGGTAAGGGTGGTAGTAGTGTTAGGCATCTGGCACCCCCCTGGGTAAGGGTGGTAGTAGTGGTAGGCATCTGGCACCCCCCTGGCTAAGGGTGGTAGTAGTGGGAGGCTTCTGGCACCCCCATGGCTAAGGGTGGTAGTAGTGGTAGGCATCTGGCATCCCCCTGGCTAAGGGTGGTAGTAGTGGTAGGCATCTGGCACCCCCATGGCTAAGGGTGGTAGTAGTGGTAGGCATCCAGCCCCCCCTGGGTAAGGGTGGTAGTGGTGGTGGGCTTCTGGCACCCCCCTGGCTAAGGGTGGTAGTAGTGTTAGGCATCTGGCACCCCCCTGGGTAAGGGTGGTAGTAGTGGTAGGCATCTGGCACCCCCCTGGCTAAGGGTGGTAGTAGTGGTAGGCATCTGGCACCCCCATGGCTAAGGGTGGTAGTAGTGGTAGGCATCTGGCACCCCATGGCTAAGGGTGGTAGTAGTGGTAGGCATCCAGCCCCCCCTGGGTAAGGGTGGTAGTGGTGGTGGTCATCTGGCACCCCCCTGGCTAAGGGTGGTAGTAGTGGTAGGCATCTGGCACCCCCATGGCTAAGGGTGGTAGTAGTGGTAGGCATCCAGCCCCCCCTGGGTAAGGGTGGTAGTGGTAGTAGGCATCTGGTACCCCCATTGCTAAGGGTGGTAGTAGTGGTGGGCATCCAGCCCCCCTGGGTAAGGGTGGTAGTGGTGGTGGGCATCTGGCACCCCCCTGGCTAAGGGTGGTAGTAGTGGTAGGCATCTGGCACCCCCATGGCTAAGGGTGGTAGTAGTGGTGGGCATCCAGCCCCCCCTGGGTAAGGGTGGTAGTGGTGGTAGGCATCTGGCACCCCCATGGCTAAGGGTGGTAGTAGTGGTGGGCATCCAGCCCCCTGGGTAAGGGTGGTAGTGGTGGTGGGCATCTGGCACCCCCTGGCTAAGGGTGGTAGTAGTGGTAGGCATCCAGCCCCCTGGGTAAGGGTGGTAGCGGTGGTGGGCATCTGGCACCCCCATGGCTAAGGGTGGTAGTAGTGGTGGGCATCCAGCCCCCTGGGTAAGGGTGGTAGTGGTGGTGGGCATCTGGCACCCCCTGGCTAAGGGTGGTAGTAGTGGTAGGCATCTGTCACCCCCTGGCTAAGGGTGGTAGTAGTGGTGGGCATCCAGCCCCCTGGGTAAGGGTGGTAGTGGTGGTGGGCATCTGGCACCCCCTGGCTAAGGGTGGTAGTAGTGGTAGGCATCTGGCACCCCCTGGGTAAGGGTGGTAGTAGTGGTAGGCATCTGGCACCCCCTGGCTAAGGGTGGTAGTAGTGGTAGGCATCTGGCACCCCCATGGCTAAGGGTGGTAGTAGTGGTAGGCATCTGTCACCCCCTGGCTAAGGGTGGTAGTAGTGGTGGGCATCCAGCCCCCTGGGTAAGGGTGGTAGTGGTGGTGGGCATCTGGCACCCCCCTGGGTAAGGGTGGTAGTAGTGGTAGGCATCTGGCACCCCCTGGGTAAGGGTGGTAGTGGTGGTAGGCATCTGGCACCCCCCTGGCTAAGGGTGGTAGTAGTGGTGGGCATCCAGCCCCCCAGGGTAAGGGTGGTAGTGGTGGTGGGCATCTGGCACCCCCCTGGCTAAGGGTGGTAGTAGTGGTAGGCATCTGGCACCCCCATGGCTAAGGGTGGTAGTAGTGGTGGGCATCCAGCCCCCCCTGGGTAAGGGTGGTAGTGGTGGTGGGCATCTGGCACCCCCCTGGCTAAGGGTGGTAGTAGTGGTAGGCATCCAGCCCCCCCTGGGTAAGGGTGGTAGCGGTGGTGGGCATCTGGCACCCCCATGGCTAAGGGTGGTAGTAGTGGTAGGCATCCAGCCCCCCCTGGGTAAGGGTGGTAGTAGTGGTAGGCATCCAGCCCCCTTGGCTAAGGGTGGTAGTGGTGGTAGGCATCCGGCCCCCCCTGGGTAGGGGTGGTGGTGCGCATTCAGGCCCCTGTGTGCATTGGTGATGGGCATCCCGCCCCTATGGTGCTGCTGTTGCTGGTGTAAGTAAATTCTGCATCCCTCTGTGTGTGTGTGATGTGTCGTGTACGTGTTGTATGTGTTTTGTGGTTGGTGTCTGACTTACCTTCTGCGCCGTACGCGTCCGTGCCTGTTCCGGTAGTAAATGTAGAATATTGGTATGATCGGGACGAAGGGATTCATGGTTGGTTCGTGTCGTTCGTCTTTCTCGTCGCTTCGCGTCATCCTCGTCACTGGCGTGTTCGCCTCGTAGCCGTGGATCATGTTGTGGCGCGAATCGGAGCTTATGTGCGCCTCTCCCGGATGCTTTGACGTGCCGTGCGTAGCGACGGGTTCGGCGCATACGGAAAGCGCATCGTACTTGTTCGGCCGGACGGGGCTGCATTTTCCCTTCTGTGCGACTCGATTCGGCGTTTCCGGATTCGCCTCGGTCGGAGAACAGGACCTGGATTGGGTGAGTACGACTCGGCCGGATTCTGTGCTGTTGTGCGCATCGTACTTACTCGTTCGGTGTGCTGTACGAATCGGTCGGGAAACAGGCATTTGCATGGCTTTTTTCCCGACCGAATGGTATTGGGTGCGCCTCCGACCGAGATCGGAATCGGCCCCTATGTATCTCTGGCAAAGACTCTCTGCAATGACCCTAAATGTTGGTCTAATCATGGCATCTCTTCCTACATGTGTTACGCCATGATACATGCTCGCCATCTGAGACAACAAGCTATCTGGCATTATTGGTCTTCCGTCAGTATACACCCACACTTCATCCTCTACTCTTCGTGTACAACCTGCTTTGATCCATATTTCTTTTTCTTCTTCACTAGCTTTCTCCTGCAATTGTCTAATTTCCTCCCATGTTTCTACAGAAGAGAACATTAGGTGACAATTTGTATTTGATTTTCTGTTCCTTTGTTTATTGAAATTGAATTTTGTGCACAGAATCGTGCCACTTGATCAGCGTACCTATTGCCACTCGTCACATAGTCATTTCTAGATTTATGTGCCGGACATTTGACCACTGCAATTTCTTTAGGCAATTGTAGTGCAACTAACAAATCCTTTACATCTTTACTATTCCTAATTGGTGATCCTGAAGAAGTCAGGAAACCACGTTGCATCCACAATTGTCCAAAGTCATGCACCACCCCAAAACCATATTGACTATCAGTGAATATGGTTACTCTCAGATTTTTGCCAATTATACATGCCCTTGTTAAAGCAACCAGTTCAGAAATTGGGCAGAATTTATTCCTTTTAAACACGATGCTTCAAGAACCATGGCCACTGCACAAACAGCATAAGAAGCACGAAGAGCGCCCCTTTCATCTCTCAAACAAGAGCCATCCACAAACATTACACAATCTGACTCTGTCAATGGCGTATCTTTTATATCTGGCCTTGGTTTAGTAAACAACTCTGTCACATCCAGACAATCATAGTCTGCTTCATCCACCACTTCCTCACAATTCAAACTTGGCAACAAAGGTGCTGGGTTTAGTGTCGTACATCTTGTCACAGTCACATTTTCCGCTCCCAATATCACTCTTTCATATCTAGTCAATTGACTACTCGTAAGGTGCTGTGTTCTGGTTCTTGTCAACAAAATCTCAACAGAATGTGGCACATACACTTTCACTGGATGTCCCATCACAATTGACTCACTCTGTTCCAAACTCACACAAGTAGCAGCCACTGCTTTCAAACAACCTGGCAATGCTGCCGCCACTGAATCCAAAGTAGCAGAAAAATATGCCACTGGACGGCGTGCCATTCCATGCGTTTGCATTAGGACTGAAAGTGCACATCCATCTTTTTCACAACAGAATAGTGCAAAGTCCTTACTGTAATCTGGCATTCCTAATGCAGGTGCTCGACAAAGGCTGTCTCGCAACTCTACAAATGCCTTCATGCTTTCCTCATCCAGATCAATTGGATCAACCACATCTTTATGTGTCAATCTTTGTAATGGCTTGGCTGTCAGTGAAAAACCACTGATCCACCGTCTGCAGTATGCAACCATACCCAGAAACATTCGAACTTCTTTCTGTGTTCTGGGAGGACCCATTTGCAAGATCACAGCAATTCGATCTTGTGATACTTTCTTGACTCCTTTTCAATTTTGTGTCCCAAATATTGAACCTCTTTTGACAAAATTGTAATTTAGCTGGTGAAACTTTATGCCCACCTACTGCCACATGGTTCAGTAGAGCAATTGTATCTGTCACACATGCTTCCTGCGTCTTTGATGCAACAAGTAAATCGTCTATATATTGCACTAATACTGAGTCTTCCGGCATCACCAATGACCCCAGACACTTTTTCAAAATCTGATTGAAAATTGAGGGACTCTCCGTATACCCTTGAGGAACTCGGCACCATGCCAAAACACGGCCTCCGAACTAGAACGCAAAAAGATATTGGCTATCCGGATGCAAAGGTATCGAGAAAAATGCTTGACACAAATAAATCACTGTGAACCACTCTGCGTCACAAGGAATTTGGTAAAGAATCACTGCTGGGTTTGGCACTATTGGACAACAAGGTACTACAATCTTATTCACCTTTCTCAGGTCCTGAACTATCCTGTACATCCCACTTGGTTTCTTATTCCCCATAATAGGTGAATTACAAGGACTCCCTAGTATCTCTCTCAAAATGCCTTGTTCAATCATTTGCTCAATTACAGGCGTCACTCCTGCAATGGTCTCAGGAATCATTTTGTACTTTGGCATTTTTGGAAATTCTGCTCCCTGTTTGACTGAAATCTGAATAGGATCAACTCCTTTCATCAATCCAATGTCTTTCCGTGAAAAATCCCACACCTGTCATCACTGTTTGTCTCAGCTCAACAGGCATATCCTTCGCTGTAAATAAAGGATACAAATCATTCACCTCTGTCCCTTGCCTTGCCATCATCACTTTGAACGCAACATCCTCATCTGGCGTTTGGAATGCAATGCCATCTGGTGTACAATAGATGGTGCAGTTCATTTTACATAACAAGTCTCTACCCAATAGGTTTACCGGACTTGTATCACATACCACAAACCAACGTAAATCTCTAAACGCTCCAATGTGTACCTTCATTGGTTTTGCCACTGGAGTTTTGATTAACTGATTTGATATGCCCACAACTTGGATAGTATCTCCCAAGAGAGGTAGGTTTGGAATTTCTGCTGTTCTCACAGTAGAACGGGTAGCACCAGTGTCCACAAGGAATGTAAAAACATTACCTTCAACTTTCCCATCCACAAAAGGACCACACTGATCTACCTCAAGGGATGCTCCAAGCACGCACTCCTCCTCCCCCCTCAGGCACCGTCATTGAGATGTATCTGAATCACTCTCCGGACACTGTAACCAGTATTGTGAAACCATTTGTACATTTTGATTCTTACCAACTTGTTCTCCTGTATGGAAACCAGTATTCGCACTGTATCTCTTTATCTGAGCACTCACATTATTAGTCACAGGAGCTTGTGGTATTTGTACCTGTGGTGTAATCACCTGTTGCTGCTGCAGCTGCTGTTGATTCGCATTCACCTCATTCTGCATCTGTGGATTAAAATTTTCATTCATTCCATTATTCCCTAATAAGGTCCTACACTAGTTCTTCCAGTGTCCCAATTTTCCACACGCATGACAAGGAAATTTCTTTTTATATCTTCCTTATTACCTCTACCTTTACCCTTTCCTTCAGTAAGAACGCCACCATTCGTCATGACACCACCCATGTTAGAAACCTGACCATTTTGAACATTCTCATTCTACCCTTTTACTTGAAACCCTACTTGAGAATAATGCACCAAAATTCCCACTTTTCTGTGCTGCTTTCATTTGTGCCCACATCAATTTCTCTTCCAGTTTCTTATGTCTCGATTCAATATCATAACTACAATATTTTGCATATCGCAGTATCTCATCCACAGTTTTGATTTGCCAGCAGATCAAATGCTGCTGAATCATGTTACTAATCTCCGGTTTCAATCCAAACACAAACTTATACACAAAGTGTCCCAGATCTTTATCAGTTATACTCTCAAAACCACTATACTGCTTGAACACCTGTAAAAGTCTTTCATAATAAGCATGTCCTGATTCTCTTGAATCCTGAGTTGTTCTATCAATCTTAACCCAATCTGTCTCTTTTGGTGAGATCTTACTCTTGAAGTAAGTAATTACCTGATTATATTTCTTCATCACTTCATCTGACGGGGCTCCAGTCTTTGCATCTCTGGGATATTCTTCTTTTGGCCAATCTACTGCAATTGTACACTCAGTCCACAAATCAGCTGGAACCACAATGTCAAACAAACCATCTAAATCTTTCTACAAAACGTTTGAAACTTTTACAAACCTCTCTACTTGTTTATACCATTCAATAGGTTTTTCTCTCAATCCAGGAAATTCATTCGTAAAAGACAATATGTCTTGCCTTGACCAAGGAATGTGGACATATCCACCACCTGGAACTTCTCTCATTGGATATATCATTTCAGTCGTCACTGTTCCTGTCCCTGTCTCCCTCATTGGATACAAAGGAGATGCAGTTGCACCTTTATTTGCAAGCACTTCTTTCTTTTTAGCCCATCTGCCTTTCCAATGTTCTAATTCACCCCACCTTTTCAAGGTATTAAATAATTCTTTTATCTGCAGTCGTTTACAAGAAGCATTCAAACTCTCCAGATCCTTATCACTAAAATCCAATCTATATGTCTTTTGCAAAGCCTTTGATTTCTCAATGTCCACTCCATTTGTCTGTGCAACTTCAGTAAACCTCTTATGCAAACTTTTTGCTCTCATCGTAATGTTCTTACACAAGAATAACAACTCTTCTTCCTGATATTTGCTCAACCTCTCTGGACTAATCGTACCTAAAATCATTTCTTCCAAATCTGTTTTTAATCTGCTTACACCCATGCTCGTATTCACCTTATTAGTCACCATCCCTCTAATCCATTCATCTAACTCTTCTGTCAATGGTCCTACTGATCCCCCTGAAGTGGGTGTCACTTCTCTCGCATTCTGCACTAGTCTCCTAGGTTCCACTTGCACATTTCTCTTTGGGGTTTCCATTTGTCTTTCTGCTATATCAATTAAAGTTCCCGTCTCATTTGCTCCAACACCATTACTACTCCTAGCATTATTCATTGGCACTGTTAATGCATGTACTCGTGAAATATTCTGGCCCTCACTATACAATGGGACTATGGGACCAATTGTCACTGGAACTGATAATGCCTCTGCATTCAAACTCATCTGATTATTTCTCTGTGTCAACTCATCTTTCGCCTTCTTAACTACTTCTACATTTCTCTCTTGTGAAGACTGTGGAGCTTCAATTTGAATCAAGGGAGCATTTGGAGAAATTATTTCCTGATCTTCCTGATATGGTGGAGGTCTATTTAACAACAACTCATCCAATAACTCATCATCTATCTCATTTGGATCTGGATCTGTACTTTCTACATTATTCTTTTTCTCCTTGCATTTCCCTCCAGCCTGATCCTCAGCAACAATCACCGGATACAAACCCTCTGAGACCACATCTCTCCTCCATCTTTTCTTCTGAGCATTCCATTTTGCTTCTGAATACCTACTCACTGTATTTCTATATTTTGTCGTAGTTCTGTCTCTCTCTCTTCTAAGCGCCTCATGTTCCCATTCCTTAAGCACTTCATACTGCATAGGTCTAGGATTTGGTAATTTATTCATCTGATATCTCAAGTTTTCTAAAATCCTCACATTAAAAGTACCATTTTCTGGGAAAGCCATATTTCCATCTCCTTCCGTATATTTCACCCAGTTCACCCAGTTCTCCAACCATGTACACGTATGATATCCTCTCTCTAATGTCATAAAAGAAGCAGGCGAACCAGCAGGTGGCACAGGAACTCCCTCTCTAATAGGTATAGGCTCATCCTTTCTAAACAAAGTCTTCAACATTCTTAATTACTTCATTCTAACTCTCTCTCGTTATTCTAAACTCAGTAATAAACAAGGAAAATCCTTCCGTAATTCCATTCACGCTATTCGTTCACACTGTCCAATACCAGCGTGACTCACACCAACCAACCAGTAACAGCCCAAAACTCTCTAATGACGTTTCCGCACACTGACCAATACCAGCGCAGCTCTCTGTGACGTCAGTATAACTCCTACTACTGACCCTCCCTTTACAAAATATTTCGGCAATGAATTTACAAAGTCTTTTCAAAATAAAAAATTATTAGAAACAGCACAAAACACTGCTGCTTTGTCTGCCCCACTAAAAAGAGATAGTTTCAATCACTCATAGAAATCCTTTTGCCTCTAGCGGAATATCGACCAGCGTTACTCCACTCTCAATCAAGTGAAAGACTCCTTGGGGACTTCTTCAGTTGCGCTTTCCAAAGGTAGCCAACAAATCTTCCACTATTACTAACTTCAGAATAGGTTCCCTATGCAATATTAGCAACCTCTTTCATTGCTTAATATCACACCAGCAGACAAAACACTTCTCTAGTGTGCACTATCCACACTCTTCCTCTGCCCATGAGGCTAAAACATACCCGGGATCTTAGGCAACTCTGTACCCGTTTCTTCCAGACAACATAAAATGCTAGCACAATGTATTTGTAACCAAAATCATTAATTCCCACCTATTAATTTGCCAAATTAATTAAATAAACCATCAAGCTGCTACCAAAACTGATCCAGCGATCAGGGACTAATAATTTACATCACCTGGACCCAAATTCAATACCCCACAAGTCCCTTGATAACTGGGTGAGTGAATACCAAACTTACCAATTTCTTATTACCATATCATCCTCGCATTATCCTTTTTGGTGATGCGATCTTTATTAATGTAGTCAGAGTTTGGCAAAATAATACCTGGATCTTAAACTATTGCTTTACTCATCATAAACCAAATCAATAACTCTCATAAAGACAGACTCACTTATGAGTTAATAATGTTTTATCTATATTAATTTAATTGCTCATCAAGTACGATACAGCTCGAATTATAAATCACCATACAAGAGTAACATCAATGAGAAATGACATAAGAACATCTCAAAATTACGGTACAATGAGAGAGTGGATAGGCGTAGAGACAAAAGAATAGAGACAATAAGTCATTTGCAAATAGTTAGGCAAATGCAGATCTTCATACTAACCCAAGATCAAGAATTTTAGAAAGCTACCCTCTGGCCATGAGGGTAAGCAAGGCCCCTCAAGAAGAGTTAAGGAGCAAAGATTAAAGTCAGGATTCAGCAGAACAGCAGCCAGCCCATAGAATTTAAGAAACAGCAACACAGCTCTCTCCTCTCGCAAAGTAGGGAAAACACGCCAACCTAACCCCTCCCACCAGGCACCTAAATTATACTCTAAATCCCAAGAAAGACCAACCCACATTGTATCATAACACACAATTTCTCTTCATTCTATTGGTTGAGGAAGGGGGTGTACTGTCACACCACTCTCGTTGTGACAACTCTGCAAAATAGTCTATTGTCCGTTTTATTCATTTTATCAACTTCCAGCCAAGGAAATACAATTTCAAACTTCCACAGTTTGTACGCTTCCTCCATCTTGGTCATGTATCAACTTTCGTGCCTCGTTTGTTTTAATGCGCCGCTCTCTAAGGAAGTGTTCTGTCTCTTGTATTCATTTTGTTTCCTCCACGCAAATTTGGCAGGCACACAAGACCCATGAAGGACGAACAGTTTCTGACCTCCCCTTTCTTGCACAGTTTAAACACGCATTTATTTTCTAAAATGACTCTCAGGCCTTTTTCTGGAGAGCAGAAAACCATACTTCTACGAGAAACAAACACAATTATTGTTAATCACTTATAATGCTATACCATATGCACCCACCCCGTGTGTTGCATATTTCCCGTTTATACCCATGCACACCCCAAATATGTTATTTCAATGCAAGTTAGTGTTAAATAAACAAGCTGCATTAGTCCATTACTTTCCATTAGTCATAAGCACTTGCGGCGCCTACTTCAGCACCTTAAATCACGCATTTTCCCTCATGTTAGTCTTTTTCGCATTTAGTTTGCACATCACATGATTAGTATTTCACACTATGGGGGTTCAATCCGAGCAGATTTTCTTTCACGAAAACCCTGCTCCATCATGCTCATTATGTTTGAAGTAGGCATTCGGTGCGTGGTCTGAAGTTACATGCTGCACGAGTGCTGCGTGTACATTGGCATGTCAGGAAAGTGGAGCACATGCGCTATGCAGAGTAAAGTGACATCATGCTATTACAGTCAGCAAGGTCTGCAGTCGAGCGTCATAAGACTGGCACACAGCTGATGCCATCTTGTAAAGGTGTGCCACAGTGACGCGCACAATCATTTATGGAAATTGGTTGTTCTTCGGAGCCAGAACGATTTTCAGCATTTTGAGTGAGAGTCACCCTGGGGCATAATGAGCTGTTTTTACTGATCGAGGCAACATGCAGTGTATGAGTCACGTTCCCTGGGAACCACGTGGTCGATGAAGATGAGTGCAGGGTTTAGCGCTGTACAAGGAAGTGGCACCAATTTTATGGTGGGAGCGGCAATCTACTGACTGTAAGTGGTGGAAGTAACTGTCTCAGTGACTTTTGGAAACACGCCAATGCTGAGCCCAAATCACACTTCAGAGTGGAAGTAGAATGAGATGCTTTCGGGTGAGAAACTGCTCACCGGAGTTGAGAACATTGTATTACCTGTTATGGTTATATTTATATGTCAATACCATCTTGAGTAGCTGCCTACGTGGATATTGTATGCTATTCTGAAGTTGCTGCATGTGTGAATGCAGTAGAGGGTAGGAGAAGCCCTGGTCCTATGTGAATGCAGTAGGGGGTGTTGTGTGACTGTGTTTTTAGCTTCTGCCCTTGGTCCTGTTTGGATTCAGTAGGGGGTGAGGTGAGGCCATGAGGCTGCGTTTCTAGTTTTTATCCCTGGTCCCGTCTGGAGGCAGTAGGGGGGTGAATTGAGTGTCTCTGATCTTGCAATTATGCAGCAGAAGGAGATTGTTAGTTCCCTGATCCTGCCTAAGTGACCTTGTGCTGTTGTGGGGAACGTGGAGTCAGTTTTCTGATTATCTACAGTAGAGGGCATTAGTTCCCTGGTCCTGCCTAAGTGAATTTGAGGTGTTGTGGGGAACATGGATTTGGTTTTTCCTGAAGTATGAGCAGTAGAAGGCAGTTTGTGTTCCTAGTCCTGCCTAGAGATTTAGGTACATATTTACAAGGCCATGAAAAGCCACGCAGGGTAGTGTTGCGTGGCCTTGTAGATATGGGCCAGCACATTGCGCCACCGGAGCGTCAAAAAAAGTGACGCTTCGGTGGTGCAAGGGTCTTGAAAATATGCCCCTTAGTGTGTTGTGGATGGGAACATGTAGTTAGTTTTCCAGTGGAGTTAGTTTTCCCTGATGTATGAGCAGTAGAGGGTGTTAGTTTCCTGGTCCTGCCTAAGTGAATTTGTGTTGTTGTACAGAACATGGAGTTGGTTTTCCCTAAAGTATGAGCAGCAGAGGGCGGTTTGTGTTCCTGGTCCTGCCTAGAGATTTAGAGTGTTGTGGAGGGGAACGTGTAGTTAGTTTTCCCTGATGGATGAGCAGAGAGGTTTTGGGTTACCTGATTAACCTATTCTGTTTATTCCTTTGGAGTGGTATTTATACATTTGTAGGACATATTGCTTGTATGTTTTAACATCTTACATCCTATTGTGTTTTCTATTGTTTCTATGGGGGGAGATGTATTGTAGCCTGTTGCTGTATAATGCATCCTCCCCATAGTCTCTATGTTCCCTGCTGCTCAGCCAGCGTGTGAAGTCATCGAAATGTTGAGAATGTTTGTGCTTGGATGAGTGTAAGTTGGAGTGGATGGGCTGAGCAGCAAGGATACTGCTCCTGGTGGGGCATTACATAGGAATCTACCATCGTACTGATAACCTGTAACTTAGGTCATAACTTAAAGAATAAACCTGCAACCGCAATCTACATGACCTGTCTACAGAGTATATCTTCATTGTAACACTTATCCTACTGCAAACTGGCAAATTTGATTCACGAGTTCTGGTTGATACTTACAAGTTAACTTTAAAAGGCTACAAGTAGGACAACTATAGTTCTCAAATCAATGATAAAGGGGCCACACAAGTCTGAAATGTAACAAGAAAATGTGGAAATCCACTTACAGACAACTTTGCAACCTAAAGGTATTATTCATACTGTTTAGAAAAAATACGGAAAGCTTCTATAAGAGAGACTTTATACCGTTATATGCCCCGATTTGTTAATTTCTAATGGTTCATTTGACCCTTCAAGGGTAAATAAGACTATTTTCTGGGTGAGAGATAATAGATAAGGGCTACAAGTTAGGGGGCTTATTTACAAGCTCCTTGCGTCGCCGGTGCGTCACTTTTTATACGGGGAAAAAGTGACGTACCGGCGGCGCAAGGGGCTTGTAAATAAGCCTCTAAATCCCTGTTAGGCCTAATTGTATTCCTGGAAACAATATATTCAGGTGGAGGTAGCTCTAACACTTATACAGTTGATATGTCATTTAAATATTTTAATCTTTAGTATATATTTAAATACAGTTATAGAAGGCTTACATTCAACAAAAGAAGTATGGGCAGGAGGGTTACCACCTGACTCCATGTCATCACAGACACCATTTCCAGTACTAGCTCAATCAAAACAATCCAAGGACAGGACCCAGCAATCAATCCCATTAAAGGACTGAAAACTGTTACCGTGATGACACGGAGCGAGTTGTCCAAAGTAGTGGGCAGGGTATTTGGTCAGCTTGAATGACTGGGGACTTTCACCAACCAGGATCAACAAACTAAAATGTGAGGTGGACAAACTTTACCCTTTAAGGACAGGAACTACATATGTGTTTATAAATAATGTGTTTCATTGTGGGGACAATGCAGGCCATTCATCAGTAATGTATCAAGGGTTTCTGGGCCTAATGACAGTAAGAATAAATCTCCCACCGTCCCCACCTAGCTAGCTTAGTATTAAAAGATAGACATAATTCGGTTGCAGTGAACCCCTTACAGTCCTGGGCACTGGTGCTACTACACTCACTGCACTAATGATAGCCATGTCACAGTTTGTGGCTCCTTGTGCTCCTCATCTACATCTTTCCTCTGTTATCCCTAACTTCATCCCTTTCTCTGCTCATCCCCTTTTTTACTTTCAGTCTCTTTCCTCGCTGTGCCATCCATTTTTTTTCTTCAACTCTCTCTCCTTATCTAATTTCGTCACTTCATACTTTTTCTTCTTCTCTCCTTGCTCTCCTTCACTGTCTCATTTTCCCCTTTCCTCTCTCCCACTTCTCCCTGATCCTCTCCTCTCCTTTCTAACTACATCCTACCTTTCTCTTTACATCAGTTTCCATTTAATCTCCCTGTCCTCTCTCTATCCCCATCTTCCCTCTCAAATTTACATCTTTGTCTTCACGTCTCTCCTTCGCTCTCTTTTATCTCCTTCTATCTCTCCTATCCAAAACCCCAATTTCTAGCCCCTTTCCTTCAACTTCACACCCCTCTATGCTTGTTTTTATCTAGTTTCTCTCGTTCATCTTTATTTCCATCTCATTAGTCTCACCTTTTCCTTTCCTTGAGTCCTTTGACGTTCTACTTTTTTGCCTATTGTCGGTCTTCCATTCTTCCCTTAGCCTCTTCCTCTCCATTGATTGTATTTTCATCTTCTCTTGTTCTCTCTGCCTTTCTGTCCTCCCTCTCTCTACCCTTAATCTACCTTTCCCTTTCTCCTTTATATCATCGTCTTCTTCTCCCTGTTATCTCCTACTGTATATTATTTTTGTTGTTTCCATTCTTCTTCTTTCTCAATTTCTTTCTTCCTGACTTCACCTTTGGTCTGCCCAACCCACAAACCACCCCACCTCCTCTCCCACTTTCACTGTCTGGGGAAATGTAATCACAAATGTAAGCCCCTAGAAGGCACTGGGTAAAAACATGTACTGATGGTGTCTTTTAAACTGAAGCTGGTCAAAGCCATGCTAGATCATCTAACCCTTTCCGTGCTCATGACGAGCTCAGCTCGTCATGCTGCGCGGTAGCGCTGTGCGCATGACGAGCTGAGCTCGTCACGACCCCACCCGCGATCGGAATGTCCAGCATACGAGCGGAATTCCGATCGCGGTCAAGGGGCTAATTTACATGCAGGGAAATAAGAAGATTTTTTAATGATTTTCTGAAAGATACTATTTGGGTGAGTTCTAAGGTGAACAGGGAGAGTTCCCTAGGTTCTTTCAAAGCATCGGTGAACATTTAGTTTAGAATTTTATGAATCTCTGTAATTGAATATTGACAAAGTTATTACTACTGAGACATGGCTTATTATGCAGCAGATTTTAGATTTGCTCGCTTCAAAGGGTAGCCAATGTCAGCCGCTGACTGAGGAAACATGATAACAGCTTTTTCTTAGTGAAAATCAATCTGGTTTTGTAATGGAGGACATTCTAAAGAGGATTGACAGACACCTGCTGATTTGGCTTTGACAATATTCCAACAAGGCTGGGAAAGGACGAAACATGTCATTTTTTGTGCTGCAAATTTAAATTGATTGCAGCATCAAGAAGCTCTGGTGTGGCTCGTCATTCCTGTATCAAGGTAAACAGGAGGCTGTACATGATTGATAGCGGGGTTCCGAGACACCCGCAACGTGGACCCCGACCCTGAGGCTCTGAAACTCATTTCATATTACCTAGTGGCAGTTGACAGATCTAGCGAACAGCTGACAGATCTAGAGATACGATCTCATTGGCTGCCACCACATCAACACAGATGTAATGGCAGCCATTTTAGGACTCTGGAACTCAGTCCCCTGTCCTGAAAAAAAGTTTAACCAATCATATAAGGGGGCAGGGTAGGGATGCCCTACCACACTATGCTTTGTCGGGGGGTGTTCTTAGAGGGTATCCCCTGTGGCAAAAAACAATTTTTAAAAAAATTATTGTGAATTCGGGAAGGATCCATGGTAATTTGTTTTTAAAAATGGGCACATTTTTTTGGTGTTTTTTTTAAACCCAGGTTTGACCACGGATTGAGGCGCATGTGTCCCTCCTCTCTGGACCATTTCCAGGCCGTGGGGACCCCATTCCCCAAGACCGATTTATTTTGAAAAGGGAGGGGGTGCAGCCCCCCTCCCAGGGCCATTTCCAGGCCCTGGGAACCCCATCTCCAGAGCTGATTCATATTGAAAGGGGAGGGGGCATGTGGACCTCCCTCCTTGGACCATTTCCAATCGTTCAAGGATAACATTGAGAAGGTGTACAAATCCTTTAGGGACAGTGTCAACTCCGTTTCTAAGAACATTATGACAGCTGCAGACACCATTACCGCCAATTCGGCTTTCGCTTTTTCCCCCCTCACATCAGAACAGATTATTCAGGTGGTGTAAACATCTAAATCAGGGGCCCCAATGGACCCTTGTCCTCCTAAAGTATTGCATCTGTTCCCGGAAGTATTAAGCGAACAATTAAGATTAGTTTTCAATGAGGTAATTCAAGTCGGGCTTCTTCCCAGATGCCTGGAAAATAGCCTTAGTCCTTCCTCTTTTTAAAAAAACAAATCTTGATCCTAAGGATCCCAGCAGCTATCGACCTATCTCCAGACTTCCATTTCCGGCTAAAGTACTTGAGAAATTACTAAATGCACAGCTTACTGCATTTATCTCCTCCAGGAACCTCCTGGATCCCTCACAGTATGGGTTCCGGGAGGGACATGGAACTGAGACAGCTTTGGTCATGGCTGCAGAGGAACTAAGGGCAATACTAGATTCGGGGGGTAAGGCCAACTTGATTTTGTTAGATCTATTGGCGGCCTTCGATATGGTGAACCACGAAATACTAGCAAGTAGGCTATCGGAGCTGGGGATCAGAGATACCGCCCTCACACTATTGTCATCTTTTTTAGCCGATAGGACCTTCTCCATAGAATTTGGAGCCTTCTCATCCAAGCCTTTTAAACTTCCTTGTGGTATGCCACAGGGCTCATCTTTGAGCCCCACACTGTTTAATGTATATGTGGCTCCTCTGGCTTCGATCATCAGGCAGTTTGGGTTCTCAGTGGTATCCTATGCGGACAGCACCCAGCTGGTGGTGTCAGTCTCAAGGAATGTGGAGGAGACAGCTGACCATTTCAACTGCTGCATGACACAGGTTAACCAGTGGATGCAGTCCAACTGCCTAAAACTGAACGGCGGAAAGACTGAAGTCCTGCTGCTGGGCTCTGATTCATCTTTCTGGTCACCCAGATGGTGGCCTGCCAGTCTGGGCAACTGCCCAGATCCAGTGCCTAAGGTCAAAAACCTAGGATTTATTTTTGACGATAAACTGACATTCAATATTCGAATCAACACTCTCTCCTCAACCATTTAGTTCATCTTAAAAATGATCAGGAAAATCCGTCCATTCATCCCTCCCAATGCCCTAAAAACACTGGTTACATCATTAGCGCTGTCCAGATTGGATTATGGTAATGCCTTGTACATGGGGATCCAATCTCAGTATCTATTAAGGCTGCAGCACCTGCAGAATGCGGCAGCCAGATTAGTATTGAATATCCCTAGGTTTGAGCTAGTTTCCCACGGATTAAGAGCCCTCCATTGGCTCCCGGTGGACAAGAGGATTAAGTTTAAATCCCAATGCTTGGCATTTAAAGCACTACATGGCACAGGGCCTCAATTTCTGAGGACTCACTTGAAATGGTATGTGCCGTCTAGAAGTCTAAGATCCGCTCACACTAAACTTCTGCAAACACCCAGGTTCAAGAAAGCACGCTGGGGAGGAAGAAGCTTTCCATTAGGGACAGTTAAGACCTGGAACCTACTCCCGATCACCATAAAGAGTAGCACGTCGCTTTTTTCTTTTAGAAAGACGCTGAAAACTTGGCTCTTTTCCAACTAACTCACTCTGTACACTACTCCAGCAACTGTTCTGACTTACCGGCCCTAGTGCCAAGACGCCCTCGGGCATTCATGAGCTGTACAAATGCACCAATCAAATCAAATCAAATCAAATCTTTGGACTCCATCCCCTGGGCTGAGTTAAAAATTACGGGGAAGGAGCGTGCAGCCCCTTTCCTGAGCCCCAGAGCCATGTATAAATTAAGGGGAGAAGACATGCAGACCTCCTCCTTGAGCCATGCTATGTCCCCGGGGACACCATCCCTGGGGCTGGCTCCGTGATAGTGTCTCAGGTACCCCATACTCCAGGACACCATCTATTCCCTATTTGCGAGAGCGCAGGCAGGGAAGTCTTCTGTGATTGCCTTTGGTGGGAGCTTTTGGGAGCACAAATGTTTCTCCCTGCCCATGCTCTCGTGGGCAGGTAAACACAAAATTGCTGCCGCTCGGCGGGAGCAGAAAGAAAAGTTGCTCTTGCCGGGTAGGAGCAATGCCGGCTTCAGCTGCACGTTGGATGGGTGCTGGCAGGGGAGCCGACAGGGCTGCTGGAGCCGTGGGGTTTCCGTCACAGCACTCAATGCAAAAAATGCTGTGGGGGGTCCCGAGTGGGCACTGGTGCACCCTAGTTTAAAAAGAACAAAACATGTACCCGACTCCTGCGCAGCCAATGTGGCCACTTGCAGGTAACCGGCGGGGACCTTGGAGCCTCCCTTTCGGCCCACAACAAAAATTAATGCTGTGGAGTGCCACAATTGGGCGCAGGGTCCCCTAGTTTTTTTTTTTTTTTAAAAGCCAAAAAATGTTGCCAGCTTAGTGCATCCCATGGGGCTGCTTGTAGGGAGTTGACGAGACCCCTGGGACTCCCCCTGCCACCCCCAACAAACATTAAATCTGCCTATGTCCGCTGTGGGCACCCATAAAAGAGGATAATACATGAGCAGCAGGAGCCACTCATTTATTATTCACTGCTCTGCCATAGAGCACCCTGTGATGGGTTTTTATTCATATTTTATCATCCTGGTGGTGCCAGGTCAGGGGCACCACCAAGCAATTTTGTCATGTTGTGAGGGGTTGCAGGAGGTGCAGCAGCCCCCCAGTAACATTAAAAATAAGTCTCCTGGGTCATTAAATCCATGACCCCAGGAGAGCTGACCATATCTTCTTTAAGGCCCAAACCAACTGGTTTCGCCCTTATTATGGGCTCTTCAGCCAGGTATAGCTATATTCCAGTGGCACAGTGAGCATGGGACCCATGTCTAGATATACCCGTCACACTTAGGGCGTCAAAGCAACAACAACAACAAATTGATGAATGGAATGCTTGAATTAATCTCAGCCACTGGCAATGACTCAGTGCCGCATCCCAATCCATCATTTTTTGGCCACCATGCTACTTCAGTTTGGACCCAGTCATATGCAAATGAATCTTGACCCGGCTCCTCATGGGAACATTCAAGCCAGGATTGCAAGGCCAGGTCCTCCCTGAACCGGAACACAAGCAAAGTAGGACCGGTTTCGCCCTATATTGTATTCCGGTGCTGTAAGCTAAAAAGCTGTTTTTGTAACTGCATAGCAGCACAACAGTGGCGCAATTGTAGTACAACTCACCCTTTCACTAATTTTAAATTACATGGCACTATAAAAGATCTCATGGTACTTTTTTATTGACTTCCAAGTTATGAAATGTGATATTCACATCTCTGCAGCAGGCCAATCATCTACGGAGAAATCTTACGGTAGAGTTTAATATGTTGCCTTATCTGGATAAAATGCAGTGTAATTATTTCCTCTTGATGACCCATTTAGCAATACGTATCCAGCACACCTCCTTGTCCCTACCACATTATGACTTCCTGCAGCTTTTCCTCCCTCTGAACTTTTTAAAGTGTATTCCTCCCACGACTCCCCGAAAGTTCCAGAATGTTTACAAACTTTCCCTTTGGATTTATGATTTGCGAGAAAATTCAGGCAAACAGAGGCAGGGATAAAAGTTTGTCTCAACTCTCCCTAAGTTCATAGAGGTCCATAAATAACGTTGGAAATCTTACAGCTGAATATAAGATCTATTGATCATATGTATCATATATGGTGACTTAAACATCCAAGAGACTGCCAATTATCTTTCTTCCCTCACTCATATTCATTAGATTTATCATTTTTCAGTACCTCTCAATGGTTTTTACCACACTCTTAAATACAACATACCTGATCTCTATCTATGATCATGAGATTGTGTTGATGAGCCAACTCTCTTTGTGTCAATGAAATGTCAAAGGGCTGTGACTTTTAATAAGACATAGTTCAAGGTCCAAAGTTGTTGGCTTCTATGGAAGCCAAATTGAATTTATTTATTTTGACAAACCTTGGCAGCATACACATCTGTTTTTTTGTTAGATTCATTCAAAACAGTAGTTAGGGGTTACTATATTGCCAAGTTTATTTTTTCAAAAAGTGTCCAACTGCACAAAGAGGTTCACACTTCCTCTTATATATTATTCTCAGTTTGGCCGGCTACTAGACTGAAGATTACACCTATAGAGTAAGCAACACCTTCTCTATTTTCTGCTTCTCTTTCCAGCGATGAAGTTCAGGTCGGAAATATCAGGACTTCACACTCACAAAAAACAAAGGGGCTTATTTATGAGCCCATGCGTCACTTTTACGCTGCCGGTGCGTCACTTTTTGTGACGCACCAGCAGTGTAAAAAATGCGCCATGGTGCGTCATATTTACAAAGTGACGCATCTAGGTAGATGCGTCACTTTGTAAACCTCGCGCCACATTATACCTGCGCCAGGTATAATGTATGCAGGGGGCGTTCCGACGCAAGAAAGGGTCGTAGAGTGACGCAGTGAAATCTATAAGATTTCACTGCGCCATTTCTTTGACCTAATGCGTCAATATCTTACGCCTGCCTCATGGCAGGCGTAAGACTGACGCAGGCCCTTTCACATGGGGCTTGCCCCATGTGAAAGGACACATTAGCTGGAGTTGCGTCACTTTTGTGACACTCCAGCAATGCGTCATTTTTGCGCCTACAGATACGTCAGAAATACTGACGTATCTGTAACTCCCTGCGACATGATGCGTCATACTGTAAATATGACGCATCATTGGTGTCGCAGGGAGGCGCAGTGAAAAGTGACGCATCGCTGTTTTCACGCAGCGATGCGTCACTTTTCATAAATAAGCCCCATAGTTTCTTTCAGAGAATCTGCCCTCAAAAGTTTCACTTCTGGTGGCAAGCTACTATTATAGTCAGATATGCTCCTTATTAGACCTCTGCTTCCCCTTTAATGGAATAGGAAAGCTCTCTTTTGACCTGACAGGAAGTCTTTGAATCCTCCAGGTCCAGAGAACTAAATAGATATTTCTCTATTATGTTCCTTATATTTGTCACTTTTTCTTGAGTTAGAATCCCTGGAAGTCTTGAGTTTGTAGCTCTGGGATTATTATTTTAACAATGCTACTTTATTTCTCAGTCTTATCACAGATTTAGTGGCACATTGCTAAGGTCAACACTACACAATTGCAAGGGGTCTTTACACAATAGAAAAATCCTGTAGTGCAATTAAAGCTAAGGATTCTGGAACTTTGCTACTAGGCCTATGAAGCCCATGTTCTCAAATTGGTTGTTACCTCCGGACCTTCCCACACAGGTGTGAGTAGTGAGTTATACATCACTGATAGTGGCTGTTAGACCTGGCATCTTTTGGCGTGTTTCCCGTCTTTTTGCTTTCTGACCTCACGGTTTTGACTCGATTTTTGCTGGTTTAGTGTCTCTGTGCACTTTCTCACTGCTGTTCAGTGTTAAAGTGCAAGTGCTCCTATTGTAAATTGTATTATGGATTGGTGTTTCCATGATCGGCATATTTGAATTACTGGTAAGTCCCTAGTCGAGTGCACTGGGAGTGCCAGGGCTTGTAAATCAAATGCTACTGGTGGGCCTGCAGCACTGATTGTGCAACACACAGAAGAAGCCCTGTAAAGGTATCGGAGACCTGCCACTGCAGTGTCTGCATGCAGTTTTTACTGCCATGTCGACTTGGAGAGTGCACCCACTTGCCAAGCCCTAACCTTCCCTTTTATTGCATGTACCGCACCCCTAAGGTAGGCCCAAGGTACCCCTGTGGGCAGGGTGCAGTGTATGTGAAAGGTAGGACATGTACTGGTGTGTGTAACATGTCCTGATAGTGAAATACAGTGTATTTCGTTTTTCACTATTGAAAGGCTATATGTCCCATAGGATAGAATGGGGGGTACTTGGTAACATTTTACGAGTATATCTCCCCAATGGGACAAGATGGAGAAATGGAGTTTAGTATGCCTGAACTCAGAATGTAGAAATGAATCTTTTAGTAAAGATGATTTTTATGTTCTGTGTTTGAAAATACCACTTTTAGAAAGTAGGTATTTTCTTGCTTACTCATACTGTGTGCCTCTGCTGGGTTGTGGATTGACTGTCTGGCTTTGGAGTGACAAGGGCTGGGGATGTTCATTCTCTTCAGACAGCCAATGGGGATCTAGGTGTGTCCTGCCTTTCCTGGATGAGTCAGGGCTGAGCTGAAAAGATCTGGGCTGCATTTAGAGTCGTGGGAGGAGATTTCCTTACATCTGAATGGGCCTGGTCTGCCTTGGACAATGCTGTCTCCACCTCCTGCCAGGAAGCTGAGCCAGAGAGGACCAAATTGGTATGGACCGAGCATGGACACTCTCTGCCCAAGAGAACAAAGAGAAACTGAGTATAAATATTGGGGCTGACCCCAGGACTTTAGAACTCGCTTGGATCAAGGAACCTACCAAGAAGAAGAGCTTAAAGAACTTTCAGGAGGAGTACTGCCCCTTAGCAGTGTTGTTGCTTTGCTGGGTTGGCCTTCAGTTGCTGCTTCTGCCTTGGGCAGTGAGAGGACTGAACTGAACTTTCTTCACTTGTTGCTTAGTATCTACAAGGGCTTGAAATAGAGCTTGCCTCCTGTTCACGAAGTCTCAGGGACAGTAAAGACTTTACGTACCTCTGGGTACAGCCTCTGGAACCGTAGGTTTCAGTTGCCACAGAGGGGGAAAAGCAGCAAATACCGTCACCGACACCGCTGTGGCTTTGTGTCCTGAGGGCACCGCAGAAGGCACCGCCGCACTTCGCACCGCAACCCTGGTCTCACAGACGACGACGACCGTCGCCGCCACCGTGCTACAGCTTGCACCACGACCTGTGGGCACCGAACTCCACACCGCCTAGCTTCACTTTGCCGCCCTAGTCTCACCGATGATGTTGCTGCACGCTAACCTCAACACATGTGACTGCACAGTGGATTGGGGGCACCGCTCGTAAGTCACACGACACACCACCCCGTCCCACACCACAGTCTGGGCCAACCGACGCCAGCTCCCATCAACCGGCACTGCTGCTTGCACCATGACCTATCAGCACCGCAACGAGCACCGCGCCACCCCGCAGTCCTGGTCTCACTGACGCTGCTGGACGACAGTCACCGTGCCGCTGCCTGCATCGCGACTTGAGGTCACTGCACGCCGCACCGCTACGCTTCACAATGCAACCGCAACGGTTGCCACGACTGGCCCACACTGACGCGGTCAGCCGGAAGCAAAGGTACTGTTTACGAGTCTGCTGACACTAAAGCCGGTCCGCTCCGACGCAGTCGGCTGGAACTGTTGGATTCTGTTGTTTTCAGGACCGCAGTAGCAACGGACAGAGCTACTGGCTTTAACCCCTTCCATGCTCATGACGAGCTGGACTCGTCATGGCACACAGTGCTCGTGTGCTCATGACGAGTCCAGCTCGTCATGGAACCCAGTCAAGGAAATCCCTCTGGTGCGGGCACCAGAGGGATTCCTTTCATCCCTAAAGCCTCGGGAGCTGGGGAAGAGCTTCCCCAGCTCCCGAGGCCCCCTGGTTTCCCTGAAATGACGATCGGCGCGCACGTCGCGCTGATCTCATTTCAGTGAAACTGAAACTGAAATGAGCCAAGAGGCTCATTACAGTTTCAGTTTCTACGTGCTCAGGGGGCTATCTCAGCCCCCTGAGCACGTAGAAACTCAGGAGAGGTATCGTTGGAAAGGGAGAATCTCCCTTTCCAATGGTACCCCTCACTAGTGGATCCCTGCTTGGGGATCGCCCCAGGAGGGCGATCCCCAAGCAGAGATCCACCCACTAGGCACCAGGGAGGGGGAGCGGCCCCTTGGGCAAGGGCCTTTGCTCCCCCATACAATTTTTGGCATAATTAGTCTTTCTGCCCCCTGGGGGGTAGATGGGGGCAGTAGCCCCCAATCTGCCCCCGGAGGTGAAAGCCCACTAGACACCAGGGATTTCTATTTAAATTATATTTAGGGGTGGGGGCTGCCCAAAGCGGGCATGCCGATGCCCCCATCCCCCCGGCCACAAAATTAGTCTTTCTGCCCCCTGGGGGCAGATGGGGCAGTAGCCCCCAATCTGCCCCCGAGTGCAGAAAGCCCACTAGATACCAGGGATTTTTTGAAAATTATAGTTAGGGGTGGGGGCTGCCCAATATGGGCATGCCAATGCCCCCACCCCACCCCGCCGCAAAGGTACAGTCTTTCTGCCCCTCCTGGGGGGCAGATGGGAGCAGTAGCCCCCAATCTGCCCCCGGAGCAGAAAGCCCACTAGATACCAGGGATTTGTTTTAAATTATAATTTGGGGTGGGGGCTGCCCAATATGGGCATGCCAATGCCCCCACCCCACCCCGCCGCAAAGGTACAGTCTTTCTGCCCCTCCTGGGGGGCAGATGGGGGCAGTAGCCCCCAATCTGCCCCGGAGGGCAGAAAGCCCACTAGACACCAGGTTTTTTTCCCCTCGATACATTTAGGGGTGGGGTTGCCCAAGATGGGCATGCCAATGCCCCCACCCCTCCCCCACGAAATTCCAGTCTTTCTGCCCCCCGGGGGCAGATGGTGGCAGCGGCCACCAATCTGCACCCACCCGGGGTTCAGAACTACCCTAGATGCCAGGGATTATTTTTTTATAGGCCCGGGGTGGGGGCTGCCCAGAATGGGCATGCAAATGACCCCACCCTACCCCCAAAGAAAAAAAAAAACTTTCTGCCCCCAGGAGGCAGATGGGGGCAATAGCCCCTGATCTGCCCCCCGGGAGGGGCAGAAAGCCCACTAAGCGCCAGGGATTTTTTTATATAGGTAGGGGTGGGGGCTGCCCAGAATGGGCATGTCAATGCCCCCAACCCAAAAAAATGCTACAGTCTTTCTGCCCCCTGGGAGGCAGATGGGGCAATAGCACCTTATCTGCCCCCGGGGGCAGAAAGCCCACTAGCCACCAGGGATTTTTTTTTTACAAAGTTCGGGGTGGGGGCTGCCAAGAATGGACATGCCAATGCCCCCACCCACCCCAAAAAGATGTCACTGTCTTTCTGCCCCTCCCAGGAGGCAGATGGGGGCAGTAGCCCCTGATCTGCCCCCGGGGGCAGAAAGCCCACTATGTGCCAGCGATTATGCTGGCTTTTTTATACGGAGGGGTGGGGGCTGACCAGCATAGGCATCCCAATGCCCCGACCCCCAAAAGAATAGCCACAGTCTTTCTGCCCCCTCGGGGGCATATCGGGGCAATAGCCCCTGATTTCCCCCTCCCCAGGGCGGCAGAAAGCCCACTAGGCACTGACTTTTTTCGGAATGTGCCTACCTGTTGAATTTGGTTCCTAGCTCTGCCGGCACCCAGGAAACCTAGCAAACCTATACATTTTTTAAACTAGACACCCAGGGAATCCAGGATGGGCTGACTTGACTGGCTCTCACCAGGTTCTGTTACCCAGAATCCCTTGCAAACCTAAAAATTTGTCCCAAAAAAACACATTTTCCTCACATTTTTGTGGTGGAAAGTTCTGGAATCTGCGTGGATCCACAAAATTCCACCCACCCGCGTTCCCCAAAGTCTTTCGAGAAAAATGGTACCTCACTTGTGTGGGTAGGACTAGTGGCCGCGACAGGAAACGGCCCAAAACGCAACATGGACACACCACATTTTCACAGTGAAAACGGACCCTTTTTTTGCAAAGTGCCTAGCTGTAGATTTTGAACCCTAACTCTGCCGGCACCTAGGGAAACCTAGCAAACCTATACATTTTTGAAGACTAGATACCCAGGGGAATCCAGGATTGGGTCACTTGACTGGCTCTCACCAGGTTCTGTTACCCAGAATCCCTTGCAAACCGAAACATTTGTCAAAAAAAACAAATTTTCCTCACATTTCTGTGGTGGAAAGTTCTGGAATCTGCGTGGATCCACAAATTTCCACCCATCCCGCATTCCCCAAAGTCTTCCGAGAAAAATGGCACCTCACATGTGTGGGTAGGCCTAGTGCCCGCGACAGGAAACGGCCCAAACGCAACGTGGACACACCACATTTTCACAGTGAAAACGGACCCTTTTTTGCAAAGTGCCTAGCTGTAGATTTTGAACCCTAACACTGCCAGCACCTAGGGAAACCTAGCAAACCTATACATTTTTGAAAACTAGACACCCAGGGGAATCCAGGATGGGGTGACTTGACTGGCTCTCACCAGGATCTGTTACCCAGAATCCCTTGCAAACCTAAAAATATGTCCAAAAAACACATTTTCCTCACATTTCTGTGGTGGAAAGTTCTGGAATCTGCGTGGATCCACAAATTTCCTACCACCCTGCGTTCCCCAGGGCTCCCAATAAAAATGGTACCTCACTTGTGTGGGTAGGCATAGTGGCTGAAACAGGAAATGGCCCAAATCGTATTGTGGAGACTTCAAAACTACCTATAACAAAACTACCTGGTTTTGGGGGGGCACCTGGTTTTTGGCCCCGGGCTCGCCGCCATCTAGGGAAACCTACCAATCCCACACATTTCTGAAAACTAGACACCCTGGGGAGTCCAATGAGGTATGGCTTGCGTGGATCTCCCAACGTTTCCCTACCCAGAATCCCCTGCAACCCTCAAATTTAGCTGAAAAAACCATATTTTCCACATATTTTTGCGTGGAATCACCGTGCTGGCACAAATGTCCTACCACCCAGCGTTGCCCTTGTTCCCCGAGTAAAATGATACCTCACTTGTGTGGGTGTCCAAAGCAGAACTGGCTAAAAACGTATTTTTAAAAAAATATAGCGCTTAGAATTCTCGGTGCTATACCCTAAATCCCTATGTTTTGGGCTCTTCCCAGTCACAGGCCTTTGGCCCACCCACACAAGTGAGGTATCATTTTACTCGGGAGAACAAGGGGAACGCTGGGTGGTAGGACATTTGTGCCGGCACGGTGATCCCACGCAAAATGTATGGAAAAAGTGATTTTTTCAGCTAAATTTGAGGTTTGCAGAGGATTCTGGGTAGGAAACGTTGTGGGACCACGCAAGCCATACCTCGCTGGACTCCCCGGGTGTCTAGCTTTCAGAAATGTTTGAGTTTGGTAGTTTCCCAAGATGACCGCCGAGCCCAGGGCCAAAAACTCCTGGGACCCCCTTGCAAAACCAGGTTGTTTTGTGATAAGTAATTTTGATGTCGCCTCAATAGGTTTTGGGCCCTTTTCTGTCGCGGGTACTTGACCCACCCACGCAAGTGAGGTATCATTTTATCGGGAGACCTGGGGAACGCTGGGTGGGAGGAAATTTGTGGATCCACGTAGATTCCAGAACTTTCCCACATAGAAATTTGAGAGAAAAGTGATTTTTTTCAGCTAAATTTGAGGTTTGCAGGGCATTCTGGGTAGGGAAACGTTGGGGGATCCACGCAAGCCATACCTCGTTGGACTCCCCGGGTGTCTAGTTTTCAGAAATGTGTGGGTTTGGTAGGTTTCCCAAGATGGCCGCCGAGCCCGGGGCCAAAAACCCAGGTGACTCCTTGCAAAACCAGCTTGTTTTGTGATAGATCATTTTGATGTCTCCTCAATACGTTTTGGGCCCTTGCCTGTTGCGGGTACTTGAACCACCCACACCAGTGAGGTTTTGGCCCTGGGCTCGGCGGCCATCTTAGGAAACCTACCAAACCCACACATTTCTGAAAACTAGACACTCTGGGAGTCCAGCGAGGTATGGCTTGCGTGGGTCCCCCAATGTTTTCCTACCCAGAATCCCCTGCAAACCTGATATTTTGCTGAAAAAATCACTTTTTCGCACATTTTTGTGTGGTAAAGTTGTGGAATCATGGGGCTGACACAAATTTCCTACCACCCAGCAATCCCCCAGGTCTCCCGATAAAAATGGTGCCTCACTCGGGTGGGAGGCCCAAGTACCCGCGACAGGCAAGGGCCCACAACGTATTGAGGCGACCTCAAAATGGCCTATCACAAAACGACCTGGTTTTGCAAGGGGGTCCCATGACATTTTGGCCCGGGGCTCGGCGGCCACCTACGGAAACCTACCAAACCTACACATTTCTGAAAAGTAGACACCCGGGGCATTCCAGGGAGGTATGACTTGCGTGGATCCACTAACGTTTTCTTACCCAGAATCCCCTGCAAACCTGATATTTTGCTGAAAAAATCACTTTTTCGCACATTTTTGTGTGGTAAAGTTGTGGAATCATGGGATTGACACAAATTTCCTACCACCCAGCGTTCCCCAGGTCTCCCAATAAAAATGGTGCCTCACTCGGGTGGGAGGCCCAAGTACCAGCGACAGGCAAGGGCCCACAACGTATTGAGGCGACCTCAAAATGGCCTATCACAAAACTACCTGTTTTTGCAATGGGGGTCCCATGACGTTTTGGCCCGGGGCTCGGCGTCCACCTAGGGAAACCTACCAAACCTACACATTTCTGAAAAGTAGACACCCGGGGGATTCCAGGGAGGTATGGCTTGCGTGGATCCACCAACGTTTTCTTACCCAGAATCCCCTGCAAACCTGATATTTTGCTGAAAAAATCACTTTTTCGCACATTTTTGTGTGGTAAAGTTGTGGAATCATGGGATTGACACAAATTTCCTACCACCCAGCGTTCCCCCAGGTCTCCCAATAAAAATGGTGCCTCACTCGGGTGGGAGGCCCAAGTACCCGCGACAGGCAAGGGCCCACAACGTATTGAGGCGACCTCAAAATGGCCTATCACAAAACTACCTGTTTTTGCAATGGGGGTCCCATGACGTTTTGGCCCGGGGCTCGGCGTCCACCTAGGGAAACCTACCAAACCTACACATTTCTGAAAAGTAGACACCCGGGGATTCCAGGGAGGTATGGCTTGCGTGGATCCACCAAAGTTTTCTTACCCAGAATCCCTGCAAACCTGATATTTTGCTGAAAAAATCATTTTTTCGCACATTTTTGTGTGGTAAAGTTGTGGAATTATGGGATTGACACAAATTTCTACCACCCAGCGTTCCCCAGGTCTCCCAATAAAAATGGTGCCTCACTCGGGTGGGAGGCCCAAGTACCCGCGACAGGCAAGGGCCCACAACGTATTGAGGCGACCTCAAAATGGCCTATCACAAAACTACCTGTTTTTGCAAGGGGGTCCCATGACGTTTTGGCCCGGGGCTCGGCGTCCACCTAGGAAACCTACCAAACCTACACATTTCTGAAAAGTAGACACCGGGGGATTCCAGGGAGGTATGGCTTGCGTGGATCCCCCAACGGTTTCTTACCAGAATCCCCTGCAAACCTGAAATTTGGCTGAAAAAATCACTTTTTCACACATTTTTGTGTGGTAAAGTTGTGGCATCACGGGGCTGACACAAATTCCCTACCACCCAGCGTTCCCCAGGTCTCCCGATAAAATGGTGCCTCACTCGGGTGGGAGGCCCAAGTACCAGCGACAGGCAAGGGCCCAAAACATTTTGTGATAGGCAATTTTGATGTCGCCTCAATACGTTGTGGGCCCTTGCCTGTCGCGTGTACTTGGGCCTCCCACACAAGTGAGGCACCATTTTATCGGGAGACCTGAGAACGCTGGGTGTAGGAAATCTGTGTGAGGCCAGTGATGCCACACTCCCACACAAAATGTGTGAAAAAGTGATTTTTCAGCTAAAATTGAGGTTTGCAGGGATTCTGGGTGAAACGTTGGGGGATCCACGCAAGCCATACCTCCTGGAAGCCCAGTGTCTACTTTTCAGAAATGTGTGGTTTGGTAGGTTTCCCTAGATGGCTACCGAGCACGGGGCCAAAACCCAGGTGACCCCGTGCAAAACCAGGTCGTTTTGTGAAAGGCCATTTTGAGGTCGCCTCACTACGTTGTGGGCCCTTGCCTGTCGCAGTACTTGGGCCTCCCACGCAGTGAGGCACCATTTTATCGGGAGACCTGGAGGAACGCTGGGTGGTAGGAAATTTGTGTCAGCTATGATTCCACAACTTTACCACACAACAATGTGCGAAAAAGTGATTTTTGAGCAAAATATCAGGTTTGCAGGGATTCTGGGTAGAAAACTTTGGTGGATCCACGCAGCCATACCTCCTGGAATCCCCGGTGTCTACTTTTCAGAAATGTGTAGGTTTGGTAGGTTCCCTAGGTGGCCGCCGAGCCCGGGCCAAACGTCATGGGACCCCTTGCAAAACCAGGTAGTTTTGTGATAGGCCATTTTGAGGTCGCCTCAATACGTTGTGAGCCCTTGCCTGTCGCGGACTTAGGCCTCCCACCGAGTGAGCACCATTTTTATCGGGAGACCTGGGAACGCTGAGTGGTAGAGAAATTTGTGTGAGACCAGTGATGCCACACTTTCCCACACAAAATGTGTGAAAAAAGTGATTTTCAGCTAAAATTGAGGTTTGCAGGGGATTCTGGGTGGAAACGTTGGGGATCCACGCAAGCCATACCTCCTGAAGCCCCGGTGTCTACTTTCAGAAATGTGTGGGTTTGGTAGGTTTCCCTAGATGGCTACCGAGCACGGGGCCAAAACCCAGGTGACCCCCTTGCAAAACCAGGTCGTTTTGTGAAAGGCCATTTTGAGTCGCCTCACTACGTTGTGGGCCCTTGCCTGTCGCGTGGTACTTGGGCCTCCCACGCAGTGAGGCACCATTTTATCGGGAGACCTGGGAGACGCTGGGTGGTAGAAATTTGTGTCAGCCCATGATTCCACAACTTACCACACAACAATGTGCGAAAAAGTGATTTTTGAGCAAAATATCAGGTTTGCAGGGATTCTGGGTAAGAAAGCTTTGGTGGATCCACGCAAGCCATACCTCCTGGAATCCCCGGGTGTCTACTTTTCAGAAATGTGTAGGTTTGGTAGGTTTCCCTAGGTGGCCGCCGAGCCCGGGCCAAAACGTCATGGGACCCCACTTGCAAAACCAGGTAGTTTTGTGATAGGCCATTTTGAGATCGCCTCAATGCGTTGTGGGCCCTTGCCTGTCGCGGGTACTTGGGCCTCCCACCCGAGTGAGGCACCATTTTATCGGGAGACCTGGGGGAACGCTGGGTGGTAGGAAATTTGTGTGAGGCCAGTGATGCCACACTTTCCCACACAAAAATGTGTGAAAAAGTGATTTTTCAGCTAAAATTGAGGTTTGCAGGGGATTCTGGGTAAGAAACGTTGGGGGATCCACGCAAGCCATACCTCCCTGGAAGCCCCCGGGTGTCTACTTTTCAGAAATGTGTGGGTTTGGTAGGTTTCCCTAGATGGCTACCGAGCACGGGGCCAAAAACCCAGGTGACCCCCTTGCAAAACCAGGTCGTTTTGTGAAAGGCCATTTGAGGTCGCCTCACTACGTTGTGGGCCCTTGCCTGTCGCGGGTACTTGGGCCTCCCACACGAGTGAGGCACCATTTTTATCGGGAGACCTGGGGGAACGCTGGGTGGTAGGAAATTTGTGTCAGCCCCATGATTCCACAATTTTACCACACAACAATGTGCGAAAAAGTGATTTTTTGAGCAAAATATCAGGTTTGCAGGGGATTCTGGGTAAGAAAACTTTGGTGGATCCACGCAAGCCATACCTCCCTGGAATCCCCGGGTGTCTACTTTTCAGAAATGTGTAGGTTTGGTAGGTTTCCCTAGGTGGCCGCCGAGCCCCGGGCCAAACGTCATGGGACCCCCCTTGCAAAACCAGGTAGTTTTGTGATAGGCCATTTTGAGGTCGCCTCAATGCGTTGTGGGCCCTTGCCTGTCGCGGGTACTTGGGCCTCCCACCCGAGTGAGGCACCATTTTTATCGGGAGACCTGGGGGAATGCTGGGTGGTAGGAAATTTGTGTGAGGCCAGTGATACCACACTTTCCCACACACAAATGTGTGAAAAAAGTGATTTTTTCAGCTAAAATTGAGGTTTGCAGGGGATTCTGGGTAAGGAAACGTTGGGGGATCCACGCAAGCCATACCTCCCTGGAAGCCCCGGGTGTCTACTTTTCAGAAATGTGTGTGTTTGGTAGGTTTCCCTAGGTGCCGGCAGAGCTAGGGTTCACAAACTACAGCTAGGCACTTTGCCCAAAAAGGGTCATTTTTCACTGCGAAATTGAGGTGAGACCACGTTGCGTTTTGCGCCGTTTCCTGTCGCGGGCACTAGGCCGACCCACACAAGTGAGGTACCATTTTTCTCAGAAGACTTTGGGAAGCGCGGGTGGGTGGAAATTTGTGAATCCACGCAGATTCCAGAACTTTCCACCACAGAAATGTGGGGAAAATGTGTTTTTTTGAAAATGTTTAGGTTTGCAAGGGATTCTGGGTAACAGAACCTGGTGGGAGGCAGTCCAGTCACCCCATCCTGGATTCCCCTGGGTGTCTAGTTTTCAAAAATGTATAGGTTTGCTAGGGTTCCCTAGGTGCCGGCAGAGCTAGGGTTCAAAAACTACAGCTAGGCACTTTGCCAAAAAGGGTCATTTTCACTGCGAAATTGAGGTGTGACCACATTGCGTTTTGCGCCGTTTCCTGTCGCAGGCACTAGGCCGACCCACACAAGTGAGGTACCATTTTTCTCGGAAGACTTTGGGGAACGCGGGGTGGGTGGAAATTTGTGGATCCACGCAGATTCCAGAACTTTCCACCACAGAAATGTGGGGAAAATGTGGTTTTTGACAATTGTTTATGTTTGCAAGGGATTCTGGGTAACAGAACCTGGTGGGAGGCAGTCCAGTCACCCCATCCTGGATTCCCCTGGGTGTCTAGTTTTCAAAAATGTATAGGTTTGCTAGGTTTCCCTAGGTGCCGGCAGAGCTAGGGTTCAAAAACTACAGCTAGGCACTTTGCCAAAAAGGGTCATTTTTCACTGCGAAATTGAGGTGTGACCACGTTGCGTTTTGCGCCGTTTCCTGTCGCAGGCACTAGGCCGACCCACACAAGTGAGGTACCATTTTTCTCGTAAGACTTTGGGAACGCGGGGTGGGTGGAAATTTGTGGACCCACGCAGATTCCAGAACTTTCCACCACAGAAATGTGGGGAAAATGTGGTTTTTGACAATTTTTATGTTTGCAAGGGATTCTGGGTAACAGAACCTGGTGGGAGGCAGTCAAGTCACCCCATCCTGGATTCCCCTCGGTGTCTAGTTTTCAAAAATGTATAGGTTTGCTAGGTTTCCCTAGGTGCCGGCAGAGCTAGGGTTCAAAAACTACAGCTAGGCACTTTGCCCAAAAGGGTCATTTTCACTGCAAAATTGAGGTGTGACCACGTTGCGTTTTGCGCCGTTTCCTGTCGCAGGCACTAGGCCGACCCACACAAGTGAGGTACCATTTTCTCGGAAGACTTTGGGGAACGCGGGGTGGGTGGAAATTTGTGGATCCACGCAGATTCCAGAACTTTCCACCACAGAAATGTGGGGAAAATGTGGTTTTTTGACAATTTGTTATGTTTGCAAGGGATTCTGGGTAACAGAACCTGGTGGGAGGCAGTCAAGTCACCCCATCCTGGATTCCCCTGGGTGTCTAGTTTTCAAAAATGTATAGGTTTGCTAGATTTCCCTAGGTGCCGGCACAGCTAGGGTTCAAAAACTACAGCTAGGCACTTTGCCAAAAAAGGGTCATTTTTCACTGCGAAATTGAGGTGTGACCACGTTGCGTTTGCGCCGTTTCCTGTCGCAGGCACTAGGCCGACCCACACAAGTGAGGTACCATTTTTCTCGTAAGACTTTGGGGAACGCGGGGTGGGTGGAAATTTGTGGATCCACGCAGATTCCAAAACTTTCCACCACAGAAATGTGGGGAAAATGTGGTTTTTTGACAATTCTTTAGGTTTGCAAGGGATTCTGGGTAACAGAACCTGGTGGGAGGAAGTCAAGTCACCCCATCCTGGATTCCCCTGGGTGTCTAGTTTTCAAAAATGTATAGGTTTGCTAGGTTTCCCTAGGTGCCGGCAGAGCTAGGGTTCAAAAACTACAGCTAGGCACTTTGCCAAAAAGGGTCATTTTTCACTGCGAAATTGAGGTGTGACCACGTTGCGTTTTGCGCCGTTTCCTGTCGCAGGCACTAGGCCGACCCACACAAGTGAGGTACCATTTTTCTCGGAAGACTTTGGGGAACGCGGGGTGGGTGGAAATTTGTGGATCCACGCAGATTCCAGAACTTTCCACCACAGAAATGTGGGGAAAATGTGGTTTTGATAATTTGTTAGGTTTGCAAGGGATTCTGGGTAACAGAACCTGGTGGGAGGCAGTCCAGTCACCCCATCCTGGATTCCCCTGGGTGTCTAGTTTTCAAAAATGTATAGGTTTGCTAGGTTTCCCTAGGTGCCGGCAGAGCTAGGGTTCAAAAACTACAGCTAGGCACTTTGCCAAAAAGGGTCATTTTTCACTGCGAAATTGAGGTGTGACCACGTTGCGTTTTGCACAGTTTCCTGTCGCAGGCACTAGGACGACCCACACAAGTGAGGTACCATTTTTCTCGTAAGACTTTGGGAGACGCGGGGTGGGTGGAAATTTGTGGATCCATGCAGATTCCAGAACTTTCCACCACAGAAATGTGGGGAAAATGTGTTTTTTGACAATTTGTTATGTTTGCAAGGGATTCTGGGTAACAGAACCTGGTGGGAGGCAGTCAAGTCACCCCATCCTGGATTCCCCTGGGTGTCTAGTTTTCAAAAATGTATAGGTTTGCTAGGTTTCCCTAGGTGCCGGCAGAGCTAGGGTTCAAAAACTACACCTAGGCACTTTGCAAAAAAGGGTAATTTTTCATTGTGAAAATGTGGTACGTCCACGTTGCATTTTGAGCCATTTCCTGTTGTGGGCACAAGGGCTACCCACACAAGTGAGGTACCATTTTTATCGGGAGACTTAGGGTAACACAGAATTGTAGAGCAACTGTTATTACCTATTGACTTTCGATGCATTTCTGCCTTCAAATGAAAGACAATGTGTAAAAAATAAGTCATTTTGAAAAATGACCTATAATTCTCATGCTAGTATGGGTACTCCCAATTTCGGAAATGTGCAAATATCTACTGTTTCTAAAATCTACATTTTGTTCCCATTTCAGAAATACATAGGTGTCTTTCATAACAATTTTTCCATGTATACATTTTCCCAAAATAATTGCTATATACCCGGTACATAATAAAAAACCATTGCAAGATGCTGCTCAATTATTGGCTCTGGGTTCGTCGGGTTCTTGGTGAACCTACAAGTCCTATATATCCCCACAACCAGAAAGGTCCAGCGGATATAAGGGTATATTGCCTTCAAATAGCTGTCATAATTAGAAGAAGTTACAGGTGAAAACGTTGACACAAATGGCTGTTTTTTCAACTAATTTTCAATTTTTCCTTTATTTAACTGTTAGTTTCTATAAGGAAAACTTTAAGGATCTACACAAATGACCCCTTGCTGAATTCAGAATTTTGTCTACTTTTCAGAAATGTATGGCTTTCCAGGATCCATTATTGGTTTCATACCCATTTCTACCATTAACTGGAAGGAGGTTGAAAGCACAAAAAATAGCAAAAATAGGCTATGTCCCAGAAAAATGCCAAAACTGTGTAAAAAAGTTGGTTTTCTGACAAAAGTCTGCTTGTCCCTGAAAGCTGGGAAAATGGTGATTTCATCCCCACAACCCCTTTTTGATGCCATTTGCAGGGAAAAATCAAGACGCTTTCATCTGTAGCCCTTTTTCGCATTTTTCCCCAAAAAAACAAAATTTAGCTGTATTTTGACTAATTTCTGGGTCCCCTCCAGGGAATCCACAAACCCTGGGTACCTTTACAATCCCCATGATGTTAGAAAAAAAGGACGCAAATTTGGCATGGATACCTTATGTGGTCAAAAAGTTACAGGGGCCTAAGCGCGCACTACCCCAAATAGCCAAAAAAAGGCTTAGCACAGGAGGGGAAAAGGCCTAGCAGCGAAGGGGTTAAGGAACAGCATTTTAAAGTCATTCTTGCACAATGCATATTTTTGATTACTGTAGGTTGGTCTTTTGTCGTTTGGTCTTGCTTGCACAGATAAATATTGGTTATTCTTCTAAAACTGGTGTGGTGTCCTTTTGTAGTGTTTCACTGTATTACTGTATGTTATGTGCAAATGCTTCACACACTGCCTCTGAGATAAGCCTGACCGCTCATGCCAAGCTATCAAGTGGGTGAGCAGGGGTTATTTCAGTAGTGTATCCCCCTTATCCTGACTAGAAGGAAGGGTCTCTATTTGGAAAAAGATGCAAACCATTGCCAACTAGAGACCCCCATTTCTAACAGTGGCAAAGGAGCACTTCTGTGGAACCAGCTTTCAACTCAAGATGTAAAGTTTTGCCATTTTATAAGTTATCATCCTTATCTTTGTGCTTTAGGTTCTGTGAACTCTTCCCCAGGTGCATGTCTCACCCAAGGGCTGCCCGACCAGTCCCTGTGGCTGGAAATTATCCAAACCTACTTTCTCAGTGGGCTGCCACATCCAGCTCCTGATTTTGCAGAATCTATTTCAATGAAAGTTAGCTCCTTCGTCAGCTGGTCCTGATCCACTTGCCTCTACTCTTTAGTTTAGCTCCCTGATGGAAATAGAGTTCTGGGCATTTTAAAAGCAACAGAGCCCCACACGGATCCGACTCTTCGGTGCACAAAGCCGGCCAGGCTGCAAAGCCCCTTTGACCATGCCCACAGCCCTGGGTTACTCCTAATTTGAATATTCACTCAACAGAATCATCCGAATCATCACCATTACAGCATGACAGCAGGATTTTTGACTGGGTCGGAGTTCTGAAAGTGATTCTCCTGATTCTAACAGCCCCTTAAAAGTGCACTAGGCCACACCCACCGTGCAGTGGAATTTTCAAAATGTTCTTTCATTTGCAGAGTGAATTTCTTTGAGATTGTCTGAGTTTATATCAGCAAAATTACACAATTGCTTTTCCCATGAAGTGTTATAGTGCTTACAACACCTTCTGGGTGACACTGTGAGAGGAATTTAGACAGAATATCGAAAACAAAAGTATTGTCGGACAAAGTTTTACTATATAAAACCCCACATATATATACCTTGGCGATATATACATCTTCAAGGTACATAGATGTGGAGCTAAGAATAGTAAATTTATACTTACCTATTTGCACTTAACTTCTTCATATTTTTGTCCTCGATACTTTTGGCACAATATTCTGTCCACATTATATATATTTGTTTCCAATATTCTGTCAGTGATACCTATGAGAGACCTGTTTTCGTGGGTCAGGGTTCAAAGTTCCTTGATAATCCAGCGTCCCATTTAGCATTTGAGAATTGGGCTATATGTACAACTAAATTTAAGAATGTATATCAAACTTAGTTATAGTATGTGGTGTATGTCTTCTTAACAAATATACACCTTTCTTGCATTCATTTCTTACATTAAGGAGTAGGCTTAACATTTGGGTAAGACTGAAATGTTATTTTCTGGGTTTTTTTTTGCTACAGGGTCGGAAACCTCAAATTTCCTGTTAACAGCAGTCTAATCCATATATGCAAGCTACTCACTAAATTCTGCCCTTATCTATTTATCAAGCATTACAATGGCTGTCAAATAAGTTATCTATAGTCATTACCGCCCGGTCCATCTTCATCGTCCCTGTCCTTACCTAAATGAGATAAGTTCACATCCGGAAAGAAATAACCCTTTACTTCATTATTGTTTTTCTCTTTTCCACCTAGTGGAGTAGGCATTCTTCCTTTTCTAAAACAATGGCCAAGGCTCCGTTTCCCGTAGGACCCATAGTCGTCAAAGGCACTTTCATTTTTTTCCGTCTTCATCCGGAGATGATGAATTTCACTCTAGGTAAACATTTACATTTAATTTCTGCACTTTTGTGTTTCATATTTATGTGTTTTCTTGTTTTGTCTTCTGCTTCTCAGCTTCAACCAGTATGCCTTCTGTGTGGCATGGGGCCACGGTATTTCATACTAATATGCTTTAGATTTTGCAGGACTTGTAGGATAGTGTGGGTTCCCTGTTTTTGGTGTTCCTTCTGACCGCTGTAGTGGAATGTGTCATGGGCACCATTACCTCGCCACAGCAAGGCTTCTGCTTTAGGGCTTGCAATGTTGTGTGGTTGGGTTATGTGACACAGCAGGACATTGTTGGACCTTCTTCTCAGGTCATTCTTGTTTACCTCTGTTTCTAGCACATCTTTGATGAGCTTTCTTGGTTGGTGTTGTGACCTCATGGGGCCGCCTGCCATTTCCATAATTGACTGTAGAGGCTGTTATGTTCGTGTCTGTCAGGGCTGGGTCAGGTAATTGCAGACCTTCTTGCTGCCCAGTGAGTCCCTTCGCTTCTGTGTTCCACTGCTCATAAGCTCCTTAAGGGTGACTGCTTTCTGGCTTTGTTGATCATGGATTGATGACCCAGGATGGACCTCTGCATCCACCAGGGTTAAAGTGGGAGCTGCCTGGGAAGCAGTTTCTCTTCGAGAAGGTAATTTGATGCCCTCTTGGAACTTTGTGGCCTGGAGGATGACTAATGATAAGCTAGAATAATCCTTTGAGCAGGATGATGTCCATTTGCTATTATCACATGCAGACGTTTGCTGCTCAGAGGTCTCTCCTGGACAGGCAGGTTTGCTGTTCCCTTCTCCTGGGGGCTGTGACTTTATTTCATTCCTTCTGTGCTTGACTAGTCATAGTTCTGTGTCTGCTTAAATGTCTGTTTTTTCACAAGATGTTTCATGTATCTAGTTCACGAGGGAACATCAAGGTTTTTTTGCGCTGTATCTACAGCCTACATGCCTATTTGGAATGACACTAGTGACCTAGGACCAAATTTACAAAAAATTCACACAATGCAGCCTAGCAACTAAAGTTGACATGCTGTGTTGTGTGAAAGGGAGAGAGCAGAACTGTGCCATAGCAATTAAGATATGGTACTGTTTTCCTCTCTCCGTTTGCTGGTGCACTTTAGGATGCCATGTGTAAACGTTCACACCTTTGCATCATAGTGCAAGGGTTTGTGCGTAATCTATGGAATAGTTTTTGTACTGGAAGTTGATCCTTCCAGAACACAAATAATCCTCTAACACTGTTCCTCCTGTGCATGTGTGAGCAAATCCTGTCTACGAATGTTTGTAGATAGGGATTTGCATTAAAATCCATGTATGGTTGCATGGAAATACCCATAAACCACCCAAGCAACGCCCCCTTGACACAAAGTAATGCAAAGCAGTGCATAGTGCAACTTTGTGTTACTTTGGGAAACTATGCAATGTAAATCGTGATTTGGGTTGGATAGACATTTTCCAGCATAACACTTAGCAATGAGTTTGCATTACAGATGTGATGTAAACCCCAAATCCAACACAAAGTGTTAGTAAATCTGGACCCTACTATTTAGAGGTTCGAATTCCATTTCACTCTGGTCTTTCCTATTTTTTGCCCCTGCCAGGCTCATTTGTCCATGACAAATGTTTTTGGTCAATGCATTCGTTTAGGGCACTTTGATAGCCACTTCCACCAGCAAGGCCCCCAATGATTAAATTAGAGTTCCAGAAGGAGAGTTAATTGGGATCAAAAACGTTTTGCTACTTTCTGCCTATCTAGAGACTGATGTAGGCACTTCAGAGGGAGTAAAACACTGTGTACACAATCGGCAAATCATAGACCAACAATGGCTGGCTTCTTGAAAGTTCAAAGGCTTTAAATAGAGTTTATCGATAAATCTCTGCAACTCACACGGCCTGGGCAGATTGATTATCTCTTTACATGGTCAGTTGGCATTACTCGCCAAAATCAATGAGTTACCAAGGAAAGGAGCAACACAGATCACAGCTCAATAACTTCAAGAGCTACAGTGGAGAAATGCCTAGTGCATTAGGAGTTTACCAGTTTGCACTCACACCAAAACAGTACCACTCTAAAGTAATTTTATAACAAAGTACTCACCTTCATTTGAGTCTTTTAATAATAGACAAATCAAAGGTCACCTATGTGCCTCAAGTGTTAATTGAATACTATTTACATAGTTGTTAAACTCTTTATTTTCAGCCAACACTTTCACTGCTGTAATTCACTTTCTCAAGGCTGAAACATCATAGCAAAACATATAGGGGCAGATTTACAAGCCCCTTTCGCCACTTTTGCGTCACTTTTCCCATGTTAAAAGTGACGCAAAAGTGGCGCAAGAGGCTTGTAAATCTGCCCCATAGTCACTATTATATATACGTTATTTTTGTCTATTCGTCAGATTTACCATATCAACCATTTATATTCTTTCGTACGTAGAGACTATAATGCATATTTCAAAGAAACACTAGCATCCTTGTAAGGAACTCATCATTCAATTATCAGCGCAGACTAATTGATTCCACAAAGATTGTTGCTTAGGGCGGCACCAGCGCTAAAGCCAGCCCTGTTCCCACGTCACTGAAAGCTCCCTCTGGGCCTCCTAAAGGGCTCTGTTCACTGCCTCTGCTGCTGAGCTCTTCAGCTCAAACTATGTGCACGTGTCTGTATGCAAATATGCACGTTTACAGCCTCTTTTCTCTCAATCGCTCGGACTTCCAGCTCCTAATCTATCGCTCCTCCCACCAACAGTCAACAGCTACCAATAATCAATTAATTTAGTCATGCAAATGGGCAATGCAAACCTCTCTAGGTACGGAAACGATCCTACTCATGACACGACTTCCAGGGTTTGTCTCAAAAGCTGGCAGAGTTTTCATTCTGGCCATTGTTGTCTGGGATTTTGTCTGCTGTGAGAGCATATTGGATATTACGCATCAAGCATCAACATAAGCTTAATACTAGGATCCTAGTAGGCAAATATATCGATGAGTCAAGCCGTATGCAGGGCTTCGGATCAGGGACATCTTAAGGATTTTGGGGGCCCTGGGCCAAACATATATTTGGGGGCCCCTGTTCAGAACAGCTGTGAATTTATGATCCAATTTGAGCCCCTGTTTCCCACGCCGTTTCCGCTTCCTCAGCTGCGTTAGCGATCCAGTTTGCATCATAGGCATTAGCCTATATATTACCGATGTAAACGGACGCGCGCAGCTGACAGCGGTAGGATTTAGTGTTTCCTGCCCTGCTACTAGGTTTTTAATACTTTTTAAATTGTATATGTGTGGCTGAATTACTCTGTGCTTTTTAACAGTTTCTCCTACCTTCGCGCACTTGCACTTTACTTTATTCTGCTTGCCTACACCTCCTTAGCTGCTCCGATTCGCATCTCGCTTTTCCTCCAGTCCTGGTCCGCCGCGGCTGATACAACGATTGTGCAGAGGGCTGGGGCTACTATCAGGCTCCTCACTTTCGCCCACGCAGTTTCCGCTTCCTCAGCTGCGTTAGCTATTCCAGTTCAGTTCAGTTCAAATAGCTTTATTCGACAACATGTATCATAAAAGCATTATTTGACATTTGTACAGTAAAAAAATATATGTTCAATAGAACAGAAAATCTTAAAATACAGAGATCCAATTAAAATATCTTGATATGGCATTATGAGCGACGTCTAAAAATAAAACACTTTAAAACAGGTTTCACTAAAAAGTCATTAGTCTAATAAAACTATGTACATTTTGCTTTCCACCAATACATTCCACCCCAGATGTTCAATAATTATGATGAAAGTATGAAAGAGAAAAGATAAGAAGGGCCTCAACCAACAGAAAAGTCAATACATAAAGTGCTAGTGCTATATACATCATAAGACGATATACAGAGATTATAGCGCAACCAAGTGTATACTACGATTTTTATACCAGTCACATAGCTCATCTTATTAACTGGGGTCTTAGTTACCTAAGTTGAAGTCACACCCCGTAGGGCTTTGGTTCTCACTAGCCAGGCTTGCCCTAAGAACTTAGCCATTCCACATGAGAATAAGACGCTCGGGTCAGATGTTAAGATGCGCAGAGCAAATCGGTGATCGCGGGTGCCCATATTACTGCATATTGGTTTTAACCATTTAGTCCTTGCTTTGTTGTAAGCAGGACAAGCGAACAGGACATGAGCAACACACTCGATCAGGGCTCCACAGCAGGGGCAACTCTCTGTTATATTCTCGGCTGCGCGCCACTTTGCCATTCGGGTATTAACAGGGAGCGTGCCAAACCTAAACTGAATATACAGGGTCCTATCTCGTGGGACCTGGATCACGTCTAGGTAGGGCTCTAAACTTCTCATTTGTTTGAACATAAAAAACTCCTCTGTCAGTCTCCCCTTATTTGGCTTACTGAGCTCCTGGCTGTGAAACCAATCCCAATAGTAGCGCTTAAGTTCCATCTTGCTAGGGGGAATTTGAGTATCCCATGATTCTTTGAGGCCAAGTTGCATCAAGGTTTTCTTCACATATGTTATCCACTTGACCCTGTGGTCCACATCCAATTCCATCACCTAAGTTAGAGCTAAGGCGTAATTGGTGAGCTCTTCAGTACGCCTTAGGCGAGCCCAAAAAAGCAGTGGGCATAGCCTAGCAATTGCTCTAAACGGTCGCCTACCCATATCATACATTAGAGGTATCAGTGGGGTATTACGGGGGAGCATAACCAAGTCCCTCAAAAATTTGTGCTCTGACCTCATTAACTCATCCACATTTTCAAACCCCCATAGCTCGGCACCATACAGGGCCGAGCTAACAGCCTTTGCTTCATAAACTACGAGCGCCGGGCGACTGGCCTGCTATACGAGGAGCGATGTTCTTTGCTAAGTGCCCCGGTCACGCGTTTATGATTCAAAAGCATTTTAGCTAAGTGGGGCCTCCAGTGCATTTTGTCGGAGAGTCGTATACCAAGATATTCGAAGTTCTCATCTCTATCCAGGGGATACCATCCAGTGTAAAATTATTCCTAAAAGATTTGTGGGGGTTAAATGCCATGAGCTTTGTCTTTGTGGTATTAATTACTAAGCCCCGTACCTTACAAAAGAATTGATATCTATTAATTAACTTTTGCAGCCCAGCTGGAGTTTTTGCCATCAACAGGGTGTCATCGGCGAACAGAAGCGTTGGCACTTTGTCGCCCGCCAGGATTGGGGCATCAGCTGGATCTTCTTGCAAAAACTTCACCACCCCGTTCACATACAAGGAGAACAAGGTGGGAGCCATGACACAACCCTGGCGGACTCCCCTTCCAACAGGAATCTGTTCTGTCAACTGTCCTTGATTACCCCATCTCACCTGAGCATAGTTCCCCTCATGGAGACGGATTAATAAATTCAAAATTAGTGGTGGAATGCCCATATCTTTTAAAATCTGCCACAGTTTATCCCTGGGTACCAGATCAAACGCTGTTTTTAAATCAATAAATGCCAGGTAAAGGCTACCTTTTCCAATTAAAACAACTTTCCAATAAATAAGCATTAATCTAAAAACCTGGTCGATCGTCCCGGTACTGGCCCTATAACCCACCTGATATTGTGAGAGGATGTCCTCCTCTTCAGACCATGATTGAATTCTCTGCAGGAGGACCCTACCTAGTACCTTTTGCATTACATCGGTCAGGCTTATAGGCCTATAGTTACCGGGATCTTCCTTATCCCCTTTTTTGTTAATAGGAACTACTACAGCGCCTTTCCAGGACTCTGGAACAGGACATCCGGCTGCTATGGCATTAAAAAATAACTGAAAATAACCCGACTACCCTTTAGGGTCAAACAAAAATAAATCTCCTGGCAGACCATCTGGTCCTGGGGCTTTAGCGGGGACTAATTTCAAAATGGCAGACTCTATTTCATCCCGCGAAAAGGGATCACTAATATTCCCTATAGGAGGGATGTCTGTGGTGCCGCATGGCTCCTCCAGACAACCATCCTCTAAAGCGGAATATAATTTCCCAAAGTGATCCTGCCACTCATGGCAGGTGATATGATTAGGCATAATGCCTAAGTCCCTATTATTTCCCCGGCTCACTAAGGACCAGAAGAGGTTCTTATTCTTTCCCTGACTTGCGTCCTTCAGCTCCTGCCAATAAAGTTCATCCCACTCTATCTTCGCTTTGTGTAATGCAATCTTATAGTTCTTCCTAGCCGTTTTAACCCTGAAGCAATTTTTAGTTCTAATTGCTAAAGTCAAAGATTGTCTTTTGAACTTGCAGTCTTTAGTATACCATGGGTGCTGGGTTTTTTTGCAAGCACGCAAGATGTTATTCTTGCGTGGGGCCTGAAAATAAGTGCTTAGTATCTCTACGGTACCAGAATGGACAACAGAGACAATATCGCGTTCAGATATATCTGAGACCGCAGCCCGAAGTTCTGCTGTTTTCTCGAATAGGGTCTTGCGAATAGCCAATAGATTTGAATCCTCTAGAGCTACCTTGTCCCATTTTAGATGTCTTTTACAATTGGAAGGGACGATGTTAGTAATACAGGTCACTGCCCTACTAGTCTGAGGGTCTGATGGAAGAGCCCACAGGTTTGTCATGGTCATACAGAGAGGGTTATGATCACTATCAGATGTAGCACCTACAAACATGTCAGTCGTCGCATCCCACAGATTTACATCTAACAGGATATAATCGATTCGTGATGGACAGCTGACTCTGTTGAAGGTGTTAGCCCCCTGTCTGTCTGATAGAGTTCTGCCGTTGGTTGCCCTAAGGTTAAACTCTATAGCTTTTGCATTACGTTGAATGTCTAGGTTAGTCCACTTTTTAATGGGTGGTAAGTTAAGTGGGGGAACTGCCCATTTATCATCGGCCCTGTCATACTCCAGCATATCATCTGAGCTCAAAGGCTCAAAGGTGCAGTTTAAGTCACCTGCAACCAAGATGCGATTACCGGGCGAACAACTGGATATGGCCTGCTCTAAGAGCGTGACAGTGGGCGATTGTTTACCACCCTTAGTTCCTCTGATATAGACATTAAACAGATCTAGGGTTTCCCCACCATTTGGGCCCCTAATAGTTAATCTCATAATATCTTGACTTATCAGTGGGTGAATGGAAATACGACAGCCTAAGGCAATGTTCACCCAAACAATCAAACCCCTGAGGGACGTCCCTCTCCCCATAGTAGTAGCTGGGATGCAATAGGAGGCATAGCCTGATTTATGTAATGATACAAGACTCCATGTCTCCTGAAGGATACAAATATCATATTCCTCAATAAGTTTGTTCCAATGTGGAAGTAGGAGTTTGTTTTGCAAGCCTGCTACATTCCACGATATGATCCTAAGATTAGTGGAAGAGGGTATCACAACCAAATTGTCATTTGCCGTTTGGGGCAAGCTTGGGTGCACTTGCAGATCGGCCTCTTCGGGGTTAACTAATGGTTCGACTAAACCTGCCCCATATATCCTCTTAACAGTTGCACTGTGATCTCTTAAGTCCCTTGCCCCATAATTACCTAATACTCGGTCTTGTATATCGGGGTTAGGTAAAGAGATTTGGGGATTAGTCATGGTATTAAAAAAGGCAGTACGGTAGTCCATTTTAGGAAGGTGGGAGTTCTCTAGTCAGTCAACTGTCTCTAGTGATGTCCCTTGCTCCAAGATATCTAATGTCCCTCCCCTGTTGTAAGAACGTGTACTCCTAAATTGTATGGGTGAAGCGGACGGGGGACTGGTTCTAAATTCTAGGGCGAGCAGACTCTCTGCCAAGTCGCTGGAACAGAGTGTAAGTTCAATATGATCATACAATTGCGCGGGGGTTGAACATCTGCGAGTACGAGTGATATCCTCGCGTATCAGCGAGCGGCAGCCCCTAATGTGACGGATCCAGTGTATCACCTTATTTGTTAAAGAATCAGGGCTTTCATATCCAGCATTTGGCTTAAGTTTGGGAACATTAGTCATAATGACAATTTGGCCCTGTGACTGGGAAGCAGCACGTAAATAATGAGTCTGCTGATGTGATTTGGCTAGAGAGTCTCCTACCAAGGATAAGCCACTAGAATTTACTCGATCCGATCGTGTCCTGGGGGCAGTTTGGGTAGGGCACTCTCTAGGCATGTGGGGCTGTGGAACATTAGAGCCTTTCGATACAGTAGTATTTTTAAAGTTATTTAAATTAGAACTTTGAAGAACAGAAATTGTGGGTGGTAAAGGACAAAAAATAGCGGCCCCACTTAATTTTGTCCCATTACTTAGAGGCTTTTCTTTTGGCAATTCCATTTTATGATTTGGGTTACACAAATGGTTTCCTTGCTGTTGGCAAAGTGGAACCAATGGTAACAAGAGATTAACCATCGCCATGAGATCTTCCATCTTTTGTCTTATAATTATTATTTCCCCCTTAAGTAAGTTCATAGTCAGGAGAATATCCTGCGAGATAAGAGGTTGTTGGCCTTCACTCTCTTGTACATGTTGTTGTGCCTGCTCTATGCCTGTCAGCTGAGTATCTAAGTTAATGTTGGAATCAAGCGTGGTTAGCAAAGCAAACCTATTTGAACAAGGAACTGTAGGTTGAAATAAACACTCACCAGAGCCAGTGAAAGACTCTGGGGGTTCAGTAACCCGAGTATGCTCAACCCGTCTTTGTACGTGTCCCATTGCTTGGGCAACTGGTATAATACTTCCATTATCAGAATTGCCCTTTCTAAGATGCTTCTGGAACATTGTGGGGATAGTTGTTACACGTGGCGAGTTATCATGGGTGGGGGAGGAATGGACATTTGCGCATGGTACCGGGGGATCTGAGGCCAAGATATCCTCACACTCACTGACAAGAGTTTCAATTCTGTCAATTCCATCTATGACACAGTTGCCAGCTGAGTGCCTCAGGTTTTTTTTAGCCTTTTTTCGCTTACCCACCCCACTGTTGATTTTACTACCCGCCTCTGTACCCTCCATATTTTTCCGTTTCCCCATATTGCAACAAGTATGAAATAAGACAAGTCCCAGTCAAGAACTCTGCCAGATAGAGTTTAAAAGAGTCACCACAGTCAAATGTCAATTGTAGCATATACAAAATAGATTCCAGACGAAGGGGGACATTTACGAGGGATGGTTACACACAGTACCTTATCCAAAGGAAATATGACCGTAACAGGAAGTGCTCACGTCAGCTGTAAGATGAAAGGGCGGTGGCCCTGCCCTGCCTCTTCCTGTCAATGACGGGCAAGGACGGGCCCGCCATTGGCCCGGGCTTCGCCCCCGCGCGTCCCGCGATGCGGGAGACCGGTGCCCCTCTTAACGCGCCTCCTGGCGCGCGCGGTGACGTCGTTGGCAGGCGTCAGCACTGGCTTGCTGGGAAATGTAGTGCCGTTTCCCTCACGGCGTAGAAGCAATGAGGTAAGCCGTTCCCCTCACGGCTGGAGCAGAGGGAAGAAGTAGAAAAACAGGAGCCGTTCCCCTCACGGCGATCTTGTGGCCGGAATGCGCGTCCCGCGATGCGGGAGACCTGCGCCCCTCTCAACGCGCCTCCTGGCGCGCGTGGTGACGTCGTTGGCAGGCGTCAGCACTGGCCTGCTGGGAAATGTAGTGCCGTTTCCCTCACGGCGTAGAAGCAATGAGGTAAGCCGTTCCCCTCACGGCTGGAGCAGAGGGAAAAAGTAGAAAACAGGAGCCGTTCCCCTCACGGCGATCTTGTGGCTGAAATGCGCGTTTAAGGAATCATAGTTGATGCCGTTTCCTGACTCCTGGTGGAGCATTTCTGATCTGTTCTTCGATGCAGTATTCAGTTTGCATCATAGGCATTAGCCTATATATTCCCAATGCAAACGGATGCACGCAGGGGGCGCGCCACTGGCGCGCCAAAGGCAAGCCCGTCTGCGCCCTTCAGCGTCCCGGAGGCGTCCGGCGCCGGCCATGCTGCCCAGTTCCCCTCCAGTGAGTTTCTTCCACTATATTACAATAGGGAAAAACTGCTTAGCCTTAGGCGGCTACCATTATGTCAGTGTACAGAGGCTGATCCGAGCTTGGAGGTAGACTTTCGATGCAATAAGTGCAACTGGTCTCTCCTCCAGCCCAGGAAACTCGCACCCAAGATCCTCCCACACAACAATAAGTGTAAAAACAATAAGAAAACAGAGGACTTAAAGGCTACCCTTTTAAATTGTCGCTCTATGCAAAAGCATGAACCACACATTTATGACCTACTGTTAGACGAACAGCCTGATCTTTTATTTCTCACTGAGACCTGGCTGTCTGAAGCCTCCAACACTACTATCACCTCGGCCATCCCTACGGGTTATAAAATCCTTAGGAGGGACCGACCGAGTGGGAAGGGGGGCGGTGTCGCCATAATTTACAATCAAAACTAGACTGCTCTCTCATCCCGATGGAAAACATCGAGGGCGCAGAGTCCTTAGGCTTCTGCTGTACCTTATCCCCCCATCATAGCATAGCTGGTTTTCTGATTTACAGACCTCCCGGTGCAATTGGAAATTTTATTACTACGCTTAATACAGCCACCACCTCCCTGGACTTAAAATACAACAACTGCCTTATTCTGGGAGATTTCAATATACATATGGACAATGGAAAAGACCCTCAAACAATTTCCTTGTTGGAGACGCTGCAGTCCTGCAACATGTTTCCATCTATTTCTTTGGCCACCCATGGGAAGGGCCATACCCTAGACCAAATCTTTCACAACTTTGACATATCAGTAAGCCTACCTCTTCCCATTACCTGGTCTGACCACCTCCTATTAAAATGTGTCATTCCCAACTCTGCCACAGCCCCTCGGGCTAAGGCAGGGCAGAGGGTCCCTAATTACAGAACATTCCATAAAATATCCATCCCGATGTTAGCAGCCGCCATCGGTCGTTCCTCACCGGAGCTGTCTGGCTGCCCCGACTCGGACGCCCTCTCAATAGATTCATGGCTCCGAACCAACATTGGTGCAGCGGTACCGATTGTTTCCCGCTCCTCAAAGAGGTCGGCCCCACCGAGCTCCATGGTTTAACGATTCCCTCAGATATAGCTAAAGAAATTGTAGAAAAATTGAATGAAAATGGCGTAAATCCTATCTACCTGAGGACAGGGAGGTGTATAAAGACACCTTAAAAGCCCATTACATTCTCGTGAAGGCAGCCAAGAAAAACTTCTTTCAAACCAAGATAGAAAATGCCCAAAATAAGAGTAAGGAAATCTTTAGCATAGTTAAATCCTTTACCGCCCCAAAAGCCAGCACAAAGGAAGGGCCATGCACGGAAGAATGGTCTAAGCAAATAGCTCAATTCTTCCACAAAAAGATCTCCGTGATCCAACAATCCTTCACTAACATCTCAGAGGAAGACCTGACCTTCTACCTTAGTTCTAATAGCAAATTTCACCTCTTGGGTCCTCCATCTTTACTAACTTTCCCTGAGTTTCAGCTTGAAGAGTCACTGACCCTTCTCCAAAGCATTAAGTCTGGCTCTCCTACCGACCCATGTCCAGCGAATATCCTGAACCGATTAGCTCCCACCATAAACCCCACGGTAAACCAGCTCTTTAATGCTTCCCTCTCCTCAGGCAACATGCCCAAATTATGGAAGAATGCTAAGATTCTTCCACTGGTAAAAAAGGCTAACGCCAAACCGATGGAGCCTGCCAACTACAGGCCAATCTCCCTTCTTCCGGCCCTCTCCAAAGTATTAGAGAAGCATGTAAACAAGGCCCTCCAAAAACACAATGAAGATGGGAAGCTCCTTCATGAGTCCCAATCCGGTTTTAGGGCTAACTACAGTACGGAGTCCGCTCTGCTGGAAGTGACTGAATTTCTCAAGGGTAAGCTGGACCAGGGAGGCAAGGCTGTTCTGATACTGCTCGATCTGTCGGCAGCCTTCAATACGGTCCCACATGAGAGGCTCCTGGAGAGACTTGCTAACATCGGCCTGGGGGGACCGCCTTAACATGGATGTCATCCTTTTCGGCAAATAGATCTCAGGACATCTGGCTCCCCCCTTTCTCATCCCCGGTTCCGGCCATGAATGTAGGTGTCCCTCAGGGCTCCATTTTCAGTCCTACCCTTTTTAATATATATCTATCCCCCCTCGCATTTCTGGTAGAGGAAGAGGGCGCCAAAATTGTTTCCTATGCTAATGACACTCAGCTGATTTTTACATGTGAAAAAGGAACCGACTTTGACGGGGCAATGATTAGGTCTTGCCTCACAAAGGTTTTTAACTGGCTTAAGATCAATCAGCTGAAGTGCAATCCTGACAAAACTGAAGTTTTCTTTGGTAATCCAGAAACGCCTGACTGGAGCTCTTGGTGGCCAAAAGATCTGCCGCCCCCGCCCGCGGAAAAGGAGAAAGTCAAAAACTTAGGAATTGTCATAGACAAGACACTCTCCATGCGCATTCAAATCCAAAATCTAACTGGCGCTTGCTTTGGCATACTCCGGAGGCAAAACAAATTCCTGCCACTGTTACCGCTTGGGAGCAGAAAGATCGTGGTGCAGGCTCTGGTGACATCAAAGCTTGACTATGTCAACAGCTTGTACCTCGGTCTTCCCAAATCCCTTATCCAGCGCCTACAAGTGGTACAAAACGCAGCCATCCTGAGACCTAAACCCAGATCTAGTATGACCCCTATTCTTAAGTCTCTACACTGGCTCCGCATAAAAGAACAGATCGACTTCAAAGCGATGACCATCTTCTTTAAAGCTTTCCACGGCTTAGGAGCCGGCTACCTAAATAAGAGCGTTAATCGCTACACAACATCTAGACCCCTAAGATCTTCCAATGCCAACCTGGCCATCATGCCTAAAATATGCTGTGCCCGCGCTGGAGGCAGATCCCTCGGCTTTCTAGGTGCAAAATTGTGGAATAGACTCCCTGAGTCTCTGAGACTAACCACAGACCTACTCTCTTTCAGGAAGAACTTAAATACCTGGCTTTTTAATAACTGATGGGTCTTTTACGCACGTTTTCCTCCCGCTGTCACGCTCCAGGACACTCTAGTCTGAGTAGCTGCGCGATTTATTAAATACACTATTTCATTTCATTTCATTAGGTCCCTGGCAGTGCAAAGGAACACTCATCCAAATTCTAAGGGCCTTATTTATGAGGCCTTGCTTCACTTTTATGCCGCCGGTGCGTCACTTTTTGTGACGCACCGGCAGCGTAAAATATGTGCCATGTTGCGCCCTATTTACAAAGTGACACATCTAGGCAGATGTGTCACTTTGTAAACCCCAGCACCACATTATACCTGCGCCAGGTATAATGTATGGAGGGTGGGTGTTCCCCCGCAAAAACCCTCGTAGAAGTGGTGCATTGAAATCTATGAGAACTCAGTGCGCCACTTCTAGGACACCATTGCATCAATATCTTACACCAGCCTCACAGCAGGCGTAAGCCTGATGCAGGCCCTTTCACATGGGGCTTGCCCCATGTGAAAGGACACATTGCTGGAGTTAAGTCTATTTTCAGACACATCCCAGCAATGCATCACTTTTGCGCCTAGAGATACGTCAGAAATACTGACGTATCTGTAACTCCTTGTGACATGATGCGTCATACAGTAAATATGACGCATTCATCATGTCGCAAGGAGGGCGCACTAAGAAGTGACGCATCCCTGTTTTCACACAGCGATGCATCACTTCTCATAAATAAGGCCCTAAATGTGTTTACATCTAATATTCAGGGATGGTTATGTGAGTTTTCAATATTGTAACACAGCAGCAGCTCACCAATATTACTGCAAATAATCTCTGTGACGCCCTCCCATTTCTTATATGTTAGGCCTTGTTTTGATCTAAAAGAAACTTTTTTAATGTATATTGCATGAAACAAACACAACATTTCTCTGCACAATGGCTGTACTGAACTCTCACACATCAGGTACATAAAAAATAAATTGAAGGAAAACAGTATTTAAAACAATCTGTTTGAGAAATAGTAAAGGTCATTAGGGCAAAACTCTGGAGAACGGAGCTGACTCTGTCAGGGGGCCCCCTGAAAGGCTGGGGCCCTGGGCCAGAGCCCACTTTGCCCATGCATTAAAACGTCTCTGCTTCGGATGTGGATAAACTATACCCGCAGCGACACAATGCTAAACTCCACACCCTCCCATACACAAAGTATCCTTTTACATAGGGTGACCAACTGGCATGGGTGCAAATTCAGGACGTGAGTGTAAAAGTTCAGGACAAGGGTCAAAAGTCAGGACGAAAATTCAGGCCAGAAAGTCGAAATTCAGAACAAAAATTCGGGACAAAAGGTATATTTTTCAGGCACATCAGAGGAGGCCGCACAATAGAATATAAGTAAGTAAATAGACAACCAACATAAGTACAAGTCAAAATTAGTTTATATCAGGTTGAGACAATCGTGCACTTCATTTTTTTCCGGTATGCGCACAGCTTTGAGCAACTGTGCAGGTCTTTTTGTGGTATTTCATATGATCATAATCTATTTATATTGTTACTGCACTGGGTTGTCCAGTCTAGTATTTTGTTCCTGAGCAAGCATGTTTGGTGAGGGAAGTGGCCGGGAAGATCTGCTCGGATGGACTTTGTTACTAGCATCGAATATCTGAGTGCCATTGTGAGATGTAAGGCAGCATGCATAGAATGTAGCTAATTGGGACCCCCTTAGTGTGGCTTTCTGTTTGGAAAAAGAGGAGGCCTCATTAATTAGTTACCTAATAACTGATTGTTTGGCATGCGATAAGGGTCTTTTAATCCCATGTCTGGCATTTGTCAAGAAATCATTTAAAGAGATTGGATTAATTGAGATTTTTATTGATAGGGCACTCTATGCTGCGAGTGACAGACAGCAAGTACAAGTGGGCTCAGTTACAAGTGGGCAGGGAAAATGTCAACGCTTGAAAATATCTATTGCTAGCTACTAACACATAAATCCTGAAATTTCTCCTGCCAGTTATTTATGGAATATTAGAGGACACTGGGTGCGTTCATTATTGTTTCGCTTCAGAGCTGATATGAGTAAATGTTTGCTTTGCTTTCCGTTTGGGTAACAGCAAAAATTGGAAAGCAAAGTTTGCCCATGCAGTAACATTTCTAGCCCATCGATGCTTAATTTTCTTTTTTTATGGGATTTTTATAACATTTACACCAAGAGGTTTTTAGTTCCTTTTACAATTTAAGAATTTAAGGTATTGTGTTCAGGCCTACTATCATCTTTAGCAAATTTCAGATGAAGAGACCTGTTTATGTGTAAATCTATTTCTTCGCACCGCTGTGCAATCACAAGGCGCTATGCACTTTGGGTAACCGTGCCACCTATGATGCTTTTACCGTTTTTGGGATCTGGTTTTAGTTCTGTGCGGGAACAATATGTTTTAAATAATTTATTGTGTACCGCCAAATGTATTTGGTAGCACTGTATTAATTGGTTTTGTGTATTTTATGATTGTGCTACGTCATTTTACATGTGTTTTTAAGATTGTGTATGGTTTACTCATTTATGAACCGAATAAGGTTTATATTGATTGATCGATTGATTGATAGTATATAAGTAAGTAAATAAACAACCAACATAGGTGCAAGTAAAAATAAGTTTATATTAGGTTGAGACAATCTTGCACTTCATGTTTTTTTGGTATGCGTGCAGCTTTGAGCAACTGTGCAGGTCTTATTGTGGTATTTCATATGATCATAATCTATTTATATGGTTACCGCACTGGGTTGCCCAGTCTGATATTTTGTACACGGTTCATGGTCCTGAGCAGGCATGTTTGGTGAGAGAAGAGTTTGGAAGATCTGCTCGGATGGACTTTGTAACTATCATCTCATATCTGAGTGCCATTGTAAGATGTAAAGCAGCAGGCATAGAAATTAGTTAGTTGGGACCTGCAGTGCTGGACTAGAGTGCAGTCCTCCGAGTGGCCAACTTTATGTGTCAGATCCCTTCAGGTATTCCATCTCTGTTCAGCTGGTGATGAGTGGTTTAGGAGCTGGCACAGTACTGAGTGATGGGTAAGACCCTTAGCAGACAGGTCTTGTGAGGGTAAGAACATGAAGCAGGAAAACGGAGTTATTCGCCAGCCTGCATTAGTTATAATTGGCTGCAGACTGCTGACTGTTATGATCTTATTGTGAGCCAGAACGGTTAGATAGGAGTTGACATTACTTTATAATGCCTTGGCTAGCCATATATCCGCCCTCCTTATTTTACCTGTATATGGAAAATATTATACTGATTGGGCTTTTTCATTTCTATGAGCTGTGAACTGCAGATTCTCAGTGATGCACAGAAGTGTGCTACAGACTAGAAACTGTATTTGTTGTTGAGGCATTATTGTAGGTCAGAAGGAGGCACTGTCGTTTACATACAGAACATTTTCCATTGAAATGGCAGCAAAATACCAACATGCAGTTTTACTGATAAAACTATATAGCGCACAAACAATAATGTGTGGAAATGTGGTTTCAGCATATATGTATCATTTGAACATCACCAAGTAAAGTGACTTGATTGTTTTGATCCTATTAAAACTATGTTTCCAGCACACTTCTGTATTACAAACAAGCGGTTCATTTGTGGTTTTCCAACTGCTGATATGTTTTGAAACATTTACACAGTTCATTTACAGGTACTTAAAAGTTGTAGTGTGTTACTAAAAACATGACAGCTCACAGTCTTTGTTGTCTCACACTCTTTACCACCACAAAAAGACTGTCAACTAATCCTCTTTACTACTCTGTCTTTGATTGCAAAGTTAGAGAACGGTCAGATAGGCGTTACATGGGTGGTGCATGGGCGTTCCCATACACCTAGATGTAAACCCATATTTACAAAAACTAGTAAGCAAGGGTTTGTGCAAAAATGGTGTGCCTATCTGAGGTAGGTGTAATGAGAAGAAATATCTTTATTCCTCCTTGTTACTTCCTCTTTGCATGTATGCTACATTTTGCAGCACACATACAAAGGGGAAATAGCCACACAGGATAGGTTTCCCTTCCTGCAGAAAAAACTTACTTGACCACAATGTTTTGGTACTAGGCTGCCACAAGTGCCCCAGTACTACGAGAGAGCAGAAGCTGCACCATATATTTGAAAATACAGTGCTGTTGTGCTCTTTCTGTTTCAGGGAACACAGAGCAGAACTTCACTTGTTGCATGAAATGTTAGTAAATATACCCATTATAGATTTGGCACAGGTTTTCAGACATAAATTTTGTCTTGGGCGTTGTACAGCGCTCCGCTGCCTTTTTGGCTAGGGACACACTACAGAAATAACACATACATACATACAGAGATATCATAGTTTCTTAGGAAAAAAAGGTTATTTTTCTAAGAATGAGGGATACATGTATCTAAGGCTCCAGCTCAGAGCATTTGTCTGGCAGATTACAGTGGGGCACTGCAAGGTTTTGGGATTAGTGCAAACCAGTTTTGTTATGTTAGACACTTCTAATTGTGCTCTTCCCTCTCCATTAACTGGAAATGGTGAAATAAAAACTGTACAGAAGCACAGATTATAATAAAATTAAATCCCTCCATTCATAGGTTATACCTTCCTACTAGTCATCCTACCCCCAAATCCTGAAGTGCTTTTACCTCAGGGACAGGGGCACAGCCCAGGCTGCAGAAATGATAGCTACGACCCTGGCAGGACCGGCTTTAGTGCTTGTTGTACCTGGTGCAACAGTCTTTGTTGGTGCACCCTCCCGGAACGTAGTGGCATAATTCAAAACTATGGGGGCCCCCTGCAGAATGAAATGAGGGGCCCCTGAGTCTCCCATATCGCACATATGTACATTGGTTTAGGCTGTGTGAGGCCTCCTGAAGGTTTGGGGTTACCTTGAAGGGTTGCACGCCCCCGCACTGCGGGGGGATGTGGAGGCCTTCATTGCACCCCTACACCAAAGGCCTCCCTCTGCACAGATTCCCTCACTATCAACCTCCAGTGATGCCCCTGATCTCTATATAGATCCTCGCTCATGTGTGTTTCATTTCTTTTATAGTGCTACTCAGCCCTAATGTAGGGTGTTGAGCGCTTTAGCTCACACACACAATGTTCAGAGACAATGACTGATGTACGCTTGTAAATCAATGTATAGGAAATGTTACTTCATAGAGTGAGGGCTGCAATGTGTAGGTCTCACCTATCATCCATACTGATAGGTACCATATGCAGGGCCACTGGAATTATGCAGCAGGGGAGGGCCAAATTATGCTGCAGGGTTGACTAAATTATTTGGCAAGAAAAGGGAGATTATGCAGCATGATGCAGCACATTTTCTGATAGAATTAATACATTATTTTCTCATTTGTACACTTTTTAACACTTTCTGGGCATAGGTTGCACCTCATTAGTACCAGTTTAACACCCAAACATAACACTATGCAAAGGAAAGGTGACCTGTCAACCTTTGCAAAGGGCCTTTGCAACACGTGTCACTGCATTTTCAGTTATTTTTTGAACCATGTGAACTAGAAACTATTTTTAAATTAGAATCTTCAGATTATGCAGCTGATGATGGATTATGTGGCAAATGCGACAAATCCAGAATCATGCGGAAAACGTTGCAACCGCACAATCACATAATTCCAGTGGCCCGACTACATGTTAAGAGTGCTTGCCCCAGAGAAATACAAAGTCAGGATTTAAAGCATAACAAAGTGGTTGGGGTTGTCACTACAAAAAAATATTTATCATTATCCAAATTAATTCTTTGATCTGCATGTTACACTTTGTGCTTTGTAAGAGGTGCATTATCCCTCTGTGCTTCTTAATGATGAGTCAAAACTAGTATGAGTGAAAACTCAGATCTCTACAAGAGATACATTAATCACCAGAGTTAAATAGACATTTTTGCTATAGCCTGAAAATTGCAGGTGCGCAGAGCACTCAGAAGTCTTTGCCTTTAATCTGTCGGGTATTTCAAAATGCAGCATAGTCCCCCAGCATGGCTCCTCGACAAAAGCAGAATGCTGTGCCCTAGGCCTATGTAGGGAAGGCACACCACATGCTGTAACTACACAAGGGCCCATTGTCATTCTTTATGGGATAATCAGCAGCAGTCAGAATGACAATGGGCCTGTCCACCGTCTGTGTGAGGAGGGGCTACTGCAGCTTCTAGAGTTTAAAAGAGAAGTGCGCTCTGGCCCCGATTGTGAGATCGTTTGAACTCTTGGGGCTTCTCGCAGGGGAACAGCACAGCTTGCTGCAATCCCCAAAATTATGGACAAAAGACGTCCGTAAAAGGAATGATGATGGACAAAGGACGTGACACCCAAATAACGGACGGTCTGTGAAATTTACAGACAGTTGGTCAGCCTAGACTTACATGACACCAGCTACTTTCACAATCTTTCTTGGCAGTACCTGAGGCCAAATTTATCAAGACTTTGAATAGGGGAAAGCCACCAAAAGTGATGCAGGTTGGCGCAGTGTTGATATCGGACTGTCCAGCGCAAAACTTGATTTGAGCTGGAAAATAGCCCTAAAATAAAGCAAAGGAGTGCTTCACGCTACTTTGAGTTAAGGTTGTGTTCCATGGGTGAAACATGGGTGTTCACATACAACGACCCATAGTTTTTGATGCAATGCTACTAACATTTGTAGACAGGCCTTTGTGCCAAAGATGTGTCCCTCTTGGAGGCAGGTGCAATTATGGAGAAAATCTAAACTTTTCTAACTTTGCACTTGTGCTGTGCATAACACATACAAATTTGGGAATGCTTTAAACTATGTCTAACCATAGTATTTGTTACTGGAAGGGCAGCATTCCAGTGCAAAATCAATGCTAGACTTACGCAGACACTTTTGCACCATGCATGGCGCTAGGCAGCAAGAAAGTGTGCTAGCACAGCGAATGAAAATAGCAGCACCATATGATAGTAGATATGGCCCTGTCCTGTCATGCAACACCTCACATCAACTTTGGTCGCTGCAATACATTGAATGAAAAATAGTAAGGAGCTTATTTACAAGCCCCTTGCGCCACCAGTGCATCACTTTTTGTGACGCACCAGTGTTTTTTTTTTACCCTATATTTCCAAAGTGAAAAAAGGGAGATGCATCATGGAAGACAGCACTGCGTCGGAATGGATCTGCACGACAACCTGCTGTGCCACGTAAGTTTTAATATATGCAAGGTAGGCGTTCCTGCGTAAAATGTCTCGCAATACTGGCGCTGGGATATTTACAACCATTCCCCATGAAGACACATCTCTGGGCTGCGTCACGCATCTTGAAAAGTGTGTTAGAATCCCTGCACTTCACAAACCCATGCGTAGGAAATGACGCATGTGCAATAGAAAAAAAAGAGAAGCCTAGCAGAACAGTCTTCCATCAAATCAGACAACATGGACCTCCTAATCTTGCAGCTGGTAGTTGGACAGAGAAGACAACAACCACCACCAGACCATCTACCCCAACCGCCCCCACCTTCACCACCACAAAGGCAGCGCAGGAGAAGGGAGCGCATGTATCGGCAGAGGACCACCCTCATTGGGCTCAGGGATGAAGATGTCATCAGATATTATCGCCTCAGGAGGGCGTCCATTGTGACCTTTCTGCATCAGATCTCACCACGGCTACAGCCAACAACTGACAGGGTCTTCCACATTCCACCACAGTCCAAGTTCCTGGCCGTCTTACACATGTTGGCCTCAGGATCATTCCAGACTACAGCAGCATTAGTGGCAGGTGTCTCCCAGGCCTCTTTTTCAGCCTTCCTTCCATCAGTTCTGGATGCCATTATTCACCTCTCATCACAGTACCTCCATTTCCCCAACACACAACATCTGCAGATGGAGATAAAACAAGGCTTTTATGACTTTGCAGGCTTTCCACGTGTCCTTGAGGCAATGGACTGCACGCATGTACAACTGGTCCCTCCTGCAGCAACTGCCCATCTATACCGTAACAGAAAGCATACCCACTCAATCAATGTCCAAGCCATTGTGGACCATCGGGGACTCTTCACCAATGTACTGGCCAAATATCCTGGTAGTGTGCATGATGCATATATTTTCCGCAACAGCATCATCAATGACCGCTTCCAAAATGGGTAATATGGCAATGGTCTACTTGTTTGTAAGCAACATTTTAAGAATCCACATATCAATACTCTGTAACAACAGCTGGGCATCTGGCACATCTCAGGGCCTCATATAATACTGATACAATAAGTCATTGTGCAAAGGATAACACACATATCCACTATAAGCACACAAAATGCCGTAGAAAGGTACATACACCATTGTCAGCCTAACAGAAAGTGCCCTGGTTGTGCCAAGGGACTATGTGCCCGCTATTTGTGCCCCCAGGGCACTTTGCAATCACATAGGTGGCTACCGATGCATGTAAATCACCTTGTGTAATGCTGATGAATAGCACTCATTACAACGCATGCGTTTTCTTCGCATGCCATTACAACGCAAGTCGTTACAACGGCACGTTGTTACATTGCATGCCATTACAACGCAAGTCGTTACAACGACTTGCTGTAGGGGGGCGCTGGAGTTTGGAGTAGTATAATTTACTATTCCAACTCAAGTGTGTGCAACAGTAAGGAAGGTGTTGGATTGAAAATTCAACAAATCCAACACCTTCTGCCCCCTACAGCAAGTCGTTGTAACGACTTGCGTTGTAATGGCATGCGATGTAACTAACGCGTCGTTATAGCGACTTGCGTTGTAATGGCATGCGTAAAACGCATGCGTTGTAAACGATGTTTCCTATGCTGATAGCGCTGGTGCCCATAAGGCAACAGTGCTGTCTGAAGGGGGCTTCTCAACTCTTGCATGGTGGTGTGAACCCATGCAAATGAACAAATACCCTTGGCTGTATGCCTGCACTGTATCACAGGCCCAGGAGCAGATGCCAAGAAGCTCGCATTATGCGCACAAGCAGTTCACCACCTTGGAGGTGGGGCACTGTCAGTGTGCCCACTAAGTGCAGCCATCAGGAGGCTTGAAAGGGTGTCCCATGGCTCCCATAGACATCACATTGCATGCGGGTGCAGCCAATCACTGCACCCACCTTCAAGGGAACATGAAATACCCTCTCAAATTGCATGTTGATTTCCGTATGCACAGTGAAACACTGAGCAGCTGATTGAAAGCTGCTATGCTTATCAATTGAATGTGCTGACCTCATGGCAGCATGAGTAAGTGGCAGCCATGGGTTCAGCACAATCTATGTAATAGGTCCTACTTTCCATGTTTGCGTCCAGTGCACCGACTCCATGGTGTGCAATGCGCAAACAGGGAAAGTTCGCACCATACATGATAGGGACCCAAGTATCCATTACTGAATCCAAGCCATTATACATTGCATTCAGCAACTCAAGGCCAGCAATGCACCATCCCCTGTCATGCCTTTGACATGAAACACAGCAATTTAAGCGACACGTGTCACAAGCAATGTGCAACTGTATGTTAAACACTCCACCTAATCACAAAATCAGTAATATTACTGAAAATATCACATACATGACATACACCACATGTCATGTATTGTCAAGCATGAACAACAGTTAATACAGTTCTCTTACTTGTCACTTAGAGCTGATCAAGGATACGGCCTACAGGCGTGGCTGATAACCCCATTTGCACACCCCCAGACAGACCCTCAAAAGGCCTTCAACCATGCCCATTGCCGAACGCGAAACGTTATCGAGAGAAGCTTTGGCCTGCTCAAGGGCAGGTTTGGTTGTTTAGGATTTATCTGGTGGCAGGCTGCTGTATTCACCTGAAATGGTCTGTAAGATGATCATGGTTTGTGCAATACTCCACAATGTATGTGTGAAAACTAATGTGCCTGGGATGAAGAACAACAGTCCCTTGAGACAATGGACGATGATGAGGATGAAGCTGAAGCAGATGGCAGAGACATCCTCAACACTGCTACTGGGTTCAGACGATGCACACACATTGTCAATCACCTTTTCCAATGAACTTTAGATTTTCCACATGTTTAAAATAGCACAATAAAATCATAAATACTCACGAAAGAGTTGCAGATGTGTTTCTTTTGTTCACAGGTCATGAGATATCAACAGTATCATTAGACAAATGCTTGCAAAACAACAAAAAAACATAGTCCGTATCATCCAAATGCCCTGGGTGGGCAACATGTGTCTCCACAGTCCTTGCTGCCCCAGAAAAATATCTTAAAACAGAAGGTGCTGCAGCCGCTAGCCTGCACACTCCTCGAGACTGACAGGCCAGGTACACTCATAACGCAAGCAACATCTCCAGATGTGACACACATATTGGTATGTGTGCATGGCCCAATGAAAATGGGTACATACCTTTGTATGCAAAACAACTTATGTGGCACTGTCATAGCACACCATGATGGCAGCCCTGTGGAGGTGGATAATGGGCTTGCAACCCCGCTCCCCTTTCATGTGGGTGCAGCCACTCACTGCACCTCACTGCAAGGGCATTCACATTCCCTCGTCAAAATGATATTGTGTTGCTGTCTGCACTGTGCAATAATGGTGCTGCTTCTAAGCAGCCACTGTGCCCATCACAGGAATGAGTTGCTTCCCCAGGCTGGCAATGTATGTGCCAACCAAGGGGTCTGCGCATAACATGTAATATTGTTCAATTTGCCTTTTGCTGCAGGTGCATCTTTCTCAAGAAGTTCCTGGCACAAACGGATAAAAAGTGGCATATAGAATGATAATAATACATGTAGTGAAACAGTACGCCAATAGGCAATGTCAAAACATAACCAACAGTGCATAGTGCGCTATAATGGGATGTGTCACATCAGTGCTTTACACATCTCCCATGCAAAGTGGCATTAGTAAGCAAACCAACTCAACAATATTGATGCATAAGAAATAATGGTGGCATATCCCTAACACGTACGTGAATGTCTATCCCAAAAATGACTACCTCACTGTAAATCTCATGCATTTTGTTGTAAGTTAACATAACCCTAAGCATTACGTGACGCATGACTTACAAAAAGTCACGCCTCACCTATTTCAATGATATACTTGGTTGAGGGATTTATTGCATACAAAACGTGTTGCATCGCTCATAAAAATTACACATCAAATATTACATTCTAGCATCCCCTGTACAAATGACTGATTCTACACTAAGCACAAGGCACCATATGGTAAAACGACTCATCATTGACAAACGTCACGCCTGCAGATAAAGTGATCTTGTAATGGATGTTGCGTCAAGAATAACGACGCAGAGAACCAAAATATGGCACAAAACGTAAAAACGTGTTGCATCTATACAGGAAATGATGCAATGACTCAGCCATGCTGCAAATCAGGAAGAACACAGTTACTTTCTCTTTCACTTACTATTCCTAGGAGTGTGCTTATTGGTGGAGTCTATTGTGTGGAGCTGAGAGTATTGAGTCAAATTGTCCAGTTTTCTGCCTTTGTTTTGTTAAATTATTGTCTAATTTGTCTGTTTATTGTCCTAATAAATTGTCTTGTACAAATTGTCGTCTTGTGGGGTGTGTGTGCTTTTTGGGGTCAATAGTTGTATCTTAGGGTTAAGATTGGGTTCTAAGTTTCAGTTGTAATTTTTTTGTTCAGAAATTTACATTCATAGTGATGTCAAGCAGGTCCAAAAACCTGTCCCCCATTGAGTTTGGGAGCCTACATTGGCTGATTTTACATTTTTTGCCAAGGATGATTGGCACTGGAGGCCGTGTGAGCAAGGGTTAACCACCACGGGAACACCGGCAGAGGTGGGATAGGGTCCAGCAGCAGATGGCCAGGATCTACGACGTGGACAGAACAGTCCACCAGTTGAAGCACCGCTGGCAGGATGTCGTCAGCAGAGAGGCGGATCTACTGGAACATCTGGGACTGGAAGTCGGTGGCCCTCTTGGTAAGTGAATGCCTACCTACAAACCTATAGCTATACTCACACATACATATGCATTGTGTGGACTAGTGACCTGTACAGTCAGTGAGTCACTATGGGCCTCATGAGTGTAAAGTGGTGCTTTTCGAGTGAAAAACTGCAATGCAAATCTCTCAACAGCGCAAAGTTTTAAACACCCTGGTGGAACTGTACTTATTTCATGGAGCTCCCTGGCACAGTGACTCAACAGATATGTAACTCTGACTAATTTGTTTGAACAATGATCAAGCATTGATGGAGTGTCTAGCGCAACATTTGCAACTCCAGTAATATGTCATTACACAAGGGCAATTCACATTTGTGAATCCCTACGTTACTCCTTACACCTGCTTGAAGTATGCATAAGGATTTTGACAGAGTGAAGGTGTATGAGTGGTGCAGAGAAACATTCACAATATGTACATGAAACTAACACAGTGTGGTGCCGCAAGACATATGTATGAGATATGCAGCATTACTTTCAGAGCACAGTCAGACGTCACATTTACATCTATATGACAGATGCCATTGCTCACCCCTATGCTGGTGTACAATTGTCTGCCATGCACCAACGCAGGCATACTTGCACCATGGTGCTAGTGTGCCTGCGTTGCATGGATGTTTGCCTTGGTGCAGGAAGGGAAACCTTATAGAAAATTAATCACATGAGAGTTATTGCTAGTACTATGTGTGCTGCAGAATGCAGCACACAGATAACAATGTAAAACAATGTGAAAGAAAGATATTTCTCATTGTTGTGGCTCCCTTACGCATCCCATGAGGAGGCGTATGTTTTTTGCACTGCGTCAGATAAATGATTGCACATAAATCTGAGGCAGTGTCAAAATGCCATGGCTGTCGCTGTGAATGCCACCAGCAACACCCATTGCACTCCCCTTGAACGCAGAAAACTGCTTTAAAGGGATCAATATTTACAACGCAGCATTAAACCAATAAAAAAAGTTCCTCAGGGCTGCCTTGTAAATATTGAGCATTCTCCTGCCCCACTGAACATTATAAAAAAGTGTGCTTCCGGTACTGCTAAAGCCCTCATAAAACAGGCCGTTTGTGTGTTGTGATAAGCGTTGTGTCAGACAACAATAAAACTGTGAACAATGTGATGTGTCTCTTACATGTGATCAGATGTAAGTATGTGATCAACCATTGTTGCCACTTTATGCCACATGTGCAACTGAAAAAAGCACTCTCCACACAGCCTAGGCATCTGTACAACTATCACCCATGTAGGTAGCCTGTCTACATCTCCTACCTGAACTGAACGCAGTGCTCCACTGGGCTGATATTGCCACTATGTACTGGCATGATTGCATGTTGACATGTGAATTTCCATGACTCTTGCATCACAACATGGCTTGTCTAATGGGGGGAGGGGATGACCAGCAGCCTAAGATGACAGACATGCTCTGAGTTTGCTCCGCATCCTTCCTCCGATTATCCTACACCATCGGTGCGCCCAACTTTATTGAACGGTTTGCTTACCGCTGTGCACACTGCCCAACTGCTACTAGCCCGGATGGTGGGCACTCCGAGGCTTCTGACTCGCTGAATCCACTGCGACCAGGGGTGCGGCCTTCTCCAAGCCGGAATCCGTGGCCTGCCTCTACCTCACCTCTCCACCCAGGCCCCATGCGACACACCAGCCGTAGCTGACCGTGGACGGGCTGCACAGCTGCGGGGCCGGTGCCTCATGAGGGGTCCCGCTAACCGGACATGTTATCCACTCCCCTGGGCTGTGGGGTTGCATGGATGAGTGGCCGCCAATGGACATTGAACCAGCCTTCCCTGTCGCCCGCCGTGTAGGAGCTTGGGGTGTGCTCTGCGACACTGCGGCTTGGGCATCCCATGCTGGAGCGGTGACCTACGCTCTGCTGCCCAACGGCTGGCCCCGGGTCTGCCAGCCTCTACACGAAATCTTTCCCTCCGGTCGGGTGACGTCTGCCCCCCCTCGGCCTTCTGGGCCTGAGCGCCCACAGCATTTGAGGAGGTGAGTCCAGCATTGCGCCATTATAGCAGCGCACCTGAGGAGCTGGGGTGGTGGTCCGGCCCCCTCCTGTACATCTGTTGAGGGCCCCGACAGTGGCCCTCCCGTGCTGCCGTGTTGGCGAGGTTGGGGGTGACACAGCCCTCATCTCCCTTTGATTTCTACAAATTGGTGCGCACATGGGTGGAGGGGCGGCATGAGGGTCAGACCGGGCCTAGGCTGTCCTTCCCCTGACGCGCAATTGACAGGCTCCTGGCTTGCCCTGGGTGCTGGAGGACAGATCCTCTTGGGCTCTACCACTACACTGGTGGCTCGGGGACCGGATCGGGTACATGCTGCCCCCTCAGATCACCATATCGGATCCAACTGGGGCACGAGGGTTGGCCAGGCCTAGGCCCATCATTGCTCATTGCAGTGAGTCCGAGACACTAAATAGCACACTGTCTCATGCTCCGGTGCGCTCCTCCACTGCTGCATTGAGAGGGTGATCCAGCGGGTGTTGGGAGCCTATATTAGTGATCGTTGGGCATCCACCTTTGTCTGCGGCATGGGAGCCTCATCCGCTACTGGAGGACACTTACGTTCCAGCCCTAGCTCCCACCCAGACTGTATCGGGCTGGGCACTCCTCCAACAGCCCATGGGGGCCCATCACCACTGCATAGTGTGGCCTGACCGTGAGATTTGGAAACATCATCAGAGCCACAGTCTACACACTGCGAGGGATCACTCAGGAGGCCAGGTAGGGCCTACTCTATCCCCTTGCCCCATCTCACCTGATACCTTTCCCTGCTGCAGAGGAGGAGGATCGTACACCAGGACCTCCCCTATGCCCACTGCCCAGCAGCTACTCATGGGCTGCCTTCGCTCTACCGCCCCACAGACGGCGATGCTCCAGGATTCTGGAGATGGGTCGTCTTCGAGGGCAGAGAGGCCTCCAGAATCTCAACACACTGCTCTCTCGGCCAAGCTTGATTCGGTTCTAGCAGCCGTGGAGAAAATCGGTGCAGCATTGGATCAGACGCGCACCTCCCGTGAGTCTAAGATAGATAAAGTAGCATCAGACTTTACGCTTCTGAAGGCCAATCACCAGAAACTAGCTGAACGAGTACGCAAGACTGAACTTACACTGACTGACCCACGAACTAAATCTCGCAATCACACCGTCACCCTGCAAGACTTATTAGACCGGGTGTGTACCCTCGAAAACAAGCTGGACGACCGCTCACGCCGTAACAACATGTGAGTGGTTGGCCTCCCTGAGGGCGCAGAGGGACAGGACCCGGTCGGTTACATGGAGAACTGGTTGAGAGAGCTACTTCCGCCAGGGGTCCTGTCTCCCCAATTTGTGGTGGAGCAGGCACATCGGGTCCCTGCTCGCAGACTCCCTCCTGAAGCCAACCCGCGACCATTTCTAATCCGGTTATTGAACTTCAGGGATAGAGACACAATATTGAGAGAAATCAGGAAACTGCTGGGGCACACTGTCCAGAACACTTCAGTCATGTGCTTCCCGGATTACACCGCCCAAGTGTTAAAAGCGACGGGGTTCCTTCGGGGCTGTGAAACGCCTGTGGGTGGTTAAGGATGGAACCACCCATTTCTTTGATACACCTTCTGATGCTTGGGACTGGCTGGAAGAGACAGGTCTGGCAACTTCGTCTAGACAATCCGATGACCCCCCGGTACCCAGGCACATCAGGTGCGACCGCCGTAAGGGTAGAGGAGGAGGTACACTCCATCATATTTCACTGATCAACGCCCCGGACCCAGAGCAGATTTTGACCGAACACCAAGATGCGCTTCATGTGGCGGCCTCACTTCACAACACAAGGTCGCCCTCGACCTCAATGGCATTGCCATCCAGATCAGAGGGCTGACGTGGACTTTTACCGGCATGGTCTGCGGACTCGGACTCACCTCTCCCCCTGTCGTCACTCCCCAGACCTCAGACATTATAATCTGACTACTATGAACATGCTTTGTATCTTTAGTCAGACAAGCTTGCGCTCTATTATGTAATAGGCCTTTTTACTACATACTAGGTTTCTTTCTCCTTATGCACTCTTGAGTACCATGGGGGTCGGGAGTAGATGCCCTTTGACTGGGACCGACCTGGGCATTGAGCTAGCCTGAGAACCAGCGACATGGTGCATGTGTCCACAATATATTATCTACGCACGATATTTCTTCCTTTTTTCTCATGCGAATTAACGGGGATAGGCAACATGTCATAGCTCCACACCTATCCACCTCCTCTTGATCTCTAGCTCGATTGCGCGTTAGTTGCCATGGTTCAGCATACCTGTTTGGGCCAACTCCTGTTGTAAGTTCGCTCTCATAAAGTTCCACAACTCAGAAGTAGATTTTTTGTCACACGCTCTTCTCTTGCATGAATGCACTGCTGACTGAGTCCAGTCACTACTGTCATCCCACATGGCACACATTAATGTTATCACCTGGAACATGAGGGGGATACATTCCCCTTCGCGTGGATATTCCATTTACTCTTACTTGCAGCGTAGATCCGCTGGCATTGCCTTACTCCAGGAAACACATCTGACTAGTCTTGAGGCTGATCGGCTGCGCCGCCGCTGGCGTGAGCAGGTGTACAGTACAAATTTTTTCTCCCTGGCAAGGGTCACTCTGATATGGGTGAAGGCGGGGGTCCCCTGGGAAGTGGAGGAGATTGAGGTCGACACTGAGGGCAGACATGTGTTCCTTAGAGGTAAACTTAATGGTCAGCCCCTCTTAATTGGTTCAGTTTACGCCCCCAATGTTGAGCAGAGCTCCTTCCTTTGCGGCCTATCCAAGGTATTAGCCTGCTGGATTGATATCCCCTGGCTCATAGGAGGTGATTTTAACTTGGTCCTTGATGTCTCGCTGGACCGCTCTTTCCCACCCCTTACACGCACCACTGTGTCATCTAATGCGCAAGCTCTGTGCAACTGGCTTAACCATTGGTCCCTATCCGATGTATGGCGCTCACGCAATCCAGACACCTGCATATATTCCTTCTACTCACCTGTCCATAATCTCCATTTGCGGCTGGACAGCATATTGGCCTCTTCATTGCTTCCCCTAATCCACGGCACCAAGTACTTGGGTCGTACACATTCTGATCATAATCCTCAACTCATGACAATTGGTTGGGGCCATAGGCCCCCTCCGGTCCTAACCTGGCGTCTTTAGACAGCGGCGCTTGAGGATCAAGCCTTCCGCGGCTCCCTGGGCACGGCGATCTTGGATTATTTTGCCCATAACGTTGGCTTCGCTGGTTCTCTGTCACTAGAATGGGAGACTTTCAAGGTCACGACTAGAGGGCACTGCCTAGTCCTAACATGGAATATCTCTAAACAACTAGATACCTCCCTCGGTGCCATTGAACGCAAACTCCTTCGTTACGAAACCAATTCGGTCACACATCTCGAGGCCAAGGCCCAATTAGACGCACTACGGAGTGACCACGCCGGGCTCTTGGACAGATTACGTTGCCACAATTACTTAGCCCACTCGGCACGCACACACACCACGTCAGACAGGGCAGGTAAACTACTTGCTTATCTAGCGCGCCAGGAACATCCTCATCGTCCAATTCACAACATACGCGACGACTTGGGCCACATGTACTGCACGCAACTTGACATCCACGCAGCCATGACTAGTCACTATTCTACTCTTTCCAAATCCACTACACATGGGGACCGCCTGCAGATTTGCACCTTCTTGAGCTCGATAGAACTGCCCACATTATACCTCGACCAACATTTGGCGTTGGACTCTCCTATAACAATTGATGAGGTGCTTGAGGCATTATCAATATTAGTGGCGGGGAAGGCGCCAGGGCCAGATGGTCTCCCAACAGAGTTCTTTAAGACATATGCCCATACACTTATCCCACATCTACACGCCCTTTACATCTCTGCGATAGAAAATTCCCTACTACTGCCCTCACTATGCATGGCCAGTGTGGTCTCCTTATTGAAACCGGGCAAGGATCCCACGGCCTTAGGATCCTACAGACCCCTAGCGATTTTAAACACTGATTACAAAATACTGGTGAAAATTCTTGCTAATTGGCTTGCACCATACATTCCTGCCTTGGTCCACCCAGACCAGAATGGATTTGTCCTTTCCTGTAGCACTTCCCTCAATCTTCGTTATGTTTTCAGAGTTGCAGAGTATGCACCTCTTCGCTGGCCTCGCTCTGGGTGCCTGGTTCTGGACCTCGAGAGGGCCTTCAACTCCCTCGAGTGGGATTACCTTTTTGCAGTATTATCTAAATTTGGTTTTAGGGTCACCTTCATTGGTATGGTCAAGCTACTCTACAAACATCCAACTATTCACGTTAAAACAGGTCCTTACATATGTGATCCCATTGCTGTTGGTCGTGGAACTCAGCAGGGCTGCCCCTTATCCCCTCTTCTCTTCTTCTTGGCTATGGAACCACAGCTGAATGTTTCCATACCCGAGTTAATGTGGGTATACCCTTGGGGGATGAGACACACACAATCTCTCTGTATGCAGACGACATTCTGCTGTATGTGAGAGATCTCAATTCCATTCCCTCCTCACTGGCTCTTACTCTGTCATCGTTCTCCAATGTATCGGGATTGCGTGCCAACGCATTGAAGTACTCTCTCTACCCCTTCTCTGAATCCACCCGGGACCCAGGGTACTCCCTGAATGGGGACCTAGTATTATGGTGTGCCGATTCCTTTAGTTATTTAAGCATTCGCATTTATCAGAGAAAAAACGACCTTTTTGACAGTAACATCAGTAGAGCTACAACTGCAAGCGAATCCCAGCTAGCTTTTTGGGGGACTCTGCTGCAGTCTGTCACTGACAGGATTGCCCTCACCAAAATGGTGATTGTTCCTCGGCTTCTCTATTATTTCACGAACTTTCCTCTCTACATTCCCCCCCTCCTTCTTCAGTAAATTTGAGAGAACAATTAGAGATTTCATCTGGGGAACTTCCAGACACCGTATTTCTGTTAAAAAACTTTACCTGCCCGCAGGCCAGCGTGGCCTTGCCGTTCCTAACTTTGAACACTGTTACTTGGCCGCACAGTTACAATGGATTGCCAGGTGGCTGGCCTCTTGCCAGCTAGCTGACATGGCCACTCTACAACCGCCCATGTCACATCCCTCCCTCTTACATTTGTTTCATCCCTGTGTGAAATCCACAGACATAGACTCCCTACTACTCTCAGTGGCATGCAAATGCTCCAGTAGAAGCCTATTCATCACCCGCTCAACAAAACCATTTGCCCCTGCTAATCCTCTCCTGGGGACACCCGGGGGCCTGAGGATTACCACAGCGGCCGAACTACACGACTGGGAGACTGCCGCCATACACGACACTGGCGATCTCTTCCGAGACTGTACCCTCATTCCATACACCAAGCTTGTCTCGGAGGAGGGACTCCATCCAGGTCACTTTTTACTGCATCGTTCCCTTATTGCAACCCTCTCGGCCCGATGTGGCAATTTATCCACACAGCCTCTCATGCATTACACGATTCAATACTTGCACATGATTGGCGACAGTGGCCACCTGACTCGGTGGTTCGCCACCTCTCTTCGGCAACATGCTGCGATCATGCTAGACTCCTTGAGGGTTCATTGGAAAGGTGACTTGGAGCGCCCTTTCTCTGACCCAGAGTGGGCTGCTGCCCTGGGGAGCCCCACTCAAATATCTTGCAAACAGCACTTCCGCCAGATCCAATTCTTTATTTGACACCGAGCATACCTTACCCCAGCAAAGATTAATGAGTATTTACATCGCATGTACTCTACCTGAACCAGATGTGACCTGGCTGACGCATACTTCTTACATATGCTGTGGTGCTGCCCCGTTCTCACTGGGTACTAGACCGCGTGGCTGCCCCCCTTGCCCGTTGCACTGAACGCAACATCCCTTTCCAGTTGGAGGTCTATTTTCTGCATCTATTCAGTAGAGGCAAAAGATATAAGGTCACTTCTCGCTTTCTAGATCTGGGCATGGCAACTGCTAAACGACTAATTACTAAGAGGTGGAAATCTCCTGTAGCCCCCCACATTGTAGCGTGGCGTCGCTCTTTACTGACATGGGCGAAAGTGGAGAGCATTGCTCTACACAGAGAAGACTTGCTAGGCCTTCGCAAACTACACTGGCCACCAGCTGGGATGCTATTCTGGTGACCTGCAGAGAGACGACACAGACCCCGTAGCTTCTTCCGTGGAGGGGGAACAGACCGTTGTAGTGCTATGAATGGGAACATCCCTCCAACCCTACATAAATGGGGTATACCTTAGTAGACCTCTCTCTTAACCAGTCAGCGAGATCATATTGTCACACACAACACTTACTCGCTTTATAAACAAGCACAGGCAGTGCACATGCAGAGGGGCATTGGGCGGGGGGCATCACAGCAACATACCACTAACAGTTGCTTCCCCCCTTCCTTGTACTTACTCTGTCTTCATTTTGCTGTGCCCAACTCTCCCTGTTCAATATCTGTTTTACAATACTCTTGTATTGCATGCGTTTTCATGGGCTCCGAGGTGACACTTGCGCCATAGTTGGTGTCTGCATCTGGTTCTCATATATGATTATTTTGTTCATCCTCCATATCACATTGTATGTCCTAGCAGATCCAAACTGCCCCACTCACCTGGGGCCACTCATGTGGTTATATCATGCATGCAAATGTTGTTACTTGCTTTCTTCTGTGAAAAACAATAAACAGATTTATGAAAAAAAACATGGCTTGCCTAACAAAAGCCATTGTATGTCAATTCCATGCTTGTGTAATGTCTATGTACTGTGCTCAATGCATTCACTGTATACAAGTCCAGCTTTCACAGGTCAATGTACCTCTGTTTATTTCTCCTAGGTGGACCCCAGCCATACACACGAGGGAAGGTGGACTTGTTCCAGGACCCAAAAGCTTTCAAGTCTCAATGTGTTTGATTCTGGAGGATACTAATGATAATTTGCATGGCATGTGAACAATCACATGTGCCACAATGGACAGCAGTATGTGCCTTTAAATAGAGCCAAACATGTGCCCTGACAGGCTATCCTGCTAGGTGTCACATCAAATTATCCATCTGTGTAAAATGTATCAATTCACAGTGCATGCCATCAATCCACAATAATGTCAAAATTCACAATGAGTCGATACCCCCATAACATCACTGTGTCAAACGTTCTGCTGGCATTAACTCCTTCACATGATTCACAAGTTGACGGAAAAATCAGCCTACATTGCAACATGCCACCTTGTAGGTTATGCCCCTATTCATGTCCCATTTAGTGTTGATGATATGTGCAATGTTTGTTGCTGTGGAAATTCTACTTCAACACATATTGCAGGATTTATGCAGCCCCATATTTTCAAGGTGTGACTCAGGTCCCAAAATGTACCCGGAGTAATCCTGAACTTCAACAGGCGTTGCTTGAAGCTACACTCATTTCAACTTGCATAACGCTCTACAATGCAGACACCCTTACAACATCGTGCACTCTTGACAGCATTGCCACATGGCAAAATCTTGTTCCACCGTAAACGTGAACAAGTTTACATTTAATAGGCTCATGTGGCCTCATGAAAGAGTCACCATGTATGAGGGCTCATGTCAGACTACTTTTTGATGTAAATGGCTGGGACTTAACATGATCAGTATGTGAGGACAATTCATGTATGTAGCTTTAGCCAGGGCTGAAAGCTATGTGAGTACCAACCCCAAACTTACTTTCCTTTGCCAAAAGCATCTGGGGTGTCACCTGTAGCTGTGTGCTGAGCAGATTTCCGTGCATCTTGCTTCCTATGTGTGGACTGTCTATCAAGGCAATGGCTGCTTAGTTAGTATGTCAACCCCAAACATGTAGTTAGATTTAGAGCATATTTGCTCTAACATCAGAATTTTTGTTCATCTCAATGTTGATCACTTACCATGAGCTGTCATTGTACTGTATGTGAGCATCCAGGACAGGTTTGGTAATAATTTCTTCATAATCACATGTAAGCACGTTCACAGGGTAAAAATTATGGTCTGGTACATCCTGGAAATCCCATATGTTAAGCTGATGTGTCATTGTACCAATCATTCATTCCTGATAGCAACAAATAAGCCTAGTACGACTAGTACACCACAGTTATCTGTGAATGCCTGACACCACTGTGCCATGTCATAATCTCATTGGTGTGCATTTTTGGGCACATATGCAACATGTGTATTGTTGACGTCACCCTACATCAGGGTTGCCTACACAGCCTTCTGAGTCCTGCCTGTGGGTAACATGTGATAGTGTAGAGCAAGTGATTGAATAGGGCATCAGCCTGAGGCCTATTGTGTTGTCCACAAAACAATTGGCACAGAAGATGTGAGTGTATGGATAGGATGCAATTGCCCTAACAGGTGAACAAATAGGATGTATTGAATGGTGAGCGATCTACACAATGCACTAGGATGTTTTGACCCAGGTAGGGACATGTGTAACTACATCCTTAACACATAGGTTGTTTCCCCTTGCTGGTACATTCTTGCATGCTGCATGTCCTTCCCCATTGAGTACCTAGATGGTTCCTAGATGAGCATAGTACGTACATGTTTCTGCACACTATTGCAAACACTAAATTCTGGTTGAGAGTTTCTCATGGCTCAGTGTGACTTTTGACAGTCACTTCCATTTCATCTGATCACAATCCAATTTCAAGGCTGTTCATGTGATGCCACAGGGTGTGATGGATAACCTGGATGTGTACTTTTGTAGTGTATTTCTCCCACAGTAATCAGATGTTTGGCACTAGTTTAGCAGTCAGTATCTACAATGTTCTCATGCATTGGACAGCAGAGAGTGTCAGATATGAACACAACGTCTGACACATGTGTCATTCTTCTCCAACAGACAACCTGACTGCTGAGGAGGAACGGGCATTTAGGATTCGAAAAATAAGATACAGCCATATCTGCCGCATTGCCAATGGTTTCCGCAAAATGTCCAGGAGATATGACATGGAAAAGGCAGCAAAGACCTGGATTTCTTATTTCCCTGCAAAAGTCCCAGCTAACAAACAGGACACCAGGGCCTCCAAGGGAATGGGCAATGACGGTGGGCAGGATCAGCAGGCAGGCCCTTCATCGGCAGGAACACCGGGGCCAGGACAAGCTACACAGTCCAGTGGAGGACAATCGGGTGGTCAGGGGTGGCCACACAAGATGTTGAATTTTTATACTGAAGTTGGCAAGACTGGAGCTGCAAATGGCCACAATGCTGAAAAAGATGGACACGCTGCAGCAGTCATTGGACCGCATCCTGGCTCAGCTGTAGATGACAGTTGTTCCAAACAGTTTTATTACATTCTATTTTAGGTTTAGTGATAGTTATAGTGTAAGCATAGTGGAGGTTAGGATAGGATAGGTAAGTTTAGATAGTCATAGTTTTAACGGGTATGTTAGTAGTTTTATTGTTATATTTCGTCATTATTAGACTTAGGGTTCAGATTTAGATGTATCATACTTGTATACATTAAAAAAAATACATATATATAATTGTGTAGGCCTAAATGTTTAGTTAGTTTGTGTATAGTTTAAGTATATTTAGGTCCATTGTGCACTGATGTGTTAAGGGGGTGGGGGTAGATGTTTTAGTGGTCTAACATGATACTTGTATAGCATAGAATAGGGTAAGGTTAGTTAGGTAGTTAACTAGTTATTAGGATAGGTTAATTTTTGGTAGATATTTTAAGTGCAGGTTAAATTGTTTAGGATAAGTAAGTTTTATACATTTCTCAGTAAGTTCATCTTTATACTTTTATTGTTAATAAAAAGAATAGTTGTGCCATAAATACTCGTGTTCATTGTTGGGCAGCATTACAGTTCACATGTATGCTTTTGGATGATTGTGCCCATGCAATGTCAAATTGATTGTATGTATGTGTGAGTGTGTATAGCACATTTGTTATCGACGATCGTCACTTGTCTGAAAATTGACATATGATTTCCACACTTGTGACACAAGAGTTTAGCACATACACAGGTGGGTGTTGTCCTAACTGATCATATCATTTGGCACCTTGCAATTCTAAGTGCATGGGCATGTGGTGCCAATAGATTTAGGGAGATCAATGTTGGTGGCTATAACATTCATATCATTAGGTGTTGGTTCATACACAGTTGGCAAGCACATACACACTCCACATTGGCATGTTATGTGTTGTTTAACCTTTTTTTGGTGCATGGTCAACATGACATTGTACAACAAATGCTCAATTTATGCCACTGGTCATCACAATAGCTGCAAAGAATACATGTTGCCTAGCAGGAATGGAACTGGGTGTTCAACTGAACTACTTAGCATGAATTGTGGGTTTGGATATGACTGCTTACTCTCACTGTGGCTATGTTGCTAAATGAACATGGTAAGATATTTGTTGTTGTACATGGTGTTGCCGCATGCACATTATAGTCCTTTCAAGACACTTGTAGCGTCATTCCACACACTGGCACAGGTGTTAAGATTTATTTACACGTCTCACAGAAAGCAAAGGGTAAGTTGCAGTACTCAAAACAATCATCCATCAATCTGGTAGCAAGACTTTTGATGTGCAGTCATGTTTCAAGGGAGAGATATGTGATGACCCATTTAGTCAAGTAGTGTTCAAATGAAGATGTCAATGAGAGTGGCACAATGGGATTTTCTTTAAAAACAACGGGACAGCAATGGTGGAGTGTTACATATGGACAAAGCAAGAGGAGGACAGTATCTCCTGATTTCACACAGGCACATTTGTGGTCAAATTTCAAATGTTTCACATCACATGTGACACAGGGAAATGTTAGTGGGCAGTCTTACGCTGTAATTGTGTCACACAAATCCTCTTCCTCAGATGTGTCTGTTGGCTGCTCTGTGGGGGCTATAGTAAGTGACTGGGTTGGGCGAGTTACACCGACAGCAGGGACAGAGGATGTTGAAGCCACAGCTGCAGGAGCATTTCCTCGTAACAACAGGTGAGACGTCAGTGCATTTAGGATGTTCTGCTGGTTTGTCAGGACAGCTATTGTGGCGAGGTAGGTAAACTGCTTGCGCTGCATTGTCTTTAGAATGTCAACAATTTCAACAAGACGTTTTCCTCCTCGCTGGTGCCACTTTGGTAGGGCATTTGTTCATGCCTCTGCCTCATGACACCAGCGATGGTGGCCAGGGATTGACCAAGGCCAGGGCGTGGAGGGTAGTTGCCTTGTGCATCCTGAAGGTTATCATCAGCTTAGTTGAGGCATATATGGATGGCCTGTAGGCTACCTACCATGGTATCCATCCCCACATGCACAAGCTCTCACTGGAGTCCAACAGCACTCTGTTGGAAAAAACGTTGGGTATCCTCAGAGTTCGGGGGGGGATGTGTGTTGCCAAATGCAGTGGGTGCACTTGGTTGGGGATCATCTTGAGAATCCACTACATTGGTGTCCCTCACAGCTGGCGGAGAAGGTGACTGTATGGAGCCCAGGATTTGGTGGAGGGTATCCTGGTCAATGGTGGACAGGCTCTCGTCCATGTCTGGAAATTCCAGTGGATCATCCACCTGGGCAGATGGTGTAGGTGCATCCTCTGCAGAGAGCTAGAGATGTGCTACTCCTGTTTGCAGAGTAATTTGGGCTACAGTTTGCTCTACTACTTCACATGGGTATTTCCAAATGTGAGTGCTGTGGGCCAGCCAAGAAATCATAATTGTTGTGCTAACCTAGGGGCAAGACTTCTAACCCCTTGCACCATCAGTGCATCACTTTTTGTGATGCACCAGTGGTGCAGTGTGGTGCCCCATATTTCCAAGGACACATAAAGCCACACTGCGTGGCTTCTTATGTCCTTGACAATATTGCCCCTTTACAGGCAACACTTTGCGTGAAAGGGGCGTGCCATGGGTGTTGCTGTAGGTTTACCCAAGCAACAGCGATGGCTTCTGTTGCATTTGCAGATTTAAAAGAAATCATAAAGCTGGGAATGTGTCAGTAGACTACGCCTCCCAAGGGGAAATGTAGGGATGCACAACTAGGAGATTTATTTGCACTTCCACAATGTTTTTCCTCATTCAATGCATGCTGCATTTCTGCAACACACATAGGAGGAGGGAAACACCTCTTGAGAGTTTTCTTGTGGAGGAAAGTGTCCCTTACTGCACAAAATCAATCTGTCCAGCAGCACAGGCACCCTTGCACCTTGGTGCAAGGTTGCATGCGTTAGTGCACAGCAGCCCATTGTGCGCTAACGCAAAGGACAGGCATGCCCTGTATCATATAGAAATAGCGCATTCCTGCCCTTTTCTTTTGACATAGGGCAGTGTAGCTGGATTATTTGTGGTGCTGCCCTACGTCCAAAGCTCCTAATTGAGTCCCATGGTGCCTTTTGACACAGCACTTTGTATAAAAGGGACGTTTCATGGATTTTGCTGTGGGTGTTCACACACAACATACATGTATTCATTGGCATTTAGTTAATTTCAATATTTCATGAACATAGGATTCTGTACAAAACATAAACCTACACAAGGGAGGTGTAAGGCGGTGCAATGAGGAGTGATACTTTGTTATCTCATATTCTGTATGGGCCTCATTGATGAGGTTTTGTCATGGGGCATCGCCATGTGCCTTCCTGCTGTGCTACCCTACGGCATGAGAAAAGGGAAGGACTGAGCCATATCTCTGTGATATTATACATTCATGAGCTTTACCTCTATGCTGATGCACAATGGGCTGCCATGTGCCTACGCAGCAACATTTGCACCATGGTGCAAGTGTGCCTGCGTTGGCGCATAGCATCCAATTATGCACAGATGCAGGGGAGAGATAAGAAAGATGTCATTTTGTTGTGAAGGTGACACATCACTTTGCTTTTGCAGTTACGCAGCACGCCGCTGCCTACCTTTCTTTCAATTGCAGGGCCTTATTTACAACAAAGCGACTCAGCACGGTGCCACAGGCCATTCTGCTGCGCCTCACTGAGTCACTTACAATGCTCAGGGATACGTCATATTTACAACAATACGACGGATCCCTGTACTCTCTCCTCTGTTGGCGCACAATTGGCTTCCATGCACCAACGCAGGCACCCTTGCACCATGGTGCAAGGCTGCCTGTGTTGCGGGGAGATTGTTTTCGTGCAGGAAGGGACACCTTCTTGCACAAAAACAATCATGAGAGAAAGAGGAAAAAACGAGGAGAAATTAAAATATTTCTACTCGCTGCGCCTCCCTACCATTCTGAAGCATTCCCAGTTTTACGATTTCTCATAAATCTGGGAATGTGTCAGGTTCCATGGGTGTTGCATGGGAACACCCACAACAACACCCATGGAACGCCCCTTTCACGCAAAGTGCTCGTGTAAAGGGACAGTATTTACAAGGACAGGAACAGCCACGCAGGGTGGTGTCGTGTAGTTCCTATAGTACCCCTGCAGGACCTGCACGTTTGAATAACATAATCTGTGGGCTTGGTGGCACACTGGCTCTGTGCATCCCCACTGCGTACGTTAGCCGGATTTACATTAGCTAGCTCACAGTGCCACTATAATCTCCTCTTATCGGGGAGAGATTAGTTCCTGGCAACCTTAGATCATGACAACCCTGAGCCCTCAGAATCGTGGAAACAATGTACTACTTTTCGCTCAGTCACTCGTACTTACTTATTCGGTTTGTCTCAGAGAGTTACACAGAATAAACAGTCTCGGCGTTTCAATAAGTATTTATTGAACAGTTGTTATTCTAGTGTAAAATATATGTGCTGCAGCAACCAGCAGACAATAGCAGAGATATATTATCAGCAGTACAATGAAAGTAAAAGGGTAGTACAGTTCTACCATATTGCAATAATAATGGTTACATACATGAATATATGAAATGCATTATAAAAGTGCGCGTACTCCTACGATGCCTAACTAGATGTACCGAGGTGTACCTAGCATGTGTGTAGGTCTAAAAGCCTAAGAGCCAAGAACCCTTCTAGGATTTAGTTGAACCCCAATCTCCTGGACCAACATCAACGATGAGGACACCAGCGAGATCATGAACACCATCCACTCCGGTTCACCGCTAGACCCGTGCCCTCACCACATCTTCAACAAAGCCAGTACAGCCATCGCGCCCCATCTCCGGAAAATAATCAACATCTCCTTCGAGACAGCAACCTTCCCGGAAAGCTGGAAGCACGCCGAGATCACCGCCTTACTCAAGAAACCCAAGGCAGACCCCAAGGACCTCAAGAACTTCCAACCCATCTCTCTGCTCCCGTTCCCCGCGAAGGTCACCGAGAAAATCGTCAACAAACAACTGACCCGCCACCTCGAGGAGAACAACATCCTGGACCCTTCCCAGTCCGGCTTCCGCAGCAACCACAGCACCGAAACCGCCCTCATCGCCGCCACCGATGACATCAGGACCCTGCTAGACAATGGAGAAACAGCAGCCCTCATCCTCCTGGACCTATCAGCCGCCTTCGACACGGTCTGCCACCACACACTACGAACACGCCTTCACGACGCCGGGATCCAAGAGAAGGCCCTGGACTGGACCACATCCTTCCTTTCCGGCAGAACACAAAGCGTCCGCCTCGCCCCTTCCGATCCAAGGCCACCAAGATCATCTGCGGCGTACCCCAAGGCTCCTCCCTCAGCCCAACGCTGTTCAACATCTACATGGCACCCCTCGCCCACGTCGCCCGACAGCACAACCTCAACATCATCTCCTATGCCGACGACACCCAGCTGATCCTCTCCCTCACCAAAGACCCTCACACCGCCAAAGCCCACCTCCACGAAGGAATGAAGGCCGTCGCCGAATGGATGAGGACCAGCCGCCTGAAGCTGAACTCGGACAAGACGGAGGTCCTCATCCTTGGTTCCAACCCTTCAGCCTGGGACGACTCCTGGTGGCCAACATCACTGGGAACAGCCCCGCCACCCACCGACCACGTACGCAACCTAGGGGTCATCCTCGACCCCACCCTCTCCATGACTAAGCAGGTCAACGCCGTTTCCTCATCCTGCTTCAACATCCTCCGAATGCTCCGCAGGATCTTCAAGTGGATCCCCACCGAAACAAGAAAAACAGTCACCCAGGCCCTCGTCACCAGCAGGCTGGACTACGGAAACGCCCTCTACGCAGGAACGACGGCTAAGCTCCTGAGACGGCTGCAACGCATCCAGAACGCCTCTGCACGTCTTATCCTCGACATCCCCCGACGCAGCCACATCACACCCCACCTGAGAGACCTGCACTGGCTCCCTGTCAACAAGAGGATAACCTTCAAGCTCCTCACCCACGCACACAAAGCACTCCACAACTCCGGACCAGCCTACCTCAACAGACGACTCAGCTTCTACACCCCCACCCGCCAGCTCCGCTCGACCAGCCTCGCCCTCGCCACAGTCCCCCGCATCCGGAAAACGACCGCCGGCGGCAGATCCTTCTCCCACCTCGCCGCCAAGACCTGGAACACCCTCCCCACCAACCTCCGACAGACCCAAGACCTACTGGCCTTCAGAAGACTCCTCAAGACCTGGCTCTTCGATCAGTAGCAGCACCACCCCCCTCTTCCCCCAGCGCCTTGAGACCCTCGCGGGTATGTAGTGCGCTTTATAAGTGACATGATTGATTGATTGATTGAGAGTGTGGGACCCTGTCCTGGTTAGTGAAATACCCTGGGAGAATGCCATAACCTGAGTGGGCATCGCATCTTAAAACAGGATGTTTGGTATACTGAACCTAATATAAGTTATTTAGACCTTTGCGTCTTTAACTAATACAAACATTTATGGAGATACTAGTCAAATTTGATATGTTGACATCTTCAGAACATCGTTCAATATTAGACATTTCCTTTGAATCTAACTCTCATTTAGTTTTGTTGATTTTACACTCGGACAAGGTTTTGGGTATTATCTTTTTAATTCCCTACTTATTATATATCACTCATTATTATATAATATACATCTGGCTAGTAGGTTTTTAATATGATACAAGGTTATTATCGTAATTGACATCTATAAAACCAAGCAGTTTGATATGTCGTCGAAATCTTGTCGGACAGAACAATAAAGTTTGTTTGTTTTTCAATATAGTCTGTTTTCTCTGACCATCATCACTTCAGTCTGTTTTCTCTGACCATCATCACTTCGGTCATATGACACTTTTAGAATCACATGATTATCATGTGACCAGCCATAGAGTATATAATGTGTAGAATGGCACCAACACATTTGATACTCTTTTCCGAAGGCATCATCGGCAGCCATCCTCAGCCTGGTCCTACCTGGAGCCTCCTTTTATTAGGTACATATTAGTTTGTAGTTATAGGGACCTTGCTTTACTCTGAAGCTGTAGTTTTACACGCTCATAGATATATTTTGTTACATTCCTTTTTAGACAAGTCCTTTACTGTGCATGCCTATTGAGCTACATATTTGGAACACTATCGCATATCTAGCGCTTGTTCCATCGCAAGGTAACTACGGGGTTCACTGTTACTCCGATTATTAATGTATACTCCCCCTTTTTTTTTTTTCTCTTATAAGGTCTCCGTTTTGACAATAGATTGTGTATTGTTTTTTCAGAGGCTTTCCAGAATACCATATTACTGATTTTAACATTTAGCGGGACCAGGTCGCTTTTCAAATATACCTACACGAGGTTTGTTTGATAACCAGGTATTGGTCTTAAAAATTCTTTAGATCATAAGATTATGGAAACTCACAGTTATATCTATGTTAGGGATATCTTTATCTCTTTTTAATCAATTTACTTTTAAAAATAGTTGTTTCTCATTCTTTTTGTAGACATCCGACTTTTTCGTGAAATCGTTGATTTTAATATTAATAAGACATCGTTGCACATTCGGTGCACCGCATTTTTATCAGGTAATTTCTTTTCGTCATTGTGGTTTATCCGTTTTCAATGAACATGTATAATACCACTGAATCAACATCTATTGGGATAGATTAATGTTAGGTACTTTGATTTTTATAACCAGTCTTAGTTTATCGGTCCGCTAATATCAGTCCAAATTTTTGAGCATGATGATTGCTCACACTGGTACCGAACAATCTCTTTATGATCTTATTGAATTATTAACATTAACTTATTGGTTTCAATTGCATAATTCACGAGTCAAAATCTCGATAAATTTCTTTTTAAAATGGAACTATACAGATAACATATACAAACAGCAGCTACCGTGTACATTAATGATGATTAGACCCCATTATATAGGTCCATAATAATGGTGACACATACACATTTTTTTCAGCCATTTATTAGAATCAAGAACATCCACCAACTATGGAGTTGCAGGTTTTAATCACTAGGAACTAATTTGCAACAGGATCTGTGAGTGATTGGCTACTTATTTTCTATCTTATTGTTTCTTAACTATATAATGTTACAGGCCTTTACTATCTAATAGGCCTCTTTCATTAAGGTTCAGTTTTGAGCACTCAGATATAGCACCATAGATAAATATAAAATTGTAATGTATGATACATAGGAAGACCGTCAGATTATGTACATAGATTGTTGCTACTGATACACATTGTGTTTTTTAAGATATGTGTAAAAAGAGATACGAATTGTTTAAATAGATGTTTTTCTTGAGAAAACATGTCAAGATACGGTTGACCATTTGTGAAATCTGAGTATGTTCTCTTTTTTCTTTTTTTCTTTTTAGATAATTGTGTGGCTTTCCTGAAGAAGGCGTTGTATACGCCGAAACGCGCGTCGAGTTAATAAAGATATTGCCACTTTTTAACCCTTTATTTATATCTATTGATTAAAAGTGATGTGTTACATATTGTGTTTCATTTTTTAAATGTTTTGTATAAATATCATTTGTTTAGACAATATGAGAAGAAATTATTAAAATGGTAACAACTTTGAACATATTTTTTCTGTCTTCCTTGGTTTTCTTAATGTTACAGATACTGTGTATATTGTTTGCTTTATTGACATTGCCTAGGAGTTTTTGTTACTACCATTTAAGTCCCTGTCCTAGGAATTGAACTATCCATTGTTCAGGGGGTCCTTGTTTTTTCTCATCTGGTCTCGAGTTGGACACCCCGCAAGGGCTGTGTTAGACCGCTGTCAACTGGAGCGACTGCATGCAGGAGCCTCAGCGTCTCTGGTCAGTGTGTCAGCATGGAAGTCTCGGTTCCCTCTATCTTACTGTGGCAAGATGTGGTGTATTTATACCCTAAAGTGTCTCGTCCCTCAGTATGGTTTGTATTGGTCTTTGTTAGACATGAGGAAGACATCAGGGGTGAACTTTGTACATACATATTATGTGGGAGATGTAGCTGGTGAATGCTCATGCATAATTTATTAGTACATTGTAGGCCTGTGTTCGGGAAAAACCCTGCAGTGTTCTAACCACAGACTAGATAACGTTCAACCCTCAGAGTTCGTTGTGTACTGTAGGGAACTAATGTAGGTGAAAGATCATGCCTATATTAGGGCATAGGAGATTATGACTATAATAGGGCATAGACGGTTATGACCATAATAGGGCATATACGATTATGACCATAATAGGGCAAATACGATTATGACCATATACGGCATATATGAACGTGTCTATATTAGGGCCTCTATACGAAACATAACACACACTCCACTTTTGAATTGGATGACAATGACCATACTTAAAATCTGGACAATTTAATTTTTTTTCTTAAAAACAGCTAAAAACATGGTTTTAAAAAGACATTTAAAAAATGTTTAAAAATGTTACACATCAGCTATTCTTTTGTTGCCACTTGAAAAAGTCAATTCTGTCTCACTTATAAAAGTTGCATTACTACAAGCAGAAGAAGGCCATTTTTCTCAAGTGAAAGTGTCAATTTAGGAAATGTTCCAATTTTAGTTCGTTTATTTATGAAACGAAGTGGAGAAGCCGAATTCTTTCCCAGGACGCGATGAGCCAATTCAAGATTAAGTGTCCTGGCTTGGAGATACAGCATTATCAGTGTTAGCTACTGCAGATGACAAATCCAACGCCTCACAGAGAACGTCAATCGCACATAGATGGAATTCAGCACTGTCAACAGTCGGTGCTGCAGCAGCTTGTGCGGCAGTTGTTACCTGAGTGCCTGTGGAGGAGCCACCTAATCCAGCAGGAGCAAACGGCACCTGTGGATTCTCAAGGAATGCGTTCATCAGAATTGGAAGACGCTGGGGACAACGCAGAGCATGGGCCTTTAGGGGGTCCAGCATAGCATCCATGTCCAGAGGCGTATCTGATGGAAACGTTAGACAGAGATCCAACGCACATTCTTCTTCGCAAAACAGGCATCGAAGAACAGGTAAGATGCAGTCCACCCAGACTGGTCTAAATGATAGAAACCAAGAGGCATTCAGTTCTCTTAGGCAAGGTATACCCAGAAGCGGCACCATGCGTTCACGGTATTTCCGCTCCATGAGTATGTTCGCCATTTCCTTGGAAATTGGGCCGTCCATTGCGTAGCAGTAAGATTACAATCAGGACTCCTGCAATTAGGAACAGGATAAGCGGGAGACCTCCAAAGACGCTTCCCAATACGGAGTGTATAAAATTTGGGATTACTCCGAGGACTGTCTGAAAGGTGCTTAATAGTCCTGACCCTATGGTCTTAAATAGGTATACAACACCGCTCATATCAGACATGTTAAAGATACGACCCACCATTTCTGCGAAATGAAAGGGGCAGTTCGTACATATAAGCGCCTGTATCTCAGTCGAGGTCCTTGCAACTTGAAGTTCAAAGGTTTCTCGAGCAGAGGTTAAGGGCACGGGTTGCTGTAAAAGCATGGCTTTCAGTCTGCTCAAAGTATCAAATTGTATAAAGGAAACATTCAATGAAGGCCATAACGGCGCCTCCCTGACTGGTTTCAGTGGCGGAAACAATACTTGCATACAGCAAGTAACCCTGGAGTTAACAGTGACCAGATAGGCGATGCCCGGAAGCATCCCACAGCAACCTTGATCGTTTAGCATCAAGTAACTCCCATTCGAGAGCAGCTGGAAAACCGGCGTGATCATGGCCGCTGGGGTCCCTGACATGTGGCACGATAAGTTCGCTGCTGAACCACTACATGCTCCGTGCAGAGAAATATCCTGACACATGAGAGAACCGCTTAAAGCGTTCTTGCAGTTTGTACCACTCAGATACACTTCTCGATACCCATTCCGGCATCGATATCTATATGGTAACTCCCAAGTTTCCTTAATGTAACCCTTACCCATTTTTTCATATCTGCCTGCCTGCCTTTGCTCAAGGCAATATTGAAACTGAAACGTAGTGACTGGCAGAGTGATTTGGCCATGAATTAGCCATTCAGTTGATGGTAATTCGGCTACAGTGAATGGTAACCTTTCCAGTTTCTCAATACGCAGCATTGTATATTTGGCTCCCCTTTGTGCCATTTCTGTCTTTTTATCAGTTACATTGTATTCTGAAAACAGAGACGTGGTGTTTATAAAACGCCAGGGCAAATAGCCTGCACGCAAAGATTGCAGCGTCCAGCTTAACATCATAATAGAACGTAATTGGGATTGCCCGTGTTGTAACAAGGCCAGATCTTGTTCTAATATGTCGATTGCCGAAGACACAATGTTGCCTAAGGAGTAAATCCTGGAGGTCAAAGTTGTTAGCCCATTATCCACTACAGCTAATGCCTTCTCTAAGTTAATACGGTCTATTTCCCGTATTCTTTCTGCATCCTCCTGTTGGGATATTTTCCAGTTTTCATTATAATAGGCATAAATGCCAGCATATATGAAACGTTTCTGACGTGTTTTCCTTGGGCCTGACAAGAAATCCCTAAGGTCTACATCAGGTGTGAGTAAGGTCAAGTGATGTTTTACTTCTGTGAGTGTTGAGGTCTCTAGCCAATCAAGGCACAACTTCCCAACACTATAGGATGTCACTACCCCTGGGTGTTGTCTTTGTACATAGCGTGTATCTGGCCTACTGATACTAAACCCCTCGGTTATACCTAGGAATCTCTGTTGACATGTGTTCGTGTCAACGGGCCAAATCAGCCATTCTGTCCAATTGGGATCTGACCTGTTGTACTGAAGAATGTCATCTAATCCTACACCATGTGTAGTTGAATTCTGTCCCTCACCCATCTGTGATGGTGTTGGAAACCCAGGTGTGTTCATTTCCTTGTTCTTGGCTAGTCCAAGACAGGATGTCTGTTGCACAGTGTCATTTAGAAATATCATCTGCTGTGGAATGAGACATGCTCTAAAAAGCGCTTCTGTTCCCTGGACCTGCCAGTTCCTCGAGCCCCAGATTGATTTTAAATCTATAGTGTCCTTCCATAGGTCGAAACCCTGTGTAGACAACTGGGCCATAAAGGAAGCAGAGTAAATCTGTTTGGTGTTAGTCAACATAATTTTCTGTGCTGATATTTTTGCCACTTTGTGCTAAAATGACTTCGGGTCAGATGTATTAAACTCTGAAAAGTATGTGAATTTCTGTGCAAACGTTTGCGTACTACCTTTTGGAGGTGTTGGGCAGTGTTCCCACTGGTGGTATTCAAATACATTTCTAGGTGTTATAGATTTGTGCAAGAAATGATGACCATAATGTTGGTAACAGTACAATGTATCATAGTCTGAAGTACCTTCTAACATTTCATTGTTCGGAAATGCTGCAGTTTTTTCTAAATCAGACATCATATTATTTACAGTTTCAGTGTCCCAATCATCAGACAATGTACTGGAGGTAATGATATCACTTAAAGAAATTTTAAATACATGTTTAAGCTTTAAAAGTTCAGTCGGACCGAATATATCGAAATCAATCTTGTCCCATACTATACCGTCCGGTATAGGAACTGCTGTGATGTTCACTGAAGACAAGTCTCTCGGTTCACGATGTGACGACTGGTGTGGCTTTAAAATCAAATTGACTCTTTGGGCTGTAGAGCTCTGCTGGAGATATCGTCCATTAATAAGCATACTAAAAGTTATTGTTAAACCTAGCCAGAAAAGAAAAAATAGAATCCCAGTGATATACCATAGTTCTATCCAAGGTGACACCAGGTAAGTCTTTCTAAAAAAGTGCAAAAAGTCAATGAGTTTCTGTTTGTGTGATTTTTTGGCTGGCATCGTTTCCGGCTCGCTTGGATCCAGTGAAAACGTATCAAAGTTCATGAAATATCCAGAAGCAGTTCGATCAATTGTTGGAATTGCATCTGGATTTGTTGAAATTGGATTTTGCTCTTGACGAGGCATGTTGACGTAGACGTCTGTAGTCGGTCTGATTGCAACTTGGTTGTTAAGTTGATTTTCTTCTTGTTGAAGTGGAACGAGTTCCATAGCATTGTTGTTTAGTCCTTCATTCCGTACAGGTGGCTCTTCAAAAGTGATGAGTCTTTCTGTTTGAACTTCTTGAATTGTAGCGAGAGCAGGGCGTCTGCTACTGTGAAGTCCACGAGGCCTACTGTTTAGTACCGGCCACATAGTGTGGTTTGATTAAGTCGATTGAGACAAATCTTTTCTCCTTTTTCCCGGCAAGAGGCGGCAGAAGTACAGTTCTTGTGCCTTGGATTGCTAGGACCGGTACAGCTGTTCTGTAGGATGGTCCGAATTATTTCTTGTCTGCAATCTTCTCTCTGACCAGATCCCCAACTTTTGGGATCCAGACAGGTCTTGCCGTTACTGCCTTGACTTCCTCAGTGGCGGTCTGTTTTAAGTGGACGTTGCTTTGTTGTGTCCTGGATTCATTTAGATCCTGTAAAACAGCCAAACGATCATGGATATCAAATGGTTTTTCATCCGCCACTGTGCCTCCACAATCAAGATCAGGTACCCACATTCTTGTCCCAAATAGGACCTCGTAAGGAGTGACACCCCCTAGAGAGCTTCTTGGCTGATTGTTTATTGCTCTTTGGACCCCATAAAGGTGACTGACCCAACTACCGCCCTTGCCTAATACCCTAGCTGTTAAAGATTGCTTTAAGTCACGGTTTTTCCTCTCCACAACCGAATTTCCCTCAGGATGGTACGGAGAGGAGTACCGCAATGCTATGCCCATTCCTTCCATGGCCTCTTTGTAAGCCCGAGAGCTAAACGCCGGGCCACGGTCAGAATGTAACGTGCCAACTGCGTATGTGCCGATAAAGACTCGCAAATCTTTTATAACAGTTTGAGCGTCAGCCGAGTGCTGAGGCCAGACCTATAGGAATCTAGAGCAGGAATCCACTGCAACCATGATATATTTCTTGGCCCCATCAGATTGTAGGGGTCCGCAGTGGTCCAAATATACACATGCAAGAGGTTTGTCTGATTTTAGTAATGGTGTCTGCGCTGGGCGTGCTACGGTGGAGCCTTTCATCTGCTGGCAGATGTCGCACTTTAAGACAATGGGGCCGATTCCGATTCGGGCCGGAAATCTCTCCGACCGAGCCGGACCCGGAGAGATTTCCGACCGAATCGGACCCGTGCAGCCCGACCGAACGAGTACGATGCGCACGTATGCCATCGGACTCGAGTCGGTCGGACTCCCATTGAAGTCAATGGGAGCCTGTCGTACAACGCGTACGCGGGCTCCCATTGACTCAATGGGTGTGATGCGGACAAGTGCGCCCCCTACAGCGTGTACGCGGCGAAGCGATTCGTGCCGTACACGCACAGGTAGGGGGGACCCATGGGTCCCCCCTGTGTGTGACTCGCGCGGCTACGCGTACAGGGGGGTCCGACACGGACCCCCAAAGTACGGCTCCGACAGCTCTTTCGAGCCGGAGTGCGCGGCTCGGTCGGGCTGCTCGCGGCGCGCATCGTACTTACCCGGCCGGGGAACGTCTCCATTGCGCGGTGCGAGTCGAGTCCGTGCGAGTCGGTCGGTACGGTTCAACCCGGGATCGAGTCGGTCGGAGCGGTCGGGACGCCCGGACGAGTCGGTCGGTGAATACGCATCGTACTCGCTCGCCCGGACGCGCGTACGAATCGGTCGGGAAATAGGGCTCCGAATCGGATCCGGTTAAGCCGAATCCGATTCGGAGCCCCACCGGCCGAGATCGGAATCGGCTCCATAGTCTTTGGTCTGCTTTGTTAACCCTGGCCACCAGTAGCGCTGTTTCAGTAAAGAAATAGTCGCTGTAATGCCTGTATGTGCAGAACCCAAACCCTCGTGTGCTGCTAGAATTAAGCCTTGCCTACGATCCATATTTGGTATTACTCTATCCACCACTCCAGGAATCTGAGCATATGGAATGTTTTGTGCATCTAACTTGTAGGAGTACTTGAGTGGAAATGTTTTAGGTACTGCTGTGCTGCCTTTGCGTGAAGCAATGACAGCTACCAAAATCTCGCCGTCTATACTCGTTTTTGAACGAGTGATTGCAGCTACGAACGCTGTGCGTACAGCCCCCTTTGCGGCTTCATCAGCCAATGAATTCCCTTCAACGTGAACGCCATCACGCTGATGACTCAGTGTATGTATCACGTGAGCCCTTGGTAGTTCGTTTCTCAACTCCACTACCTGTTCCCATAGCATTTTATGCTTAATTGTGCCACCTTTTGCGTCTTTAAACCCGTTCTGTTCCCAATGATGAAATATTCATTGTACGACTGGACACAGTAAAAGGAATCACACACAATCAGTGTGGGGAATTCGTGTTCCGTATTTACCAGTGCCAGTATTAGTGCTTTTAATTCTGCCAACTGAGCCGTGCAGTCTCCTATAGATTGCGTTTTAGTTCTACTTGGATGGAATTTTCCATCAAGCATGCGACCTTTAACAATTGCACACGCTGCGCTGTAAGCTTGCTTACTCCCTATGGCCGGTTGAGCAGATCCGTCAGTGTAAATAATGTATTCATACTGATCTAGAGGCAAAATCTCATTTGGTAGAGGATATTCTTGTTCGTATTGCAGAAATGCTTGTGTTTTTAAACTTGGATCAAATCTGTATTCAACATCCGTTGCAGTGAGAGAATTAGCGCATTGTATCCATCTGGGATGTAAGGCTTTCGCATTTGGGATGCTAGCCTTTGTAACAGCCTTTAAGGCTGGTACTGGGGTCAGGACTATTATGCGCTTTCCCTGAGCCAGAGCTCTTTCTCTTGCTACAGCGGTCTGCACTGCTGTCAGGATTTTTTCTGTTGAAGTGAAACGCATCTCTGCGTTTGTGTACAGGCGTGATTTGTATGCGATTGGTACTGTTTCGCCTTCATTGAAAGTTAAATAACTGTACCCGCATTGACCCACTATTAATCGGATCACTAAGTTGCGTATGTTCACGCGTGTCTGTGAATGTTTTGAAGCTATCATGTCTTCCTGTAGTGAACGTAGGATGTTTGTATGTTCCTCTGTCCATTGTCTGACTGAAAAATCAGGTTTTATTAAGTCGTAGAAAGGTTTTATTCTTTCTGCGTAATCCAAAATGTATGTTCGACCAAAATTTAGGAATCCCAGAATTGATTGTAAATTCTTTAATGATTTTGGAGGTTGGAGCAGCGCACACTTTTCTAAAAAGTTAGCTGCTAGGCTTTTTCCTTCACTTTACAGCTCATACCCTAAAAACAGGACATTGAGATGGGCAATTTTTGATTTTTTGAAATTAAATTTATAGCCCTCAGAGGCGAATCCCATAATAATGGTGCTCACCCTGGTCAAGTGCCTCGGTAAGTCATCGTCCATCAGATAAATATCATCTACATAGGACAATGCTTCTTAATCCAAATTTTGGAGTAACTCTGTTACCCTTGCTGTAAACAACCCCGGGCTATTCTTATACCCTTGGGGGAGTCGACAAAATTGCTGTTGAGACCCTAGCACTGAGAATGCGGTCAAATTCCTGCTTTCAGGCGCTATATTTTGGCAGAAAAATCCATTTGAGATATCAAGTGTTGTTTTGTATTTTTGTTGCACAATGTTATTCATTAATGCGGCACTGTGTGCATTTTGAACTGCAAATGTCTTTGTGTAAGTGTTTAAATATCTGTAATCTAAATCTAAACGATATGTGTTGTCAGGTTTTGATACGGGGAACAAAGGATTGTTCATAGGTGAAGTGCAATTTTCAATCACCCCCTGGTATTCTAGTTGATCTAGGATCTCCCTGACTTGTTTTTTAGCTTCCTGCTTTATAGGGTATTGCCTTTGAGCATTTGGGGAAACTTTTAATGGGATCACGTGGTGGGTTGAGTCCTCATCCCAACCAGCATGATTTTTGTACTATGCTGGAGCTAGGGCAACCGCCCACTCCTGCGCATATGCATGTTTTAAATGTATGGGAACGAGGTCGGAAAATGCTGGAAAAATTACCTTTTCTCCCTTAGGGCACTCCATGACGAATGCTGGTGGCCAGTCTTGCTCTGCTAATAGGATGTCATATCCAGATGACAGATTTTTCCAAAATAGACCTTTAATTTTCCTGGGCATGTCCCCCTCCATCCGGAGTGTTATCTCATGTAACTTATGTGGGACACTTACCCGAGTATCAGGTGTTTCCACCGTGATATACTCACTCAACTCCGCTGTCACCAGAAATTCCTTCAGGTTCTGGCAAGCTATTGTTACTTCTGCCACGCTGTCTAGCATCGTCAGGGCCCATTCCCCGTTCAGAAGCTGTGTCCTCAGAATTCTGGGCATGTCTGATCTTGAGACCTGCTACCTTCTTCTTTTTGAACTGAGGTTTTTGTTTTTGTTTATCTTCTTTTTTAGGTGCGTAGTCCACAGCGCGTTGCGTGTCTCTGGACTTTGTACGCTCCTCTGACCGTCCTTCCCTCTCAGAGTTTTTTGATGAACCCTGAAAGGAACGAGAGGAACGTGTATCAGTATCCTGATACCTGTCAGGTTTTTTAATATTATCCCTATTCCGGAGGTTATACCTCCTTTCAGAGGGCTCCTGTTGAGGAGACCTACCTCTGGATTGAGATCTGCTGTCTTTAGACTTTTGTTGTTTTTTATTTTCCCACTTCTTTTTAGAAGAAGTAGGTGTCTGCTTTGTAGTGTCCTTTTCAGGACTGCCCACAAGTTGTTGTTTTAATGCTTTCCCACCTAGACTGTCTCTGCCTAGTTCTGCATATGCAGTTTCAATTATTTTGGGTAGTTCGTGTAGTTGATCTACTGGACTGAACTCCCTTAGGCGATGGCGGATCGCCACTGAAGCTGCTTCCCCCTTAATGTTAGCTAGTATTATGGCTGATACCTGTTCGTAGTTACCTAGTAACTTCATCCCTAAGTTAAGGGCAGGCTCTGCTCCGTACTCATTTTGTATCTGTCTCAATACATCAGGTACTACTGCTAATGACGGGATACCATGTGTTCTGGTATATATGGCAGCAAAGACTGTACCCCAAGAGGTGCAGTCCTCTATTTGTGGTGTGATCCCCATGGGCAAGCAGATTGTTAGTATTCTGTGTTTAACACAGGTGGTAGTATTCGGGAATACCGCCTCAAGCTGAGTTATTTTCTGAGCTATCCAGAATGGTATTTGTTCGTGTTTTGCTGGCATTTTGCCCATTACCGCGTGTAATGTTTGAGGAGTAATTTTATTTCCTGTACCCTGAACTGGAGTATTATTTTCTGCACCTGGTGCAGTTTGGATTGTTAAAGTCCTCATGACAAATTGTGTCAGGTTTCAGTAGATTTTAATTAAATCTGTGTATTGTATGAGTAAGTCTGGCTGTGGCATTGTGCCAATGTCAGGATGCGGTGTGTAAGCCGCTAGTATCGGCCATGTGGCTCCGTCTCCTCCAAGCGAGCCTAATCTTACTCTTTCTCGTACGTGGGGTAGGGTGCCATTAAACCAGTAATAATGTTCCTGGTAAGTGAGTGGAATCTCTATGTCCTCAAATGGACAATATTCCCGTGGTGCCTCTCCTTCTATATAGTAGTGAAATGTCTTTGTTATTGCATTTGCTGTTGGGAGTGTAACCCATGAATAGAGTTCCTCTGTTTTATTTGATTTGTGTGCCTCAATCACGAAAACTACAATGCCCCTCTTAGCTTGTAAACCATTTTCTAATAGTCTTATGGTGACTGTCCTTCTGAATTTTGGTGCAATCTGTATTGCATCCTCAGGATCTTCTTCCTCGTCTGACGGGGGCAGTGGCATTCGTGTTGGATCTAAGACCGCGGTAGTCATTGTGTATAGAACACAGACTAATGTTTCAAAGAAAATATGATAAGGTTTTAGGCACAATTTTAGGAACACTATGTCCTTTCAAGCTTGAATAACCAACAGCCAATAAATTGTATTTTCGTACTACTCAGCTGCGGCGGATTTTGTGCCCACCCACTCCAGACGTCTCTGGGGTTTTGTGAGTAGGTTCTCTGAGAATAGCACGACTGAACTACTCAGATTCTACTGTTAAATAAGTACCCAACCAACATTGGGCGCCATGTCGTGTAGTTCCTACAGTACCCCTGCAGGACCTGCGCGTTTGGATAACATAAACTGTGGGCTTGGTGGCAGACCGGCTCTGTGCACCCCCACCGCGTATGTTAGCCGGATTTGCATTAGCTAGCTCACAGTGCCACTATAATCTCCTCTTATCGGGGAGAGATTAGTTCCTGGCAACCTTAGATCATGACAACCCTGATCCCTCAGAATCGTGGAAACAATGTACTACTTTTCGCTCAGTCACTCGTGCTTACTTATTCGGTTTGTCTCAGAGAGTTACACAGAATAAACAGTCTGGGCGTTTCAATAAGTATTTATGGAACAGTTGTTATTCTAGTGTAAAATATATGTGCTGCAGCAACCAGCAGACAATAGCAGAGATATATTATCAGCAGTACGATGAAAGTAAAAGGGTAGTACAGTTCTACCATATTGCAATAATAATGGTTACATACATGAATATATGAAATGCATTATAAAAGTGTGCATACTCCTACGATGCCTAACTAGTTGTACCTAAGTGTACCTAGCATGTGTGTAGGTCTAAAAGCCTAAGAGCCAAGAATCCTTCTAGGATTTAGTCGAACCCCATTACCTGAATAGAGAGAGTGTGGGACCCCGTCCTGGTCTCGAGTTGGACACCCCGCAAGGGCTGTGTTAGACCGCTGTCAGCTGGAGCGACTGCATGCAGGAGCCTCAGCGTCTCTGGTCAGTGTGTCAGCATGGAAGTCTCAGTTCCCTCTATCTTACCGTGGCAAGATGTGGTGTATTTATACCCTAAAGTGTCTCGTCCCTCAGTATGGTTTGTATTGGTCTTTGTTAGACATGAGGAAGACGTCAGGGGTGAACTTTGTACATACATATTATGCGGGAGATGTAGCTGGTGAGTGCTCATGCATAACTTATGAGTACATTGTAGGCCTGTGTTCGGGAAAAACCCTGCAGTGTTCTAACCACAGACTAGATAACGTTCAACCCTCAGAGGTCGTTGTGTACTGTAGGGAACTAATGTAGGTGAAAGATCATGCCTATATTAGGGCATAGGAGATTATGACTATAATAGGGCATAGACGATTATGACCATAATAGGGCATATACGATTATGACCATAATAGGGGCATATACGATTATGACCATATACGGCATATATGAACGTGTCTATATTAGGGCCTCTATACGAAACATAGCAGTGGCTTTTCGTGTCCTTGTAAATATGGGGCAGCAGGTTGTGCCGCCGGTGCGTCACAAAACGTGATGCACCGACGGCGCAAGGGGCTTGTAAATATGCCCAGCAGTATATTATATTAAGATACTTGTAAATTTGGTTACCATCTTGTACATTTAACGACAGGAGTCAGTTGGCCAAATGGGACGTGGACTGGTGTTGAACTTTGGACACGGCAGGTAGGGACATGATGTAACTGATTTGGCCTGTGCAATGTGTAATTGGCCTGTGTCATTTACTTTAACTGTGGATACAATGAACAAGGCCCTGAAGACATAACATCAAGATGCACACAGCACACTGGGTCAGAGGTACATATCTGGCTGTAATCAACCCCATGACACACATCTGCGCTTGTTGTAACTTACCCATTGACATGGTTCTCATGTGCTGCACTGTCCTGTCCCGGTATTCCAGTCACCAACTCCTCAGGGATGACAGCTGCCACCCGCTCCTCCAGGGCATCCAACACCTCCTGGTCTGCTGGGCTTCCTCCTCCAGTCTGCAATGCTGCCTTGAGGTTCAACGCTAATTTGGCCTTTGTTCTGCGCTTGTAATCGTGCCAGCGCTTTTTGCAGTCACTGCCTGTCCTCTTAGCTTGGCCAACAGCATTTATTTTCTGCACGATAGTCTGCCATATCACCTCCTTTTTCCATAGTGGCAACTTTGAGCTTACAAACAGCTGATGTTGATGGTTGGTCACCTCAGTGACCAGTATCTCATTTTCCTCCTCCCTGAAGTTTGACTTCCTCTTCCTCTTTACCTGGCTGTCTGCATGTGCATCTGGACTGTTGCTGGGGTTGGTTGGTTGGGTCTCCTGACTACTGCAGTGTGCTCCCTGCTCCATTGCAGACTCCTCTATGGTCCCCCAAATAGTTTTTGGGCGCGATGCGTAGTTTTTTAGGGTACTTTTTGTCCCTTGACGCAGTGGAGACTGTCGCGGGGTATTCGTACTCGTGTTACATGATGCAATTCTGCCTTCCTGCACTTTTTGGGCAGCTGTGTCAGGTTGCATCACATTGACTTGCAGCTATTTCGCTGCACCTACGTCATTAATTTGTCTGACGCAGGATGCCGCGCTGCGCCGCGGTCCGCCAGATTATAAATATGGTGCAACCATGGCTTTTTGCGTTGTTGCATGGCGGCGCATTACTTATTGATACATTGCTGCATTGCGGCAGCGATGCAGCAGCGATGCGTCACTTCTTGTAAATAAGGCCCAAAATTTGGCCACGCTGAGGCTCATGAGTAGCATTCCTTATCAATCTCTGCCCATCATAAACATATTATAGTTGGGTACATGATGCACTTGAGTTTCTGATGTGTGGCATGTCTGAGTTTCTTAAACTCCAAAAATATATAAATGTGTAAAATGTGATAGATCAAATGCACACACATGTTGTAAGTTTTGCCATGCTGTTCAAGGCACTGCAGATTTCACTAATACTCTTCACTACTAGACAATCTGGAAACCTCGACCATTATCATAACTATACCCAAAGCTAGGCCTGCCTGCAGCATCACAACTGTCAGAGACATCATTCAAAGTGCGTTTATATCCCCCTTATCTCCCTGTCCCACCACTTGTTAGAGCTTCTGTAATCAGTACCTCTGGCTAACACTAGTGTTGGTAGGTACAGGTACCCGAGTCTCCATTAACTGGGACCTAGTGCAACTTCTCCAAGATGGAAAAGGGCACCTTCTTCTCTTCTGCAACATGCACAAACATGCACACCTCCTGCCAAACTGTGAGATACCACATTATCTAGTCTTCTATGTTGAGCCATAAAAATTTCGAATCCAGAACATCAGCTACCACTACGTTGCCAATCTAAGCATATATAGGTAAATATAGACATGACATTAAGAGCAGTAAATATATACTTATAAGTACTTACCTTGAAAAACTAATGTTAGTTGTTATTCTGTAATCGATAATTTTTATAAGTCAATATAAAAAAGTCGGTATTTCAACATCCTGCCCTACCAGAAACTACCTGGTACTGCACCTCACTATCTCAAAAGCGTCCATCCGAGGGGCCTGCAAGAGGTTAATCATCTATCAGCAAGGCCTTCTGCATGTTTGGCAAAAAGTGGACTCTTTCCATTAAAAAAGTTTAATTTCAGCCCATAGTCCTCCTTCCTTTAAAATGTACTTGATTAGAGCAGTTTTGTAGAGAGGAAATAGTCAATCATTTAAGTGGGCAGGTATACAACTTAATGGGACGAACTTTCTACAGTAAATCATCCCCTACGAAGTTTCACATAAATGAAGGTATGTGGAGTGATACAGTGCAATAAAATACGTTCTTCAAGCAAGACGGCCAAGTCCTATCAGATGCAGGCAGACACCACAAATCACACTGCAAGTCTGAAGCTTTCAATTTCGACCAGAGAAATATGTTTCTGTTGTTTTGGCGGCACAGCCAGCAGAAGCAATAATTCAACATGCTCTCCTTAGGTTGGTGACGTCTGTAAAATTGAAGCACCCACACTGTTCACTGAGAGACTTCTATTAATTTGACACTCACAAGACCTTTTCTGTGAGATGGCGATACACCCATAATGTTGCTACTACATGCGACGCCAAATTGATTTTTACTGTGCACCACTGAATAGATGAAACACACTAAAACTGGCGAAGGCTGACCCTGTCTTTTATGCAGAGAGAGCTCTCTGCAGTTATGGCTTAATCGTCGTGGGAAGGAAAAAAAGAGAAACATGATTGTCATCACTCGCAGCCTTTAGCCTGTGACCTAGCAGATGTGGTGCGTCAAAATTGTATTCCAGTGAGACTACAAACACCCCACTTATGACCAGATTTACAAACATTTTGCGCTGTGTTTGCGTCACAAAAGTGATGCAAAAATGTTATTTTTTCCAAATTTACATTTGTGCTGGAAAGCTGCCTGAAAGTAATGTAAAGCAGCGCAAATCGCTGCTTTGCATTACTCTACGTCAAGGGGGCATTCGATGGGTGGTGCATGGGCTTTCTTATGCAACCACCCATGGTTTTTTACACAAAACCATATCTACTAACAATAGTAGACAGGGTTTTACGCCCAAAAATAATTCCACTTTGAAACGCGTTAAAAGGAGAAATGCTTTTATTCCTACTAACTTTTTCCATTTTGCATGTGTGCTGCACTGTACAGCATACATCTGAAGTGTGAAAAGTTTTAAAGTTAGTTTAAGCATGGTATTTTGTATTGGAAGAGCACTCTTCCAGTGCAAAACCTATGCACACTCATGCAGACACCCTTGCACCATGGTGCAAAGGTGTGTGCGTGGCGCTCTCCTGCCTGATTGTGTGCCAGTGCTACGGAGAGAGCAAGATAGTGCCATATCTCTGTAGAGATAGTGCTTTCCTGCTCTCTACCAATCACACAACGCAGCGCAGTACATTTGGGTGCTGTATTGCATTTGGGACACCTTTGTAAATCTGGGCAAAGAGTGAAGGGAGTAGGAACTCAGATGGCTTTTGACAAATGCGAACTAGTGTGTCCATTGCAGTAGTAGTACGCCTTGCAGTAGTGAAAAACAAATATGAGAAGTTTTCACTACCAGGAAAGTAAAACTTAAAAGTACATGTCCAACTTTTTAAACACACTGCATCCTGCCCTTGTGCTGTCTAGGGCCTACCCTAGGGGTGACCTATATGTTTTAAAAAAGAAGGTTTGGGCCTGGCAAGAGGTCTAACTTGCTAGATTGACATGGCAGTTTAAAACTGCACATATAGGCTCTGAAATGGCGGGCCTGAGAAGATATGTTTCATGGGCTACTTAAGTGAGTGGCACAATCAGTGCTGCAGGCCCACTAGTAGCATTTAATTTACAGGCCCTGGGCACATGTAGTACACTTTACTAGGGACTTATAAGTGAGTTAAGTATGCCAATTGTGGCTACGCCAATGTTGCCATGTTTTAGGGAAAGAGCTGAAGCACTTTAGCACTGGTCAGCAGTGGTAAATGAGCAGAATCCTAAGGCTAGCTAAAATGAAGTAAGAAAAAACAGGAGGTCTGAAGACAAAAAGTTAGGGGTAACTACATCAAGGATGCCAGGTCCAACAATAACTTCATATGGTTGCGGAAGTGCACAGCAGATTTAAAAAAACTGCCTATAGCACTGCAGACAACAAATACATTTGGGAGGTACTGCAAGAAATATAGCGCTGTCTACATTGATAAAAACCTTCACATTTCAAAACTGGAATTACATGTTATTTGGTGAACTACTTGTAGTGTCCACAGAAAAATACAAAATCCATCAAAGTCTGAATTGAAAATTCATCACAAGTACAATTTGAAGTTGTGGAAGAGTCATATTGGCTCAAAGGAAAGATAAAAACGACCTTATGCTGCCGAGCCGAAATCACGTCAGCAGTGTTCTTTCCCAGATGTTACTGACCCAGTATAAGTAGGATCCATATGAGGGGAAAGAGTGGATGATAACATAATCCCGGACCAAAGGTTCCATCAGTTCAGCCTTCTCTCTGTCACTCTTCCTCCTTTCCCAGTAATATTTCTTCACCCATTTTTAATTCTGTTGGCAATTTTTCAGGGAGCAAGAAACAAATGTGGTCTTCTTAGATGGGCGTTCAGCTGTCTACTATAATTCAGCCAGGGTATTTTATAACTATCGGCACAACTCAAGCAATCCTCAAGGAGATCTCTGTTAAGGTTCGGTTTTTCATTATTCCAGATCGATAACTAAAGAATTAATGGTGCCAGCTTAATGTCATCCATTACATAATTAAGCCCCAACTCTTCAAGGATGATAAAATGGTGACTACAAGTGGGAAGCCCTAGGAGAATCCTTTTTCAAAATGTATTTTTCTCAACTTGGAGACACCCAATAGAGGAGTAGCCCCATACATCAAGACAAGAAGGCACTTACACTTGTATATTTCTAATGGTGCAGGAATGGGCTTAGATCCAATTCTATTGGTAAAATGAAAAACGGCCCCCATTGCTTGTGCAAGTCTACTAGCCCTAGTGCTCAACAGTGGCCCGAATTGCACCATGAATCTAAGGTAATGCCCAAATATGGAAAGCTGTGAACCCTTTCAACACATCTCTCCTTAACGAAAATAGGTCTAATCCTAGATGGGCGATTTCCCACTGCCATATAGTATGTTTTATTAAAATTTGTCTCCAAATTGAGGCCATCCATAAATGACACAAAATTATAAATCTGATCTTTTAGGCCAGCGGGGGTCCAAGCAATCAGAACAGCATCATTGGTGTACAAAAAAGCTGCCAGTGGGTGGTTCTTAATTTTTGGGTGGTCACGGCCATGGGACATTAGATACTCATGCAATTAGTTAACATGTAATTGAAAGATTATAGAGGCAAGCACACATCCCTGCCTTACTCCTCTTTCAAGAATAACATAATTTGTACAATCTCCCCCAAGGCCATATCGGACTGATGCTCTAAGGTCTTGGTGAAGGGTTAAAAAAAAATCAATCAATTCCTGTTCCATCCCTATGTTTCTTAATACAGTCCATAACATTGATTGGTTAACCCAGTCAAAGGCTGAGCTAAGGTCCATGAATGCAAGGTATAATACCCACTCTTTTGCCACAGTATATTTCTGGATTAACAACATGGGATTAAGGCTCTGCTCTATGGTACTCAAGCCTTCTCTAAAACCATACTGAACAGGGGTAATAATACTTGCCTACAGCTCTTCTTAAAAATAGGCGCAATGATAGCTGTGTGCCATGCACTAGGTAACTTGGAACAAGCAATGGAATAAAGGGCGCAAATTAAAATAGATGCCCAGATCTCCAGCTTGGCCTTAGAGAGATCCATCGGGACACCATCCAGACACAGTGCCTTATAGCCTGGAATTTGAACAATGACCAAATAAACTTATCTTCTAAGTTAAACAAGATGGTGAGAGAATTACTAGTAAAGGAATATTTGTCATGGGTGAGTTCTTTGGGGGAAAAAAATGTAATTAAATACCAAAGCATACTCAAACCAATAAATAAAACTTGATTCATAGTTTTCTGTTTCATATTGTTAAGGTTAATATGATATACAACCTCATCTATGAGATTATTTATACCATTTGTAATTTCATCTGTCACATCAGGGGGTGGCAAAGAGTGTTACACATTATACAACACCCATGAAATTCACTGAAAAAATACATTTAAAGGTCAGTTATGGTTCAGCATACACAAAACTGAACAAATCCTGAAATTTACCAGTTATGTTGTGCAACTCATAATTCACCACATAACGCACACCCCTTGTGCTCAGTACACACCTTAGCTGATGGCATGTTGAAAAAAAGGCTGTCCGTCAAGAGATATACACTGGGGGGGGAGGGTCATGAGTTATACTAGTACTTCTGAAACTCCGTTGAGGTCACAACGATGCCAGTGGGAGAAAAAGAGCCAGAATCGATTCGGTGAAGAACGGGGCATGCCTTATTGGTCATACATTCGCACCAGGTGACTTCAGACTTGCTAACCAATGTCTGTTTCTCCTGTGCTTGGGCAAACATGAAAATTGAATTAATTTTGGATTTTGTGTTTAAGAGGCTTGATGGCTAAACCCATTTCTGACTCACAAATTATATTTTGTAGCGATTTAACTTCGGAGTATTTCAGGCCTCATTCATTTTTGGATCCATGAATGCATTTCGTTTTAAGATTATGCTTTTATCAAAAATGTTTCTATTCGCTACAATTCAACGTATTCAATACTCCCCACCTCCACATCCTTACCTTTCTTCAGTATGAGGCCTGATACACTCTCAACGCCCCCAGAATGTTTATTTAAGCTTGAAAAAGTACTGATAGTGAATCACTGTTTTGACTGTAATATCTTTGTAGGCAGACTAGGTATGCCCTACTGTAACTGCAACATTGGTTTATTTTAACCGAATATTGTTACTTAGAACTGCTTTCAACATAGAGGGGTCTATTCATGAACTAAACTGGTGAGTAAATCTACACATGCAAGTTTACTCTTATACTTTTCTGTAAAGTAACTACAGCCAAAAAGAAGCAGTAGTAAATCCCATGCCCAGCAACTGATACTGCAACAACCTCCCATAAAAAATAATGTAGGAAGGCATTTAAAATAGAACCCCATAAGAAATCATTTTAAATTAAAATAATTTATTTAGACTTTTTTAAATATATTTATTTCATTGAATGTTAAAATTATTTATATTTGAAAAATAAATATTTAATGAGAAAATATTTTAATAATCTTTTTTAATTTACAAATAAATGTAACCAGTTTTAAACAAATAAAAATAATTTCAGTTAATTCTATACATAACATTTTGTAAGTTTTAATATATAATAAGTACATCCAAACATGTTACTTTAGGTAAGCCTTTTTTAAATATATCTTGAAAAACTAATTTTTATTTACTTTTAAGGGGCCGATTCCGATTTCGGTCGTAAAACGTACCGACCGACACGGACCGGGAATGGAGACCGACCGACACGTACCGGCGCCTTACGACCCGCGTAGTACGATGCAATGCGTGTGAATTACAACCCACTCGTACGGAACACAAGCCGAATGACCCAACCGTACGGAAATCAGTGATTCACCCGTAAACCGACCGTGAATCGTACCGTCCGACACGGATCAGGAATGGACCCACCGACACGTACCCGCGCTGTACGACCCGCGTAGTACGATGCAATGCGTGTGAAACGAGACCGACTCGCACGGAGCACAATCCGGAAGACCCAGACGTACAGAAAACAGTGACTAGCAAACAATATACTCCTTTGCGATCGACGCGTACGCCAACATAGAAACACAGCAGAATGTCAGTGTGACAGACTCGGATTACCCCGCAAGAGCTACTGGGAGCGTCCGTCCCGGTCAAATGAACGTCTCCATAATGCTCAACAAAACCAAAGGAAAAAAAGACAAAAAAAGGACCAAACAAGCAATGACAAAGCCAATAAATAAAAAAATAAAAAAACATGGAACAAAGACACACCCACAACTCCACCTACATAAAGGCCAGAAATCCCTACCATGATCCCTTGCAAACTACAGACATAGGACAGCAGACAACACCACGACTCTGCAGAGACACACCACAACTCACACACCACACAACATCTACACCAGTTGCACCTCTCAAAAAATCAATCACACATTCACAGATAAACTCACACCCACCACACTCACTTACACCCTCACACACACATCAATCCCCACAACCACCCAGCACCATGCCCCCCAAGAAGAATCCAAAGTTCACAGATAGTGAGTTGGAAGTCATGATTGATGAAATCCTCAGAGTAGAGCCACAGTTGTTTGGCACATTGGTCCAACAGACCCCCATGCCGCAGAAAATAAAGATGTGGGAGAGGATTGTCGACAAGGTCAACGCACAAGCACCTTGTTTGCGCACAAAGGACGATATTCAGAACAGGTACTATGATGTGCGCAGGAGGGTCAAGGAGCTCATCGACAGGGAGCACGCCTTGAGCAAGCAGACTGGCGGTGGCCCTCTTGCAAAACCAACACACTTCAGGTCCTGGGAGGAGAAGGTGCGGGCCATCCTACCACCGGAGATCATCCATGGATTAACAGGAATACCAGAGCCTGGTGAGTACACAACCAATATACTCAATATTGTACGGCAATACACATATATCACTGCCAAGGGGACAGTGAAACCAAGTACTGTTAGCAAAGCCATAGCAACAGAAAGGCAAGTATCCTGTGACGTGTATGCCAGTTACACAAACACAATACCTGCCATCTCATAGTAATATGGAACTATGTTATTACATGTACAAAACTAACAACAAATACAGCAAGGCAGTGGTATAAATCACCAATAAACACTGTCATCCATTTTGCCACCACTGTCACACTACCTCACAGGGAAGCTGATTCACAGGAAGGACGGTTTGGTATCTGGGAAGGTAGGTGTATCCGATAGCATGATGGGAGTGGTTGTCACAGCCAATAGTCCACATCCCACATGGACCATCAAGCTCACACTGAACCATGCACACCTCACATGCAGTGTAAATATACTGAAAAGATGGCTGACACTGGGCTCTGCTGTGGGGAGCACAAGGCCCAGCTGGGAACTGTGCACAAACAAACACCAGGCCACCACTGTCAGCCATCTTGCCATTGCTGTCTCACTACCTCACAGGGAAGCTGAGTCAAAAGGAAGAAAGGTTGGGTCTGCTGGGAATGTGCTTGTAGCAGAAAGCACAATGGCAGCTGTAGTCACAGCCAACAGCCCCCCTCACACATGGTCCCACAAGCTCCACCCTCAAACCATGCACATCTCACAGGGAGTTGAAAAGAACTGACAAGATGGCTGAGAATGGGCTCTGCTGTGGGGAGCACAAGGCCCTGGTGACACTTGTGCCCAAACAAACAACAGGACACCACAGCCTCACATCCTGAGTGGTAACTTCCACTCCCTGCAATGGAAGCATGCTGCATGGTGGGATATCTGGCATGGGGGGGAGGAGGACCGCCAGCTCTGACTACATCTACCAGCAGCCCCTGTCACACACACCCCTCCCACCAACACCAAAATACTCACCTGGGATCATGCTCCACAAGAGATGGAGTGAAAAGCCACTTCCAAGATCTCTGACAATGGGCTCTGCTGTGGGGAGCATAAGGCCCTGCTGGGAATTGTGCTCAAACAAACAAAAGGACACCACTGTCAGTCATCTTGCCATTGCTGTCTCACTCACTCACAGGGAAGCAGAGTCAAAAGGAAGGTAGGTTGGGTATGCTGGGAAGGGGGGTGTAGCCAAAAGCAAGATGGGAGTTGCAGTCACAGCCAACATTCCCCATCCCACATGGTCCATCAAGCCCACCCTGAACCATGCTCACCTCACAGGCAGTGCAAAAGTAATGACGAGATGGCTGACACTGTGCCCTGCTGTGGGGAGCACAAGGCCCTGGTGGCACTTGGGCTCAACGAAACAACAGGACACCACTGCCTGACATCCTGAACATTAACCTTCACTCCCTGCAATGGAAGCATGCCTCATGGGATCAGTAATTCTGTGGAAGCAAGATGGCGGCCGCTTGAGGCTGTTGGAAGCGGACTTGCCGATGCACACCGTGAACTAAGTCTCTAAACCGTGTGGGGAAACAGTACTTACTTGCCCGATGTTTTTCGATGCTGGGGGCTTTGAGGCTGCGGCGGATATCGGCTCGGGACCCAACGGCGGCTCCAGGGACGAGCAGCCGCAGGAGCGCATCGCGGAGCTCCGAAGGCTGTTGGAACGAGCTCTTGCATCTGCTGGTTGTTGGCGCTGTCGGCGAAGGGGGACTGTTCGAATGGCTACCAAGGTGGCCAGCTCTGCAAAGGGAAAGACGGGTGCGGATCCGGTCGGCTCCGAGGGGAGACGGGGCGGCCGGCGGACGCCGCTGACATCGCAGCCAGCTCCAGGGAAGGAGAGAGAGCTGGCTTCGGCTCCAGTCAGGGGAAGGGGCGGGACCTCGTCCGGACGGCGCACGCTGGGAGGCTCAGTGCTCGAAATGCTGCGTGCCTCCAGTGTCAAACCCTCTGAGGATATCGCAACGGATGCAGGCACTGTCGAGGCTGAAGAGGAGACTCCCCCCCATGAATCTGGACTGGGGAACGACTCAGCAACTGGAGTGGATGGCTCACCAGGGAAAATAACAGTAAGTACTGAGCCCAGGCAACACGCCAATATATCAGAGGACATGAAAGAAGATGAATTGAGGCATCAGGGGAGATTGCCAGAACAAAATGGGGAAAATGAGGGAAAACAGATGCTCAGTCAAGGGAAGATTATTAAGGCTACTAATGGTATCAGGCCTGAGACAGGGCCAGTTGCATTAGTTGTATCAGAGAGCCCCATGATACAATCAAACTCCCAAATTCAGGAGTTGGGGGCATCGTGTATAAACTCTGATGCAGAAATTGATCCCAATGATTGTTTCTTCTCCTTGTCTGACGGTCCAGAGTGGTCGGGTAATGACTCTGGATCTTCAATTATATCAAGTGAGGATGAAAATGAAAGTGACCTGGAGAAAGCAGGAAACTCTCTTTATATGACCGCCCGTCGGGTTGGCGGTAAGAAATCTGGGCTCCACACGCAGAGGGCAGCAAGCTTGAAATGGGATTATTCATTAACTGACTCAATAAACCCCACCCCAAACGTAGCACCCCAGACAACTCCTGGCATGCATGCTCCAACATTGGAAACAGTTCTGCAGACAATAATGCAACACCGAGACGAGACACGGGCTGATGCCCGCAAAGCGCAGAGTGCTGCACGGAAAGTCCAGGGCGCTGTAAGGAAGCTGATAAAAACATGTAACACTATTGGTGAACGGCTTACAGAGCTTGAAACTAGAGTCAGCAACGTTGAGACGGACGTAACTGAAAAACTTACTCAATCCAAGGTACAAGAGGAACGAATCACTGATATTCAATGGAAACTGGAAGAAAGTGAGAATCGCCAGCGGCGAAATAACTTAAGGGTCCTGGGAGTCCCTGAAGGGAAGGAGTCGGGCGTATGTGCTGGACCTCTTTCAACGTGCCTTCCCGGAACTCAAAGACTGGAACTGGCAACAAGAAGTCCAGCGAGTATACAGGACACCCTTTACCCTTAGAAACCCAGTTAGGGAAGGCTCTAAGCCAAGAGCCATATTGGTCTTTTTCGGTAACTTTCTCCTGAGACAGGCGGTGTTTGAAAAAGCTAGGCCGGAGGCCAGGAGAAGTATTGATGATGTCTCTTTTTTTGTAAGACCCGATTTCTGTCATGTCACCGTTGAGAGAAGGTGGCGTCTACGCCAGCTGATAAAACCTTTTCAGGATAAAGGGGCAAAAGTGTTTTTGAATAATCCTGCCTACTTGAAGGTAGTCTGGCAAGGGTCAACAAAGTTCTTTACATCTGAAGTTAAGGCTCAAGACTTTCTGGCTGGGCTGAAGTCTTAGTACCCCAGGATTGGGGACAAGAATGATGTGCTGTCTGGGGGGGGGGGGCATATCGAATCTTTATCAAAAATCTATTGGAGAGTTATCCCTTTCTCACTTCCCCTTCCTTAAGGCTCCTTTTTTTTTGTTTTTAATGATAAATCCTCACTGATAGCGCTATCCCTCAAAAAGATAGCATGGTGTTTATAAGGGATTCACGGTGTTGGCAAACCGCTCATCATCTCCGCCTACAGACCGAGGCGCGGTCTGGGCACTTCCCGAAGATGGGAGAGAGGGAGGGAGGGGGGGTGGGCAGGGGTGGGTGGTAGGGCTGGGATCAGGGGTAAGGGGAGGGGGGAGGGATGGTCTGGGGGGTCTGGGGGTTTTGGGTGGGGGGTACAAAATAGGGTGAAAACATTCAGATAGATAATGGGTAAAAAACACCAAAAAAACTTTAAAATATTAGGAATAATGACAGAAATGGGTGTAACTTATTTTCATCTCGGTTCATATCTGGGGTTTAAAGAGGAAAGGGCCAAATCAACAGAAAAGGGTCAATATACGAGCCAAAATGGGTAAGGTGACTGTTTGCTCGGTTAACATTGGTGGTCTAGGGGATAGGAATAAACGGAACTGGACCATGGAAATGCTGAAATCTAACAACCCCGACATTATTGCACTTCAAGAAACACACATACCCTGGGATAAGCGCGGGCTAATAATGATTAAGGGTTATTCTTTAATGGCCTGTTCTACGCAAACTTCTAATATTAGAGGGGTGGCAATCTTAGCCAAGAATCGAATAGGATCCACTAGGCGGACTTTGGGGGATGCAGGAGGGAGGTGGGCCTTGGTGGAGCTTGAATATGGAATAACAGTAGCAACGGTATATGGCTCAAATCAGGATGAGCCCAAAATATTCGACGATCTGGAAACAGAGTTGGCGGCTTGGCCTACACCGTTAATTATATGTGGGGACCTTAATATACATTTGGGAGTAGGTGAAGTGATGTCTAATAGGTATCAAGGGCGAAAGCCCAAGACCTTCCGAGCATTAACATCAGTGATCAAAAGCCATGGGTTAATAGATGTATGGGAATCCAAGTTTCCCTCTGATCCAGGATATACATATTTTTCTCACCCTCATCAGAAATATGTTAGGCTAGACTATTTTTTTATTTCAAAGCAGATTTTAGGAGGGGTAGAGATAGAAAGAATGCCCAAGGTAATGTCTGATCATAACCCCTTGATGCTAGGGCTAAGACTGCCACAAATCTATATGAGCCACTCGCAATGGACGTTTGATCAGAAATTGCTGGTTGATCATGAATATGTCTGCCATTTTAGAACTTGGATTAAAGAATTTTATAATTTGAATAGATATAGTGCCTCACGTAATATGGTCTGGGATGCATTTAAGGCAGGAGTTAGGGGGGAGATGGTCAGCTTTGTATCTAATTCAACAACAAGGGAAGAAGATTAAGCAACTGCATGCCAAGCTTTGTAATTTGGAGATAGAGCATTTGGGCAAGATAGTGCGGGGGATGGAGGCAGCTACAACTCAGTTAGACATTACCTTGGTTAAAGCGGAGATAGGGTCTTACTATTCTCAAAAGGCTGCAGCTGGATATCAGACTCATAGGGCGGAGAGCTATGAGTATGGGGAAGCAGTCGGAAAATTACTTGCTTTAAAAACAAGACAAAAAGCAATGAAGAGCCAGATATCTTCAATAATAAGTGGGGGATTTCATATACCGAGCCGGGGGATATCGTCGATGTGTTCCATAAATTTTATCAAGATCTCTATAAGGAGGAGAAGCAAGGCCCCCATGGGGATGTTTTTGTGAAGGCCAGTAAAGAATATAGGACGTTGGGGGAGGGTGCAAGTGAGAGGCTGGAGACTGAATTTACACTGGAGGAGATACAAACAGCTATACAGCAGTTGGCCTCGGGCAAGGCAGCTGGCCCTGATAAGATTCCATCTGAATTCTATAATATTTTTCAAGAAGAGCTGGCTCCTTTGCTTTGGGATTTATTTTTAGGGGTACAATATTCTGGAGATCCACCAGATTCTTGGAGGGGTACTAATATTGTCATCTTTCCCAAGAAAGATAAACCACCTGATCAGCCCACTTCATACAGGCCCATCTCCCTAATAAACGCGGATGCGAAAATCTACTCCAAAATTTTGGCGAACCGCCTCCAGAGGGTCATAGCCAGCCTAGTGTCACCTTGGCAGCATGGCTTTGTACCAGGTCGAGATACAACTGACCATGTAAGACGAGCAGTGGCCCTATTTGATATTATGGGGGAGACTAATGGATATTTGGCTATGATCCTTCTGGACGCGGAAAAAGCATTTGATCGTGTGTCATGGGAGTATCTATGGGGTGTTCTGGCAGCCAAAGGGTTTGGCCCCCAGGCCATTACTGCAATTAAATCAATGTATAGGGCTCCCTATGCGAAGTTACAGTTGATGGGCCGAGAATCAGACATGATAAGGGTGTCACGGGGAACAAGGCAGGGATGTCCTTGCTCCCCAATTTTATTTGCCCTTTATATAGATCCACTTATCCAATCGGTAATTGAGAACCAGGCAATTGTACCAGTGACGACACAGGGATTCAGTACTAAAGTGCTAGCCTACGCGGACGATATCGCTGTATTAACACTTAACCCCGGGGAAGCAATGAGGGAGATTGAAGCTGCTGCCACTAAGTTCGGAAAGGAGTCGGGGTATTTGTTGAACAAATCCAAGACTCAAATAATTTGCACCAAAAATGTCATCTTTCTTGATAATCGACGAGTTAGTACAGCTACCTATCTCGGAGTAAAGATTACTCCGGACATTGGTCAGATCGCCAAAATTAACTTCAACCCTGTGATTAGTAAAATAGCTACAGATTTGAGGCGAATGAGCTCACTTCACTTAACTATTATAGGGAGAGTCAACGTTCTTAAAATGGTAATGCTCCCTAAGGTGCTGTATTTATTCAGGGCACTCCCGGTTGAAATTGAAGGGTCTATAATTAAAGCTCTAGACTCTTTATTCATCAGGTTTATATGGCAATATGGTAAGGTCAGGAGATCTTTAAAGTTTCTTACATTGCCACAAGCACGGGGAGGGTGGGCTGCTCCTAACCTAACTTTTTATTATTGGGCAGCTCTGTTACGACAAATGAATATACTCTTTTTTGAAAATACTGGCAGAGCTCACGGGGCATAGGGGGAGGATCTCCCAACAATCTATGAGCTGGCACTTGGGGAAAGGGCAAGAGCACTGTTTTTACGTGAGTTGGAATCCAGCTATTATAAGAAGGTTCGATTCAAGATCATATCGAATTCGTGGAAAGTCTGGGGAAGAATACAAAAATACATGAATATTGAGAAGGTAACACAATATACACCTATTTGGAGATCATCTTTATTTCCCTCCGTTTTCCACGACGTTATCGCCAAACAATGGGAGCAACTTGGCTTACGTATAGTGGGAGATATTCAGCCAAATGGCCAACTATATCTGTTTAGTGAGCTACAAAGTGAATTTGGAATTCCGGATGGACATTATCTTAAATATCTACAAATAAAGGGGGTCTTAAAAGACGACAGGCAATTCCTAGTGCTAAAATTGCATTGTTTGAAACTATGGGGAGATCTGCCTGTAAGATTAAACACTTATACCGTATGATGATGGAGCAAGCTCCGGATGATATGGAAAAAACTGAAAGCACATGGGCCAGCAGATTAGAGAATGAAGACACCGATATTGATATGTCACTACGGTTAGTAAAGAAAACGCTCCTATCCGCTAATTTAAAATCACAACACTATAAAACAATATATAATCTTTATTTCACTCCGGCCAAATTATTTAAATGGGGGAAAAGGGAGGACGATAAATGCCCCAGATGTGGGATTGGACCAGCGGAAGAGATTCATATGTTTTACAGGTGTCCACAGCTAGATCTGATAAAAACCGATCTGGTTAAGTTTTGGGAGAGGATCTTTGGCAAAACGGTGGCACTAACCCCTTCACTCATGATGATTGGATATGATAGCAATGCTGAGCTAGATCAAGCTCAGATCAGCATTATTTTTATCTCAGTTAGTATAATTAGGTTACTTATTGCAACTAGATGGAAGGACCCAATGCCCCCTTGCTTTCATGAATACCTGGCCCGTTTTATAGCTGTGTGTAAACTTGAACAGGCATTATATACTTGTAAGGGATACCAGGCTAAACAATGGGGCATTAAATTATGGGCTCCAGTTATGAAATGGTTAAATGGGGTAGGGCAATGTATATGGAGTAAATCTGTGTTAGTGTATTGTCTTTTCCTTTGTAACAATATTAATTTGGACTGCAAGATGACTAATGATAATGTATAACAAATGGATTAATTTTGTATTTGATTTGTTGTCTAAATGTCTCTCTGAATAACATTAAATAAAAGAATATTATAAAAAAAGGAAGCATGCCTCATGGTGGGATATCTGGCCTAGTGGGAAGGAGTACTGCCAGCTCTGACTACATCTACCAGCAGGTTCCTGCACACACACACCCCTTAACACAAACTCCACACAACTCACCTGGGATAATGCATTCCCTCAGACTCAATTAAAATATCTCGCAAAGATTTACCACACTGGGTTCTGCTGTGTGAAGCACATGGGCTTGTTGGGACTTGTGTCCAAACAAACACCAGGACACCACTGTCTGCCATCTTGTCAGCACAGGCACACCACCACACAGGGAAAATGAATCACAGGAAGGAAGGTTAGGTATTGTGGGAAGGTGGGTGTAGCCAAAAGCATGATGGGAGTTGCAGTCACAGCTAAATATCCCCCACCCACATGTCCCAGCAAGCTCACACTGAACCATGCACACCTCACAGGGAGTGGAAATGTACTGACAAGATGGCTGACACTGGGTTCTGCTGTGGGGAGCACGAGGCCCTGGTGGCACTTGGGCTCAACCAAACAACAGGACACCACTGCCTGACATCCTGAACGTTAACCTTCACTCCCTGCAATGGAAGCATGCCTCATGGTGGGATATCTGGCCTAGTGGGAAGGAGTACTGCCAGCTCTGACTACATCTACCAGCAGGTTCTTGTACACACACACCCCTTAACACAAACTCCACACAACTCATCTGGGATAATGCATTCCCTCAGACTCAATTAAAATATCTCACAAAGATTTACCACACTGGGTTCTGCTGTGTGAAGCACATGGGCTTGTTGGGACTTGTGTTCAAACAAACACCGGGACACCACTGTCTGTCATCTTGTCAGCACAGGCACACCACCACACAGGGAAAATGAATCACAGGAAGGAAGTTTAGGTATTGTGGGAAGGTGGGTGTAGCCAAAAGCATGATGGGAGTTGCAGTCACAGCTAAATATCCCCCACCCACATGTCCCAGCAAGCTCACACTGAACCATGCACACCTCACAGGGAGTGGAAATGTACTGACAAGATGGCTGACACTGGGTTCTGCTGTGGGGAGCACGAGGCCCTGCTGGGACCTCTGCTCAAACAAACAACAGGACACCACTGTCAGCCATCTTGGTAGCACCGTTACAGTACCTCACAGGGAAGCAGAGTCAAAAGGAAGGAAGGTTGGGTATGCTGGGAAGGGGGGCGTAGCCAAAAGTATGATGGGAGTTGAAGTCACAGCCAAAAGTCATCCTCCCACATGGCCCATCAAGCCCACCCGGAACCATGCTCACCTCACAGGGAGTGCAAAAGTACTGACAAGATGGCTGACACTAGGCCCTGCTGTGGGGAGCACAAGGCCCTGCTGGGACTTGGGCTCAAACAAACAACAGAACACTACTGCCTGACATCCTGAACGTAAACTGTGACTCCCTGCAATGGAAGCATGCCACATGGGGGATTACCTGGCCTCTGTGGGTGAAGGTGGTCCTGCAATGACTCCAAATGCTATCAAGGCTGGCTCAAACCACACCTTCTCAGCCAGAACAAATAGCACCCTTGGGACCAGTCACTCCGAAAGTAAATGCCCTGGAAAGATGGCTGACACATGGTCCTGATGTATGAATTGGCTGCAAGTCACACCTACGCACTGGCCAACTCAAACACATTTACACTCACAGCCATTGGAACTGTAGGTATCCTCTCACTGTCTGGGGATGCAGTGTCCCTGGGGTGTCCCCTGACCTGGCTGTGAAGGTGTGTCTCGTAGATGACAATTGGGGAGATGCAGACATAGTACATAGCACCAAGCACACACAATGTCACCTATACATTATTGACAGGGGACACCTGACAGTGACTAGAATGGACATACCCATACAGCTGACACTGTAGCATGGTGTCATTCCCAAAAGGTGCAGTTGTGAGCTGCATTTCAATCCCACATCGTTCTGCGTTGTATGCATCATTCACACAACACATCACTCACTGTCATAGACACTCCAAACACAATGACTAACCTGGACTGCATTGGAGGAGGCATGCAACTCACAGCAGCAGAACTGCAACACACACACCTCTGGCCATCACTGTCATGAGCATGGAAAAGCAAGAGAGCTGCTGTGCTCAATCCCTCTCACCATGGAGGAAATTGACAAGATAAATGACGTTAGCACGTACAAAACTAGGAACACGGACAACCAAATAAAAAGAAAATGTAAAAAAAAATAGTATCTCCCTTTAGATCTCAGGCATACCGGACTGTGACCATGTTGTTCAGACACACCAATGTGACGCACAAAGACAAGCAAAAACTGCCACCACACATGCCCCAAGCTTGCAACATACCCTAAGTGGAATTGTACGTATGTCATCGTTAAAGCACAAATGTGGACAGGGATGATACAGCCGTGTCAGGCATGTGATGGCACTTGAGTAGCAATGGCCATGTACAGACAATTGATCAATACATGAGCTGGTCATGCACACAGCTTGACGTGCACATTGAAATGCTTCAGGTTGCCATGACAAAGTGCTTCAACAATATCAACCTCTGTCTGTCACAACTTAGGACAATGCAATGTACAGACTCTCATAATGATGTCCAGTGGCAACTGTCATGTGTGTGAAATGTTGATGTCGGTAGAACCATAACATACATTGTGTGTCTCTTCCAACCACAGGGGATGCTGGGGACACAGCAGGAACTGAAGAAGAGTCCCAGTCCCAGACTCTGGCGGACCCTGAGCTCTCCGGTGTGGATCAATCTCTGTCCTCTTCGGACGATGACCACGAACGACCTGGCACCTCTGGTGTGAGTCATCGTGCAGCACCAGCAGTAGGAACATCAGCACCCCCTGCAACCACTCCTGCCACATCTGACAACAGACAGAGTACCCCTGCCCACACGGACAGACCAAGGCCACAGACCACCAACGGCACAGGTACACAGGGCACCCTGGAAGCGACAGACAACACCACCAGCGCCAACACCCAAGGGGGCCCAGTGTCGCCTGTGACTGCCACGGCAGGTCCTGCCCGTGTGGGTAGGGGCGGTGGGAGGGGGGGCAGGCAGAGGACATGGCCTGCAGAGGGGGCTGGACTGCATGATGACCCACACCTGGGACGCATCATAGATGCGTACCGTGAAAGCACCGGAGGTTTTGGGCAGGTAGTGGGGATCCTCAAGGACCTCAAACAACAGCAGGCTGCCCATTATGCCCGCTTGGACACCCACATGTCCCGGGTGGAGACACACATGTCCCGCATGGAGTCCAAGTGGGACAAATTGGATGATCTAACAGCAGTGCATAGGGACATACTGACATGCCTCCACCAGATCAGCACCAACATGACCACACCTCCCTGTGCGCCCACGACATCTGTTGCCACAACATCCGCAACTGCCACAGGGAGGGAGGAGGACTCTGGCGGAGAGTCCTCGGCACCGCAGCAGCCTGCACTTGAGGGTCCCCCGAGAAAGAAGAGGGGTCGTCCGAAGAAGGGCAAGTGAGACGCTGATGGCCATGCACATCCCCCAGGAACTCAACACCTGTTCTTGATATGGTCCTTTGTGTGCAAATCATTTAACCTTGTTGACTGACACCCAACTCACCCACTTGACATGGAGGGTCTAAGTTGTAACAATGCATCAAATTACTGTGGACTTTACCCTGGACATTTCATCTTCCAACCCTACCAACTCACCTGTGAACTTTGGATTACCATCACACTGTACAGCACTTCAAATTACGTTCACTATCCTCACACATGTTTGTAAATAAAATCACAATCACACAATACTTGCCTCTGTTGTGATTTAAACTTGGTTTGTGTCATGGAGATGATGATCTGCTAAAGAACACTGTGCATGCAAACTACTAGAGCAATGTGAACACCGTTATGTGAGTCATGGTCATGTGACACATATGAGGGAGACACACCACTAGGGCAACACAACACATACTCACCATGGCCATCTAACTCATCGCCTACACTGATGTTGACAGGAAATACAGTGGAATGCACAGACACCACACCCAACCTCAGTCAGAGGCAATCAGCCCACAGGTACAGAATGCAAATGACTGTCGGATGTGTGGATACAGACGAGGCACATCCCAAAGTGAGGCACAGGTTTATTAAAGATTTACAACCTGATAATTCCACAACTGATGCAAGGTAACCTCACGTGACAGTGATCAAAAAGTAACCAAGTGGTAAAAAATGAAAGTCCAGGGGTGTGTGGCACATCATTGGTTGGGACAACGATTACTTGCACTCTGGAACAGGAATCTGGGTGTCGGGGTTCAGACCTCACCATACAGCAGTACCCTGTGAAGGACAGACAGAAAACACATTCAAAAACACAGATTTACAGCATACAACTACATTATACATTCCCAAAACAAATCCAAAGCTACGTAAACACAACCTAGTAATCAGGTAAACACTGTTTGGGGGTACAGACTACCTGAAAGGAAACATCACTGCAAGCATCCTGTCAAGTAGCACACAGCCACCCTCAAGCAGCACCAGTGCACCACCAACATATATCAGGCAAACACAATACTTTGACAACACATCACTGTATACTGACATTCATGTGAAGAAGTTGTGGATCAGCTGAGTCTGAACATCACCCTCACCATCACCATCACTGGCATCATGCCCCAGGGCAGGATCCTCCACGGCTGGCGGATGTTGGTCATCGTCATCTTGGATGAGAGGCAACATCTTCCTCACTGCCAGGTTGTGTAGCATGCAGCACACTATGAAGATTTTGCACACCTTAGCAGGTGCATATGGGAGGGCCCCTCCTGTCTTGTCCAGGCAGCGGAATCTGCTTTTCAGGAGACCAAATGTCCGCTCGATCACTCTCCTGGTCCGACCATGTGCCTCATTGTAGCGCATCTCCGCTTGTGTCACAGGGTTCCTGAGGGGTGTCAGCAACCACGGCATGTTGGGGTATCCGGAGTCACCTACATACAGACAATTGCACATTAGATGAGTTTGAAAAGAGGGTGGAAAACAACATTACCAAACACACACAATGGTAAACAGTCAGTACACACCGACAAGCCAGGCACGCTGGTACTGCATCTGTGACATCATCGTCGGGATGCGACTACTCCTCATGATGTAAGCGTCGTGCGCTGAACCTGGGAAACGTGCACACACATGTGAAATGGTCATGTCCACCAGACATACCACCAGAGCATTGATTGAGTGGAAATGTTTCCTGTTTCGGTATGTCTGCTCATGTGCCTGTGGTAGTACCAAAGCCACATGTGTCCCATCAATGGAGCCAATGACATGTGGCATCCTTCCCAGTGCATAGAAGTCACTCTTGATGTCAGTGAGTTGTTGTGGGGTTGGGAAATGGATGTAGTGGTTGAGGAAATGCAACATCGCCTCCAACACATCTCGAAGCACATGGCTGAACATGGTCTGTGACATCCCACCAGCAGAAGCCACAGTGTATTGGAAGGTACCGGTGGCAAAGAAGTGTAGGTCTGCCATCACCTTCACCTTGGGGATCAGCGCTGTAGGGTATGGCCGGCCAGGTTGCAAGTGTGGGGCCAACTGCTCCGCCAAATCATCAATCAGTGGCCTAGTGAAGCGGTACCGTCAGATGCAGTCACGTTCAACCATGGTTGCAAGGTCAGGGAACGGTCTGTGGACAGCTGGTCTCCTGCAGTACATAGATGAGCAAAGAAAGGTTGTCAGTTCCCCTATCTATGTGCCAGTGTCCACGCTAAATAGCACATGAAACATCATAACAGGACACAAGTACCTGATGTGTGTGCTGTTGGGTATGGGCACATATGTCAGCTACATGCCCATCATCTGACATCTCAGCTCTACATGTCTACACAACAAGGTCCATGTTGTGCTGTGACAAATCTATGGGCTCTGTCACAGTACATCAGTACGAGTGTCACTTACCAAACACACACCACACAGTGACTAGTGAGGACAGATGTCTTCCTCACACCACAGGTTTTTCACAGACACACACACAGGGACCTTGTATTGCCACAAGAACACTATCATGATGTAGCGTCTCATGTACACGCCACAACGCACACATGACACCCACATGACGTGCCACCTGATTTGTTTGCAGGTCATACATGGATGTCTGTGACACACAGACGCAACATCAACTCACATTGACAAAACACATGGATGTGGTGACCGTTTGACATTGAGCACATGAAATCAGAGTCATCTGCGTTGCAAAATGCACACATACTGTGGATAAACATCAAATTTGTGGCACTGGGACACCCTGTGACACACATGCCATTCCACCTAAGAGTCAGGGTGTATGTCACATGTCATACACAATGTACCCCTGGAACTGTGTTCATGCCACGTGCTCTGAACTGTACAGTTGTCAATCACAGTGGTTATGTGCACAACACACAAAGGTATCTGCACCCATGACACCTTGCACAGCCTGGGAGTGGGTGCCACTAAGTGCCACATACTAAATCACATGTTGACCCACATACACACACAGGTAATGCAGCCTGACATGCCTTTTGATATACAGTGTCACAGGCTGTATTGTTGTAGGTGTGCACATGGGTCCCTGGCAAGCTATGGTGGGTGGCATCCTTTTGCCCATTGACTGCAATGGTGACAGACGCGGGTGACTTTTTCAAAGACGAGTCGTACACCTAGGGACAGGTCCGTGCACACGCCTCGCCCATTGACTGCAATGGTGACTGACGCGGGTGACTTTTTCAAAGACGCGTCGTACACCTAGGGACAGATCCGTGCACACGCCTCGCCCATTGACTGCAATGGTGACTGACGCGGGTGACTTTTTCAAAGACGCGTCGTACACCTAGGGACAGATCCGTGCACACGCCTCGCCCATTGACTGCAATGGTGACTGACGCGGGTGACTTTTTCAAAGACGCGTCGTACACCTAGGGACAGATCCGTGCACACGCCTCGCCCATTGACTGCCATGGAGACGGACGCGGATTTGATACTTGTACAATTCGTGTGCTGAAAAATCTGTTGGCTCCCTACAACAATGTATCAAACTCATTGGGGTCATGAAGTTGAAATTTTTGAACGATGCGGAAGGCGTGTATGAGGCGTGCATTGCGATGGATTGGCCAGATTCATAGGATGCAAACGTGTAGGACCTATTGCTTTGGACGCATGGGACAGAATCTGCCTCTGCAGCACAGATATAAGGCTGTCTGTTCCCCTGAGAGCTCACTTGCCTGCACTACATGCACCAGATTGACATCTCTGCTACCACTGCTGCTGTCTCTGCATCCTCTGGCTTCAAGAATGGCACGTACTGTGGAGAGGGCCCCAGCCTTCACAGAGGAGGAGAACCAGGCCCTGCTGGACAGCCTCCTTCCACAGTACAGCAAGCTGTATGGGAAACCAGGGGAGCAGGTGAGTGTGCAGTCCACATCCTTTCTCATTGTGCATGTTGTCTGACTAGCACTAATGGCATTGTGTACACCAGTGGCTAGCATGCTCACTGAGTAGTTGTAACCCCCAAAGTGTGTAGGTACCTGTAGTGAACAGGTACTGTGCTGAAAAAGTGCTTTTTTACACGTTTATAATACCCAGGCAATGTTTCCATGTTGTTAATGCAGGACAACTGTCCATTACCATAGTTGCACTACCTGTGTACATCATATGCCCTTGTGATAACGACATGTATATCCAACTGTGTGATGAACAAATATGTTGCATGTGTAGTAATGGTCTTTTAACTTTGTCATCCTCACAGGTTGATGCCCATCAGAAACAGGAGATCTGGAAGGCCATCGTCCGGGCAGTTCGATCTGTGGGGGTCTACAGGCGCTGCATCCACAACTGCCAGAAGAGGTGGCAGGACCTTCGTGGCTGGACCCGGAGGATCGCAAGAGTCCAGCTGAAGCTGTCGCCTCCTCGCAGAAGGGGCGGACGACGGATCCTGATCCCCCACATGCTCCGTATTCTGGCAGTGGTCTTCCCTGACCTGGATGGGCAGTTAAAGGCCAGACAGCAGCAAGGAGGGGGTAAGTGCATGCCGTTTCTGTGAACTATGTCTCACATGCTATTTGCACTCCTTCAGCCTGGTTACACTCCCACAGTTCGTCTGTCTGCTTGAACAAGAGTCATGTGCCTAAATTAGGTTATGGCCCATCCTCATCTGATACACAGGTGTGGCCCTTTCAGTCTGTGGCTTGTGTCACTTGGGTTGTGTGTCCCTGCTGTTGTCAAAGGTTAAGGTTGGAAACAGCATCTGCTACCGGTGCATTGTTTTGGGCTTCATGAGTGAGGCAATTGATTGACATGTGTCTGCACATTGCCAGAAATCTGACATGTACTCTGTGTGGGCCATTAATATGTGTTCTGATTGCTGCTCTGGCTCACCATATGTGTCTGGGGTATTTACCACACACCCATGCAGCAGGTGAGACAATGTTTGGGCCTCAGAAGAATGTACATCATGTGTGTCACACATGCATGGACACATGCCTAGTGTTCAGGGTAATCCCATGTTGCACATGGACCAGGACAGGTATGCCTACTCCAGACATGAAAGTACACTCTGTTCTCCTACTCCTGTGTGTCAGCCTACATTTTGTGCATTGTGAAATGTGCAATCAGGTGTCTGCCTGTGTGTCATTGTGGAGTGGCCTAGCTTTTTAGACTCCTGGGGTGTTATACAGTTTGGGATGGGCAGCCAGCTGAGATGTGGCTGTTGTATCAGCACAATGGGTTAAAACATAGGTGTGTAATCACTTGACTGTGCCTAATGGTGTATTCTACATTAAAGTGCAGGCAGCTTTAATTCGTTCTCATCAGACTGTGATGTGATCATGTCTACAGATTTGTGCTTGCAGTCACTCAACTGTAGCATTTGTATAACGTGGGATCATCAGATGCCTTAAGATGTGGGTAGCAGTGGGTGAACATGTGCACTTGACAGCTGCAGAGCTCACATTCCCCACAAAAACATGATTGTGACACAGTGCAGACTGTTTGTTTTTGGATGCACTGCCCCTGTGACTGAAGCCAGTAATGACTGATTAGCCAGACTGGCCTGTAGCATGGTATACCACTTGCAAATGTGTATCCTGCAGTAATGTCAGTTGTCCTGCATGCACTAAATTGTGGCATTGACCATCAATACATGAGCACATCATGGTGTCTGGTGAAGGAAGCATATCCATATTACTGACAATGACTTTGGCCATCCCTTATCCTGACACATGTACTGAGTCAGTGGCAGGAGATGGGATATGTGTGTACTGACACATTTCAATCACAAATCCTGCAGTTCAGGCAACTGTCTATGTGGTGCATGTGTGCACATATGAGTAGTGGCATACTACATGCACCAGACAGATGGGTCCATGGACGGGAAGGATATGAGGGGCATGGTTGACTGGCAGACTGACAAGTGTCTTGTTCAAATATGTGTCAGCACTTTTTGCAATATTTTGCTAATGATGCCAAGGTGTGCTCTGTAATGTGCTGTACTGACTGTGATGTGTCAGGTCAATACAGGTGACTGATGTGGATCTATTTATCCTGATTGTTTGCAGATACATCTACGCCTACTGGAGGAGACAGCTCCACGGACCAAGAGGAGCCGCAGAGCCAGACTGGGTCCGCTGCAGAGGAGTCGGAGGGACCCAGTGGCACGGAGGGTGAGGGGAGCCACACTGAGGAGACCTCAGCTACAACCACCTCGGCTGAGGAACACAGCAGCTCGAGTGATGACTCCCTTGTGGAGGCGGGTGTCAGCAGCCCCCAGACAACACCTAGCGAGTCTGTCCCCGCCACCACCACCATCTCCACCCTCCCATCTGCTCCCATCCCAGATGTCCGTGGAGGCTCCCGTGTAAGGGAGCATGTCTCCTTCGTGCCAGGCACCGCACCCCCTGCCTCTGTCTCCCCTGCTGCCCTGAGTGTAGAGTCTGTGGACTTACTCAAGCAGATCCATGTAGGGCAGACAGCGATGCTGAGTGTCCTCCATTCTCACACCAGTCTGTTGACACAACTGGTGTCCTTCATGGAGGGCATTTCATCAAACATGTCTGCCCTACAGCGGACCATTCAGTCCATGGCCTCCTCACAGATGGCAGCAGTGTCCCTCCCCCAACAGTCCCTCACCCCTCCTGCCTCTGCCCCATCCACGATCCCCACTACCCTACCTGTCCAATGCACACACACACACCGGCACGCACCACAACAGACACAAGCAGCACACAGCCACGCAAGACAAAATCCAGACACACAAGCACGCACACTCCGGGGACTGATGGCACACACACAGGGGATGGGTCACAGACACACAAACAGGCATCCACGAGCACTCCGCAGTCCTCAGATGCCTCTCCCTCCAAAACCCCTTCCCTTGCCTCACCTGCAACCCCCCCTTCCCAGCAGCTCTTCCTCTGTGACCTTGGCCTCTTCCCCACCGATCCATCTGATCCAACTTACAAGGGGAAGAGGAAGTCACCACGCACAGAGGGGAGTTCCCCTGCCACACGGACACCCTCCCCCAGGCGCAGGGACTCTGAGGCCCCCATCCGCAAATCACCCCGGACCAGGAAGGGCAAGATCCCACCACAATCCCGCACTTCCACCACACAGTCTCCGTCCTCCAGCCCCCAGGCCACCACTCCACAGGTCCCCCCGCCACACCCTGCCCCAGGTTCCCCCACACACCGATACCGCATCCCCAAAATGCTTAGGCCCTCCCCCCTACCACATGCACTTCCACCCCCACCTCACACGCTCAGCCTGTTCCTGCCACTGGTGTGGAGACCGTGTCCCCCCCCTCTGTCCTGCCCACCTCATCTGTACCCCATTCCACTCCTTTGGAGATTGGCACTGCAGTAGAGAGCACATCCACCCCGTCTGACTTGGGCACTGCAGTGGAGACCACGTCCACACCATCTGCCCTGCCCACTGCAGTGGTGCCGGCAACCACCCCATCTGACTTGAGCCCTGCAGTGGTGACGGCACCCACCCCATCTGACTTGAGCCCTGCAGTGGTGACGGCACACACCACATCTGACTTGAGCCCTGCAGTGGTGACGGCGCCTACTGTGTCAGACACCTCCACTGCAGTTGCCAGTGACACTCCTGTACCCACCACCCCTCCCCTGCCCCATTCTGCTATCCCCTGATCCTGTCCCTGCGGTGCCTGGCCTGCCCCTATGTATGCCCCTCCAAGGGGAGATGTCCCCTGACCATAGCAGTGCAGGCAAGCAATGGGTGACAACTTGTCACATGTCACCCTGGTAGGGCTCTTGAAATGGACTGGCCATTGGCCTTTTGACATTGTGGATTTAACAGTTACAAGGATTTATGTGCTGAATAAAGCCAATTGTTGTTATCCAGTGGTGTTGCATCTAATGTACATGATGTTGATGATGAGTATCATGAACTTGCTGTTGTTCTGGTGTTTTAAAGGAATAAGAAACTGATTTGTTGATGTGATGGACTCCATGTGGTCCATGGGATTTGTGTACTATTCTGGTATGTATCCATGACATCCTTTGCTGCAATTTCAGGGTGTAATGATAGCAAAATTTTGGGTCCAGGATTTTCTCCTTTTGTTTGCTACTTCACATCTTTGGCATACACTGTTGCACATATGTTGGGCTTACATTTGTGCACATTGTAAGAATCCCTGACTGGGCCCATCTCCACTGGACAGGCAGGTTTGTGCATCAATGGTACACAAGTCATCTGTGTCATCAGTGCAACTTGCTATACATGTGTATTGCGTATGTGCAGATGACTTAAGGGACACTCCTGTACACAGGCTGATGTGACCAGAGCTTTCATTGTGTTGTAATTGTTGGCTCACTGAGCAAGTGTTATGCTGACATGACAGAGCCCTGCACAGGCAACGTTTTGCACAGCTGACCTTCCCCAGGAGTGGAGTCCCCTCATGGCAGTGTGTCATTCCGTGACATTTCCTGAGCCCATGGTGTGTGTTGTGTGAGCATGTCTGTGTGTGTTCCCTTCCCTTTTTCTACACAGCCTGTGTTCCCTGCAGATGTTCCTGTTTGTGGCGCTTGCTGAGTTGTCCTGTGTTCATCCAACATCTTTGCCCTGGGTGTTCTGTGATGTAGGTGCATGGCAAACTACTGGTCATTAGGGTGTCATCCCAAGGTGTTTTAGTTGTAAGGTCCGGGGATGTTGTCAAACGCACTTGGGACACATTCAGGATTCCCCTTGGCACTTCTGTGTTACCAACATCATGTTGTTTTCCCTATGTGGTATCTGTCAGTGAGTGGGTCACTTGTATGTGTGTGCGACTACTCCCACTCATCAGGGTCAGAGCTGCAATGTTGGAAGGTGTCGACATGTGTTCTTTGTGGGTCTCCTTTGGTTCCTCATTGGTGTGGGAGTGTGGCAGGGATCCCAATTATTCTGGTAGATTTCACGTCATGCCCATGTACCGCATACTGTGCAGTGTGGCAGACATTCACAAGGGTTGTTGACTGGCCATGTGTGAGGATTTTTGGGTACCTTAGATCCCCCCACCACCCCTGGGATTGTCATGGGTGCATGAGCAATGTCACCAGTCCATGTGTGCTTAGCTGATGCACATTGGTGCAGATCAAGGCGTGTGGTGTTGAGAGTGGCCAAATGTGAGTTGTCTCATGGCTAGGCCCCTACCTACATTTTGCCTATTGATTACAGGCCATGGCCAGTGATTTGTGTTTGTGTAGGTGTGATGGAAGTTTGTTGGTCAGGACACATGACCCAGTGCGCACAGGTGACTGTGCTCCACAGTATGGGTAACATCTACATTTGTCATCACAGTGGGATTATCATACAGGCTACTGTCACCCCAATGTAGGGTCCCTGAGGGTAGAGCTGTAGTGGGTCTGTCTCTTGCTGTGTTGGTTGCTGTTCCGCCCAGCTTGTGTCACATGAATACGTTGGGATCCCACTCACCTGACAATGCCTGCTTGCCCACAGAGGGCTGCACAGTTCATGAGTTACTTTTGTATGGCACTGTGTACACATCTATGTCTTTGGAGTTCAGCCCACCATCATGTGTTGTGTACTAGCCTGGGGACACTGAGACACACACATATGTGTTTGATATGCAGTGTGGGTCTGCCTGTCTGTGTTTGTGCATCTGCACCACTGCATTGGTATAGCTTTTGCGGTCCATTGGCTGGATGTTGTTTGGAGGTTTTTCCCTGGTGTCCCTGGGTCTCCTAGCTCATCAGCCTGCACATTCATCATGTTTGGTATGTCCCATTGCTGCCATGGTATGGGACTTGGTCATCTAACATCTACAGTCTCCACAGGATTCCTTAGTTTGTGTGTCTGTTCGTAAAGATATGTGTGTATGCATCATGATGCTCACTTTTCACATAGTCTAATTGGACACTGGAGGCATTGTCAGGGATCATGGCCGATGCTTGTCTGCACATGGCAGAGGGTGTTCTTGTGATGCACAGCAATCTTTGCCTCACCAAATCTATGTTTGTATGTGACACAACCACTACATTGCCACAACATTGCTTGTGGTGTTGGGACCAGGAATCATACATGCTGGTTTGAAGATGCTGCTATTTTTATGTCCACACTCACCTTCTGGTCACTATAGTGATGTGGGGTTTAGACCCCATTACCACAATGCTCCTGATATGCTGGTGTTTTGAACCCCACAATCACCTTTTGGTCACTGTAGTGATGGGGGTTTAGACCCCATTACCACAATGTTCCTGATATGCTGGTGTTTTGAACCCCACAATCGCCTTTTGGTCACTGTAGTGATGGGGGGTTTAGACCCCATTACCACAATGATCCTAAAATGCTGGATTTTTGAACCCCACAATCACCTTTTGGGCACACATGTGATGGGAGTCACATTGTATGTTCACTGTCAGAATCTGTGCTTTATGCATTTGACACACAGAAAAACAATCTTGCCAAGATGGTAGGGGGGGGGGTTTGTTTAGACACCCTATGTGTGTGGGTACTGGTAGTGATGGGCATCCAGCCCCCTATGAGTAGGGGGTACTGGTAGTGATGGGCATCCAGCCCCCTATGAGTAGGGGGTACTGGTAGTTATGGGCATCCAGCCCCCTATGAGTGGGGATGGTAGTAGTGATGGGCATCCAGCCCCCTATGAGTAGGGGGTACTGGTAGTGATGGGCATCCAGCCCCCTATGAGTAGGGGGTACTGGTAGTGATGGGCATCCAGCCCCCTATGAGTGGGGATGGTAGTAGTGATGGGCATCCAGCCCCCTATGAGTAGGGGGTACTGGTAGTGATGGGCATCCAGCCCCCTATGAGTAGGGGGTACTGGTAGTGATGGGCATCCAGCCCCCTATGAGTGGGGATGGTAGTAGTGATGGGCATCCAGCCCCCTATGAGTAGGGGGTACTGGTAGTGATGGGCATCCAGCCCCCTATGAGTAGGGGGTACTGCTAGTGATGGGCATCCAGCCCCCTATGAGTAGGGGGTACTGGTAGTGATGGGCATCCAGCCCCCTATGAGTGGGGATGGTAGTAGTGATGGGCATCCAGCCCCCTATGAGTAGGGGGTACTGGTAGTGATGGGCATCCAGCCCCCTATGAGTGGGGATGGTAGTAGTGATGGGCATCCAGCCCCTTATGAGTAGGGGGTACTGGTAGTGATGGGCATCCTGGCCCCTATGAGTGGGGATGGTAGTAGTGATGGGCATCCAGCCCCCTATGAGTAGGGGGTACTGGTAGTTATGGGCATCCAGCCCCCTATGAGTGGGGATGGTAGTAGTGATAGGCATCCAGCACTCTATGAGTAGGGGGTACTGGTAGTGATGGGCATCCAGCCCCCTAGGAGTGGGGATGGTAGTAGTGATGGGCATCCAGCCCCCTATGAGTAGGGGGTACTGCTAGTGATGGGCATCCAGCCCCCTATGAGTAGATACTGCTGGTAGTGATGAGCCCCCCCATGAGTGGGGACTGCTGGTAGTGATAGCCATACACCCCCCTATGAGTAGGGACTGCTGGTAGTGATGAGCAACCCCCCGTATGGGTGGGGACTGCTGGTAGTGATAACCATACAACCCCTATGGTTTGACTGTTGCTGGTGGAAGGGATATCCATCCCCTATGTGTGTGTGGCATTTCGCGGGTTAGTGACGTTTGTTTGTGTGGTGGGTCTCTGACTTACCGTCTGTGACGTACGCGTCTGTTCCTGATCCGGTCATAGATATACAGTACTGGGATGACCTGCGCGATGGGATTCATCATTGGTTCGTCTCATACTTGCTGATTGTTGCTCCGTCTCGTACACGTTGATAATTGGTCCGTCTCGTAGCCGTGGATCGTGTTGTGGCGCGAATCGAACTTGAAATACAGCTCTCCCGGATGCTGTGACCTGCTGGAAGTGGCGACCCGTTCGGCGCGTATGAAGTACGCATCGTACTTGTCCTGCCGGAAACTGCTGTGAAAATGCTTCCGTGCGACTCGAATCGGCGTTTACGGATCCCGCTCGTACGGGAAATGTTGCTGGAATCGGAGCGTACGTGCCGATCGGGATTTTTACACATTTGTGCATCGTACTTCATCGCCCGGACGGACCGGCGCACTGGACGAGTCGCTCGCAAGGTAAGGCTACGGACAGCTCTTGGAGAGCTGTCCGAGCGAGATCGGAATCGGCCCCTAAGTGTTTTAAATTATAGGCACTAATTTGTTTTAATCAGTTGTTCCTCCTAAAAGTATGCAGTGCCTGATAGTTCCAAAGACCTACTTGACCCAACCAAGACTTAGAAAGAGGCCTTTTTTTCATTTCAATACCAGCAGCAAGTGCTCTACTTTTTTAATGTGATAATCAATAGGTTACTAGGTCAGTAACTGGTGACTGGCAGCACAGTTTTCCTGCTGACAGCCGGAAACGCATGAAGAAAATCAGTGGCACTTGTACTGCACTGTCCCCTGTCCCATATTACGATATATGAGAAGCCAACTCCAATGGACACATTAAGGGGCCGATTCCGATCTCGGCCGGTAGGGCTCCGAATCGGATTCGGCTTAACCAGATCCGATTCGGAGCCCTATTTCCCGACCGATTCGTACGCGCGTCCGGACGAGCGAGTACGATGCGAAATCGCCGACCGACTCGTTCGGGCGTCCCAACCGCTCCGACCGACTCGTTCCTGGGTCTAACCGTACCGACCGACTCACTCGGACACGACTCGCACTGCGCAATGGAGACGTTCCCCGGCCGGGTAAGTACGATGCGCGCCGCGAGCAGTCTGACCGACATGCGCCGTCCGGCTCGAAAGAGCAGTCGGGGCTGTACTTCGGGGGTCCGTGTCGGACCCCCCTGTACGCGTAGCCGCGCGAGTCGCACACAGGGGGGACCCATGGGTCCCCCCTACATGTGCGTGTACGGCGCGAGTTGCTTCGCCGCGTACCCGCTGTAAGGGGCGCCCTTGTTCGCCTCGCACCCATTGAGGCAATGGGAGCCCGCGTACGCGTTGTATGACCGGGTCCCATTGACTCCAATGGGAGTCCGACCGACTCGAGTACGATAGCATACGGACGCATCGTGCTCATTCGGTCGGGCTGCACGGGTCCGATTCGGTCGGAAATCTCTCCGGGTCCGGCTCGGTCGGAGAGATTTCCGGCCCGAATCGGAATCGGCCCCTATGTCTCTGGTCTATTTATAAGGTCAAAACACAAATGTGCAGGCTCTGCTATAGTTAAATGTGAATAAGCAATGTGATGCCACATCACCACATGTCCCTACATACAGTCATCACAAGGAGTATGGTCACACTTTGGTAAGCATATGACCACAGCCCTACAGGCCCGGGTGCACCTTCCTCCAGGATGTTCAACCTATTATGCACATTTGTTACCAGACTCCATATACATGTTTTTCTGTAGCCATCTCCAGAATCCTGGCTCTCCTTTTGTTGCACATATATAGCCACTTCTCACAAAGGCCTCTGTGTGCAGCCTCCTCCACAGTACATGGGTATCATCTAATGCAGAAATAGATCAGAGTTCAACCACCTCAAAGGTACAAGATCCATTTCAGTACCATGCATGACCCAGACTTCCACAGGTCTCTGTGTGCACTCACCCCACATGCTCATCCTTTGCTACACATATTTGACCAGACCCTAAAAGCCTCTGTGAGCAGCATTTTTCATAGTGCTAACCACCACAAGCCCCTGGTGCAAGTATGTACTCCCTCCATGCTTCTGCCTACAGCCATCCCCAGGTCACAAGCTCATTCATATGGTGCACATTTACAACAATATTCCCAAAAAATCTATGCATGAGGCCCCCTCCAGTATGCAGATTCGGTATACAGTCTTTACCCAGCGGACTTTACCCCACAAGAGATCACCATGGATACCATGGAGGTAAGTACCACGAAAGCCCTTTTTTGGTACTTTACCACACAGGTAAGTTTTTTCTTTTAAATGTCAAAACTATTGTACCATTTAAAAAATAGAGATTTAAGGGTTAAGGGATGGCTAAATGTTAAAGGTGGTAAAGGTAAGGGAGCACAGAGGTAAAGAGAGGTAAGAGGCTTTGAAGGGTCGGATGGCTAGTGGTAAAGAGAGGTAAGGTTCTTTTAGGTTTCAGCGGTGGGTAGTTGTAAAGAGAGATAAAAGGGTTCTCAGGGTTGAGGGGTGGGTAGAGGTAAAGGGAGGTAAGGGGTTATTAGGGTTCACTGGTGGGTAGGGCTAAAGGGCGGTAAGGCCTGGGTAGATGGGTTTTAGGGTTTAGGGGTGGATAGAGGTAAAAGTAGGTAAGGGGTTTTTAGGATTCAGGGGCGGGTTGAGGTAAATAGAGGTAAGGGGTTTTTATGCATCAGAGGTGTGCTGAGGAAAAGGGAATTAAAGGGTTTTTAGGATTCAGGGGCAGGTAGAGATAAAGGACGGAAAGGAGGTTTTACAGTTCGGGAATGTGAAGAGGTAAAGGGAATGTCCAAGACCAAGCTAGCCGAGCGAATATGGTAAAATCTTCTGATCTTCAGTGAAGTATTACATCTGGGGATGAAGCTGCACTGATCCTTGTGGATCAAACCATGGAGGCAAGATAGCAAACACTCCACCAGTATCTTACTCAAAATTTATATTCGAGGTAAGAGTCAAAATAGGACAGAGACTGTCATGTCCTGGATTCAAAACTGGTAGAACAATAGCCTCACTTGTGGTGGGCAGTAAGTAGCCAAGTGATTTGGTATTTTCATATAGGAGGGTTAAACAAGTGAGCAGACAGGTCTTGAATGCAGTATAAAATTCAATAGGCAAGCTATCAGAGCCTGGTGTCCTCTCTTTAGGTAACGAATGGATGGCTTGACGCATTTCTTGCTCCAATATTGCACCTTCTAATGTCTCTTTATGTCCAGGAGTCACCAAATGGAGAATAATCCCAAACAAAAAGGGATGGAGGACATCAATCCTGGGATCTAGTTTCGCCTCATACACGGAGGCGTAAAAGCACTTAAGCACTGCATTAATTTCTCCTTGTTACAGCCCTCACCCACGTCTGGTGCACACAGTGTAACCTTGCAACTTGCAACTTACGGCTCCTTCAGAACCTCCCACCCAACCCCACGCATGTTTTCATTACTCCTTTGCCCGTGGAAAAGATGGTGGCACCTAACTGTTCAGGGCCTCCATCTGGCAGAAGCCTTCACGCTTGCTACATTATTACGGTCACCTTTCCCTGAGATGGAAATGGAAGGGCCATAACCCTTCAATTGCTTCTGGCACTTAGCGCTTGAGTTCTCACGAGACCTCGCAAGGTCTTGCAAGAACCTGTGAGATACCGCACATATGGTTTGGCAGCCATTATGGGGCGCAGATATAAATAGCAAGCCCCTGCCACAAGGCCTTACTTGGCTTCATCCTCAGTGGAAAAAGGACCTCCTTCCTGGTTGCCCAAGGGAGAAACTAGAGATACCCCTCTACTTACTTTATTTTGCATCCTCTTCTCATCTTCGCAACCTTTGGTAAAGAACCTGTAAAAGAGAAAACACAAAAAAAGGTCCAAAAGGGTACTTGGCAATCTCTGCAGCGCCCTGCAAGGAAAATCAAGTTAGTACACTAATCTTCATAGCTAAGACAGTTCATAAGAAAGATTGTCTTCACAAACATTTAAAGACTGAGGGGCATATTCACAAGAAAGTGACGAAGCATGTTGTTAAGCCAAGAAGGGATACGACACGCTTCGTCACTTCAGAAACGCAGGGCTGCACCATATTTACTAGAATATGGTGCAGCCCTGTGTTTCCCCCTGCGCTGGTGATAAATTAAGCTGCCTAGCGCCAATGTGGGCACCCTTTCACCATAGTGCAAGGGTGCCTGTGTTGAGGGGAAGATCGTTTATGTGCAGGAAGGTCCCCCTTCCTGCACATAAACAATCTTTAAATGCTGTTTTGTAACTTCTATGTGTGCTGCTTAATGCAGCACACATAGAAGTTGCAAAACAGCATTTTTTTTAAATGATTGTTTATGTGCAGGTAGGGGGACCTTCTAACACATTAACATTCATTGCCGTTTTGCTGTTTCTATGTGTGCTGCCCAATGCAGCACACATGGAAACAGCAAAAATAAAGAGAAATAAAGCATTTCTCCTCGTTTTGCCAGTTCAAGACCAGGTTTTCCCTGGTCTTAATTTTGGTGCTGCCTCCTATTTACGTTGCTCTTGTAAATAGGGGGCAGCATCAAAATCAATGGGTGTTGCGGTGGAACGCCCACCACAACACCCATTGCCCGCCCTTTCAAGCTAAGTGAAGCGTGAAAGGGGGCCTTATTTAAGAATATATGACGTTACAACGCATACCATTACAACGCATGCTTTTACATCACAGTTTTTACAACGCAAATACCATTACATCGCCTGTTTTTACAACGCATACTATTACAACGCAAGTACATTGAGATACATTAAAACAACCATTACAACGCATTCCATAACAAGGCATACTATTACTACGCATACCATTACAACGCATACTATTTATTTATTTATTTTTTAAATAAATTAGATTTTTTTTTTCTAACCTTCCCCTGGGGCGGGATGCAAGGGAAATAGGGGTTTTGGGTAGGAGAGATTATTAATACCCGGGTATTAATTTTAATACTCGCATACTTTTTAAAGTGCCTTTCCATTAAAATACCTGAGTATTAATAAAAATCCTAAAAAAGTTTCAAAAAGATGGGGAAAAAGAAGCATACATTTTAAACATTTACACAAAAAAACACACTACTCTCAGAGCCAAAAATAGATTAAACATACAATCTACTACAAAGAACATAAAATGTAAGTCCTTCAACTATTTTTATTACACTCCCTGTGCCAGCAACTACACAAAATGTCTGACATTCAGAGAAGGAACGTATAAACGAACATTTTTACACATGACAAAATAAATATACATTCTGTCAGCTTCTGAGTCGCGCGAAAATACTGTTTCCAATACATATTTTCTTTTAAATTATTGTTTACCCTCAAAAAACATATAAAAGAAGCCGACCACCATTTTGTGCTCAGTGGTTAACTGACTTCCGAGGTGACCACACACAGCAGGAGTAGCAGGAGAATATTGCAGTTTGACAAATTGAACACTGCCATCTACAGACCGAAATAAGTGTAAGTTTACAATAAAACAGCATCAAATAATTGACACATAAATCACAAAAACTCACAATATAATTTTACATTAATTTACAGGATTTACACATTTTGAAAGGCAGCCAGCAATCTAAAGCAGATATACGACAAAATATCTTAACATTAAAAAGTAAGGGGCCGATTCCGATTTTGGCCGGAAATCTCTCCGACCGAGCCGGACCCGGAGAGAATTCCAACCGAATCGGACCCTAGCAGTCCGACCGAACGAGTACGATGCGCACGCATGCCATCGGACTCGAGTCGGTCGGACTCCCATTGAAGTCAATGGGAGCCTGTCGTACAACGCGTACGCGGGCTCCCATTGACTCAATGGGTGCGAGGCGGACAAGGGCGCCCCCTACAGCGTGTACGCGTCCATGCGCATCGCGGTGTACATGCACAGGTAGGGGGGACCCATGGGTCCCCCCTGTGTGCGACTCGCACGCCTACGCGTACAGGGGGGTCCGACGCGGACCCCCAAAGTCCGGCTCCGACAGCTTTTTCGAGCCGGACGGCACGAGTCGGTCGGACTGCTCGCGGCGCGCATCGTACTTACCCGGCCGGGAAACGTCTCCATAGCGCGGCGTGAGTCGTGTCCATGCGAGTCGGTAGGAGCGTGTTGAAGCCGCGTTCGAGTCGGTCGGAGATTTCGCGGGTGCCTGCATCGTACTCGCTCGGCCGGACCCGCGTACGATTCGGTCGGGAAACAGGGCTCCGAATCGGATCCGGTAAATCCGAATCCGATTCGGAGCACTACCGGCCGAGATCGGAATCGGCCCCTAAGTGATTAAATGAAAAAAATGTACGTAAATTTAATAAACCCATAAGGTAGATAAAAAATTAAATTATATTTTTATTCTGATAATAACAGATTTTGGACATACAACAACCTAGCAGGAAGAATCAAACCTTTACAGAATCAAATGTAAGTAAAATGTTAACAATAATTTGAACGTAAAAAAAAAAAACTTAATTGATCCCAGAAATAAAACATAAGAAGACAAAGATCAGAATTATTAAAATATTACTAATTTAACTACTTCATGTTTTTAACTTAGGAAACAGGCTGCGGGACAGAGTTGGATAATGGTGGGGGCAGATTTACTATTCCTACTCCGACCTGTGCTTGCCTCAGGGAAAGTGCTGGATGGTGGTGGGGGCAAATTAACTATTCCTACTCCAACCTGTGCTGGCCTCAGGGAAAGTGTTGGATGGTGGTGGGGGCAAAATTACCATTCCTACTCCGACAGGTGCTTGCCGCAGGGAAAGTGCTGGATGTTGTTGGGAGAAAATTGATTCAACATAATGTTAAAAAATTACATTTTGTACAGTAATTTTCCTATTTACATTTCAGTTATTTGTCAAGCATACATTCAAACATTTGTATTTTCTTTTAACTTCTCAACAGATTAAACCATAAAAACAAGCAAGAATAAAGGAACTCATTCCACAATCACAATAAATTCAAAAGGTCATCATCACTGGAGAAGCCAAAGCATACAATGTAAAAATATTCAAAAACAACATTAAGCTTTTTTTTGTTTTGCAGGTTTCAAGTACAGAATCAATTTATTTTAAAATGTATCTTTGCAGTAAAAATGTCAGCCTCATAAACAACAGTAAAATGACTTTTTTTCAACGTCAAAAACACTAATCAATTTCTTTGCAGGCTAATTGCAAACAAAACATAGTAAAGAACTGCAACAAAAATCCCAAGAAAACCAGGAAATACACCAGACCTTTTCAACAAGACAACAGAAAAACGTTAAAAATGTAACCTTTACCATTCTGTAAAATCTAACCAAAATTAACCTTTTTTTTTCATCCAAGGAACAAAAGCAGGAAACAATTCCAACAAAACATTTTCGAGGCAATGCAATTAAAACCTGGTGCAATTTTTGAAAAAATTAAAGCTGTAAAATAAACAATGTGTACTAACTTTTTACTTGCAGGCAAATTAGGGGGTCATTACAATGGCGGAAGGCCTGCCACCGCACTGCTGGCGGTGGCGGACCTTCCGCCATCGGAAAGCAATTTTCCCCCCCGCCACATTACGATGGCGGGGGGAATCTGACCGCGACCGTGGCGGGCGCAAAGACCGCCCACCACGGATCCGCCACAGGCAATCGTTACGATTGCCTGGCAGAGCGGTCAGCATCAGTAAAATGGTGGCGGTGCCTAGCAGGCACCGTCCGCCAGATTCAGATGCTGGCCGCAGCCAGCCTTTCCGTGGCGGGTAAACCGCCATTGAAATGCTGGCGGGGATTGGTTTTGGGGGCCCGTTGCAGGCCCCCATTGTGTTGGGGGGAGGTGGCTGTGTACTGGGGCCCATGGTACCCCCCTGCATTTCCCTGCACTGAGTGGCAGGCACGGTGTGGTGCCTGCCACGCGGTGCCTGCCACTACATGCATTTTTACTATTGCAGCGGGTGCGGCAGCCAGCAGCACCCGCCGCAATGGTAAACATGCAAGATGCGACCGCCACGGTGGCGGTCACATCGTAATTTCATGTGCGGGACTGCCGCCATACAGGCGGCCGGTCCCACTGACCACCTCGATGGCGGGCGAACTCACGTCCGCCCGCCATCGTAATGACCCCCTTAGTTTTTAAAACAACCACACTTAAAATCACTAAAACAATCCTTTTCTCTTTTTCTTCTTTCTACAGAGAATGGCAGCAAGAAAAGAAGCAAAATATATCCAATCAAGCCGTGGTAATAGACTGTTAAGTCACAGTGGCTACGTTTATTGTAAGGAGAGATTAACTGAGCCCAGGTGTCATTGGAGGTGTGTGCATTATTACTCATCCCATTGCACAGGCAGAGCGGTTACTCTTGGTGACACTGTTGAAAGGACCACCGAGCATAACCACTCTGCCTCTGCAATGGAGATAGAAGTAAGAGAAAATATAAATGAAATTAAAGCCCTGGCATCCACCACCAATGAACCCTGTGGCTCAGTTTTGAGGGAGGTGTCTCAAAACATTCCAACACATGCAGCAAGTTGTATGCCCACAATCCCAAACCTACGCAGAATTATTCAGTGTAAAAAACAGGCAAGTAACCCCCTACGTGTAGCACTCCAAACCTTTTCTGACATTATCATTCCACCTGAACTTTCTGTAATCGTTACTAATAAACCCTTTCTTTTGCATGACAACAAAAACCCTCTTAAAAGAATACTAATCTTTAGCACACCCCATAATCTTGTTAAGTTGGAGAGTAGTGATATTTGGATGATGGATGGGACGTTTAAATCCACACCCCATCCATTCACCCAAATACACTATTCATGCCTATATTAATCAAACAGTAGTGCCCTTAGTGTACAGTTTACTCCCTGATAAACAATTCTCAACATATACTGAATTTTTGTCAGTGATAAAAACTAAAACCATGAACAAAAGTCCTAGAAAAGTGTTATTTGACTTTGAATTACCTATGATTAACGCAATTACCAAAATGTACACGGATACCCAAATTCAAGGATGTTTTTTTCACTTTTCACAGCCATATTGGAGAAAAATTCAAAAAACATCCTTAGTTGAGGATTACATATCAGACAGCAAACTAGAATTTAAATTAAAAAAACTAACTGCACTTTGTTTTGTTCTTCCTGACAGTGTAGATGAATACTACACATCTATTACTGAATCTAACTACTTTACTGCAAACGAAGACAAATTGGCACCCCTTCTAAATTACTTTGAAGACACATGGATTAGCCATCTAAGCAGGTCAGGCCGCAGGAGGAAACCACGTTTCCATGTGAAGTGGTGGAACTGCTACTCGAGAAGCTTAGAGGGAGGTGCAAAAACAAATAATGCCTTAGAGGGATGGCACAACTCCTTCAACAAATCTATTGGTAAACCACATCCTAACTTCTATCATTTCTTGGAAATTTTGAAGAAGGAGCAAAGTTCCCAAGAAATGAGAATTGCGCAATCATTAACTGGAAGTCTGAACCCACGAAGAACAAAAGAAATGTCCGAGAGACTATTGGGTGCACTTCAACAATTTTCGTTGATGGTGGATTCAGACTTCCTAGATAATATTGCACACATTCAGGGGCCGATTCCGATTCAGGTCGGAAATCACTCCGACCGAGCCGGACCCGGAGAGATTTCTGACCGAATCGGACTCTCGCAGCCCGACCGAACGAGTACGATGCGTACGCATGCTATCGGACTCGATTCGGTCGGACTCCCATTGAAGTCAATGGGAGCCGGTCGTACAATGCGTACGCGGGCTCCCATTGACTCAATGAGTGCGAGGCGAACAAGGGCGCCCCCTACAGCGGGTACCCGTCGAAGCGACTCGCGCCGTACATGCACAGGTAGGGGGGACCCATGGGTCCCCCCTGTGTGCGACTCGCCCGGCTACGCGTACAGGGGGGTCCGACACGGATTCCCAAATTCCGTCTCCGACTGCTCTTTGGAGCCGGACTGCGCGAGTCGGTCGGACTGCTCGAGGCGCGCATCGTACTTGCCCGGCCGGGGAACGTCTCCATTGCGCGGTGCGAGTCGTGTCCATGCGAGTCGGTCGGAGCGGTTGGGTCCCGCGAACGAGTCGGTCGGCGATTTCGCGTGCGCTCGCATCGTACTCGCTCGCCCGGACGCACGTTCGAATCGGTCGGGAAAGAGGGCTCCGAATCGGATCCGGTAAAGCCGAATACGATTCGGTGCCCTACCGGCCGAGATCGGAATCGGCCCCTCTACATTTCTAATCTACACTAACTCCTAAACCACCTTACTTGCCTATTTTGACAAACAATCCCTCTAATTCAATTAGAATTTTTAGCCAAAAAATGTAATTATAAAAAAAAGTTGGGTTTCTTACCTTCAGTTGTCTTCTTTTTTCAACTCTTGGACTTACGTACAATCCAGCATTTCACCAAGAGTCTTGAGCAGTCCTTTAAACCATTGCAAATAATCCATAATCCGGGAAATAATCCATGACCCGAGTTAAACTAACCAAAAAGGGCACAGTTCGGCAAAGCAATATTTTTACAGCAAAAAATTCATCTGTGAACTATACTGTGCACACCTACAAAAAAGGCACCCAAAAAAAATCTCGAAAACGAATTCTTGTTTGGCAAAAAACGCAACAAGATTCCATTGATGCAATCCTCTCTCGCTCGAATTCTAGTTAAAAAAACCATGAAAAAGTAGTAAAGTTTCGAAAACAATCACAACCCAAAAATCCATTGTTGCAATCCTCTCTCGACCAAAGTCCAGCAGAACTCCCAAATTCAATATAGCAATGGTTTAAAAATGGCCCAAAAGTTTTTTTACAACCCACAAAGGGCCCGATTCTGATGCGGGTTGGAAAAGCTTCCCGACCGAGGGCCTGATTCTGATGCGGTTAGGAAGGCCTCCTAACGGCATTTGCTCCTTCCAAATCGGATCGGGAACGTGTCTTCCCGACCGAGGGCCCAATTCTGATGCGGTTAGGAACAAATGTTCCCATTGAAGTCAATGGGAGTTCAACCAAATCGTATCTGGAAGCATCCGGATGCATCCTACTCCGCCGGTCGGACTTTCCCGATCCGAGTGGGTCGGACACCATTTCCCAACCGATTCGGTCGGGAAGCTTTTCCAACCCGCATCAGAATCGGCCCCAAAGTCTTTCTCCATGTTCCTTCGTCCTATCTGGAAAACCGCGACGATGCAATTACAAATTTACTAAAAACCCGTCACAAAAAACAAAAATACCAAAAAATATTACTTTCATGACACTTTTGTTTAATACAATAAATAATCAATCTTTTAAATTAAATTCTATTAAACAAAAAGTGTTACGAAAGCAATCAACCCGACGTGGGCCTACAACTGCTACCTGTTTTGGAAAAGATTTTTAAGTTAAAACACACAATAACATCAAAATACACCTTTCCTAGTCCTTACTACCTCCCGCCTCTCTCCTTACAATAAACTTTACCACCTTTAATCTATTTTTAATAATTTAAATTCGCCTTACCTGGACGCAGCTCTCCCTTGCTTCTGATCTGGACCGCGACGAACCTCGCAATGACGAAACTTACGCATACGCAGCAATGTCATCTCTTTCCGTCAAAAGGAAAAAAGGACAATTTCACCTATTGACTTCAATGAGAAACCGTGGGAAAATCTACAAAGAAATTAAAAAAAAAATGTTACAATACATACAAAAATCTATTAATATTTAAAAAAAATATATATTACTAATAACATATTTTTACAACATTTTTTGCTTATTTATTCATTCTGTTTTACAATTCTAATAAATACAATAAAAATATTTACAATACTATTAATGTGTCTATTGATTGTTTTTTAAATATTTTTTTTTTTGTTACATTTTTACTTCTACAGATTTTATGTCTATTTATGCACACCTATGTTGCACATTTATGCTCTATTATTTTTTAGAACTATTATAGTTAACTTTTAAATAATTTTTATTTATAAACATTTATGTTAAAAATATTACTAACATTTTAAATTATAAATTATATTTTTCTCTTTACATCAAATCACCCCCTACCCAAAATCACCCTGAATTTATCTGCACATTACTTATAAAAAGTTTTTATAATTAATTTAAAAGTTTAACAATTAAAAAACATATAAATTAAGTAATATATAATAATCAAGTATTACATTTAATACCTGAGTATTAATACACTCCCCCACCCAAACCCCCTGTTTTCCTTGCATCCTGTCCAAGAGCATAGGTGCAAATGCCTTTTTAAATATTATTAATTATAAAAAAAATTATATTTGCTATCAGTAAATCTAAATATCAATTAATACTCTGATAAAAAAAAAGAAACTGAGTATTAATACACTCCCCCACCCAAAGCACCTATTTCCCTGACTTTTGATGCAAAAGACTTTTTCATTAAATTACTTTTAAATTAATTTTAAAATTAACTAGCAGTAAAACTAAATTTTTATTAATGCTCAAATATTAATATTAATCCCTGAGTATTAATACATTCTCCCACCCAAAACCCATGTTTCACATACATCTATCCCCAAATTATAGAAGTCTAAACAATTTAGAATTATATACATTAAAATATTATTAAAAAATGTTTTCATTATAGATTAAAATTAATTTAATTAATTTAAAAAAAAAAAATATTACCTGTGTATTAAAACACTCCCCCAACCAAAACCCCTACTTCCCATACAACACATCAAAGAGGATATGTGCCAAAGAAGTTTTTAATAATTTAAAAAAATTAATAAAAAAGCAATATATGACTAAAACTAAATTTCATTAAAATCTCAAGTATTAAAATTAATATCTGAGTATTAATACACTCCCCCACCCAATTCTCCTATTTCCCATACATCCCATCCCAGGTAAAAAATGCAAAGTATATCTAATATATTTTAATTTATTAAATTATATTATAGATTTTTATTATTTAAAAAAAAAAAACCTCCTAATCTAATTCTAATACACTACCCAACCCAAACCTATCCAATTTAAATACATTACATGAACATTTTTTTTTAACTATTTTAATATTTGTAAAATAATACTATTACTATTAACTATTACTTTCCTAAAACAATATAAAAAATAATCAAAATTAACAACTTACCTCAATTACAATCATTACTTACCTTACAATGCGTTGTACTGTCATGCTTTGTAATGGCATGCGATGTAATGTCACCTGCGTTGTGAAAGTTGCGTTGAAAAGGCATTACGATGTAATGCCTGCGTTGTAATGGACGTCTCCGCTTATTTATAAGGCAGTGTTAAGCCACGTTAAGTGGCTTAACGCTGCCTTGTAAATAAGGCGCAGCTCCTATCCCCATCACAAGGTCACTAAAAGTGAAGTTGTGGTGGGGATAGGGGCTTGTAAATATGCCTCTGAGTTTTTTCTCCCTCTCTGTCAAAGCAGTGCTGGCTCCCGCAGGAGGCGGGGAGTGATCAGGGACAGTGGGGGCCTTGAGGCTCCCCCCATAGCCCCAACTGTAAAAAGCAGGTGCCCTGGGTGGGACTAGGGCACCCACACTACAGGCCGGGCCCTGGGGATGGGGTCCCCGGGGTCGAAATTCGCTGGCAAGAGGGGCCGCCTGGCCCTCCTCCCATTATTTTTGTAAATAAATAACAAGGCCGTGCCCCGGGGATGGGGTCCCCAGGGTCAAAATCGGCTCCGGGAGGGGGGCCATGCGGCCCCCTCTTATAAAAACAAAAACAAAAAACAAACGTGGGACCGGCAAGTAAACAGAGGCCCGCACTCTTTCTGCACTTCTGGTGCACTGCTGGTTGGGGGATGAAGTCCCCTTGGATGCTGAGGGTCCTTGGGGGCCAGAAACCCCTTCTGTTACCTCCAGTAAACCCTAGACAGTGGGATTGCTGAGAGGTGTTTGGAGGCCATGCCTCCTTTCTCCATCACTCTGCAAACGCGCCTCCTAGTGTACTGCTGGTTGGGGGATGAAGTCCCCTTGCCTCTTGAAGGTCCTTGGGGACCAGAAACCCCTCCTGTTATCTGCAGCAAGTCCCACACAGCAGGATTCCAGAGAGGTGGTCAGAGGCTACGCCCTCTTTTTCCACCACTCTGTAAAGGCGCCTTCTGGTGCACTACTAGTTGGGGAATGAAGTCCCCTTGAATGCTGAGGCTCCTGGGGGGCCAACAAGCCCTCCTAATTACCTCCAGTAAGTCCCAAACAGTGGGATTGCTGAGAGGACTTCCGAGGCCACGCCCAGTTTCTCCACCACTCTACATGCGCACCTCCTGGCACACTGCTGGTTGAGGCATGAAGTCCCATTGGCTGCTGAGGGTCATTGGGGGCCAACTACCTCTCCTGTTACCTTCAGTAAGTCTCACACTGCGGAATTGTTGAGAGGTCTTTGCAGGCCAAGCCCCTTTCTCCACCACTCTGCAAATGCACCTCCTGGCACACTGTTGGTTGGGAGATGAAGTCCCCTTGGCTGCTGAGGGTCCTTGGGAGCCAACTACCCCTCCTGTTACCTCCAGTAAGTCCCACACAGCGGGATTGCTGAGAAGTTGTTGGAGGCCACACCCTCTTTCTCCACCACTATGCAAACGTGCCTCCTGGCGCACTGCTGGTTAGGGGATAAATTCCCCTTGGATGCTGAGTGTCCTTGGGGGCCAGGAACCCCTTCTGTTACCTCCAGTTAGTCCCAGACAGCGAGATTGCTGAGAACTGGTCAGGGGTCCTGCCCCCTTTCTCTGCCCCCTTTCTCTACCACTCTGCAAACGCGACTACTAGTTAAAAAACCATAGAAATTCACTGAAAAAACCCAAAGATTACAGGGACGTTATAGTTAGGCTCAGGTTTAATTCGTACAAAACCAGTGAAATTCAGCAGTTATAGTTAGCTGAGCTAACTATAACTTGCGCCCCGCAATGCACTGCTTATAAACTCACATATTGCATCACTCATGACATGGTCAGTGACATCACTGATGACATCACTGATGAGATCTCAAATGACATCACTGATGATGTCATCCACAGAATCACTGACTCACCCACTCACACCCCCAAAGAACCTTTCATACATCCACTCCCACTCCCAAACAACCATTCACAAACCCATTCACAGACCTATACCAGAACTTACACATCCACTCACTGATTCATAGATCTACACACACACATCCACTCACTCACCCATGCAGCCATTCATACACACACTCATATACCCATACAGCCACTCACACACTGAGTCAGTCACTGATAGAGCTACTCACACACCTAGTCACTCACCCATACAGTCAATCACACAGCCACTTTAAGTACTCACACATACAGATACAAACACACCTACTCACTTACTCATACACATACTCACTTACCTATACAGATGCTGACACAAGCACACACTCACCTATGCAGTCACTCTCACACTCACTCGCCCTTAAAGTCACTCATATACCCCATCACTCACCTATACTGCCTTTCACATACCCAGTTACTCACCCATATACCACTGTCACAACCACTCACTCCCCCACACAGCCATACACACACTGACTCACCCATAGCGCCCCTCACACACCCACTCACTAACTCATACAGCCACTGACTCACCCACTCACTCATCCATACAGGCAATCACACCCCACTTCACCCACCCACGCAGACACTCCGACAACCATACAGGTACTCAGACAACCAATCACTCACCCATACAGCCACTCACATACCTACTCACACCCATACAGCCAGGTAGACACCAACTGAGCAGCCGCGGTCCATGCAGGTAACAGCAGTGTGGCCGGCTAAGGTGGGAATTTCGAGGGACGATGCAGAGGGAAAATTAAATAAATAATTAATTTTCCCTCGACATCGTCCCTCGAAATTCCCTCTTACCTGGCCCCACCGCCCCACCGCTGTTACCTGCACGGACTGCGGCTGCAACTGAGACAGACATTCACACAACCAGTAACTCACCCATACATTCACTGAGACACCTAATCACTCACTTATACAGGCAGTCATGCACCCACTGAATAATCCATACAGGCACTCATACACCCACTGATTTACTAATACACCTTGGTGTATAAATATTTAACACTCATAAACATTTTAAAAACACTCACAGTCACTGGATGATGTAATCAGTAATGTCATTTGAGGTGTCATCTGTGATGTCATGAGTGATGTCACTGACCATGTCATGAGTGATGTAAGATGTGAGGTCATAAGCAGTGCATTGCGGGGGGTACAAGATATAGTTAGCTCAGCTAACTATAACTGCTGAATTTCACTGGTTTTGTACGAGTGAAACCTGAGCCTAACTATAACGTCCCTGTAACCTTTGTTTTTTTTACTGAATATATATATATATATATATATATATATATATATATGTATATATATATATCACAAAATACTCCTTCTCAAAAGCGCCATTTCCATACGCGCAAAGAACGAGCACGAACCACTGATATTAGTCTCACTGCAATGTTTATTCTTGCTCCCAAACATATATATATGTATATATCCAAAGAAAACCCTGCTCCGCGAGGAAGAGAGCACGCACACGAAGAATGCTGAGTTCAAAGGCATTTTATTGCATGGAATCTCCTCTGACCCGGCAACACAGAGAGACGCGTTTCAGCTGTCAGCAGCCTTCCTGAATCTGGTAAGCGCCATTTTTTCTAAAACTTTTATACTATGTCGAAATCATAGACATAGACAACGTCTTCTACTTACAAATTTAAAAAGATACATACATTGCAAATGTACTTGCAGGTGCTTTCACATGAAATGCATTTAGTAGCGCAGGTGGTCACAAACATAACTTTGAAAATTGATAATAATCAAAGAATGCATAGTGCATAGTGTAATGATTTACACCCTTTGTCCGCATAATGCGTCACCGGACCTCCTCATTCTACCTGTAATGTAAACATTTGACCATTGTATCTACGATGTAGCTCTAGAAGTGAATTTGAGACAACATACTGATTTTGTCACTTAATCACAAAAAATGGCGCCAAACTATTTTTATATAACATTCTAAAACATTAAGTATATTGCGTGACTGTGGTGTGTTAAGGAGATACATTTTCATGCGGCTGACCCTTTAATTAGCGCGGGACTACTGTTCCCATTATGCCCCTATTTGATCACATCCAGTCCACTGAGCAGACCAATTGCATTCCGAAGGCATCGAAGGTGATGCCGTGTGTATTGGGAGGCTTAAATGCACCCCGTACTCGGTGTTTGATGTCTGTTATATGCCGAGTTGCATGCCAATGGCGCAACTGCCTTACTGACACAGTATAACATACACTGTGTATTGGGAGGGTTAAATGCATCCCGTACTCGGCATTTGACTGTCAGCGGGACTACCATTTCCATAATGCCCCTGTTTGATCACATCAAGTCCACTGAGCAGGCACACTTTATTCCGTAGGTATCGAAGATGAATAAACCGTCTAGATGGATATCTAACTGTAACCTCCACACTGAAGATGAAAATTGGCAAAGAACAAAGCCTAACGGAGAGTTAATACTGCTAACACGGCTTCGCCAATGTCCTCCAGTTGCTGGCTCCAAAATGGATTCCAGTTAGTGAACGGATGTGAAGTGCCACACAGCCTAATGCTGCAAATGTCAGTCAATCTCCAAATGTTCACACCACACGCTATCTGTGCATTTTAGACACTGTGCAGGGTCGAGGGAGAAACCTGCTAAAAAAATCACATGCCAAGCAAACCTCACTGTAGCAGCGTCGGCTGAAACGGTGCCCAGTCACCAGGTATCCGCCGGTCCAAAGCGTGAGGCATTTCGGGTCAGGAGAAAGCAGGGACCCTGCGCTGAATGCCGTGAGACCTCCCCGGGTCAGGATCTCCGCCTCCCGCACTGCTGTCATCCATTCTTCCTCTTTCCAGCGGACTCCCTGAGGGCTAACCAGATTAGCACTACCATGCTCCTTACTCCCAACTGCGGATGACTGGGAAGCCCAAAGACGACTGGTGGTGCGTGAACAGTGCCAACCACCGGCACTGAAAAATATCCAAAGAAAACATATACATGTGTGTGTACCCCATAATGCCCTGCGAGGGCTTTTTACATATAGTTTTTGGAGCCTGATGGTGTCCCTTGGAGGACCAGGAGCACCCCTAAACCTTTTTATGTTGCGGGGGACTACAGGGAGTACAGCAGACCCCAGCAACATTAAAAAATAGTAAGTCTTCTGGGTCATTAAATCTATGACCCCAGTAGAGATTACCATTTTTTTTAAGCGCACTTAGCAGGAGCTCTCTGCTCTTCAGCTGAAGTGCAGAGCCCCCTGGTGATTGATCTTATGGCTGCACTTTTTAGCTTGAAAACTGATTAAAAAAAGGCTCAACAGCATGTTGCTTTTTATAATAAAAGATTATTAAATAATGTTTTATGACAATCATTTTTATTAAATATTGCACTATGTCAATTAATGAAATATACATTTGATTATAATTATTGGTGATTTTATTTGACAAAGATAATAGGTGTTCTTTATATATGTTGATATGCTGACCCCTTCATAAAGCCACTAGGCACACTTTTTATATTTTGGTGTTATGACCCTTTGAGAAAGTTAGTAGGTCTGCCTTATCTAAAATGACACCTTTCATATTGTAACATCGCATGGTCAGATGTGCACGTCCATTGGGGTTTGAGTGCTAGACCCTGCACTGAAGGCTGAGCGAGGTGTGGGGTTGGCAGCCTGCGAGGGTTTGGCCGCAGGGTGGCCATGCTTGGTTTGGGGTTGGGTGACTGCGGGGAGGTGGACCCAGGGCATGGCCACTGGCCAGCCATGCATGGCATGGCTTTGACTGCCCAAGGGCGTTGGCATTACATATGATTATAAAATATGACTTTACAATAAAAAAAAGTTAGAAATCCACTGGAAAAAAAACAAATAATTTGGAACAAAAATTAACAAAACCACTGAAATGCACCAATTATAGTTATGCCGAGTAATTATAACTCGTGCCCTACAGTAACTATAACTCATGCCCTCACCCTGCGCTACTTATGACCTCACATATTACATCACTCATGACATGTTCTATGACATCATTGATACCATGACTGCAACATCCGAAATTACATTGCTGATGACAACACAATGCATGCAGGGCGTGAGCTATATTTACTTGAGATAACTATAACATATGAATTTCAATGGTTTAGTTTGTTTAAAACTGTATGTTTTAACTGACATTTTCACCTAACTATACCGTACCTTTAACCTTTTTCTTGTTTTTCAGTAAATTTGTAAAGTTTTTTTATTGCAAAGTAAGATGATATCTAACTATAACTTCAGTTCAAACTTTGGGGGTCATTATGATAGCGGGCGGATCGCCCCCGTCGGCCTGGCGGTAGTCACCGCCGGCCCGGCGGGGGCGATCCGCCCGCCATCCACACTTCAAAGACCCCCCGCCATATTAGGATGGCTGGGGGGTCCGCGGCGGACGGAAAGACCGTCCGCCGCTTTTCCGCCGGTTGACTCGTCGACGGGCGGAAAACATGGTTAATGTGAGAAGTTGGCCTGGTATATGCTGTCCACTAATTATAGTGGGCACCTTGCACCAGTCCAAACAACCCCTTATTGGAGATAGGTTAAAGACAACCTTATTGAAAGCTATCCTAGTGGTAGCTATGGAGAGCAGCCTTCAGGCTAAGTCTTGAAGGAATGTAAAGCAGCTTGTTTTACCAGTCTATAATCTCTTGAGTGACCAAATGAAAGAGCACCACACCAGGTATATATTCAAAATATATGTATTTATTGCTAAACACACCCCTCTAGTCTCTTTATGAGGCTAGAGTTCGAAGTACATAAGTTAGAAGTTATTTAAACACAGTAATAGCACAAATACACGTTTGGGCCCTAGGGGCGTACCACACCATATACCAATAAAGTGGTATAAGAACCACGACTGAACTAGACACTAGGCCTAGAGCCTCTAGAAGTGCTTGGACCACAAGGAACCACCCAAGGTAGTGACACAGGGGACCCACGGGGGACGCGTGCAGTGTAAATACACAACCGCGATACGCCGTTGACTTCTATGGAGAAAGTCGTGATTGGGAAATTAAAGAAAAGGGCCACTTAAAGGAGGACTTGGAGCAAACCCTTTGAGATCTAGTACTTTGAAGAGTCTCTACCCACGGGAGCACCGGAGTACTCGTGTTACCTCACCCAGGGAAGCCGGGTGCATAGGTGTCTTTCGGGGTCGGGTTTCGTCGTCGATTTGAATGGCGATCTGCTGCAAAGTGCTGCTGGCGACCAAGTGGAAAGTGTCCGGGTGGATCCAAGAGTGGATCGGAGATCTGAAGAACCTGAAAGCAGAGGGGACAGAGTCTGGGTCACTAGCCAGTGACCAGGAAGGCGATGGACAGATGCCCACCGATGTCGAGTGCTTCAGGTGCGTTGACGGTCATCTTGACTCTTCAGCCACGAGGTCCAGGAGGCGTTGTCGGTGACCAGGAGCAGGATTCGGGCTGGAACACGATGTCTGTCGAGGGCTGAGGTGTCGGCGACCGGATTGGACCCAACAAGCCTTGGCAACGGCAAGTCTCAATGAAGAGGAAGATCGTTGATGGTGCAGACCAGCAAGGTCTGGGGAACTCACCCAGCAAAGGTAAGTGAGGGCAGGCCTGGAGCAACCAGGATGCCCAAGAAGAAAAAGATTGGCCTTCGTTAAGGGCTACTAGCCATCGGGCTAGCGACCGCGAAGGAGCCTCGAGACGTCGCATGTGGATCTGGCTCACAGGACACTCGTGGAGTGGAGGCCAGTGATCTTCGGTGCAGTTGGTGCTGGAGGCTAGGGCTACTCGGAGCCCAAAGCACGACTTCGTGGGAGACCCAGAAAAGGATGTACTTGCAAATGTGCTCGGTGTCCATGGGTCACGGTCTCACATCACCCACGATAGCTACGGGCCTCAGCTTTGCTGGGGACTCAGGGTAGCCTCGGGAAAGTCTCAGAATCTACCTCTGGTGATGCGAAGACTTCGGCGTCCGACGGGAGCTTCAGAAATGCAGACCGGACAGATGCGTCTTTGGTGCCTGCCAAGCAGGGGAGTCACTCCTTGACCCCAAGGGAGATTCTTCTGTCCTCTAATCTTGAGTAGAGCGTCGAAGGTCCAGGATTCTGTTTCAGAGTTTCGTCCAGGGATAATCTAAAGTCCTAAGGACTGGGTTCCTATACTTATACTAAGTTTAGGGGTTGGACTACTCTGTGGCCCCACCTATGGGTGGGTCAGGGCAGAGGGGTGGCTACACCCCTTTCCCTTTGTCCAGTTCGCGCCAAAGCAGGGGCTGCAAGCCCCTGATCCGGTTTGAACTGGGGTATGCACAGGGACACCAAGTGTGCCCACAGTGCAGGACTTCAAAGCACCCGAAAGTGCTCCCGCCCAGCCCCAATACACATTATCCTGTCTGGGGAGGTGGTCACACCTCCCTGGGACAGGAAACCTATTGTCCAGGCCTCCCCTGCCGGAGTTTCGTCCAGCAGCAGGAGGCCAGACTCGTGTCTGTGGCAGCAGCATCCATTTTGTGATGCCAGGGCTTTGGACAGAAGTTACCGGGCTAGCCAGAGTTAACATGTCTTTCCCTCTAGAAGGGTGGAATGCTACCCCCGCCACCAGAATTGGCGGGGGGTAGTATTCCAAGATGTTTGACACCAAACACGACATGTTTAGGTGCAGCCATTCCAAAGTTAGCATTTAACGCGAGGTTATAATGCGCTTAAGAGTATATGGTCAGGCTGCACTACAAACAGCATCAGAGAAGGGTCTCCGAATGCCGCAGAGGGGCCCTGCTCATGCAGGGGCACCCTCTCACATAGGAACCATGCACTCTGCCTTTAGGATTGATAAGGCCTGCCTTAGGAGTGACTTATAGGTTTATATGTGTGTATGTATTTAGTGATATAGGTAACCTATATCACAGTAAGGAGTGCATGCACCACCTTACCCAGGCTGCAGTAGCAGACCTGTGGTGTCAGTTTGGATGGCCTTCCAGGGGTGGCATAATACATGCTGCAGCCCCTGGCAGGCCTCTGAGGTACCTATGCCCTTGGTACATAGTATACCATATACTAGGGACTTATAAGGGCACTCCAGATTCCAATCAGAGATGTGCCTAAGGCACATGGAAACCTTTTTACAGAGAAAGCAGATAGACTGGGGCCCTGAATAGCAGGATCCCAGTCCAACTAAGTCATAAACCAGCAAAACACCATAAAAAAAGTGGGGGCAACCATATAGTCAGATTCCATCTTCCTACATAACCCCCCCCAAACGAAAGGAGATAAGGCTAACCTTGGCCAGTTGAGCCTTCATTGACTAAGTGGTCATATAAGGAAGCACCTGCACTAGCATGGTTGCCCCCTGTCTTATGGTCCACTAAGCAATCCCTCACCCTAAGGGTATAAGAGGGTCTCCACCATGGGGAATCACTACCTGTGGTGTGCTTAGGTAAAGTACAAGGCTGGTGAGGTGTCTGAGTAGGGAAGTGAGGCCCTAGGAATGTTGGCCTCAGCTTCCTCAGATCACTGGTCACCATGTATGCCTGTCTTTCCATGACTGAGTTGCACTTTGCTCTAAGGGTCAACCTTTGGCTGCCTACAGCTGGGGGTTGGGTCCCTTTGGATGGACTACTGGAGGGACAGGGCAGGTTTGGAACCTTCAGGTCCCAGGTTTGCCCTTGCCTACCAGAGTCCTTCTGGGGAGGTCCCTACATAAAGGCATGGGGGATCCCTCAGTGTGTAGAGGAGTTTTCACCTGGCTAGGGCTACTAGACTGGGTGCCCCTAATCTGCTGATGGGGGGTTCCTCTGGACAGGGGGCCCTGGGGGTCCACTGACCTCCCTGACCTCTGCAGCCCTGGGCTGGCTGAGGCAGGGTAGAGAGGGGCAGGTTACCTGCTCCAGACTGGGTACCACCTTGGAAGGGTCCTCTGCCATCAGGGGTGTGGCCAGGCCTGACTACCTCTGGGGCAGTTCCTTCACTAGGGGTAGGGTCAGTTCCCTGAGGAGGCTGACCCTTACGTACTGTCTGGAGGGAAGAAGACTTTTCTTCAACCCTTGTGCTCTCTTTTGGGGGAGAGTGGGCCATTCTTTCAGGCTCCATCTCTCCAAATTCTTGGGCTGGGGCTGTGGCCATTACAGCCCCACTAACCTTTACAGGGACGCCCAACATTCTAAGGTGGGTTTGGTGTTCAACTTCAGCCCAGGCTGAAATCTCCAGATCATTGCCCATCAGGCAATCTACAGGTAAGGTGGGGGACACTGCCACTCTCTTTGGGCCTGTGACCCCCTCCCAGCTGAGATTGACTATGGCCATGTGGTGATCTGTTCTGACACCATCAATGTTGGTCATCTGGTATTTAAACTCAGGTAAAAGCTGGTGAGGGGGGACTAGTTTCCCTGCCACCATGGTGACACTAGCCCCTGTGTCCCTAAATGCCACAGCTATCTGACCATTAATCATTGGCTCCAGTCTGTACCTGCCCATTGCTGTGGGACCCATGGTAAAGGTGGCAAATCCTACACCACCATCAGAGTCAGAGGAGTCTGTTGAGGGGTCCCTGTCTGAACCAGGGCCCACCTCTGTTCCTGTTGCAAAAGCACCTAACTTTTTGGGTGCACTACTCCCAACTGGAGGATTACTACTGGTAGTACCAGGAGGGGGGGTAGTAGTTGCTGGGGGAACATTTTCTTTATTGCCAATCCTGGGGCAACTGGGATCAGATTTCCAGTGCCCAGGCTTTTTACAGACATGGCAATATGGTTTCTTTTCAGGAGAGGAATGAGTTTGGGACCCACCCCCAGAAGAGGAATTTTGGGGCCCTGTAGTGGACTTATCCATAGATTTATCCCCACCTTTCTCTTGGGACTTGGTAGAATCTTTCTTCTGGTCACCACCCTGATTTCTAGTTTTTACTCTGGTTCTGACCCATTTGTCTGCCTTCTTTCCCAATTCTTGGGGAGAGGTCAGATCAGAGTCCACCAGATACTGGTGCAAAAGCTGGTTTTGACAATTATTAAGGATCTGCTCCCTCATAATCAAATTGTACAATCCTAAAAAGTCATGCACTTTGTTGCCATGTATCCAACCTTCCAGGGCCTTTGTAGCACAATCTACAAAATCAACCCAGTCTTGAGTCTGAGCTTTTTGGGTGTCTCTGAACTTCAACCTATACTGTTCAGTGGTTAGGCCAAACCCATCTATCAGAGCACTCTTCAAGACTGTGTAATTGTCAGCATCCTCTTCTCTTACAGTGAGGAGCTTGTCTCTACCTTTGTCTGCAAAGGAGAGCCACAAGATTGCTGCCCACTGCCTCTGGGGGACCTTCTGAACTTTACAGGCCCTCTCCAGTGCAGTTATCCATTTGTGGATGTCATCCCCACTCTGGTAGGGAGGGACAATCTTGTTTAGGTTTCTATGGTCATAAGACCTTTCCCTATCTCTAGGGATATTGCTGCCACCATGGGACTCTAGTCCCAACTTTCTTTTCTCTCTAAAGAGATCTAGGGACTCCCTGTCTTAGGCTACTTGCTTCCTTCTGAGTTCAAGCTGAGCTTCCTCATATTGAATCAGCCTCTTTCTTCTCTCATGAGAGGATTCCCTCCTATGAGATGAGACAGAGCTCCCTATTGAGGTGCCAGAGTGGTTAGACTCCTGAGAAGGAGATCTAGACTTCCTGGGCACACTCATAATCCTTCCTGGGGGACAAAGAGGGCATCATCCTGATCATCCTCTTCATCTTCCTCAGGAGGGATTGGGTTATCCAGGTCAGGGTCATTTTCACCCTCCTGGCCAGTTTCAGAGGGGGGCTGGGGGTATTTCTACCCCTGGTCCCATCCTCATCTTCTGCCCCACCCTCAGCTCCTACCCCTTCAGTCCCCAAGGGCTTACTAAGGTCATAAGCCACCAACAACTCTTTAAGGTGTTGGGTGGTGGGACTTTGGCCTGTCCTTATTTTTCTCAAGTTACATAATGCTCTCAATTCCAAGAATGGGAGTGTATCATACTTGGAGGGTGGAAGCTCAGTGGCTTCCTGCAAGGATTCTTTAGATCCTACCCTTAAAGACATTACTAGTGTGGTGTGGTGTATGCACTACCTACTCTAGTGTGGCCTACTAAACTCTCTTGAGTTGTAGAAAGGGTTGTGCTATCCCTTAACACACAACTCTAAGTTCAGTAGAACTTACTGTATTCTAAGCTTAAATTATATGTACCTTAGGTACCTTTAGTGGTTTTCAGTTGATCAATTCAATTGAGATTATCTGGTAAAACAATAGCAAGCTGGAATCCCACACGCTGCACACCAATGTGAGAAGTTGGCCTGGTATATGCTGTCCACTAATTATAGTGGGCACCTTGCACCAGTCCAAACAACCCCTTATTGGAGATAGGTTAAATAACAACCTTATTGAAAGCTATCCTAGTGGTAGCTATGGAGAGCAGCCTTCAGGCTAAGTCTTGAAGGAATGTAAAGCAGCTTGTTTTACCAGTCTATAATCTCTTGAGTGACCAAATGAAAGAGCACCACACCAGGTATATATTCAAAATATATGTATTTATTGCTAAACACACCCCTCTAGTCTCTTTATGAGGCTAGAGTTCGAAGTACATAAGTTAGAAGTTATTTAAACACAGTAATAGCACAAATACACGTTTGGGCCCTAGGGGCGTACCACACCATATACCAATAAAGTGGTATAAGAACCATGACTGAACTAGACACTAGGCCTAGAGCCTCTAGAAGTGCTTGGACCACAAGGAACCGCCCAAGGTAGTGACACAGGGGACCCACGGGGGACGCGTGCAGTGTAAATACACAACCGCGATACGCCGTTGACTTCTATGGAGAAAGTCGTGATCGGGAAATTAAAGAAAAGGGCCACTTAAAGGAGGACTTGGAGCAAACCCTTTGAGATCTAGTACTTTGAAGAGTCTCTACCCACGGGAGCACCGGAGTACTCGTGTTACCTCACCCAGGGAAGCCGGGTGCATAGGTGTCTTTCGGGGTCGGGTTTCGTCGTCGATTTGAATGGCGATCTGCTGCAAAGTGCTGCTGGCGACCAAGTGGAAAGTGTCCGGGTGGATCCAAGAGTGGATCGGAGATCTGAAGAACCTGAAAGCAGAGGGGACAGAGTCTGGGTCACTAGCCAGTGACCAGGAAGGCGATGGACAGATGCCCACCGATGTCGAGTGCTTCAGGTGCGTTGACGGTCATCTTGACTCTTCAGCCATGAGGTCCAGGAGGCGTTGTCGGTGACCAGGAGCAGGATTCGGGCTGGTACACAATGTCTGTCGAGTGCTGAGGTGTCGGCGACCGGATTGGACCCAACAAGCCTTGGCAATGGCAAGTCTCGATGAAGAGAAAGATCGTTGATGGTGCAGACCAGCAAGGTCTGGGGAACTCATCCAGCGAGGGTAAGTGAGGGCAGGCCTGGAGCAACCAGGATGCTCAAGAAGAAAAAGATTGGTCTTCGTTAAGGGCTACTAGCCAATGGGCTAGCAACCGCAAAGGAGCCTCGAGACGTCGCACGTGGATCTGGCTCACAGGACACTCGTGGAGTGGAGGCCAGTGATCTTCGGTGCAGTTGGTGCTGGAGGCTAGAGCTACTCGGAGCCCAAAGCACAACTTCGTGGGAGACCCAGAAGAGGATGCACTTGCAAATGTGCTTGGTGTTCAGGGGTCACGGTCTCACATCACCCACGATAGCTACGGGCCTCAGCTTTGCTGGGGACTCAGGGTAGCCTCGGGGAAGTCTGAGAATCCACCTCTGGTGATGCGAAGACTTCGGCGTCCGACGGGAGCTTCAGAAATGCAGACCGGACAGATGCGTCTTTGGTGCCTGCCAAGCAGGGGAGTCACTCCTTGACCCCAAGGGAGATTCTTCTGTCCTCTAATCTTGAGTAGAGCGTCGAAGGTCCAGGATTCTGTTTCAGAGTTTTGTCCAGAGATAATCTAAAGTCCTAAGGACTGGGTTCCTATACTTATACTAAGTTTAGGGGTTGGACTACTCTGTGGCCCCACCTATGGGTGGGTCAGGGCAGAGGGGTGGCTACACCCCTTTCCCTTTGTCCAGTTCGCGCCAAAGCAGGGGCTGCAAGCCCCTGATCCGGTTTGAACTGGGGTATGCACAGGGACACCAAGTGTGCCCCCAGTGCAGGACTTCAAAGCACCCGAAAGTGCTCCCGCCCAGCCCCAATACACATTATCCTGTCTGGGGAGGTGGTCACACCTCCCTGGGACAGGAAACCTATTGTCCAGGCCTCCCCTGCCGGAGTTTCGTCCAGCAGCAGGAGGCCAGACTCGTGTCTGTGGCAGCAGCATCCATTTTGTGATGCCAGGGCTTTGGACAGAAGTTACCGGGCTAGCCAGAGTTAACATGTCTTTCCCTCTAGAAGGGTGGAATGCTACCCCCGCCACCAGAATTGGCGGGGGGGGGTAGTATTCCAAGATGTTTGACACCCAACACGACATGTTTAGGTGCAGCCATTCCAAAGTTAGCATTTAACGCGAGGTTATAATGCGCTTAAGAGTATATGGTCAGGCTGCACTACAAACAACATCAGAGAAGGGTCTCCGAACGCCGCAGAGGGGCCCTGCTCATGCAGGGGCACCCTCTCACATAGGAACCATGCACTCTGCCTTTAGGATTGATAAGGCCTGCCTTAGGAGTGACTTATAGGTTTATATGTGTGTATGTATTTAGTGATATAGGTAACCTATATCACAGTAAGGGGTGCATGCACCACCTTACCCAGGCTGCAGTAGCAGACCTGTGGTGTCAGTTTGGATGGCCTTCCAGGGGTGGCATAATACATGCTGCAGCCCCTGGCAGGCCTCTGAGGTACCTATGCCCTTGGTACATAGTATACCATATACTAGGGACTTATAAGGGCACTCCAGATTCCAATCAGAGATGTGCCTAAGGCACATGGAAACCTTTTTACAGAGAAAGCAGATAGACTGGGGCCCTGAATAGCAGGATCCCAGTCCAACTAAGTCATAAACCAGCAAAACACCATAAAAAAAGTGGGGGCAACCATATAGTCAGATTCCACCTTCCTACAGTTAATATGGTGGCGGTGTCTGCAAGACACCGCCATCCATATTAGCATGCAGGCGGAGATGTGCCTTCCCATGGCGGCGTTGCCGCCATGGAAAGGCATGTGGTCTTTGCCTTTGGGGCCTGTAGCGGGCCCCCAGAAAGTTGGGGGGGTGGGGGGTACCTATGGTACCCCCTGCATTGGCATGGACAAAGTGGCAGGCACCGCGCGGTGCCTGTCACCTTGTGCATGCCAATGGACAATGTCTATTCCCAGCATTGTGCCGGGCGGTGCTGTGAGCATCGCCCGCCACAATGCTGGGAATAGGGCTTGCCACCGCCACGGTGGTGGTGGCATCCTAATCTCAGGTGCGGGACCGCCGCACCCCTTGCGGACGGTCCTGCATTCCGTTGAGGTGGCGGGCGGACTTTGTCCGCCCGCCATCGTAATGATGCCCTTTGTTTTTTTAGTAAAAAAATAAATAAATATATACCCTTGACCTTGCCAGGTAGGTCGCTCCCCCACCACACAGCTCCGCCTGTGTTGTCTGCCCGCTGCTTCTGCAGGTAAGATCGCCCTCCGCTTGTGGCCCCGGTGCCCGTATTTCTTGCTTGTCTCCCCATTTTCCTTTCTGTGCCCCTCGCTGCCCCATTTGCGTTGTGCTTGTAATTTTGTCTGTTTTCTCCCCCATTTTCCTTTCTGTGCCCCTCGCTGCCCCATTTGCGTTGTGCTTGTAATTTTGTCTGTTTTCTCCCCCATTTTCCTTTCTGTGCCCCTCGCTGCCCCATTTGCGTTGTGCTTGTAATTTTGTCTGTTTTCTCCCCCATTTTCCTTTCTGTGCCCCTCGCTGCCCCATTTGCGTTGTGCTTGTAATTTTGTCTGTTTTCTCCCCCATTTTCCTTTCTGTGCCCCTCGCTGCCCCATTTGCGTTGTGCTTGTAATTTTGTCTGTTTTCTCCCCCATTTTCCTTTCTGTGCCCCTCGCTGCCCCATTTGCGTTGTGCTTGTAATTTTGTCTGTTTTCTCCCCCATTTTCCTTTCTGTGCCCCTCGCTGCCCCATTTGCGTTGTGCTTGTAATTTTGTCTGTTTTCTCCCCCCATTTTCCTTTCTGTGCCCCTCGCTGCCCCATTTGCGTTGTGCTTGTAATTTTGTCTGTTTTCTCCCCCCATTTTCCTTTCTGTGCCCCTCGCTGCCCCATTTGCGTTGTGCTTGTAATTTTGTCTGTTTTCTCCCCCATTTTCCTTTCTGTGCCCCTCGCTGCCCCATTTGCGTTGTGCTTGTAATTTTGTCTGTTTTCTCCCCCATTTTCCTTTCTGTGCCCCTCGCTGCCCCATTTGCGTTGTGCTTGTAATTTTGTCTGTTTTCTCCCCCATTTTCCTTTCTGTGCCCCTCGCTGCCCCATTTGCGTTGTGCTTGTAATTTTGTCTGTTTTCTCCCCCATTTTCCTTTCTGTGCCCCTCGCTGCCCCATTTGCGTTGTGCCCGTATTTTTGTCTGTTTTCTCTCCCCTTGTACTTTGTGCCCCCGCTGCCTCTCGCCATTCCCGCCGCTGCGTCCCTGCGGCCCCGCCCCCTGACTGCCCATTCGCTGCCCCTGCCTCCCGCCTCCCAGCTGCTCCTCCCTCCCACCTCCCCATAAATGGCGGCCGCTGCGCGGTGAGGAGAGCGACCCTTGACCTTGCCAGGTAGGTCGCTCCCCCACCACACAGCTCCGCCTGTGTTGTCTGCCCGCTGCTTCTGCAGGTAAGATCGCCGTCCGCTTGTGGCCCCGGTGCCCGTATTTCTTGCTTGTCTCCCCATTTTCCTTTCTGTGCACCTCGCTGCCCCATTTGCGTTGTGCTTGTAACTTTGTCTGTTTTCTCCCCCATTTTCCTTTCTGTGCCCCTCGCTGCCCCATTTGCGTTGTGCTTGTAATTTTGTCTGTTTTCTCCCCCATTTTCCTTTCTGTGCCCCTCGCTGCCCCATTTGCGTTGTGCTTGTAATTTTGTCTGTTTTCTCCCCCATTTTCCTTTCTGTGCCCCTCGCTGCCCCATTTGCGTTGTGCTTGTAATTTTGTCTGTTTTCTCCCCCATTTTCCTTTCTGTGCCCCTCGCTGCCCCATTTGCGTTGTGCTTGTAATTTTGTCTGTTTTCTCCCCCCATTTTCCTTTCTGTGCCCCTCGCTGCCCCATTTGCGTTGTGCTTGTAATTTTGTCTGTTTTCTCCCCCCATTTTCCTTTCTGTGCCCCTCGCTGCCCCATTTGCGTTGTGCTTGTAATTTTGTCTGTTTTCTCCCCCATTTTCCTTTCTGTGCCCCTCGCTGCCCCATTTGCGTTGTGCTTGTAATTTTGTCTGTTTTCTCCCCCATTTTCCTTTCTGTGCCCCTCGCTGCCCCATTTGCGTTGTGCTTGTAATTTTGTCTGTTTTCTCCCCCATTTTCCTTTCTGTGCCCCTCGCTGCCCCATTTGCGTTGTGCTTGTAATTTTGTCTGTTTTCTCCCCCATTTTCCTTTCTGTGCCCCTCGCTGCCCCATTTGCGTTGTGCTTGTAATTTTGTCTGTTTTCTCCCCCATTTTCCTTTCTGTGCCCCTCGCTGCCCCATTTGCGTTGTGCTTGTAATTTTGTCTGTTTTCTCCCCCATTTTCCTTTCTGTGCCCCTCGCTGCCCCATTTGTGTTGTGCCCGTATTTTTGTCTGTTTTCTCTCCCCTTGTACTTTGTGCCCCCGCTGCCTCTCGCCATTCCCGCCGCTGCGTCCCCTGCGGCCCCGCCCCCTGACTGCCCATTCGCTGCCCCTGCCTCCCGCCTCCCAGCTGCTCCTCCCTCCCACCTCCCCATAAATGGCGGCCGCTGCCCGTCTGCGCCCGTCCGCGACTGGACCGCGCCCAGCGCCAGAACCCCTGGATCCCACCAATGCAACACCACTCGACGGACCTACGACGCCGCCACCCTCACCGCACTCAATGCCGGCCGGAACCCTGCCTGCTACCGAGACTCACCGAGACGCACCCACGGACCCTTCACCTGCCAAACCTGCCGATTCACCTGCCCCCGGACGTGCACCACCTCCGCCAAGTCGAGCACCAGCAGCAACCACCTGAAATGCATCCTGTTGAACACCCGCTCCGTCCACAGGCACGCCGTGGAACTCTGGGACCTGCTCGACGCAACAGCACCGGACATCGCCTTCCTCACCGAAACCTGGATGAACGCCTCCTCAGCGCCCGACATCGCCATAGCCATCCCGGACGGATACAAGATCACCCGGAGGGACCGCGTCAACCAGACGGGAGGAGGCATCGCCATCGTACACAAGAACACCATCCGCATCTCGACTAACTCCGACGAGACCTTCACCGCCGCCGAACACCTACACTTCCAGATACACACTGACCCCAAGACCACCCTCCGAGGCACCCTCATCTACAGACCCCCGGGACCACGCACACTATTCAGCGAAGACATCGCAGACTTCATCAGCCCGCACGCCATGCCCTCCGCCGACTACATCCTCCTAGGGGACCTCAACTTCCACCTGGAGAACAACAACGACAGAAACACCACCGCCCTGCTGGACAACCTCGCCAACCTCAGACTCAAGCAACTGGTGAACACGCCCACCCACTACGCCGGCCACACGCTTGACCCCGTCTTCTCTTCCAGCAAGCACATCTCCTTCAGCCACGCCACCGGACTCCACTGGACCGACCACAGCTGCGTCCACTTCAGCTTCAGAAAGACTGCGACCCACCACCACCCGCAACAGGCTCCCCGCCGGAGCTGGAGCAAGATCACCGCCGAGCAGCTCACCGCCTCCCTCAGCCAGAACACACCCACCAACACAACGGACCCAAACGAAGCAGCCAGCAACCTCGCCAAGTGGCTGACCGCCTGCGCCGACGACCTCGCACCACTACAAAACCCTCCCAGCAGACCCGGAAGCAAGAAAACCCCTTGGTTCACCAACGAACTCAAGGAATCCAAGAAGAATTGCCGCACTCTCGAGAAAACCTGGCGACTCGACCAGACCACAGACAACAGGACCGCCCTCAAGCACGCCACCCGTAAACACCACCAGATGATCCGTGCCACCAAGAAGTCGGCACTCAAAGAACGACTGGACAACAACGCCCACGACAGCAAGGAACTTTTCAGCATTGTCAAAGAGTTCTCCAACCCCGGCGCCGGAAACAACGACATCACCCCCTCGCAAGACCTCTGCAACTCACTCGCCGCGTTCTTCCACCGCAAGATCACCGACATACATAACAGCTTCGACGCACAAACCACGCACCCTACCGCCGAACCAACGCCTGCCACCACCACCCTCTGCAACTGGACCCCGATCAGCACCGAAGACACCACCCGCACGATGAACTACATCCACTCCGGATCACCAACCGACCCCTGCCCACACCACGTCTTCAATAAAGCCGACGCCACCATCGCACCCCATCTCCGGGACATCATCAACTCCTCCTTCCACACCGCCACCTTCCCGGAGAGCTGGAAGCACGCCGAGCTTACCGCCCTCCTGAAGAAACCAACGGCGGACCCCACCGACCTCAAGAACTACCGTCCCATCTCGCTCCTTCCGTTTCCGGCCAAAGTCATCGAGAAGACCGTCAACAGACAGCTTGCCGCCTTCCTCGAGACGAACGGATCCCTCGACCCCTCGCAGTCCGGGTTTTGGGCCAACCACAGCACCGAGACCGCCCTTATCGCAGCCACTGACGACATCAGAACCCTAACCGACAACGGGGAAACAGCAGCCCTCATCCTCTTGGACCTCTCCGCTGCGTTCGACACCGTCTGCCACCGCACCCTAGTGAAGCGCCTCAGCAACATCGGAATCCGAGAGAAAGCACTGGAATGGATCATCTCGTTCCTCGCCGGAAGAACCCAGAGAGTCCGCCTCCCCCCGTTCAGATCCGAGGCCACCGAAGTCATCTGCGGCGTTCCACAAGGATCTTCACTCAGTGCAACCCTCTTCAACGTCTACATGAGCCCCCTCGCAGCCATCGCACGCCAACACAACCTCAACATCATCTCCTACGCCGACGACACCCAGCTGATCCTCTCCCTCACCAACGACCCCACCACCGCCAGAGCCAACCTACACGACGGGATGAGAGACGTCGCCGACTGGATGAGGAACAGCCGCCTTAAACTGAACTCAGACAAGACGGAAGTCCTCATCCTGGGCTCATCACCCTCCGCCTGGGACGACTCCTGGTGGCCCCCGGCCCTGGGCACCGCGCCCAAGCCAACGGACCACGCACGCAACCTGGGCTTCATCCTGGACTCCTCCCTGTCAATGACCAGACAAGTCAACGCCGTCTCATCTTCGTGCTTCAACACCCTGCGCATGCTCCGCAAGATCTTCAGATGGATCCCCACTGAAACCAGGAAGACCGTCACCCAGGCACTCGTCACCAGCCGACTGGACTATGGGAACACCCTCTACGCCGGAACCACAGCCAAACTTCAAAAAAGACTCCAGCGCATCCAGAACGCCTCCGCACGACTCATCCTGGACATCCCCCGACACAGCCACATCACCGGACACCTGAAAGACCTGCACTGGCTCCCCGTCAGCAAGAGAATCACGTTCAGACTCCTCACCCACGCACACAAGGCCCTCCACGACCTGGGCCCAAAGTACCTCAACGACCGCATGACCTTCTACACGCCCACCCGCCAGCTACGATCAACCAGCCACGCCCTCGCCACCGTACCACGCATCCGCAGAACCACCGCCGGAGGAAGATCCTTCTCCTACCTGGCAGCCAAGACCTGGAACTCCCTCCCCACTCACCTTCGGCGAACCCAGGACCATCTCTCCTTCAGGAAGCAGCTCAAGACCTGGCTGTTCGAGCAATAACTTACCCCCTCCCCCAGCGCCTTGAGACCCTCCCGGGTGAGTAGCGCGCTCTATAAATGCTGTGATTGATTGATTGATTGATTGATTGATTGATTGATATATATATACAGTGGATTGGGGGGGCAAGATATAGTTAGCTCAGCTAACTATAACTGCTGAATTTCACTGGTTTTGTACGAGTGAAACCTGAGCCTAACTATAACATCCCTGTAACCTTTGTTTTTTTTACTGAATATATATATATATATATATATATATAAATATATATATATATATATATATATATATATATATATATATGCATTATTTAATATTTTCTTTTTATTACAAAATCCTGGGAGATTCCAGAATCATTCCCTACAAAGGCAATCTGTGACATTTGATACAACAAAATACATGTCTGTAGGCTTTAATAAAATTACAATCCACACTTAAATGTGTATTGATATTAACATATATAGGAGGTCATTACGATGGCGGACGGAAAAAAAAACGACCGCCATGGTAGCGGGAAAACACCGCCCGCCGCTACCGCGGGAAAACCGACGGCTAGATTAGGATCCCCAGCGGTAAAACCCCAACCGCGGCGGAAAGGAGACCCGAGAATCCGCCGTACGCCTGCGGAAAGGGCCCAAACCCGTCCGCGGCAGTCGGAGTCGCAGCGGAAACAGGCAAAACGCCCGCAACCACAGCGGAGACACCGCCATCAAAATTATGATATTCCCAACATCCCCGCGGTGCAGTGCGCTGTTTCCGACCGCCACGGTCGACAACAGTGAAAAATCAGTGAGACGGCGGAAGCGCCATAGCCGAGCCACCACTGCGGACGCTCCGTCAAAAAAATGGCGGTCGCTAGAAAAACACACAACATGGCCACAAAGTGCACCAACCATACAAGGCATGCACCCAAAAATAGCTAACATAGCCCAAAGACACACCCCCATGGGAAACTCCAAAACTACAAATCCCAGGTACACACACACACCACACCTGCAACCAATACCCCATCCTGACACACCCACAGACACCAGTATAAATCCAGCCCCCAACAGACCACAATCCTTTGCAAAACTCCACAACTGAGGGGACATCCACCACAGATGACAGGAGAGGCAAATCTGCACAACACACACACATCACCACCACCATCACCACTTCCACACCTGCACCTCTAACACCTTTGCACAGCACACACCATACACATCACAACCACCACTACCACACCCAAACCTGCACCCTAAACACCATGACACATCACACACCATGTCACCACAGAGAATGCCCAAATTCACTGAGAGTGAGTTGAGGGTCATGGTCGATGAGATAATCAGGGTATAACCACAATTGTTTGGTAACCAGGTCCAACAGACACCACTAGCAACAAGGACGCAAATGTGGAGAAGGATAGTAGAGAAGATCAATGCAGTAGGGACCGTGCCACGCAATAGAGATGAAATCATGAAGAGGTGTAACGATCTGAAGGCAGTGGTCAAAAAGAGGAGAGCCAAGAACCATGAGCTGGCTCAGAGGACAGGCAGAGGACAGGCAGTTGCCCTCCCGTTCCACTCAAAACATTCACTGAATGGGAGGAGAAGGTGCTTGGCATTCTACAACCAGAGAGTCTCTCAGGAATACCCGGGGGAGTGGAGGCTGGTAAGTACAAACAAATGCCTAACATCACACAAATGTACTGTCTTGTACAAAATAATACCTCCTAGGTACAAATTCATTCATGTACACAACACTCCCCCCAACACATCTCTCACAGAAATGAATGAAATGAATGAAATGAATTAAATGAAATTTGTACTTGTAAAGCGCACCTATACCCCCAAAGGGGTGTCCAGGCGCTGTACGCATACCGCTGTGGAACCCTTCCTGGCTTTTCCCTGTGAAATGTCCACTCCTGGGCACCCCCAGGGTGAAGCCAGGCATCCCAGCGCTGTTGGGGCCGTTGTGGAGATTAAGCAAGCTATTGCCCAGAGTTGCAGAGTGGGACCCATGATTAGAATAGGCACTGAGGCGAGAATTATCAGGTCCGAGGAAATTGAGCCCAAGACCCGCCGAGGCGGGAATTGAACCCTGGTCCCGGGCCAGATCTCTGCATCAGGGTCTGCCGCTCTAACCATTGAGCCACACTTCCCCACAGATACAACAGACACTCCCCCTGAAGCCCCCCAAAGGTAGTTAGCAACATCACCATGGGTACATGTGTACATGCTGCCAGCACTACAACTCCCACCAGGCCCCCTTGTCCCACAGCTGAGCAGGATGTAGCCCTCCCCCCACCCCCCACCCCCCACCCAGAAGCAAGCCTCAGCCATTGTGTGCTACACCCTCACCTAACAGGTAGGTAGCCATCTGCACAGGGAGGTGGGTGGGTGTTTGGGAGGCCTGCACTACAACTCCCACTAGGCCCCCTTGGCCCACAGCTGAGCAGGATGGAGCACTGGCCCCACCCAGAAGCATGCCTCAGCCATTGTGTGCTACACCCTCACCTAACAGGTAGGTAGCCATCTTTACCGGGAGGTGGGTGGGTGTTTGGGAGGCCTGCACTACAACTCCCACCAGGCCCCCTTGGCCCACAGCTGAGCAGGATGGAGCACTGCCCCCACCCAGAAGCATGCCTCAGCCATTGTGTGCTGCACCCTCACCTAACAGGTAGGTAGCCATCTTCACCGGGAGGTGGGTGGGTGTTTGGGAGGCCTGCACTACAACTCCCACCAGGCCCCCTTGGCCCACAGCTGAGCAGGATGGGGCACTGCCCCCACCCAGAAGCATGCCTCAGCCATTGTGTGCTGCACCCTCACCTAACAGGTAGGTAGCCATCTTTACCGGGAGGTGGGTGGGTGTTTGGGAGGCCTGCACTATAACTCCCACCAGGCCCCCTTGGCCCACAGCTGAGCAGGATGGAGCACTGCCCCCACCCAGAAGCATGCCTCAGCCATTCTGTGCTGCACCCTCACCTAACAGGTAGGTAGCCATCTTCACCGGGAGGTGGGTGGGTGTTTGGGAGGCCTGCACTACAACTTCCACCAGGCCCCCTTGGCCCACAGCTGAGCAGGATGGAGCACTGCCCCCACCCACCCAGAAGCATGCCTCAGCCATTGTGTGCTGTACCCTCACCTAACAGGTAGGTAGCCATCTTTACCGGGAGGTGGTTGGGTGTTTGGGAGGCCTGCACTACAACTCCCACCAGGCCCCCTTGGCCCACAGCTGAGCAGGATGGAGCACTAGTCCCACTCATAGGCATGTGACATCTGTGCAGCCGCACATGACACCATGCCACTTAGTCCACAGTCACCAACACAAATAATGCAAAACAGTTGTGTTGTAGTCACCATGCACAAGTCTCTGTTCAAAATTGACCCACATTGTGTACACTGTGCCAGGCATCACACACTGCAACACTAACAACGATCATGCTGCCCTGCAGCAGTGTCTGGCCGTTTGTATGGCAAAGTGCAAATCACCCATGTCATACCACAGTGTTGCAATGTAAACAGTGGAAGTGCAGTGCACCCAAAAACTACACTGCAGCTGGGACTCACAATGCTAAACTAAGCAGGACCCAAATGTCCTGCAACGCACCCAGCTACCACAGTGCTGCACTGAATTGCAGAACAGCACCTTGTCTGAATTAAATTGTCAAAGGTGTCTTGTTTGGACCTCCAATGTGTGTATGCATTGACAATGTTCACATCTCACACTGTCTGTCTGAACAGTGCTGGTATAGTCTGGCCCCAAAACCATACATTGTCTGCACAGGGCTGAGTACATCTCACACACACACCACTGTTGACCACAACATGTCAGTGTATGGATGCCCTGGAACAACTGCTACACCAGTACTGGGCTCATGTTCTCAGGTCCACAAATACCATGAAACCATGACAGTGTGGAAATGTATGCTGGGTGAGATCTACACCCTGCTGTATGTCACCACTGTGCTACGAGACCATACCCCTTGCCCAATTGTGCCTTCAAATGTCGGGGGAGTGAACCCCACAGCCAGATAGCTGGGACAACAGTGATGGGGGGCTATACCCCATGACCAAATGTAATCTGAAATCAATGGGTACAAAAAGCCACTCACACATCATGCTCACCACACGCACATTCCATCCAAAGATTTCTACCAAGTCACATAGCCATGTCATTGCTCACCTTCGCCTCAAAAGGCAGTTAGCCATCTTCACAGTGAGACGGTGCAGTGTGTTTGGCTATCCGTCCCACAAAATGCAACATGCATGCTGTCCCACCACTATGGAGGATGGGACACTACACCCCCAATAAGAAGCATGTGGCAGGCAATGTATGCTACCCACCCAACTCACAGGTAGGTAACCGCATCTCACAGGTCGGGGTGTGTGGGGCTGGGAAGCTTGCACAACAACTCACACGGGCCCACCTGACCGCCAGCACACAAGACCCATCACTTCCTGGCACCAACATGCATGTGTCAGTCATTGCAATGTATACTGCAAAAGAACTGGCATGTGGACATATCATGCTGACTTGTCCCACACTGGACCAAGATGGAAGCCCTCATCCTACACACACGGAGAGGTCTCACAAATACAAGGAAAACACATCAAACACAACATATCTACAGCCACAACATGCAGCCAGATATGCATTTAAAAAAACATGTTGGCATAGGACACCAGGCCTCTCAATGCACAACTGCACACCCAGATAGCATTGGCAACTATAGTGTGCACACACCTAAGAAAATGAAACTGTGACAGCAACCAAAGTGTGAATGACTGATACACATGTCGATGGAACTCCGAGCACAACCATGCACACCACTACATGCCATCTGACAGTAGCAGTGGACCAGACCACCTAGGATCTAATTAAAGCAAACTTAAGCATGTCTGGAATTGCAAATACAGATATCTACACCACATTGAAAAGGTATGCATGAAACTACAATGCTCACTCACTGTGCAGAGAGAACCGCTACAAGGGCTCTACAAGTGACACATACGCGTAAATGGATGACATATGATTGATCAATAACAGGATGCCAACATGAGACTGTCAATGTCAAAAAATTATATTGTGCATGTCATGTCTTGACAACTCCCAATATGGACAAGTAATGTATGTACCACAACAGCTTGTAATGCATCACTGGATGTCGGTCAATGCTAATTTGTACAGTGAACAACTGCTGGATGTACAAGCAGTTGATGTAACACTTCTAACACAAACTTTGATGGGTGCAACACAATGACCATTTCTCATCTGACCCACAGGTGACCTAGAACTCACTGCAGAGGATGACACCACCCTGCAGAGCCAGTCCCCCCCCCCCCGGAACAGAGACAACTGGATGAGGACTCCCTGGATACATTGGATGAGGAGCTCCATGCTGGCCCATCTGGTGTGGCAGGCCTCAACCAGTCCCAGGCACCCATTGTCCCCCAACCACATCAGCTGCAGCCCCTGACCATCCTCTGACAGCTGCTGTCACGGCCTGTGTGTCAACCACCACTACCACCACCACCACCACCACCACAGCTGGCCGCAACACCCTCCCTGCCCCAGGGGTTGAGCAGCCCACAACATCGACTGCGGAGGCCAGGGAGAGGATGCAGCGGGCCAATGTGAGGACCGGACAGGACCGTGGCAGCAGTGCAGCTGGTCGGGACAGGCTCATGCAGAGGGGGACTGATCCTGGGACGGAAGCCCTGGGCCACATCGACAGAGTCCTTGGGGCATACCAACAGGCCCAGGGACGAATGGGCCGGTTAGAGGAAGAATCTCGGGAGCACCTCCTGCTGCTGAGGTCCATGGACACACGCATGGGACAGATTGTGGACCTCTTGGGCAGCTAGTGGCAGTTCTGAGGGACATGCAAGCGCAACATTCTACCCCTCTACCTCCCCCCGTTGGGCAGCAGGATGACACTACATCATCCTCTCCTGCGTCCACAGAGGGGGGTGAGTCCTCAGACACCACTGCCCCTGCAGCAGTGGCCCCTCCAGTGAAGCGCAAGAGGGGCCGTCCACGGAAAGGCCAGGGGGACTCACGTGCCCAAGCACATGCCAAACGCTAGTCCCCGAACCAGCCATGATGGTAGACCACTGCACCACTGCATTGACCTTTTGGACTATCCTTCACCACACTGCCATGTGAATGGCATCCATCTGTTGGACTGGGTCTCCACATCATTGTGGGGACTACTCAAGTATCACATTTACCATGACTGTCAACTCACTTCTTCAATTCCCCCCTTCACATTTTCTCCACCCTTGCATGTGATCCAGCGCTTACAATAAAAATATTTTCTCCTACTATGGTTTTGGGTCATCCAGGTGAAATTATTTCTCTAACATACACACACTATATCCATATGACGGTGGGGCCCATAACACCGCATATACATTCACTTACTCATTTATTTCCCTGGATTTTCCTCCGACATGAAACCTAGGAGAAAAACGATTTGCTGGAAGGAGACGGGATACCTCTTCTATAAAGACACAATAATTTTCATTTGCTTTTAAGGTATTCCGCTCATTGGTCGATGGACCAACTAGTAGGAATCAGTTGATGGTGATTAAGACCAGCTCAATCACAATGAACTCTTTTACCAAAACATTATTAATCATTATGCTAAAGAAAATCACTGAGTCATTAGTTTAAAGAATAATAAAGTTTATATAAAGTTTTGAATGCAGAAAAATTCAGGATTCATTTATTATTCAGATCATTGCGTTTATCATTTTTATAAGAATAATTGCAAATTGCATGTCACTTTTATTAGATCGAAAATGAAGTTATCATCTAAAGACTCTATAGATCAACCTATCTATTTCTCGGGGAAATCCTAATAATTCTAATATAGATCTTGTCAAATGCTAGTTCTCCTAAAGCAGCATTTCATACTCAACTGGAAAAGGAAAATAACAGCAGCAGCATCAGCTCGTCAGCATCAGCAACCGCAAACTCTCCCATCTACAGCATCTAACTTCTTCAGCATCTCCCGCAGCATCCCGCAGCATTCTAACCCCCTCCCACTAAGAGTAGGTCTTCTTATACCCTAATTCTAGCTTACAGCATAAAATGTTTCTTCTTACATGGCGCGATTCATTCTCATTGGTCCAAAACTCAGGTCCCTATACATTCTTTTTTTTATGTTTAAAAGCTTTATTAAAGAATTATAAAAAATACATAGATCAGCAATACAGAATAAACATATTGAAGAAAGAATATCAAAAAAGTGGCTAAATTAAGAACCAAAGAAGAAAGCTATTTTTGGTTTTTCAGGGAATAAAGGAAAGGGAGGGGAAGGGAGAAGGGGAGGGTGGGGGAAGAGGATATTTGCAACTTTACAAAATAAAATAATAAAATAATGCATATTTACATAGGGATGCAAGTAGTATTATTAGTATACTTAATAAAATACAATAAACCGAGGAAGGTAAGGAACAATAACCAGAGAAAATGTACATTCAAGGAGGTTTAAAATTTTCAGAATGGGAACGAGAATTATCTGCTAAAACAAGATTATCCAAGTATTGAGTCAGGGGTAACCAAAAAAGGTCTCTATTAGCTTTTGGGCTGCAGGAGGAGGCGAAAGCAATATCAAGACGATGGAAGTGGCAGAGACTATTCCACCAGTGTTGAAGAGAAAGCTTTGTAAGGGTTTTCCAGTTAAGAGTGATGTGTTGAAAGGCTAGTGCAAGCATAAGGTCGAAAAGACCATGTGTATATGGGGGAAGATTTAAGGAGTCACATAGACTACCGGAGAAAAGAAGAGGGAGAGAATAAGGGGTGGTAATGGTGAAAATACGGGAAGTGTAGGACCAAACTTTTCCCCAAAAAGAGAGACCGAAGGGCAAAGAAAGAGAAGATGTAAAAGATCAGCAGTAGAAGCACCACAGGTCCAGCAGCTAGTATCAGTGGAATGGGAAAATTTAGCAATAGATATAGGGGTAAAATAAAGTCTGTGATAGAGGAAAAACATAGATTGAGTGAGAGAGGCAGAACGAGAGATTTTGAGAGAGCGGGACCAAAGTTTGTCCCAGAAGATGATAGACCATTCACAACCCAGGTCAGCTTCCCATGAAAGTTCCAATTTAGTTTTAGTACGATCTGGATTAGGAGCTGAATAATATTTATAAATGAGAGAAGCTTTAGGTAGGGATAGAAGGATCGTATGAAGGGAGCTTAAAGTAGAAGTAGAAGGAGAAGAGGGGAGAGAATAGAAAGTGTCAAGAATGACCGACATCAGAGTGGTGAATTTCTGTAGGAAGGAGCGAGGACAATGAAATGAAGCTTGAAATTGGGGGAAAGAGCATGGAGATGAGCCATCAAAAAGATGTTTAACCCAAATTATGCCCTTTGATCTCCAAGATTTCCAGAAGATGGATCTATTATTAATAGTAATAATGGAGTTATGCCAAATTGGAGATTCTAAAAAGGATTCTCTTGAAATGCAATCTGGTTGTGTCAAGGGTCTTAGTAGGGTACAAGTATGTTTGAATAAAGGCATAGAAATATTAGGAGATTTAGCAGAGAAGGCCAAAACTTCCCTTAGGGTGAATGGTAATAATAGAGCACGCTCAATAGTAAGCCAAAGGGGAGTGAAAGAAGAGGGGTTGGAAAGAAGCCATCTTGAGGCCTGACGGAGACAAAATGATTTATGGTATAGGCGAAAGTCAGGAAAATTCACCCCTCCATTAGATTTTGTCTTACGATGAAAGAATAAGGAGATCCTGGCTTTTTTATTGTTCCAGAGGAATTTAGAGAGGCGAGAATCTATACGTTTAAAATAGGAGACTGGAACATGGACGGGAAGCATGGAAAGAGAGTAAATTAGAATAGGGGAGATCATCATCTTAATGGAATCCAATCGACCCCACCAAGAGAGAAACAAAGGATTCCAAGAGGAAAGTAGATTGTCAATCCGAGAGAAAACCGCCTTCATATTCAATTTAACAGTAGCGGTGATGGAGTTCGAGAACCATACACCTAAATATTTTATTTTGGAGCTATTCCATGCAAATCCAGTGGCAGAAAAAGACTGAGGAAGACAAAATTTGGTAAGGGGGAGAATTTCTGTTTTATCTGAATTGATTTTATAACCAGAGACAAGAGAGAAGGAAGAAAATTCATGTAATAGAGAAGGAATAGAGATTTCTGGAGCGGAGACAAAAAGCAGGATGTCATCTGCGTAAGCTGAGAGCTTTAGATGTTGGTCACCGTAAGGGAAGCCAGATATAGAGTCATTGTTGCGGATTGAGGATAAGAAGGGCTCAAGAGCTAAGACGAAGAGAAGAGGAGAAAGAGGGCAGCCTTGGCGGACTCCGCGCTGGAGAGGAAAGTAGGAAGAGATACAGCCATTAACCAATACAGAGGCTCTGGGAGCTGAGTATAATAAAGAAATAAGTGAAATAAAGTGAGGACCAAAACCATGCCATTTTAGGGATGCAAAAAGGAAGGACCAGTCAACTCTATCAAATGCTTTTTCCGCATCGACAGAAATGGCCGCCAGAGATGTAGAGAGAGAAGGGATTTTGTTTAAGACATTAAGAAAAAGTCGGGAGTTATCTGATGTCAATCTACCCTTAACGAAGCCACATTGTTCTTTTCCCACTAGATGAGGCATAAGCGGATCTAAACGTAAGGCAAGAGTTTTGGCAAAGAGCTTATAATCTACATTAACCAAGGAAATTGGACGGTAATTTTTACAGAACGTAGGGTCTCGGCCTTCTTTGTGTATCAGACAAATAGTGGCTTCTTGAAAAGTACCTTCCGTCTTGCCGGAGAGGTAGAATGAGTGAAACAGGGTTAATAGTTTAGGAAGTAATAGGTTAGAAAAGTGTAAGTAAAATTCGACTGAGAAGCCATCCGGACCAGGAGTTTTCCCTTTTTTTAAAGTGCCTAATGCAGCGGATAATTCATTAAGGGATAGATGGGCCTCAAGGTCAGAGAGGTTAAGGTGAAGATTAGACGGCGTTGGAAGTTTGTCAAGATAAGACTGAATAAGAGAACTAGGAGGAGGAGATTCTGGGGTATAAAGGTCTTTATAGAAGTTTTTAAATTCGGTAAGAATGTCTTGGTCTTTATGGACGAGAGAGCCATCTGAGGAATAAATGGAATCAATCGAAGTACGTTCTTTACGGGCTTTGAGATAATTTGCCAAAAGTTTTCCTGCTTTATTTCTACCCCCGTAGTAACGAGCACTAGTGCGCAGAAGTATTGAAGATGCATTGTCAGTCGTAGATTTATTAAAGGCCAGTTTAGCGCGCACCAGAGCCGGTAAGACCGATTCTGCCGGTGAAGTATAGAACTTATGCTCTAGATCTTTAATATGTGCCAATGTGGTCTTACGTTGCTGAAGAAAGCGTTTCTTCTTTTTTGAAACAAAATCTATAATAAAACCTCTTGCGGTTGCCTTAAAGGAGTCCCATAAAATATGAGGTGAGGAAGCGGAGTCTTTATTTAGGGCAAAGAATTCATTGGTAAAGATAGTGAAAGTGGAAGAGAAAAGAGGGTCAAGAAGGAGGGAGTTGTTAAAACGCCAGCGGGAAGACCTGGGTTGTGGAGGGAGTAAATCCAGATCGGTTACAATTGGGGCATGATCAGAGATGACAATAGGTTCGATAGAAGAGGAAAGCAAGTTCTGAGATAAAGATTGAGAGAGAAAAATATAGTCCAGACGAGAAAGAGAGTTATGAGGAGGAGAAAAAAAGAAAAATCAAGAGCATCGGGATGGGAAAGCCTCCAAGAGTCCACAAGGTGTGTTTGAGAGATAGTGTCGAGAAAATGTTTATGGGTTTTATGAGGAGTGAAGCGCACCTGGGACTGACGGTCAAGAAAAGGATCCATGACTTGATTGCAATCACCTCCTAAGATAAAAAGATCATCTCTGAATTGAATACATTTCTGTGTAATTAAAGGCCAAAAGGAACAATCAGGATGGGTAGGGCCATAGATATTAAAAACAGTCAACGAAATATTATTAATTGACAATTGAGCCAACAACCATCTGCCTTCTGAATCCGTTTCCTGTGACATAACTTTACAGTTCAATTTCTTGTGGCATAAAATCACAACCCCATTTTTCTTGTTAGAAGTAGGGGAGACTAAAACTGAGCCCACCCATCCCTTCTTCAATTTTAACGCCTCAGCTTCGGTAAGGTGGGTTTCTTGCAAAAGAACTAAGTCAGGGTTATAAGAGGCAAGATGGGATAAAATTCTCTGTCTTTTGATTGGATTAACAAAACCTTTCACATTCCAAGAAATAACTCTGAATGTAACAACATTTGAAGTATATAAAGAATACAAATATGCAACGATAAACCACTGGAGTAAAGGACAAAAGAGAAGATGAACAGGAAAAAAGAAATCCCAATGGGTAAATAGAAAAGAGCAGTGCAAAGAGTAGAAATAAAAAGGAGAAGTAAGAAGGGGGAAAGAGGGAGGTAAAGAAGAAAAGACAGTACATGTCAAAATAAAATGACGACTGTAATACGTACCTTAAGGGGTAAGAAGAAAACGAAAGGCGGCAAGGGACATTGGAGACAGCACACCCAACGGGGAGCAACACAACACACCAGGACATCAATGTGAGAAAATACAAACGGGAGCGGGCATGTAGAGGAAGAATAACATCTAACAAAGTAAATTATATCTGCAAATGGAGACAAAGAAATATATGAGAAATAAGAGAACAAACAATTCCATACAATGATGTGATAGAGTTACATAATCAGGTATAGAATAAGAAGGGAAGAAGAGTAATGATATACAACAAGGAAGAAAGGCGCGGTGGAAGAATGAGAGACTGATACATAAATAGAAAAGATGAAAAGAGAGGAGAGGGAAGAAGGGAAGCATAGAATGAAACATGAAGCAGAGAAAGATATATATAGTCTGAAGAGATTACGGTGACCTGTAAAAGAAAGGAGGTTAGAGCAATAACTGCAATATATTAGGATTATAAAGGGAAAACAAAACTCAAGTTCCAGAGGAGCAAGGAGCAGTTTCCATCGACGTAGCAGAACATGACTGGATAAATCTGCGAAGGTCAGCAGGGTCTTCAAAGGTAGAAGTCTTATTGAGATAGGTAACCTTAAATAAGCAAGGGTGGAATAGGCCATATCGTGCACCCAAGGAGCGAAGAGCAGGACGAAGATCCAAAAATTCCTTACGGCGTTTGGCAGTCAATGTAGAGACATCCTGGGAGATAAATACTTTGGTACCTAGCCATGAGAGGTTCTTTTTGGCTTTGGCAGCATTAAGTACCAACAGAAGGTCAGTGAACTGCAAAAACAGTATTATAACCCCACGAGGATTTGAAGGAGCAGATGTCGATGAGAGACGAGGGCCCAGTCTATGAGCACGCTGAATGTTCAATTTAGTCGTAGGTGGGAGATCTAAAAACTGTGGTAGAAAAGATGCAAAGTATGTGACAGGGTCGTCACCCTCAAGGCCTTCAGGAAGGCCATAAACGCGTAGGTTATTGCGTCTATTTCTGTTCTCCAAATCTTCGGTAACCTTCTTTAGTTGTGAAACTTCCTTCTCCAACAAGGAAACCTTTGAAGTTGAGGCCTGCACGTCATCAAGGTGTTGTTCCACCACAGTGATACGGGACTCCATAGAAGACCACTTGTCATCCAACGATTGCAGCCTGGAATTTGTTTCTTCAATAAATGGGCGAAGGGAGCGCAACTCCTCCCATACCATGTCTAAAGAGACCGGAGAGGAAGACTTGGGTGGAGATGGAGAATCCTGCTTGGGTCTCTTATTGGTAGTTGAGGGTAATAATAATTTGGATGCCATGGTGATAGTATTTTCTGTGAGGGAGGAACAGTTCTCCCGTGACGAAAGATCCGATAAACAGGAGAATTTGTTGAAGGTTGGAACGCTTGCACCCCTGGTGGCAGGAGTAGAAAGACGCACCTCTACTGCTTTGTTAGGATGGAGTAGGCGCCTACTTCTACCCATGAAGCGTGGTAAAAATAATGAGGAGAAACCAGGGTGATGCGTAGAAGAAAATTCACAGTATCTCAAAAGAGTTCCCCCTCAAAAGCAAGCTTCAGGGAAAGAAAATAACTATACTGCGTAGTAATCATCCAGATAAAAAGAAGAAACTGCCAATAGAGTCAATACATATTAATGTGTGAGGAAGAAAGACGAGAGAAAAGGCCATACAAAATGGTGGTCATCTCCAATAGGAAAGAGTCACCTGTATAAAATCAGTCCAGAAATTTTTCAGCCTCCATGAAAAAAGCATATGTTCTGAAAGCGCCCATCCTCCGATTTAAAATTCTGTCATCCTTTCTCTGAAACGAGGTGTAGAACCGCTTTAAATTCGCGGTAAAGGTCCGGCGCGAAGCGGAGCTCTAGCGTCGGGCGGCCATCTTAGGTCGCGATGCGCGCGCAATCAGGTCCCTATACATTCTAATCAAGCTTCCTGGTCTTAACTAGTTCCGTGAGGAATGTCCATGCAAGCATCATTTCCCACAGTTCATGCACTCGCTCATCCGTTTCGATCAGTCCAAATTGTTTCTTTTTCTGCAACAATTGTATAATAATGTTCTGTCTATTGATTCAACCAGGCTTCTCACGCTTCTTGCTGATCATCTTGGCACACATCTGCTCAGAAGGGTCACAGCAGCCTTGACCATACTTTCATCCTAGCCTCTCGGCATCAGCACGTGATCATCTCTTTGCAACAGCCTCTCTCCTCTATCACGTGGTCGCATCCGCTCCTGCGCACTCTAATAACTCGCGGCCATTTTATATTGCTGCTCAGCAGGCCTAAGCGCACTATTTCTAAAGAAAACAAAATGTTATTAAAACAATGAAATATAAACCCTTTCATTTCCCTCCCGTCTCTCTACGTACCCCAATTAGGTATTACCTAGCAGAAGCAACATATAAAGCTGTCCCTTACTTACCATCACTTTATTTTGCAACAACCCGTTTTATTCAAAGCACGAAAACATGCATTTTATTATTATTTCAGTACGCAAAATATTATGTTATATTAGAAACGTAAACAATTATTAGTTCATTACTTTGCACATAAAACTGCGTGTTATCCTTTTCCCAGACATACATTGTTGGTTATTTACTTGAACGAACATGTTTATTATTTTTATACGAAAATATTAGGAGGTTACATTTTTATATTTACCCTGCTCCATCAACTCCCCCCTTTGGTGATTTTTAACATCACCACACAAACCCAAGTTATACAATTTTCTCAGACAGCATATATCTTTTATCCATTTGCTTTTGTTAGTTTTTATACTTCTGTATCACTTTCAACTTGTCTCTTTGTCTTCTTGTACAGGTTCTCTTTTATTTCTTCTAACTCTATTTCACCTATTTTCTCTCTCTCTCTTTGTTTATCATATTTTCTTTTTCTAACTTTTTCTGCTTTCTTCGTCTTTTTATACATGTTACTGCAAGCTTCAATATTAATATTATTATTATTATCATGGTTGCTATTATTATTACTTTCCCTATTATTAATCCACTCATTCTTGTTAACCAATTCGTTACAGAAGAAAACCCTTTACCAAGTTTTCCCCAAACACTTTCAACCTCCAGTGGTACTAGTTCTTTGTGCAAATTTGTAATATTTGTTATATACTTCTGTATATTTTCGCTTTTATCAGGAATGTAAGTGCAACAATGTTGGACTTTCATCATTCCACAGACTCCGCCCTCTTTTGCCAAAAGAATGTCAAGGGCAAGACGATTTTGCATCACCATAGCTCTCATGGCAACCATTTCGGTATTTACCATTAAGAACCCTCCAGCAGTATCTGTAGATAAACGATCTACTACTGTGGATAATTTCCGAATTCTGAATGCATTCAAAGATATTCCCACTGCTGGTATCAATGCACCAAAAATATCACCTACTATTTCTGAAAAACTTTCCCTTTTTCTACGTGTAAAGGTATTTATCATTTTGTGTGTTCCTTTTTCTTTTCTATCCACATGAAAAATGTTTGGAAAGACCAGGCCTAAATAACATGATCCATACCAATGGTCCGGCAATCTATAATAAGCCCTATTCCCACAAACATAATAAATCCCTGGAAATATTGGATCTTTTCCCCCTTTGAATCCCCATCCACCTATAATTAGGTAATTGTCATAGCAATTACTGAAACCCACAAAATAATTGTCATATTTTGTCTTATTTCTTCTAATGCACAACCTTCCCTGTTGGGGCCAATCCAGAGTCATAGCTGCATTTATCTTTTTCTTGTCATGATGGTCTTCCTCAAACGCCCATAGAGGTGTTTTTGTCTCTTCAATTACTTTTCTTTCAAATTTTACTCTTCTTTCCTCAACCATTTCTAGAAATATTTTTTCTTCTTTCTTTAACTCACAGGTAAGGTTGTACCTAAATATATTATCTAATGTTAATATCTTATCTTCTAAGAAATATTCTCCAAAAATCTTTCCCTCTTTTATTTTATTAAGCTCGGGAACTACAGAAACCTTTGCAAAAATCCTATCTACATCAGTGTAATAATATTCTAATCTGCCTGTTTTATAAAATAAGCTTGCTAATACACTACATGTTATTCCATACGTCAAAGGGAGGTGATGATAAGTCACACCCTCTGCTACAGATGCAGGCAACTGCATGCAAACATAACAATCCCTTACATCCATTGTTTCTACGTACTCATACAGTAATTTAGTAAACACATTCTTTGAAAAATCTGTTATTGATTTATCCTTATGTATTTCTGCACTACTCCTTAAAATAATTGGCTCTTGAGTGTTAGCTCCTTTTTCTTTTTCAGTGTTATTAGACTTTTCCACTACAGCTAAACTAATTGGAATAGTTATTGCTAAAACTACCCATACTGTTATTAATAATCATGTACAAAAACAGCACATTTTGCACCATCTTTTTAAAAACTCACATTTACATTTTCTATCTCTAATATTCTCCATTTTGTACTTGTTTTCTCGAAAATTGTGTCACTACACCTCAGAAATGACTTGCTTGCCACTCTGTACTTTCAGAATGTTGTCTTTGCTTAGTTCTTTCTTCAATTCTTTCTCAGAATTCTTTCCTTGTCACATCCGATAATTTTGTCAGTTCAGTGTTTTTGTCAAATCCGGTAAACTATCTACAGTGTCAAATCCGGTAAACTATCTACGGTGTCAAATCCGGTAAACTATCTACAGCAACCACTTCAGGTTTGTTTCTTCAGGTTTGTTGCACTTCACTTTCTCCCATCTGGTTTCTTTGTTCTGGGTTCTTGTGAGTGTTCAATTCTTCTTTGTAGCTAGTCAGAGCACGATACAACCATTCAGGTGATCTGTACTTCTGATTCACTTTCCTTATTCTTTTTGTTTTCTGCAAGTGTTTACCACCTTGTTTTCCTTGCTCCTTTTGACTTGTTATTTCATTCACTTGTTCAGCACTTTTTCCATCCAATTTTACTATTCTGTATCTTAATCTTCTTACTTCGTTGGGCCAATTGTCTCCTTTTCTCAGCCTTTTTGCTTCACTCCCTTTTTCCTCTCTTTCTGTTTTCCAATTTCTTTTTCTCGTCTCTAGTTTTTCATTTCTTTCTTCTCCACTTTCTTCTGATTCTGTTTCAATCTTTTCGTTATTTCCTCTTATTTTGAAAGTAATTATTTTGCTTTCAGCTACTTGTGGTTCTTTTCTTATCTTCCTTCGTTCACCTACTTCTGTCCCTCCTCGAGGTTCTTCCGATTTTGTGTCAATTTCTCTATCTGCTTCTAAATTTCCCTGTTCTTGTGTTTGACTATCTGTCCCTACTGCTCCTCGGGGCTTTTCCGATTTTTCTAACTTTTGGTCTGAAACTCTCCCTACTTTCGAAGGAATTCTACTACCACTCGTACTTGGTTGTTCACTGTCACTGTTTTCTGGCTCAGTTTCTTCTCTTATGCTTTCAAAATTCCACTTTGTCTTTATAATTTCTTCTCCTTCTGACTGTTCTGTATCAGATTCTGAACTGGTATCAGATATTTCCAGATGTCGACTTACAGGTCGATCTTCAAATTCTGGAACTTCAGCTATTTCCTCTATTTCTTCTTCTTCTTCTATCGTTTCACTTGTAGTTGGGTCTCCCAGATGTCGACTTACAGGTCGATCTTCAAGTTCTGGCACCCTGTTTGTCTCCTCTTCTCTTTCTGATGCTGAACTGTTGTCTATTATTTCCAGATGCCGACTCACAGGTCGATCTTTAGGTTCTGGAACTCTGATGGTGTGGCTGGCATGAACCCAGTGTTTCACTCCTGCACACTTAACTGCGGTCGTTGTCACTAGGATCACTTGTCGTGGTTCGTCCCAGCGAGGAACCAAACAATTTCTTCTCCGGTGGACTTTTATTCGAACCCAATCTCCTGGATTCAAGTCGTGTGCTGGTTTTCTTTCAAGAGTGGTTGCATCCGGTCCAACCTGATGAAACACAGAACGCACCACATCAGCCAATCCTTTGCAATAATCCAGTACTAGATCATCAGTTATAGTCAGTAGCTTGTTGACAGGTACTTGTGCTTGTCTCATTGCTGTCCCATGATTATCTCATGTGGACTGAGTCCAGTCTTCCTTTCCGGAATACTTCTGATTGTCATCAGAACCAATGGCAAAGCATCTGGCCATTTCAGTCCTGTAGCTTGACACATTTTTCCTAACCTGTTCTTGATTGTTCCATTTACTTGCTCTACTATTCCAGAAGCCTCTGGTCTGTATGCACAATGCAGTTTCTGTTTAATACTAAGGGCTTCACAAATCAGTTTAACTAATTCGTTTTGAAAATGTGTTCCTCTATCTGTTTCAATCGTGACTGGAAAACCATACCTCGGAATGAATTCTCTCAGCAAATGTTTTGCTACTGTCATACAGTCATTCCTTCTTGTTGGATATGCCTCCACCCAACGGGAAAACAAATAGACGACCACTAAAACATACCTCAATCTGCTGCAAGGTGGCATTTCTATGAAATCCATCTGCATTCTGGTGAAAGGACCCCCTTCTCGTCCTATTCTCCCTAGACTCACTACTGTCTTCCTTCCTGGATTTAACTGTTGACAAATCAGACATCTTTGACAAAGACTCTCAGCTATGGCTCTGAATTTTGGATTGTACCATGTTTGTCTAAAAAGTCTGATCATTGAATCTCTCCCAATATGGGCTTGCCCATGGTACATCCGTGCCATGTCAGAAATCATGCTATCAGGCATAACTGGTCTCTCATCCCTGTAAACCCATACATCAGTTTCTTCATGTTTCCTACATCCTGTTTTTAGCCATGTATCTTTCTCTTCATCTTCTGCAGCCTCTTGTAACTGTCTTACCTCATCCCATGTTTCAATTGAGTTAGTAAAAAGCAATAGACAAGAAATATGCTCTCTTTCGCGGCATTTGTTTAAAGAGACCACATTCTTTGCACAGTACTGTGCCATTTCGTCAGCATATTTGTTGCCAACAGTGATGTAGTCTTCCCCATTTTTATGTGCATTGCACTTCACTACAGCAATCTCTTTAGGCAGCTGTATCGCCTCAAGCAACCTTTTCACAAAATCTCCATTCCTTATGGGTGTCCCTGCAGACGTCAAGAAACCCCTTTGTGACCAAATCTGACCAAAGTCATGAACGACTCCAAAGCCGTACTGACTGTCAGTCATAATCGTAACTCGTACATTTCTTCCCAACTTACATGCTTGAATCAGAGCTACTAATTCTGCAACTTGAGCAGACCGTACACCTTTCAGACAAGATGCTTCCAAAACAGTTGCTACTGTGCAAACTGCATATGCTGCTCTTAGAACTCCATCACTCGTTCTCAAACATGAGCCATCCACAAACAGAATATAATCTGATTCTTTTAAGGGCTCCTCTCGGATGTCAGCTCTTGGTTTAGTACAGTATTCAAGCACATTCAGACAATCGTGATCTACTTCATCCATTTCAATCACATTCTCTTCATCTGGCAATGATGTTGAAGGATTTACATTCATACATCTGTCAATGGTCACATTATCTGCACTCAAAATTACCTTTTCATACCTAGTCAGCCGACTATGTGTCATGTATTGTGTTTTCGTTCTTGTCAAGAGAATTTCCACAGAATGGGGAACATACACTCTCAATGGATACCCCATCACTATGCCTTCACTCTGTTCCAGACTCACACAAGTAGCAGCAACCGCTTTCAAACATCCAGGCAACGCTCTGGCTACAGGGTCTAACACAGCAGAAAAATATGCAATTGGTCTTTTCATAGTTCCATGTCTCTGTACCAAAACTGAAAATGCACATCCATCTCTTTCACTGCAAAACAGCTCAAAATCTTTCTCATAGTCAGGCATTCCTAATGCTGGAGCCTCACACAGTTTCTTTTTCAGCTCTTTGAAGGCTTTCATTTCTTCATCATTCATTTCAAAAGGATCTTTAACGTCCTTCTTTGTCAGTTTCTGCAATGGTTTAGCAATTAGTGAAAAACCGCTTATCCATTGTCGACAATATCCAACCATTCCCAAAAACATTCTTACCTCTCTTTGTGTCATTGGAGCTCTCATTCCTTGAATCATTTTTATTCTCTCTGTCGTTACCTTTCGTACTCCTTTCTCAATTTTATGCCCTAAATACTGGACTTCTTGTTTACAAAACTGCAATTTTGAAGGAGACACTTTGGGGCCGATTCCGATCTCGGTCGGAGGCGCACCCAATTCCATTCGGTCGGGAAAAAAGCCATGCGAATGCCTGTTTCCCGACCGATCCGTACAGCACACCGAACGAGTAAGTACGATGCGCACAACAGCACAGAATCCGGCCGAGCCGTACTCACCCAATCCAGGTCCTGTGCTCCGACCGAGGCGAATCCGGAAACGCAGGATCGAGTCGCACGGAAGGGAAAATGCAGCTCCGTCCGGCCGAACAAGTACGATGCGCTTCCCGTACGCGCCGAACCCGTCGCTACGCACGGCACGTCAAAGCATCCGGGAGAGGCGCACATAAGCTCCGATTCGCGCCACAACACAATCCACGGCTACGAGACAAACACGCCAGCGACGAGGACGACGCGAAGCGACGAGGACGACGCGAAGCAACGAGAAGGACGAACAACACGAACCAACCATGAATCCCTTCGTCCCGATCATACCAATATTCTACATTTACTACCGGAACAGGCACGGACGCGTACGGCGCAGAAGGTAAGTCAGACACCAACCACAAAACACATACAACACGTACACGACACATCACACACACACAGAGGGATGCAGAATATACTTACACCAGCAACAGCAGCACCATAGGGGCGGGATGCCCATCACCAATGCCACATATGCACACAGGGGCCTGAATGCACACCACCACCCCTACCCAGGGGGGCCGGATGCCAACCACCACAACCACCCTTAGCCAGGGGGTGCCAGATGCCCACCACCACTACCACCCTTACCCAGGGGGCTGGATGCCTACCACTACTACCACCCTTCCCAGGGGTGCCAGATGCCTACCACTACTACCACCCTTACCCAGGGGGGCTGGATGCCTACCACTACTACCACCCTCACCCAGGGGGCTGGATGCCTACCACAACTACCACCCTTAGCCAGGGGGCTGGATGCCTACCACTACTACCACCCTCACCCAGGGGGGCTGGATGCCTACCACTACTACCACCCTCACCCAGGGGGGCTGGATGCCTACCACTACTACCACCCTCACCCAGGGGGGCTGGATGCCTACCACTACTACCACCCTTAGCCAGGGTGGTGCCAGATGCCCACCACCACTACCACCCTTAGCCATGGGGGCTGGATGCCTACCACTACTACCACCCTTACCCAGGGGGCTGGATGCCTACCACTACTACCACCCTTAGCCAGGGGGTGCCAGATGCCTACCACTACTACCACCCTCACCCAGGGGGGCTGGATGCCTACCACTACTACCACCCTCACCCAGGGGGGCTGGATGCCTACCACTACAACCACCCTCACCCAGGGGGGCTGGATGCCTACCACTACTTCCACCCTTCCCAGGGGGGTGCCAGATGCCTACCACTACTACCACCCTTACCCAGGGGGGGCTGGATGCCTACCACTACTACCACCCTCACCCAGGGGGGGCTGGATGCCTACCACAACTACCACCCTTAGCCAGGGGGGCTGGATGCCTACCACTACTACCACCCTCACCCAGGGGGGCTGGATGCCTACCACTACTACCACCCTCACCCAGGGGGGCTGGATGCCTACCACTACTACCACCCTTAGCCAGGGTGGTGCCAGATGCCCACCACCACTACCACCCTTAGCCATGGGGGCTGGATGCCTACCACTACTACCACCCTTACCCAGGGGGCTGGATGCCTACCACTACTACCACCCTTAGCCAGGGGGTGCCAGATGCCTACCACTACTACCACCCTCACCCAGGGGGCTGGATGCCTACCACTACTACCACCCTCACCCAGGGGGGCTGGATGCCTACCACTACTACCACCCTCACCCAGGGGGGCTGGATGCCTACCACTACTACCACCCACAGCCAGGGGGTGCCAGATGCCTACCACTACTACCACCCTCACCCAGGGGGCTGGATGCCTACCACTACTACCACCCTTAGCCAGGGGGCTGGATGCCTACCACTACTACCACCCTCACCCAGGGGGGCTGGATGCCTACCACAACTACCACCCTTACCCAGGGGGGCTGGATGCCTACCACTACTACCACCCTCACCCAGGGGGGCTGGATGCCTACCACTACTACCACCCTCACCCAGGGGGGCTGGATGCCTACCACTACTACCACCCTTAGCCAGGGTGGTGCCAGATGCCCACCACCACTACCACCCTTAGCCATGGGGGCTGGATGCCTACCACTACTACCACCCTTACCCAGGGGGCTGGATGCCTACCACTACTACCACCCTTAGCCAGGGGGTGCCAGATGCCTACCACTACTGCCACCCTCACCCAGGGGGGCTGGATGCCTACCACTACTACCAACCTCACCCAGGGGGGCTGGATGCCTACCACTACTACCACCCTTAGCCAGGGGGTGCCAGATGCCTACCACTACTACCACCCTTACCCAGGGGGGCTGGATGCCTACCACTACTACCACCCTCACCCAGGGGGGGCTGGATGCCTACCACTACTACCACCCTTAGCCAGGGTGGTGCCAGATGCCCACCACCACAACCACCCTTAGCCATTGGGGCTGGATGCCTACCACTACTACCACCCTTACCCAGGGGGGGCTGGATGCCTACCACTACTACCACCCTTAGCCAGGGTGGTGCCAGATGCCCACCACTACCACCCTTAGCCATGGGGGCTGGATACCTACCACTACGACCACCCTTACCCAGGTGGGGCTGGATGCCTACCACTACTACCACCCTTAGCCAGGGGGTGCCAGATGCCTACCACTACTACCACCCTCACCCAGGGGGCTGGATGCCTACCACAACTACCACCCTTACCCAGGGGGCTGGATGCCTACCACCACTACCACCCCCACTAATAGGATGGACAATGCATGACACAACCAGCACACCACAACCTAGGGAATGCAAGAAAAAGACATCCCCCAACACCATGACAAGCGTGTGTAGACTGTGTCAAATGCCTACAACACTGAACATGACTTTGAACATACAATGTGACCCCCTAGCACATGTGCCACACATATATGTGTGTGGCCCCCACAATGCAAGCAGGCCATGACCATTGTGGCAATGGGGTCCAAACCCCCATCATCAGTGACCAAAAGATAAGTGTGGGGTCCATAGCTGAAGCACATTCTGAACATTGTGGCAATGGGGTCTAACGCCCCATCACCACAGTGACCAAAATGTAAGTGTGGGGTCCATAGCTGAAGCACATTCTGAACATTGTGGCAATGGGGTCTAACGCCCCATCACCACAGTGACCAAAATGTAAGTGTGGGGTCCATAGCTGAAGCACATATTGAACATTGTAGCAATGGGGTCTAACGCCCCATCACCACAGTGACCAAAATGTAAGTGTGGGGTCCATAGCTGAAGCACATATTGAACATTGTGGCAATGGGGTCTAACGCCCCATCACCACAGTGACCAAAAGGTAAGTGTGCGGTCCATAGCTGAAGCACATTTTGAACATTGTGGCAATGGGGTCCAAACCCCCATCATCACAGTGACCAAAAGGTAAGTGTTGACAAAGAAAGAGCTGCAACTGCCAAACTGCATGGATGATTCCTGGTCACAGAACAAAAAACACATCAGTGGCAAAGTAGTGCATGTGTCCCATTGCAACATAAATTGGGGGAGCCAGATACTGCAGTGCAAATAAGACATACCTTTGGCCATGTGCAGACAAACAACACCCATGGGGGCTGACACTGTCAACATTCATCAATGACACAATGACAGAAGTGACCATCAGAATGCAGACCCACATATTTGCACCAATGGGCACACAAATGCAGATACCCTGTGGAGACTGTAGATGTGAGGTGAACAGATACCATACCATGGCAGCAATGGGACACACTAACCATGATCATTGTGCTGACCGATGACCTAGGAGTCCCAGGGACAGCAGGGGAAACCCACCAAACTACATACAGCCAATGGCACACCCAAGATATGCCAATGCAGTGGTGCAGATGCACAAACACAAACAGGCAGACCCACACTGCACATCATACACAACAGGTGAGGGGGTGCCAGTGTCCCCAGGCAACCACACAACACATGAGGAGACCTGAATACCAATCATACAGATGTGCATACAGTGCCACACAAAGGTAACTCATGGATCCAAATCCCCTATGTGGGCAAGCAGGCATTGTCAGATGAGAGGAAGCACAAATCACACATGTCACACAGGCACGTAGGAACAGCAACTGACACAGCAAGACACAGACACACCACAGCACTACCCCCAGGGCCCCCACAATGTGGTGACCCTGGGCTGCATCACAATCCCACTGTGATGACAAAGCTAAATGTCGTTCACACTGTGAACCACAGTCATGTGTCCTGAGCAACAAACTACCATCACACCTACACAAGCACAAATCAATCAGCATGGCCAGTAAGCCAAGGCCAACATGGAGGCAGGGGCCTAGCCGGGCAACAACTCTCATCTGCACACACTCAACACCACACCCCTCGACCTCCAACAATGTGCAGCAGTGAAGCACACATGCACTGGTGACATTGCACATGCACCCATGACTATTCCAGGGTGGTGGGTGGGAACCAAGGTACAGAAACACATCACACATGGCCACTCAACAAGACTCCTGAATGTCTGACACACTGCACACTACGCTGTACATGGACATGACGGCAATACCACACCAACCAATGGGATCCCAGCCACAGTCACACACCAATGAAGAAGCCAAGGTCACCCACAAAGAACACACATAGACAACAACCAACATTGCAGCCCGGACCCTGAGGAGTGCCAGCAGTCACACACACAACGTGTCACAATCACTGAAAGATAACACAAACTGGAAATCACATGACAGGGGCAAACAACAAGTGCCAAGGGGAAACCTGACTGTGACCCATCTGCGTCTGCACACAAACTCAGCCCTGACAGCAAACACACCTATGGGTGACACCCTGATGACCAGTAATGTGCCATGCACCCACATCACAGAGAACCCAGGGAGAAGACTTTGGGGGAACATAGGTCAACTCAGCAAGCATCACAAACAGGTACAACACTAGGGATCACAGCATGCACAGCTAAACGGAAGTGAACACACAGACATGCACATACAACACACACCTTGGGCGCAGGCAATGTCACAGGAGTACACACTGCCATGAGGCGACTCCACTCCTGTGTGAGGAAAGCTGTGCCATATGTTGCCTCAGTAGGGCCCCATCATGTCAGCTGAGCACTTGGTCACACAATCAACAATTAGCACCAAATGAGGGCTCCCGTCACATCAGCCTGGTCATGGAAGTGCCAACGTAATCATCAGCACAGATCCAACACACTTGTATAGCAATGTTGCACTGACAACACGGATGAGTCCTTCCCCATTGATGCCCAAACCTGCATGTCCAGTGGAGATGGCCACACGGTCAGGGAAGTAGACGAATTGAACAATGGCAGGCACAACAGATGTGCAGGGGTGGAAGCCACAGATGTGAAATAGCTAATCTAAGTAGGAAATCCCATTGCCAAATACTGAACACATGACACCCTCAGATGCTGCTATGGATGACATGGATACACCACAGGATAGGACACATTCCCCCTGGACCACATGGGTTCCTGCACAGTAACACTTCATTATCATGAGACCAAATATCACCATCACTCCAGCAAGGGCAGGTTAGCATCATCAACAACATGTACATCAGAAGCATAAGCACTAGAGAACAGAAAGTTGCTTTATTCAGCATATGTGTGTGATGAAAACAAAGTCCAGAAAAAACACAAAGGCCAATGGCCAGTCCATTGTCAAAGTCCAAACTGGGTGACAGTGGCAGATGTCACCCTACGCATGCCTGCACAAAACCAGGGACAATCCACTAGGAGGGTCAACCGGGGGGCAGGCCAGGCACCGCAGGGACAGGATCAGGGCTCACCAGGAGGAAGCAGGGAAGGGGTGGTGGGTGCTGGAGAGCCACTGACAACTGCAGTGGAGGTGTCTGACATGGTGTGTGCCGGCACAACTGGGGGGCATGACTCAGATGTAGTGGGTGCCGGCACGACTGCAGTGGACCCTGCAGATGGAGTGGACAGGTCCGCCACTGCAGTGCCCAAGTCAGACAGGGTGGTAGTGGACTCCACTGCAGTGCCTACCACCAGGGGAGGAGAATGGGGAACAGGCAAGGTGGGCTGGACAGAGGGGAGGACACCCTCACAACATCAGTGGCACAGACAAGCGCAGCGGGGGTGTGGTGCCGGGAGAGCAAGTGGCAGGGGAGAAGGCCGGATCCTCTTGGGGATGGTATATCTGTGGGTGGGGGAACCTGGGGCAGGGTGTGGTGGGGGCACCTGTGGAGTGGGGGCCTGAGGGATGGAGGAAGGAGACCTGGTGCCTGAGCTGCAGGGCGGCGGCGGGGTCTTGCTCTTACGACTCCGGGGGGACTTGCGGGTGGGGGCCTCAGTCTGTCTGCGCCTGGGGGAGGGTGTCCGGGGGCGAGGGGCACTCTGCTCCGTGTGGGTGGGCTTCCTCTTCCCCCTGAATGCTGTATCTGCTGGATCGGAGGGGAAGAGGCCGAGGTCACTGAGGAACAGCCGCTGGGTGTTTGGGGTTGCAGGTGAGGCAAGGGAGGGTGTTTTGGAGGGAGAGGCAACTGAGGACTGCGCAGTGCTCGTGGATGCGTGTGTGTGTTCCAGGTCCCCATCCCCTGTGAGTCTGGTTTCTGTCCCCTGACTGTGCGTGCGTGTGCGTTTTGTTTGTGGCGTGTGTGTCTGTGTGCTGGATGTGTGTGTGCTGGTGTGTGCCTGTGCCGGTGTGTGTGTGCTTGGGACGGGTAAGGTGCTGGGGAGTGTGGATGGAGCAGAGGCAGGAGGGGTGAGGGACTGTCTGAGGAGGGACACTGCTGCTGTCAGGGTGGAGTCCATGGACCTATTGCCCCTCTGTAGGTCAGACATGCCCGATGAGATGCCCTCCATGAACGACACCAGCTGAGTCAACAGAGCGGTGTGCGCATGGAGGACACTCAGCATGGCTGTCTGCCCTACATGGAGCTGGCGAAGGAGGTACACAGACTCCTCACTCAGGGCAGCAGGGGACACAGGGGCAGGGGGTGCGGTGCCTGGCCCAAAGGAGACACGCTCCCGAACATGGGAGCCTCCATGGACCTGGGGAATGGGAGCCGATGGGAGGGCGGTGGTGGTGCTGGTGGTGGCGGGGACAGCAACACTAGCTGGGGTGTGGTGGCTGCTGACACCCGCCTCCATAAGGGAGTCATCCTCCGAGTTGCTCTGGTCCTCAGCTGAGGTGGATGGTGCTGAGGACTCCTCGGTGTGGCTCCCCTCGCCCTCCGTGCCACTGGGTCCCTCCGACCACTCCTCGGCTGATGACCCAGTCTGGCTCTCCGGCTCCTCCTGGTCCGTGGAGCTGTCCCCTTCCGTGGCCGTGGATGTATCTGCAAACAATGGGGAAACAGACAGACATCAGTCACCTGCACCAAACGCACACACCACTGTGAGCACAGCACATTACAGAGCAAGCCCTGGCATCATTAGCTGTACATTGCTAAAAGTGCCCTAACTGAACAGGAGAAGCCAATTGTCAGTCTGATGCCAACCATGGCACTCACATCCCACATGGCCTTGCACCCATCTGTCTGGTGTCTGTTGGATAGCAACACCCCAGTGTGGACACATGCACCAACTACACAGTAGTTGGACAGTGCAGAGGACACGGTGTAGCATGTGGACATGCACACATCACAACTCTTGCCACTGAGTCAGTACAGGTTTCCGGATGAAAGGGATGCCCAGAGTCAAATAGGATATGCATGTGATGCATACCAGCGACAGACACCATGATGCACCCATGTCCTGATAGCCATCGCCACAATGGTGTGCATGTAGCACATGTCACTCCCCTGCAGGATCACCAATAAGTAGACACATGCCATGGCGGAGGCACGACTGCTAAGTCATACATCACTGTCTCAGTGATGTATGACTTGGCAGCCAGACAACAACACTCTGCACTGTGTCACAATAGTAGGTCATGGGGAATGCAAGTCCTGGAGCTGCACAAGTGCACATGTACATCCCCCACACAACACATCATCTTAACCCTCATCTGTCCAGGTCATACCGATTGGACATATGGGAGACCTGTGACACTACCCTCTGAACCTGAGCCCCTCACAATTTGCTGTGAATGGGGAACAGCTGCCTGAACATCACATTTGCATACCCCAGTCTGCACGGGCAGCTGATCAAACACCTATGTGACACACAAGTATCGTCTCCTATGGTCACATCTCCAGTGGCATGCTGAGCCCCTACCGAGAAACACCCCAGCAGTCCTGGCAACTAATCCACAGCACACTGACACAGAGGCAGACACCTGAGGGGTCAAATCACTGCGCACAATGTGTCAGCTGATACACGGGAGTGGGAGTACAGAGTGCATTGCATGGCCTGGAGTAGGCATGACTGTCCTGCCCCACATGAATGAGGGATGAGCCCTGGACAGTGGATAGCTGGCTATGTATGTGTGACACACGTAATCTGCACACTCCTGGGGCCCAAACATTGTTCCCACCCGCTGCATGGGCGTGTGCCACATACCCCAGTCACATGTGGTGGCTCAGCTCAGCAAGTGGACCGCATATCAAAGCAACACGCAGATTACATGTCCGAACACAGGCGTTGTGTGAACAATGGACCCACCCATGATGCCCACAACAGAGTTAGGGAAACAGATGCTGTCCCCCACCTTTAGTGAAGCAAACTGCAAGGACACAGTCCCAAGTGACACAATTCCCTGAATGTAAGGGCCACACCTGGGTATCAGATGAGGAGTGGGCAGTGCACAATAGAGGGACATGGCTCCTGGACAACATGACTGCTGTACTGTGGCAGTTGAACCAGGCCAGAGGAGGGCACAAAGCATGTAATACAGAGTTCACAGTGCAGTCTTTGACTCACCCCCTCCTTGCTGCTGTCTGGCCTTCAGCTGCCCATCCAGGTCTGGAAACACCACCGCCAGGATCTGGAGCATGTGGGGGTCAGGGTCCGTGTTCTGCCCCTCCTGCGAGGAGGCGACAGCTTCAGCTGGACCCGTGCAATCCTCCGGGTCCAGCCCCAAAGGTCCTGCCACCTCTTCTGGCAGTTGCGGATCCGGCGCTTGTAGACCCCCACGGACCGGACAGCCCGGACGATGTCCTTCCAGATCTCCTGCTTCCGATGGGCATTAACCTGTGAGGATGACAAAGTGAAAAGGCCATCACTACACATGCAACATATCCGTGCATGACACAGTTGTATATACATGTCTCATTCACAGGGGCACATGATGTACACAGGCAGTGCAACGCTGCCCATGGACAGTTTGCCAGACGTCACTACATGGTATCATTGCATGGGAAGTAAAACCTTGTTCAAATGCACTGTCACTGCACCATACCTGTCCAGTGCATGTCACTACACACTATGGGGGGTGACAACTACTCAGTGAGCCTGCTAGCCAGTGGCGTGCAGACTTTCAGCCTTGCTAGTCAGACAAAATGCACATTCAGAAAGGCAGTGCACAGAACACTCACCTGCTCCCCTGGTGTCCCATACAGCTTGCTGTACTGTGGAAGTAGGCTGTCCAGAAGGGCCTGGTTCTCCTCAAGGCTGAAGGCTGGGGCTCTCTCCACAGTACGTGCCATTGCAGGGTCCAGAGGGGCAGAGACAGCAGCAGTGCAGTGGCAGATGTCGTCCTGGAGCATGTAGTGCAGGCAAGTGAGCTCTCAGGGGAACAGCCAGCAATATATATGTGCTGGAGAGGCAGATACTGTCCCTTGTGTCCAAAGTGATAGGCCCAAGTCGTTTGCATCTTCTGAATCTGGCCAATCCATGGAATAGCAGCACCAATACACGCCCACGGCATCCTTCAAATCTTCAACTTCATGACATACATGATTTTGCAACATTGTTGTGGGTGACCAACTGAATTTCCAGCAACCGATTCGTTCAAATTTCGAAAACGCGTCCGTTGCCAGGCAAGGCCATTGTCAATGGGTGCGCACCGATCGGTCCATTGCGGTACAACGCGTACAGGGGCACAACGCGTACCCGCACACATTGAATGCAATGGGCCGGCCGGGGGCACCGATCGGTCCATTGCTGATCAACGCGTACAGGGGTACAACGCGTACCCGCACACATTGAATGCAATGGGCCGGCCGGGGGCACCGATTGGTCCATTGCTGATCAACGCGTACAGGGGTACAACGCGTACCCGCACACATTGAATGCAATGGGCCGGCCGGGGGCACCGATCGGTCCATTGCGGTATAACGCGTACAGGGGCACAACGCGTACCCGCACACATTGAATGCAATGGGCCGGCCGGGGGCACCGATCGGTCCATTGCTGATCAACGCGTACAGAGGTACAACGCGTACCTGCACACATTGAATGCAATGGGCCGGCCGGGGGCACCGATCGGTCCATTGCTGATCAACGCATACAGGGGTACAACGCGTACCCGCACACATTGAATGCAATGGGCCGGCCGGGGGCACCGATCGGTCCATTGCTGATCAACGCGTACAGGGGTACAACGCGTACCCACACACATTGAATGCAATGGGCCGGCCGGGGGCACCGATCGGTCCATTGCGGTACAACGCGTACAGGGGCACAACACATACCCGCACACATTGAATGCAATGGGCCGGCCGGGGGCACCGATCGGTCCATTGCTGATCAACGCGTACAGGGGTACAACGCGTACCTGCACACATTGAATGCAATCGGCTGGCCGGGGCACCGATCGGTCCATTGCTGTTCAACGCATCCCTGTACAAGTGACTGGCATATGTCACCATGCCTGTCTCAGATGGACATATGCCAGCCACAGATAGCTCCCAGGGAGTGAGGGGCACACCTACAACACGACAGCCTGTCCAAACTGTATGATAAGGCATGTAAGGCTGCATTTCCTATTGTGTGTATGTTGGTGTACATGTTGTCCTGTGGGTGTCACCTGGGGGCAGCCACCCCCAGGCTGTGCACGTGTTCATGGGGACAGGATCCTGGTTGTTACGTGTACATGACCACTGTGATGTGCAACTGTTCATATCTGTGCATGTGCCATGGTCACATTTCACGGTGGTGTATGTGTATGTCATGTCACATACCCCGTGAGTCCCATGTGGGACGGTATGTTTGAGCCAGGGTGTCCCAGTGGCACAATAGTGATGGTCCTCCACAGTCTGTGTGCATGTAGTGTTTACAATGTCTCTGATTTCATGTGCACAATGGGAGACAGTCTCCACATCCACGTTGTGTGTGCATGGACTTTGATGTTGTGCGTGTGTGTGTCACAGACGTCCATGTCTGTCCTGCAGTGGCAAGTGGGACCACTACCTGTGGGGGTCATAGTTGTTTTGCTGTGGTGTATACATGATACTCCATGTAATGCCAGTGTCCATGTGGCAATACAGGGTCCCTGGGAATGTACCTGTCGTTGAGCTGTGATGCCTGAGGCACATCTGTCCTCACATGTCACTGTGGGGGGTGATTGTGACACGGCAGCAGGAGATGGGAACTGTGACACGGCCTCATGATATCCAATGGGCCAACCTGGGACTTACTGATGCCACTTGTTGGACCGTGATGACAGATGTTGGCCATGTATGTACCATACATGTCCTTACGGAACTGCACACTTCATGTAGTTGTGCCTCATAATGATGTATGTTGGGATATTGAGTGTGTTCAATGCCGCATATGTGGGCTGACTGACAATCTTGCTTACTTCTCCTCTGCACTGCAGGGCTCCTGCTGTCCATCGACCATTCCCAGACCTGGCAACGATGGTGGAACGGGACAGCATCCGACGATACCGCTTCACCAGGCAGCTGATTGAGGATTTGGCAGTGCAGTTGGCCCCACATTTGCAGCCAGGCCGGCCGTATCCTACAGCGCTGACCCCCAAGGTGAAGGTGATGGCAGCCCTACACTTCTTTGCCACAGGTACCTTCCAACATACTGTGGCGACTGCTGGTGGGATGTCACAGACCATGTTGAGCCGTGTGCTCCGCGATGTTTTGGCGGCAATGTTGCTATTCCTGAACCGGTACATCTATTTCCCTAGACTGCGACGACTCACTGACGTGAAGAGTGACTTCTATGCCCTGGGGAGGATGCCGCATGTCATTGGCTCCATTGATGGGACACATGTGGCCTTGGTACCACCACAGGCCCAGGAGCAGGCCTACAGGAACCGCAAGCACTACCACTCGGTCAATGCACTGGTGGTGTGTCTTGCAGATATGACCATCACACACGTGTGTGCCCGTTTCCCTGGTTCAGCACACGATGCCTTTGTGATGAGGAGTAGTCGCATCCCCAGGATGATGGCACAGATGCAGAACCAGCGTGCCTGGCTTGTCGGTGTGTACTGACTTTGTGCCATTGTGTGTGATCTGATCTGTAGTATTCCGCCCACTTTTCCAAGTCAGCTAATGTGCACTTGTCTGTCCGTAGGTGACTCGGGATACCCCAACATGCCGTGGTTGCTGACACCCCTCAGGAACCCTGTGACACCAGCCCAGATGCGCTACAATGAGGCACATGGTCGGACCAGGAGAGTGATTGAGCGGACATTTGGTCTCCTGAAGAGCCGCTTCCGCTGCCTGGACAAGACCGGAGGGTCCCTCCCATATGCCCCTGCGAAAGTGTGCAAGATTATCATCGTCTGCTGCATGCTCCACAACCTGGCAGTGCGGAAGGAGTTGCCTCTCATCCAGGATGACAATGACCAACATCCGCCACCTGTGGAGGATCCTGGCCTGGACCACGATGCCAGTGATGATGATGATGATGATGAGGGTGATGTCCGCACACAGCTCATCACCAACTTCTTTAGCTGAATGTGAGTATCCTGAGGTGTCATGTCAATGATGTGAGTTGGCATGATATGTGTAGGTGGTGCTCTGGTGCTGTTGGAGTGTGTCCATGGGCTACTTGACTGGATGTGTGTTGCGATGTGTGCTTACAGGTGGTCTGTACTCCCCAACAGTGTTGACATGCTAACTTGGTTCTGGGTGGGTATCTTGTAACATGTATTGTGCATGAGTTTTGCTGTTCTGTCCTGTTCTCCATTGCTTTTGACTGTGTGTCATTTCTGTCCTTCACAGGGTACTTTCAGATTCGTTTGGTCAACTGTGTCCACCGACGACGTGATTGCACTTCCAGGGTGGTAGCTGTTGTGTCCCTACAGGTGATGTGCGCCACACCCATGGACTTCCTTCCGTCTACAGTTGTTGACTGTGTGCCCGCTGCCAGGTGGGATTACCTTGCATCTGTAGTGGTTACGACATGTTGCAACTGTGTAGTAAACCTGTGCTTCACTTTGTGATGTGCGTTGTCTGTGGTCACACATTTGACTGCCATTTGCTTACTGCACCTGTGGGCTACTTGACTACAACTGGGAATGGGTGTGGTGTCTGTGCATTGCACCGTCTTCCCTGGCAACATCAGTGTAGGCAATGAGTCAGATGGCCTAGGTGTGTATGTGTTGTGTAGCCCTGGTGGTGTGTCTCCCTCATATGTGTCACGTTGCCTTTACTCACATGCCTGTGTTGTACTTGCTGTTGCAGTTCGCATACACAGTGTAATTTTGCAGTTCATCATCCCCATAACAGCACCCACGTTGGAATCACAACAGAGGCAAGTATGGTGTATTAGTGTGTTTATTGTGATACATTTGTGTGAATAGTGCATAGGATGGGTAGTGCTGTACATAAATCTTGCAATCAGAAGTTCCTAGGTGAATTGAAAGTCCTGGTAGACAAAATCCCCAGTATCGGGCCACAGTTGTCTGAGACATTGGTCCAACTTGTACTCCCCATGCAATGTGTGGGAGTAGTGTTGCCGTCAACAGGGTGAACAGTCTGTGCACAAAGGTGAACATCCAGAACAGGTTCAGGCTTCCTGGGAGTTGCGCTTGGCCATCGGCCTCTCACTTGCCCCTCCTCGGACGACCCCTCTTCTTTGGGGGGCCCCTCAAGTACAGGCTGCTGCGGTGCAGGGGACTCTCCGCCAGAGTCATCCTCCCTCCCTGTGGCAGTTGCAGTTTGTTCAGCACCAGATGTTGTTGGCACACAGGGAGGTGTGGACTGGTTGCTGTTCATCTGGCGGAGGCATTGTAAAATGTCCCTGTGCACCGCCGTCATCTCATGCAGTGCATCCCACTTGGACTCCACGCGGGACATGTGTGAGTCCACGCGGGACATGTGTGACTCCACGTGGGACATGTGAGAGTCCAAGCAGGCATGATGGGCAGCCTGCTGCTGTTTCATGTCTCTGAGGAGCCCCACTACCTGGCTGAGATCTCCGGTGCTGGACTGGTACGCATCAGCTATGCGTACCAGTTGTGGGTCATCATGCACACCAGCAACCTCTGCAAGCAGCGACCTCTGTCTCCCACCCCTCCCACCACCCCTGCTGACATGTGCAGTGCGTGCAGTGGCACGCACAGATGACCCTGGTCCACCTTGTGGGTTGGTGGTGGTGGTGGTGTCCATGGCCCCAGGTTGGTCCAGGGTCCCTGTGCTGGTGTTGCTCCTTGTTCTGTCCATGTCGGCAGGGATGGTATTTGTGGTGACAGTCGTTGGAGGGGTGGGTGCAGGGGGTGCAGCTGGTGGTCCTGCTGGTGCTGCAGCTGGTGGTCCTGCTGGTGCTGCATGCAGACTTGCACCGGATGTGCCAGGTTGGTCTTCTTCGTCCGAGGAGGGCAGAGGCTGTACGACACCAGTGAGCTCCGCATCCTCTTGAGCCTGGGACTGGGACTCCTCAGCGTCTGCTGCTGTGTCCCCATCATCACCTGTTTTTGGGAGACACACACAATGTATGTTATGTTTCTGCAGGCATCAATGGTTGACACACCTGACAGTTGTGACTGTGCCTCTGGGTGCGGGCCTGTACATTGCATTGTCCTAAGTCGTCACAGTCAGGGGTTGATATTGGTGTGGCACATTGTCCTGCATTATTTGGGCATTTCTATGTATTTGTTGGGGTGTGAACATGGTCTGCATTGGTTGTATTTGGTTGACAGCCGGCCCTCCTTCCCACCCAGCCAGTCAGTTATCCCACCATGGACTGTGCTTGCATTGCAGGGAGTGGAAGTTGTCTCTCAGGATGTCAGTCAGTGGTGTCCTGCTGTTTGTTGGTGCACAGTTGCCAGCAGGGCCTTGTGCTCCCCACAGCAGTAGCCAGTGTCAGCCATCTTGTGAGTCCTTCTCCACTCCCTGTGATGTGAGCATGGTTCAGGGTGGTGTTGATGGGACAGTTGTGGGGGTGAGCTATGTCTGTGACTCCCATCATGCTATTGCCTCCACCCCACTTCCCAGCATTCCCATACTTACTTGCTTTTGTGGGGAGTTCAGTGTGTGTGGGTGTGAGGGCAATGGCAAGATGGCTGACAGTGGTGTCCTGCTGTTGGTTGGTGTGCAGTTCCCAGCATGCCCTTGTGCTCCCCACAGCAGTAGCCAGTGTCAGCCATCTTGTGTGTCCTTATCCACTCCCTGTGATGTGAGCATGGTTCAGGGTGGTGTTGATGGGCCAGTTGTGAGGCTGAGCAATATCTGTGACTACCACTCCCATCATGCTATTGCCTCCACCCCCTTCCCAGCATGCCCATGCTTCCTTCCTTTTGACTCTACTTCCCTGTGGGGTGGGCTGGCTGTGCTGACAGGATGGCTGGGAGTGTTGTCCTGGCAGTTGTTTGGCTAAAAGTCCCAAGAGTGTCCCTGTGCTTCACACAACATAACCCAGGGTGGTGGTTCTTTGTGGGATCTTGAGTTAGGATGGGAGGCATTGCATTCTACCAGGTGGGTTCTGTGGAGTTTGTGTTGAGGGGGTGTGAGGGGAGGTGCTTGTGACTATGGTCAGTGCTGCAAGTCCTCCTTCCCACCCAGCCAGCCAGATGTCCCACCATGGAACGTGCTTGCATTGCAGGGAGTGGAAGTTGTCTCTCAGGATGTCAGTCAGTGGTGTCCTGCTGTTTGTTGGTGCACAGTTGCCAGCAGGGCCTTGTGCTCCCCACAGCAGTTGCCAGTGTCAGCCATCTTGTCAGTTGTTTTCCACTCCCTGTGATGTGCGCATGGTTCAGGGTGGTGTTGATGGGACAGTTGTGGGGGTGACCAATATCTGTGACTACCACTCCCATCATGCTATTGCCTCCACCCCACTACCCAGCATTCCCATACTTACTTGGTTTTGTGGGGAGTTCAGTGTGTGTGGGTGTGAGAGCAATGGCAAGATGGCTGACAGTGGTGTCCTGCTGTTGGTTGGTGTGCAGTTCCCAGCATGCCCTTGTGCTCCCCACGACACAGCAACAGTGTCAGACATCTTTGATGGGCCTTTCCACTCTCTGTGGGATGTGCATGCATGAGTGTGAGCTTGCTGGGCCATGTGGGGGGATGTAGAGCTGTGCCTACGACTCCCATCATGCTATTGCCTCCACCCCCTTCCCAGCATGCCCATGCTTCCTTCCTTTTGACTCTGCTTCCCTGTGGGGTGGGCTGCCTGTGCTGACAGGATGGCTGGGAGTGTTGTCCTGGCAGTTGTTTGGCTGAAAGTCCTATGAGTGTCCCTGTGCTTCACACGACATAACCCAGGGTGGAGGTTCTTTGTGGGACCTTGAGTTAGGATGTGTGGCATTGCATTCTCCCAGGTGGGTTATGTGGAGTATGTGTTGAGGGTGTGTGTGAGGGGAGGTGCTTGTGACTATGGTCAGTGGTGCGAGTCCTCCTTCCCACCCAGCCAGCCAGATATCCCACCATGGAACGTGCTTCCATTGCAGGGAGTGGAAGTTGTCTCTCAGGATGTCAGTCAGTGGTGTCCTGCTGTTTGTTGGTGCACAGTTGCCAGCAGGGCCTTGTGCTCCCCACAGCAGTTGCCAGTGTCAGCCATCTTGTGAGTCCTTCTCCACTCCCTGTGATGTGCGCATGGTTCATGGTGGTGTTGATGGGACAGTTGTGGGGGGGGCAATATGTGTGACTACGACTCCCATCATGCTATTGGCTACACTGACTTGGCCAGCATACACAGAATTCCTTCCTTTCAGTGGTCTTCACTGTGTGTTGGTGTTGTTGTGGTGGCTACATGTCTGGATGTGTTTGTTAGTTCTATTTGTGCCACTGCCTAGCTGTAGTTGTAGTTGTGTTTGTACATGTGATGGCACGGTTGAGTGTAACTTTGAGATGGCATGTGTTGTGTTTCTCTGACTGACATACACATTTTGGGATGATTCTGTTCTGGTTGCTGTGTAATTGCTATGAGTGCATGGTTTGACTCTCCCCTTGACAGTGATGTGTGTGTGTATTGTGGCAGAATATTGTGTACATTTGTTGTGTACTCACCAGGCTCTGGGATGTTCTCTAGTCCATATACGCTCACTGGCGGAAGGATGGCCCGCACCTTCTCCTCCCAGGGCCTGAGGTATACTGGCTTGGCAGGAGGGCCACTGCCGGTGTATTGGCTCAGGAGGTAGTCTTTCTTGAGCAGGGCCCGTACCCTCCTGCGCACGTCATACCACCTGTTCTGGATGTCGGTCTTTGTGCGCAGACATGGTGATTGTGCGTTCACCCTGTTGATGATCCTCTCCCACATCTTGGTTTTCTGGGAGATGGGGGTCTGTTGGACCAGTGAGCCAAACAGCTGTGGCTCTACCCTGAGGATCTCGTCTACCATGACTTCCAATTCACAATCTAGGAGCTTGTGATTCTTCTTGGGGGGCATGGTGATGGGTGGTGATGGTGAGTGATGTGTGTGTTGGTGTGCTGGTGAGGGTGTGTGAGTGTGTGTTTTGCTGGGTGTATGTGAGGTAGGTATTTGTTGGTGTGCTGATGGTGTGTGGCTTGTGTGAGGGATGAGCTGTGGGTGTGTGGTTGCTGTCTGTTGGGTGCTGGCAGTGGAATGGCATTTGCAAAGGATCATGGTTGGGATTTGTGTCCTTTATATGGGTGGAGTTGTGGGTGTGTCTTTGTTCTCTGTCCCCACCCCCACAGTATTTATTGGCTTTGTAATTGCTTGTTTGGCCTTTTTTTGTGTCATTTTTCCTTTGTACTGTCTGTGCATGTTGGAAACATTCTTGTGACCGAGTCGGACCCTGCATTTGTCTCGTACGGTGTTCTCCGTTTCGTTCACGCTGTGTTTGTGCAGTTTTCTATGCTGCGTACGCGTCGGTCGCGGTGTTTTGTGTTACTTCGGCTCGGTTTTGTATGCGTGTCGGTCGTACGGCTTGTCCTCCGTCCGACTCGGTCGTGGTTTTCGCGCCTTGCATCGTACTTTGCGGTTTGGAGTTCGCGTGTACGTTTCGGTCGGATTTGTTCCGGGTGCGTGTCGGTCGGTTCGATTCGCGTGTTTTTTTCCGGCCGTATTGCTGTTTTCCGTGCGGCTCGGTCGTTCGGCTTGGGTTCGGTACGTGTCGGTCGGATTTTGCACGCTTTGCATCGTACTTGGCGTGTCGGGCGCCACAGGTACGTGTCGGTCGGAATAAATTCCGGCTCCGACTCGGTCGGTGCTTTTTCCGGCCCGAATCGGAATCGACCCCTTTATGTCCTCTTTTTGCTAAATGGTTCAGCAAAGCAATCGTGTCATTAACACAGGCTTCTTTCGTTTTTGATGCCACCAGTAGGTCATCAATATACTGAACCATTACTGACTTTTCTGGCATTCTTAAGTCTTCCAATGATTTCTTTAAGATCTGATTAAAGATTGAGGGACTCTCTGTATACCCTTGAGGAATTCGGCACCATGCCAAAATACGCTCTCCAAACCTAAACGCAAATATTGGCTGGCTATCTGGATGTAATGGAATAGAGAAAAATGCATGACATAAATCAATCACAGTGTACCACTCTGCTTCGCGTGGAATCTGGTATAGAATCACGGCAGGATTTGGTACTATTGGGCAACAAGGTACAACAATTTTGTTTACCTTTCTTACATCCTGTACGATTCTATCTGTTCCATTTGGCTTTTTCAGTCCCATTATTGGCGAATTACATGGACTGCTCATGATTTCTTTTAGAATTCCTTGTTCAATCATTTTATTTATTACTGGCGTTATTCCTTCAATTATTTCTGGAGTCAATTTATACTGAGGCGTATTTGGGTAACTCGTTCCTTCTTTTATGGAAATTTTTACGGGATCTACTCCTTTCATTAATCCTACATCTTCTCCTGTCAAGTCCCATACTTCTTCTTTTACTGTCCCTTTCAACTCAATTGGGATTTTCTCTGCATCAAATACAGGAAACAAATGATTTATTTCTGGTTCCAAATTTACCATTGTCATTTTGTACAGCACATCCTCATCTGGAGTCTGAAATGCAATTCCATCTGGAGTACAATAAATTGTGCAGTTCATCTTGCACAATAAATCGCGTCCTAAAAGATTAACGGGACTACAATCACACACCACAAATCGGTGCATTTCATTAAATGGACCAATTTTCACCTTTACTAATCTAGTAAGAGGCGTTTCAATTTGCTGATTAGAAACTCCAACCACTTGTATATGTTCACCAGAGAGAGGAAAATTTGGAATTTTCACTGACCTAACAGTAGAACGGGTAGCTCCAGTGTCAACAAGGAATGTTATATTTGCACCATTCACTTCTCCATCCACAAATGGACCTGACTGGTCTACCTCTAGAGTTGCGCCAAGCACGCACTCTCCCCTCTCTTTCAGACACCGTCATGAGCTTTCATACGACTCATCCTCACTCTGTCGCAACCAATATTGTGAGATTTCAGCTGCACGTGACAACTGTTTTACCTGCTCTCCTCCGTAGAATCCTGTTTCTGCACTGTACTTCTGTTGATTAGCACTCTTGGGAAGTGGTGGTTGCGGCACCTGACCTTGTTGAGTAACTACCTCACTCTGCACCTGTGAATTTAATGTTTGATTTTCTACATTAGGTTTAGGAGGAAATTTACACTCGTTTCTCCAATGCCCTAGCTTTCCGCAATTGTGGCATGGCCACTTTTTCTTCGCCTCATCTATGCTCATTTGTCCTTTTCCTTTACCTATATTAGGTCGGGATTTAAACTGTCCTGTTTCACTGCTAGTATTATTCAATTCAGCTTCTTGTTTCTCTGCAACTTTCACCTGTGCCCACATGGCTTTTTCTTTCAATTTACGCTGTTTACTCTCAATTTCATCACTGCAATACTTAGCATATCTCAAAACTTCGTCCACTGTGCTATTCTGCCACCCTATCAAATGCTGCTTAATCCTTTCACTTATCTCCGGTGTTAATCCATACACGAACCTATATACAAAATGACTCATGTCCTTCTCACTTAGCGTCTCATAACCACTATACTGTTTGAAAACCAACAACAATCTCTCATAGTACGCATGCACTGATTCTTTGCTTTCCTGTGTTGTTCTGTCTATTTTCACCCAATCTGTTTCTTTTGGTGGAATCTTATTCTTCAAAAAGGTAACTACCTGATCATATTTCCGCATCACTTCTGGACCTGGCGCTCCTGTTTTGGCATCCCTTGGATATTCTACAGTTGGCCAATCAATTGTAATCTTACATTCCGTCCATAAATCAGCAGGCACTACTATGTCAAACAATCCATCTAGATCTATCCACAGCACTTTTGACACTTTAACAAATCTCTCCACTTGTCTGTACCATTCTACTTGTTTCTCTCTCAATTTTGGGAAGTCATTTGTAAATGACAATATATCCTGTCTGGTCCACGGAACATGCACATAACTACCACCTGGTGTTTCTCTCATTGGGTACTCTCTGGTAACTGGTTCCTTATCTGTCATTGCAAAAGCCAAAGCTGCTTTATCTGTTGTTTTCTCATTCCTCTTTGTCCATCTGTTTCTCCATCTATCCACATCACCCCACTTTCTCAATAAAACAATCAGCTCTTTTATCTGGGTCAGTCTTCCTGATGTGTTCAAATTTTCTATGTCTTTCTCACAAAAATCTACTCTGTACGGTTTCTGCAATGTCCTCACTTTCACAAATTCCACTCCTAACTCACCTGCAATCTCTTCCAATTTGTCATGTAAATTTCTAGCTCTCCATGTAAGACTCTTACACAAAAACATAATCTCATCATCCTGGTAATTCTTTAGTTTTTCCGTTCCAATTGTTCCCAAAATCAACTCTTCCATGTCTATTTTTAACCTAATTACATCTAATGGTTTTTCTTCAGGTTCTTTCGCCTTTAGCGCTTTCATCCATTCATTTAACTCTTCTGGAGTCGGACCTACGGGTGTACTATTTAATTCAATCCAATCACTGGTTCTTTCTGGTGTTCCTGATGCGGACTCTGTCACCATAGGTATTCTTCTAACCTCACTCTCATTTATCGTCAAATTTGTAGGTGGACTTGGTCTACACGTACTCGCCGAATTGTGTGCACCTTCCTTATTCAGTTCCATCCCTTCTCTTTGTCTTTGCATATGTGAATTCATGGGAATCACCAAAGAATGTTCATTTATTTTCTGATTTTCAAAGATTGGCATTACTGGACCTATCGTTACTGGTACAGTTACAGCTTCCATATTCTTTGTCAATTCTCTTATTTTCTCTGTCAATTCTTTTGTCGTTTTTGCTAGTTCAGTTGCATTGTCACTTTCTGTCTCATCATTTTGTGAAATTTTAAATGTTTCTTGTGACCTATTTATTTAATTTCTTCTTTCGGGTTTTTTATTCCTCTCAGTTTCCATTTGCGGTGCATTAGGTGTCACCACTACAGAATTCTGTTGATATGGGGGTGGATTTCTGTTTAAAATATCTTCCAGCAATTCGTCATCTGTTTCACTACCACCATACACATACTTTTCTACCACTACATGTTTCTTTTTCTCAGTACACTTTCTCTTTGCCTCTTCCTCAACCGCAAAAGCTGGAAACAAACCTCCTGCCATGTTAGCGTATCTCCAACGCTTTACTCTGTCCTCATGATTTATTCCCCACAACCTTCCTGGTAAAAACTCATGATTCTTCAATCCTCTGGCTCTCTCTCGTTCATACATCTCATCTTCCCATTCCGCTAAAGCTTCAAACTGTGTTGGTCTAGGTCTAGGTTCTAACATTACCATCTTTTCTCGCAAATTCCATAATACAGCTACATTAAATGAACCATTTTCAGGAAAAGCCAATGCTCCATCGTTCTTGGTGTATTTTGTCCAATTTTCTAACCAAATGCATGTATGATATCCATATTTCAGCATCATATGTGAAGCTGGTGACTTCGGCGGAGGAATAATTTGTCCCTCTCTAGTCACTACCTTTTTGTCCTTCTTAAAGAAGTTCTTAACTTTCGACATCCAAGACGTTTTCTCTCTTCCATACTCATAGTACGTCATGATTCACAACCTTTTTCTCCTTAAAACAATCGGCAAATCAACTCTGTTCCCTATGCGTTTATTTCAACCAATGCTAGCGCGACTCACACCAACACTCCAATCACAACGATTTCTGTCTACGGCGCACTGTCCAATCCCAGCGCGGCTTTCGTCTACGTCACTTTGCTCTTGTTCTCATGTGACTAGCGCACTGTCCAATCCCAGCGCGGCTATTGTCTACGTCACTTCTGCTCTTGACCCCTCCTTTACAAAATTTATCGGCAATTTCTTTTTCAACAATTCTTGTTAGTTACAACATTTTATCCACATTTCCATTGTCTGATTCGCTAAACCGAAAAGATAGCTTTGACCATTCACACAAGAATTCTGTATTTTCCAGTAGGCAGCGCTTACCTCTACCCTACCACAGAACTTTCAGTTACGTCGATAAAGTAGCACTTCCCTCTACCTTACCCTTCTTTCAAGCAAACGATAAACCCGTTTCTCTGGGGATAAAACACATGTGGAGACTATACTTCTCCTGAGAATTAAGGCCAGAGTTTCACAAGAAAACCGATCACTATTTCACTCACACACCTTTTATACGCAAAATGTCCCTTAATAACACAACCTGTGTTATTACCAAATTGAACTCAGACAGTGTAAAATTCCATGCGACTTCTCTTGCCACACGTGTTCCACTTCCTACTTCCCGGAAGCGTGAAAACTTACATATAACATAACGCTACTCAACAAAAAGTGTTAGACATAAAACTTATCAATAATCTATAATCAAAAATCAATAATCACCAAACTAACCTATAGTAACCATAACTCTGCTACCAAGAAATCTGATCCAGCGCTTACAATAAAAATATTTTCTCCTACTATGGTTTTGGGTCATCCAGGTGAAATTATTTCTCTAACATACACACACTATATCCATATGACGGTGGGGCCCATAACACCGCATATACATTCACTTACTCATTTATTTCCCTGGATTTTCCTCCGACATGAAACCTAGGAGAAAAACGATTTGCTGGAAGGAGACGGGATACCTCTTTTATAAAGACACAATAATTTTCAATTGCTTTTAAGGTATTTCGGTCATTGGTCGATGGACCAACTAGTAGGAATCAGTTGATGGTGATTAAGACCAGCTCAATCACAATGAACTCTTTTACCAAAACATTATTAATCATTATGCTAAAGAAAATCACTGAGTCATTAGTTTAAAGAATAATAAAGTTTATATAAAGTTTTGAATGCAGAAAAATTCAGGATTAATTTATTATTCAGATCATTGCGTTTATTATTTTTATAAGAATAATTGCAAATTGCATGTCACTTTTATTAGATCGAAAATGAAGTTATCATCTAAAGACTCTATAGATCAACCTATCTATTTCTCGGGAAATCCTAATAATTCTAATATAGATCTTGTCAAATGCTAGTTCTCCTAAAGCAGCATTTCATACTCAACTGGAAAAGGAAAATAACAGCAGCAGCATCAGCTCGTCAGCATCAGCAACCGCAAACTCTCCCATCTACAGCATCTAACTTCTTCAGCATCTCCCGCAGCATCCCGCAGCATTCTAACCCCCTCCCACTAAGAGTAGGTCTTCTTATACCCTAATTCTAGCTTACAGCATAAAATGTTTCTTCTTACATGGCGCGATTCATTCTCATTGGTCCAAAACTCAGGTCCCTATACATTCTAATCAAGCTTCCTGGTCTTAACTAGTTCCGTGAGGAATGTCCATGCAAGCATCGTTTCCCACAGTTCATGCACTCGCTCATCCGTTTCGATCAGTCCAAATTGTTTCTTTTTCTGCAACAATTGTATAATAATGTTCTGTCTATTGATTCAACCAGGCTTCTCACGCTTCTTGCTGATCATCTTGGCACACATCTGCTCAGAAGGGTCACAGCAGCCTTGACCATACTTTCATCCTAGCCTCTCGGCATCAGCACGTGATCATCTCTTTGCAACAGCCTCTCTCCTCTATCACGTGGTCGCATCCGCTCCTGCGCACTCTAATAACTCGCAGCCATTTTATATTGCTGCTCAGCAGGCCTAAGCGCACTATTTCTAAAGAAAACAAAATGTTATTAAAACAATGAAATATAAACCCTTTCATTTCCCTCCCGTCTCTCTACGTACCCCAATTAGGTATTACCTAGCAGAAGCAACATATAAAGCTGTCCCTTACTTACCATCACTTTATTTTGCAACAACCCGTTTTATTCAAAGCACGAAAACATGCATTTTATTATTATTTCAGTACGCAAAATATTATGTTATATTAGAAACGTAAACAATTATTAGTTCATTACTTTGCACATAAAACTGCGTGTTATCCTTTTCCCAGACATACATTGTTGGTTATTTACTTGAACGAACATGTTTATTATTTTTATACGAAAATATTAGGAGGTTACATTTTTATATTTACCCTGCTCCATCACATGTCACAGTTGTAAATAAATACACCTTACACACATGTTGTTGTGTCTGCTCCATCTTTAATACAGGATGTGCAACCTTCACCGTGTAGGACATGGTCCAGGGGAATGGACTGTAGGTAACAAGTGAGATGCTGAAGGGACCTAGGAAAAACCGCAGAACAAGAGTCACTTGTATGGGTGTGGCATTGCACACATCACACAACACTTGTCAACAAGGTACTCAGATCTAAAAACTTTACACAGAGCAACAGTCACCATAGAGACAATCTGTATCACACTAACCAATCACACATACATTGGCAGGCAGCAATGAGTCAACACCAAGCTGCAGTCAGCAAGCTCACATACACCCACACAGCAACAGCAACACCATCAAACCATTTCGTCCCTTCTACATCGTCACTCACCTTCAAGTGAAGTAGCGGGTGATGAGCTGTCGACGCATGTCGACCCCTTCCTCCTCTCCACTGCCCTCGTCACTGCATCCGGCTTGATTTGCAGGCGGCGGCCTTGGCTGCTCATCATCGTCATCCAGGATCAGGGGTATTGCCTTGCGAATGGCCACGTTGTGGAGCATGCAGCATGCCACCACTATCTGACACACCTTCCCTGGCGAGTACATAAGGGCCCCCCAGTACGGTCCAGGCACCGAAATCTTGATTTTAGGAGACCAAATGTCCGTTCTATCACACGCCGTGTCCTCCCATGGGCATCATTGTATTGCACATCAGCTGGCGTGACGGGGTTCCGCAATGGGCTCAGCAACCACGGGCGGTTTGGATATGCCGAGTCACCTGGGTGTGAGAGACACAGATTAACCTTGCAGTCCCAAAATGCAACACAACAGCATGTCACACACACACACCACTCTAATCCACTATGCATACTCACCCACAAGCCATGCACGCTCAGGAAGCAGATTGGTCATCAACTGAGGAACGATGCTGCTGCGCAGGATGTGGGCATCATGGGCTGAACCGGGAAACTTGGCACACACGTGTGAGATGATCATGTCCGCCAGGCACACCACTTGAACATTTACTGAGTGTGAATGCTTCCTATTGCAGTAAACCTGTTCACGTGCCTGTGGTGGCACAAGCCCAACATGTGTGCAATCAATTGCACCAATGACATGGGGGATATGTCCAAGGGCATAGTAATCGCCCTTCACAGCCACCAACTCAGGCCCCCTGGGAAAATGGATATTTCTGTCTTTGTACAGCATCATGGCCGACAGGACATCCCTCAGCACCATGCTGAACATCGGCTGTGACATCCCGCCTGCACTTGCGACCGTGTGCTGGAATGAGCCCGTTGCAAAGAAATGCAGGCATGCCATCACCTTAGATGTTGCGGTGAAAGCTGTTGGATATGTCCGACGTGGCTGCAGGTGGGGCTCCAACATGGCACATAGGTTCTGCATGGTTTGTCGGTCCAGCCTGAATTTGCGGATTATCTCCTCATTCTCCATGTCTGCCAGGACTGTGAACGGACGATGGATATTGGGCCTCCTCCTCCTAGGACAGATCACAGTGCACAGATGTCAATGCAGAAGACCATGAAATGTGCATCACATCAATTTCTTCTACAGACACATTCCCAAGTCTTACAACATGCACCATTAACCGACAGGGCACTTCACAAGTAGGTTCACATCAGGCACACTACTCGTACACCTGTCCCCTTACCAGCAGCAATTATCTGTGCACCCCTCCGGCTCATTCGCATGCACAGTGTGATATACTAACAGATATGGGTGCATACCTGTGAGTATGACCCCCAGCATATGTTCATAATTGCAATACTACCCGAACACACCATGTTGCTGGCCCTGATACACCTCCCAACACAGGTTGCACATGGCACACATCAACTGCACACTGACCACCGGCTGAGCATGGGGGACACGTGTGTGCATGTGCATTGGACAATGTGCCAGTTGCTGATGCCCCTAGTCCAGTCAATGAGACGACATTGTGCGTTACATTGCAAACACAGACAGTGTCCATTTCTCCATATGCTATGCAACACATTTACTGGACAGTCTACATTTCATTACACAGCACATGTGACATGTGCGAGTGTATGTGCCCATGCAATGTATTGGCGACCCATATATGGTATGTGTTGGTGACGTGGAGTGACATGTCCCTTTTGTGCATTTGCCCTCATGAGGACCCTTCAATTGTTGAGACCCTGGGCACTGTACATGTTGGCCTATGCAGAGAGCTGGAGGACATGTTAGGTGCAGCACAGCTACTCCACAACTCCATTAATGCTCACTCCAGGCACTGTCTGGCAGACATATGGCGGTGCCTACCGCCTGGCCACTGAGGTGTGGCACCGCCCATAACCCATGCACGATCGCGGGAGACACCGCCAGATATGTATGTGACAATAGCGGTCACCATGCACCGCTACCCAAATCACGGTCACTCCAGGCACTGTCTGGCAGACATATGGCAGTGCCTACCGCCTGGCCACTGAGGTGTGGCACCGCCCATAACCCATGCACGATTGCGGGAGACACCGCCAGATATGTATGTGACAATAGCGGTCACATGCACCGCTACCCAAATCACGGTCACTCCAGGCACTGTCTGGCAGACATATGGCGGTGCCTACCGCCTGGCCACTGAGGTGTGGCACCGCCCATAACCCATGCACGATCGCGGGAGACACCGCCAGATATGTATGTGACAATAGCGGTCACCATGCACCGCTACCCAAATCACGGTCACTCCAGGCACTGTCTGGCAGACATATGGCGGTCTCTACCGCCTGGCCACTGAGGTGTGGCACCGCCCATAACCCATGCACGATCGCGGGAGACACCGCCAGATATGTATGTGACAATAGCGGTCACCATGCACCGCTACCCAAATCACGGTCACTCCAGGCACTGTCTGGCAGACATATGGCGGTGCCTACCGCCTGGCCACTGAGGTGTGGCACCGCCCATGACCCATGCACGATCGCTTGAGACACCGCCAGATATGTATGTGACAATAGAGGTCGCCATGCACCGCTACCCAAATCACGGTCACTCCAGGCTCTGTCTGGCAGACATATGGCGGTGCCTACCGCCTGGCCCCTGTGGTGTGTCACCGGCATGGACCATGCCCCTGCAGCCAATGGGAAGCAGCCTCGCGGTAGCCTGATGCGAGTTTGAAAATCGCGGTAGGCGTGCACCACCCCCGCGGAGGCGGTCACTGGAGGCATTCAAAAGATGCACCACCGCGGTAGCGCGCACATGCATCCTACGGTGTGTCACCGGCATGGACCATGCCCCTGCAGCCAATGGGAAGCAGACTCGCGGTAGCCTGATGCAAGTTTGAAAATCGCGGTAGGCGTGCACCGCCACCGCGGAGGTGGACATTGGATGTATTTGAATGAGGCAGAACTGGTACACCAATTGCAGCACCCTGGGACCACTGACACAGCCCCAGGGGCCTATATATGTGTGGGAGGGCGCACCACATTCCCACAGCTACCAGGGACTGCTGACTGACAACCCTCCACCTGCTGCTGCTGCCTCAAGGGACTGCTGGCTGCCACCCTGCACCTGCTGCTGCTGCCTCAAGGGACTGCTGGCTGCCACCCTCCACCTGCTGCCTCAAGGGAAAGCTGGATGCCACCCTGCACCTGCTGCCTCAAGGGACTGCTGGCTGCCACCCTGCACCTGCTGCCTCAAGGGACTGCTGGCTGCCACCCTGCACCTGCTGCTGCTGCCTCAAGGGACTGCTGACTGCCACCCTCAACGTGCTGCTGCTGCCACATGTCCATTGTGATGTCGAGGACTCAGAAGATCCGTGCCAGTCCCTTCACCAGTGAGGAGCTTGGGGTCCTGGTAGACGGGGTGCTTGCACAGTACCCAAGGCTTTATGGCGGCCCTAATGTCGTGGTAAGTCTCCCAGACTGTGAGTGAGAGTGCAGGGTGTGCACACGTGGGGTGGAGGTGCTTCGGTATGTGTCAGTGGTTGTGGGGCTCTGACATGCACTGCCTATCATGTTTACTGCAGCGGGAAGGGCTTGGTGGGCTCTTTCACACGTTACCCTGCATGCCTATTCTGAGTAGAGGGACATGTCCTGTAGTGTCAGCCATACAGTGCAGCTGCATTTTGGTGATGCAGGAGTCTGGCCAGTTAGCGTTTGTGTGAATGGCTGTGTTGCTCCCAATTAACCCACTCAGTGTCAGTCGACCTGCCCTGCACAGTCCCCACTGAATGCCACATGTCCACATCACTGCATGTACAGTGTGTACCATGTGTGTTTGGCTCACGCCTCTTCCTCTAAGTCCCATCTCTGCCATGTAGATTGCACAGGAGCAGGCGTGGGGGAAGGGTGTGTGTATGACAGTTGTTGTCACTCTATGTGAGTTCCAAGACACAGTGAGGCTTTCACAGGGCTAGGACACTTAGGTCTGCGCAGTGTTGGACACAGTGAGTCCAACAACATGACACATGTTTTGCTATCTTCTCTATTAACTGCAGACAGTAGCTGCAGGCAGACTACACGTTGCTTGCTGTGTTGGTATCCTGCATGTGAATGGGATGTGGAGGTACTGTGTCCACCATCGAACATGCATGCCTGTACGTCTGATTGACCAATGACATTGCATCATGTTCAGAGCAATTGTTGGCTATGTGACAGTTGTAGCTGGAGTTTTGGATGAGTCACTGTCGTGCTACTGCATTTTCGTTGTGTTGTTATTGTGCACTGTGTCACTGGAACATCACCCCTCTTGTCTCCCATGCCTGCAGCTGAAGGTCCACCAGCGTAAAGCCGTGTGGAGGGCCATTGCCTCCAGAGTCCGGGATCTGGGTGTGTCAAACCGAAGGCGCACCCACTGTCATAAAAGGTGGGACGACATCTGCCGGCTGAGCAAGAACGTGGCCGAGATGACGCTGGGGCTGCTCCCTCGGACTGGCAGGTTGGCTAGGCACAGCATCACACCACTAATGGCCCGCATCCTGGCTGTCACACAACCTGAGCTGGACAGACGACTGAGGGAGCATCAGCAGCGAGCCAGGGGTGAGTATGTGTTGCAGGCTGCCTTTGGCTGGGAGTGGGTGCATGTGTCTACAGAGTGTGCAAATTGTCAGCTGTGTGACGTTGGTTGTGTGGTGCAATGTTTTGTGAGTGGCCTCTGTGCTGGGTGTATGTGCCATGCTTTTGCACAAACGGCGCTTCATGAAGTGAGTTTTAGCACTGTGCATCTCTCTTACATTTGGAGTTGTGGCCTTCAGGTACCTTCTGCTGTGGGGTAGTGTGTGAATTCTGATGGATTGTAATGCCAGTGTTCCAACTGTGAATGCGTTTCAATGAATGCGTGCAATTCCAGACCTCAGATGTCTGCCAGTCAGACATCTGAGGCCAATGTGCAACAGTAGATGTGCCCATGGACTCGATATGGTGGATGGCATGTGTGCAGAGTCATTGTGGGCTGGTATGTTGTAGTCTGTGTGGTCCCCTACTGCTCCACACATGTAGGTGATGTGCACCATGTCGTGGTGTTCATCCTTGCCAACATCGGGACAGTGTGTGTGCACAGGCCATTTTGGGGCTGTGTCTGATGTGAGCCAACTGCAGGATGGTGTGCTGTGTGAATCACCTGGGGCATTTATGGCAGGACGTGTGGTGGACATGCACCGTTGTGTCGAAATTTGGGTGTCAAGATATATGTGTGCACAGGGTGGCATGCAATGTGCTGCACACCTCTTTCTAGGATGCAGATGTATTGGCACGTGTTAGTTCTGTTGATGCCACTCATCTCACAGTACTTCTCTCTCCTATGCAGCAGCTCCCGTATGTGCAGAGGGAGAGGGGACGGACACCAGTGGTGAGGCTTCCACTGCAACAGCCGCACCGGAGCTGACTGACACAGATGTGACCAGCGTCGAGGAGGAGGACAGGAGTCTGCTAGAGGATTCACAGCTGGAGACACAAAGCTCTACCTCATCTGACGCCAGCGGTGACACATCCATGTTGGGGGGTACAGGGAACGGGGACTCTGCCTCCTCTTCCGCCACACAGCGTCCAGTGCCCAGCCTCCCTTCAACCTCCACTGGTGCTGCCCATGTCCGAACGAGTAGGAAGGGAAGAGTCACCTTCACCCCAGGCACAGCTGCCCCAGCCCATGTCAGCCCTGCTGCCCTTAGTGCAGAAGCAGTTGAGCTATTGCGCCAGCTGTGTGTGGGGCAGACAGCACTTCTCAATGCCTTCCAAGAGCACGACAAAAAGTTGGGGCAGGTTATAGCTTTCATGGAGGACTTACATTCCGACGTGGTGGGCTACACCGCACTGTGCAGTCCTTGTCATCAACTGTGACAGCAGCCCTGCAACAGGCACATAGTCAGGGAGCGGCTCCCAGCACTTGGTCCGGCCCCGTGTCACTGTGCACCTCTGACGACAGTGACAATGCCCAACGGACCCCAAAGTCCCGATACAGAACCCGCAGCACACAGGAGCAGCAGCAACCCAAGCGTACTAGGGCACAGACACCATCCCCACATAAGAGTAAGGCCACCCCAGACCGCAGAGAGAAAAGCCCATCAGGCGACAGCAAGGGCCACAAAGCAAAGAAAAAAGCATCAGGGTCACAGGCCTCACCTTCCTCCCCTGCCAAAGACTCCCCTGTCCCAAAGACGTCTCGCAGAGGCAAAAAGACAGTTTCCACACCCACTGAGAAGGTGTTGCCTGCAAACATTACACAGGATGAGGGCCCCATGGATAATCCATCCTTGACCTCCACTCCCATCCCAAGCCCTGTGAAGCCAGCATGGGAGGACACTGTAGGGGGCAAAGCTGGTGGACAGAGGGAGGCAGGGCGGCGGCAAACACCAGGCAAGCGCACTGCGGGTTCCAGCATGTCCCCAGAGGGGGGGTCACCTTCCACACCAGAATCAGCTTTGGTGTTGGGGTCACCTGTTGTGTCTGCCCCAGTTCCCCTCAATCCCCTGACAGGGAAGCCTTTCAGGATCCCCAAGAAGTGGAGAGGCACCCCTCCACAATCTCCGGCACACACTGTGTCTCACCAGGGCATGAGTCCACCTCCCCGGGCCACCACCCCACCTGGTCCAAGCAGCCCCCCAGCTACCACATGCACAGTTGGCTCTTCCACAGTTGTTACTCCCACTGCCCAGGGTAGTCCGCCAACAGACCCCAACACACAGTCAGCTACAAAACCCGACAGACAGCCCCATCTGAGTGGTGGTCACCCTCACACACCTGTCTGTCCACAGGGGTGCGTGTGATGCCCATTGTCAGACCCATTACTCTGTTGCTGTGCATGGCATGTTAGAGTTGCATACATTCCCTGTGTAGCTTCTGATGTAACTACTCTGCACATTGTACTTGCCTTGTGTTTCACTGCTGTGTGCCCCCTGCCTGTGCAGGATCTAATGTACCTCACCTGCACTGTGTCCTGGCCACTGGCCTTGTTGTTCACTGCTGTTTGCCACTTGCCTGTGCAGCTTCTCATGGACTCACTCTGCACTTTGTCCTGCCCAATGGCCTTGTTGTTCACTGCTGTGTGCCCCCTGCCTGTGCAGCTTCTCATGGACTTAATCTGCACATTGTAATGGCCACTGGCATTGCTGTTCACTGCTGTGTGCCCCCTGCCTGTGCAGCTTCTCATGGACTCACTCTGCACATTGGACTGGCCACTGGCCTTGCTGTTCACTGCTGTGTGCCCCCTGCCTGTGCAGCTTCTCATGGACTTAATCTGCACATTGTACTGGCCACTGGCCTTGTTGTTCACTGCTGTTTGCCACTTGCCTGTGCAGCTTCTCATGGACTCACTCTCCACTTTGTCCTGCCCACTGGCCTTGTTGTTCACTGCTGTTTGCCCCCTGCCTGTGCAGCTTCTCATGGACTCACTCTGCACATTGGACTGGCCACTGGCCTTGCTGTTCACTGCTGTGTGCCCCCTGCCTGTGCAGCTTCTCATGGACTTAATCTGCACATTGTACTGGCCACTGGCCTTGTTGTTCACTGCTGTTTGCCACTTGCCTGTGCAGCTTCTCATGGACTCACTCTGCACTTTGTCCTGCCCACTGGCCTTGTTGTTCACTGCTGTGTGCCCCCTGCCTGTGCAGCTTCTCATGGACTTAATCTGCACATTGTACTGGCCACTGGCCTTGTTGTTCACTGCTGTGTGCCCCCTGCCTGTGCAGCTTCTCATGGACTCACTCTGCACTTTGTCCTGCCCACTGGCCTTGTTGTTCACTGCTGTTTGCCCCCTGCCTGTGCAGCTTCTCATGGACTCACTCTGCACATTGGACTGGCCACTGGCCTTGCTGTTCACTGCTGTGTGCCCCCTGCCTGTGCAGCTTCTCATGGACTCACTCTGCACATTGGACTGGCCACTGGCCTTGCTGTTCACTGCTGTGTGCCCCCTGCCTGTGCAGCTTCTCATGGACTCACTCTGCACATTGGACTGGCCACTGGCCTTGCTGTTCACTGCTGTGTGCCCCCTGCCTGTGCAGCTTCTCATGGACTTAATCTGCACATTGTACTGGCCACTGGCCTTGTTGTTCACTGCTGTTTGCCACTTGCCTGTGCAGCTTCTCATGGACTCACTCTGCACTTTGTCCTGCCCACTGGCCTTGCTGTTCACTGCTGTGTGCCCCCTGCCTGTGCAGCTTCTCATGGACTTAATCTGCACATTGGACTGGCCACTGGCATTGCTGTTCACTGCTGTTTGCCCCTTGCCTGTGCAGGATCTAATGGACTTCACCTGCACTGTGTCCTGGCCACTGGCCTTGTTGTTCACTGCTGTTTGCCCCTTGCCTGTGCAGCTTCTCATGTACCTCACCTGCACATTGTACTGGCCACTGGCCTTGTTGTTCACTGCTGTTTGCCCCTTGCCTGTGCAGCTTCTCATGTACCTCACCTGCACTGTGTCCTGGCCACTGGCCTTGTTGTTCACTGCTGTGTGCCCCCTGCCTGTGCAGCTTTTCATGTAAATACTGTGCATATTGAAATGCCCACTGGCTTTGCTGTTGCCCAAATTTGTTGTGTCAATATGCAAATTGTGAATAAACACAGTTGGTCCTGCAGTGAGTTGTGTCAGTGTCCTTCCTGAATAAAGTTGTTTCTGTGTGTGCATGGTTTACTGTTTCACAGGCTCAGTATGCCACTTCGACATTGCCAATGGGTTGTGTCACATTTCATTTTTTGCAGGGGTGGGAGGCACTTCATTTCTACATGACTGTGATACTTATGGGTGCAGTGCAGGTGGTTGGCAATGAGGTCTTGTAGTCATCTTCCTTCTTGGCTCATGTTATCTATGGTGGACACATGTCAGGTTTGTGGGCAATGGAAGCACAGGGTGGGAGTTTGGGCACAGGCTTACAGGCAGGCAGGCCAGGGTCATGGGGTCTGTGTGAGCTTCCTTTCTGTGTGCCAATCAGTGTCGGTGTATGGTCATCTTGTGGTGATGAGTTATCCAGGTCCCATGGCTTACTTCCAATGTGTGCACTTGGGTGGTGGAGAAGTGTATGGTGTGAAGGGGGTGACTTTGTTGTGACTGTGGATGTGTGTGCACATGCATTGTCAACTACTGCCATGTGTGACCCTGGTGTGATGTGCCTGTATGTGTATTTGTTTAGCCCTGTGGTTGTGTTTTGTGCACATGGCAGTATTGTGTGTTGCTGTTGTGGGAGGAGGTATGTGTGACATATCCTACTTGTGCTTGGCTGTCATGTAGTGTGTCACTGGGCCCTGTGTGTTGTGCAGCAGACGTTGTCTTGTCCAGTGTTTGGATGCCTATGTGTGGCTGGTCAGTGTTTGTGTGCAGGGCCTTCCTTACATCCCTGTGCCTATACATGGGTGTCCTTGCTGTCTACAGGAGTTGTAGTATTGGGGTGACCGTGGTTTGTGTTGACTGACTGTGTCAGCCATGTGTGCTGTGATGGGCTGTGTGTGTTCTCACATGTGTCTTGTCTTGCATGTGCTTCACACATGCTTGATGGTGGTGTCACTGCCCTTCCATTTGTGGGCACCTCACTTTGGCTTTCCTATATGTTGTCCTCCATTACTGCTGGCATGTGGTGTGTGTATTTAGCTGTGAGTCAGGGTGGTGTGTGTGTGTGCGACTTGTCAGGTAGTGTGTGCAGTGAAGTGTTTGGTCCTCATCTGAGTGTGTGTACATTTTGTGCCTGGCCTCAGTGTTCTTGGCTTGTGTGTGAGGTTGTTGTGGTGTGTGTGTGTTGGCTGGGGCCTGGGCTTCTGTGCTATGTGTTCCTTTGCAAAGGGTCCTGCTGTGGCTGTATATGCAGTTGTTGGGACGTGGGGCATGGTGTGGCTGTAGTTGTGTTGTTGTTGTGCAGGAGTGGCACTTGTGAGACACATGTTGTGTCCCTTCAGGGAGGTAGCTGGTGTGTTGTGGATGGAGTTGTGGCTCTGTGCAATTTGTACGGTGCCCTTGGCATGCGCTGGCCCTGTGCTCTGCGTTGTGTGCATGGTTTCATGCACACTGACCGTGGCGGTGACGTGACCGGGACATTTGTTCATGAATGCGGTACATGGGTGGGCAGTATGTGGCGCGATGTTTTTGTGACAGGTGGGACATGTGTGTGTGCAGTGATGGCTGTATGCCTGTCCCCACAGGGGTGTGTGGTGTTCCCATGCGATGTTTTCCCCCCCTGGAGCTGTGTATTGTGTTACTTGCACTGTTGTGTCTGTACGTACCTGCGGAGGCGTCCGCGGCGGTGGATAACTTGTAGGTGGTGGATCATGTACAGCACCGGGAAGGCGTGTAGGGCAGGATCCATCGCGGTGTGTCCCGGGTGTTTCTTTTCTGTCTCCGCTGTGATGTCTCTGCCGTCTTTCGCTGTGCGGTTTCTCCGTCGCGGTGCGCTGCCCTGTTTCCGGCATCGTGATATCTTCGGCGTACGGGACGTCATTCTGCACGGCGGTGTGTGGTGATTGGCTCACTCCGCCGCGGTGGCGGGCGCTGTTCGATGGCGGTCGGCGTCACACCGCGGCGAACGGTAAATGCCTATGTTTTCCCGTCCTAATATGGCGGGCGTGAAGACCGCTGCTGGCGTGCGGTAAAAGGCATTTTTCCGCACCGCCGCCACCGCGGTCGTGCCTCCGCCCACCATCGTAATGGGCCCCATAGTTCTCAATCAGAATGTCATGCCTAATGCGGTTATCTTAGCTTTTCATAATAAACAGAACAGACCCATGGCAACAGAAATATTTTTCTTACTGAACCAATCAGGCCTGTAGCTGGTATCACTGGCTTATCACCAAAACCAACTAAGGCCTCGAAAACTGAGCATAAGGTTTCCTTCACGGTAACCATCATGCATACAGTCCTAAAAATACATGGTACACAAAATTACAGTTGGCAAACCAAAATCTCATCTCTCCTCAGAGAGCCTAACATGGATTCTGACAGTACAAATCTTCTATAACCACGGTTTGTCAGAGGGGGTTACCAGTACCAAAAACGTTGCCTACTATGGTAATCTGAATTTCCATGGAAAACAATACCTATTTGTGGGCTTTAGTACTGAATAAGAACAATCTACCCTTAAATGCATGTTGACTTTAACATATGGCTTTCACGATGAATATCAAGCCCATGACCTTTATCATAACTTTTCGTTGAAATCAATCAGGTCAAATACCTTTATCATTGATTTGCCACCATAACCAACTCAGACCTACTGTGTTGGTTCATAATCCTTCCCACGAGGCAACGATCAGGTATGCATTAATATAATTACAAATATATAAAAAACAGAATTGTCAAAACAATATAATTTCCATACTAATAGACCCTATTAAGTATTTCCATAGTGCAAATCATCTATCTACAGGCATGATCTGACTGATAGAAATATGGTGGCTGGAAAGGGTATTCTGTTTGAGTCACAGGGCCAGATTTACAAACATTTTGCGCTGTGTTTGCGTCCCAACAGGGTTGCAAATGAGCACATTTTTTTTTGTTATTTACTTTCAGGCACAAAACTTGTTTTGCCCTGGAAAGTTCCCTTAAAGTAATGCAGAGGAAATCGAAGCACTACTTTACATTGCTTAGCATCAAGAGGGCATTCCATGGGTGGTACATGGGCGTTCTTATGCAACCACCCATGGTTTTTGATGCAAAACCCTATTTTATAATATAGCAGGTGTTAAAAGAAGAATTTTTTTGTTTCTTCTTCCTTTTCTTACATTGCATATGTGCTGCTCTGTATAGCACACATAAAAAGTAGGAAACATTTAAAAAGGATATAGTTAGGTTCGGGGCTCCCGTCATGCTCCGCGAGTGAAGGCGAGGCGGGTTGGGCGGCTGACGGCAGTCTGCTCTTTGCTGGCTTGGAAGGAGGAACGGATCTGATTTCTCTCCCCTGCGGTATCTCGTTACACCTCGTTAAGCTCTGCGAGTGAAAGAGAGGCGAGGAAAGGTGGACTGGGCGGCTTATGGCATTCCGCTCTTTGCTGGTTTGAAAGGAGGAGCGGGATTGACTTCTTTTCCCCCGCGGCGTCTCGATGCACGGCAAGTTTGTGGGGAATGCTACAATATTGCAGCGCACTAATTAGAGGCTGGCATTAAAAGGAAAACAGGTCTTTCCCTCGTGCTGGACTTACGTGGCGCTTGAGATAAGGACGGATTTGTGGTGGTGTTTCATTGCTACATAGTTGCAGTATACTTGCTCCTAGCCTCGGGGAGAGGGCTTGGACTGAGGTCTTGCTTTCGAAAGAAGTCTGCAGCTGGAACGGCAGGAGGCAGGAAATAGAACGGGACGATCACTATTCAGTGAACTGCTGCTTCTTGCACTATAGTTCTGCTCTACTGGCTTCCCTGGGAATAGCAGTTGGCAATTCCTCTCGCACGGCAATATTGCTGATCAGGAGATTTGGAGAATTTTTCAGGCACCCCAGGTATTTTTTTTCTTTTTTTTTTTTTCTCAGCCTTGACTTTATTTCCCGGTCTCCCCTTTTTTCAAGACTTTCTAAATTTAAATCTAATTGGTTCACTGCTAGTGTGAAAGTAATATATGGGGGATAGCCGTTAGGGCAGTGGACGCGGAGATAGCATAGCTAGGCTCTGGCTCATCCCTCCCCTGAGGCTGTCCTCTTCCAGTGTTTCAACAAAAAGTCATGAAAAGAATCTCTCGAGAGAGTACTATTAAACCCCGACTAGTGGCCAATTCTACACGGGCCGCAAAGAACCGCAGTAGAACTACATCCATAAAAGAGATGGACTCCGGATTGTCAAACGGGAAATCTAAATATGTCTCGCCCCAAGAGAACTTGTTCTCCAAGAAACCCGGTGACCAGGAGGCTCACAATTTAGCAGCGTCCTGGAGTCTTACAGCTACTAAAAGCCCTTTTGATCCTCCACTTGTAGCAGATCAGGACTCTCCTCCAAGTCTAGAAGCCAGCGCATCGGCATTAAATGTCATACCTGTAATGAAATTGCCCCCAAGAGAGATGCAACAGGGAACTTATTCGTTATTTGCAGGTATTGGCATGAAGATTCATTCAAACATTGCCAACTCTACAGTGTCGAAACAAGGTCTTACTCTCGACAATCATGCAGCAGGCTTCTTGGGGGAGGAATCAATAGTTGAGCTCCCCAGTACTTCTCCTTTCACTACTGCTATTGAAGCTCCAGGTGAAACCCCAACAGAGGAGATTTCCTTAAGTCCAGCGACTGTTCAATCTATGACGCTGGAAAATCCAGGAGCAGTGGAGGCTACGTCACAGGTTTTACTGCAGCAGATATTGACAGAACTTCAGAATATGCAAATTTCTCAAGGGGAAGCACAAAAGAAAATCGAATCTCAGCTGGGGTCGATACATTCTGACATCCAGCAACTAGCATCACGTATCACCGATATAGAACAACGGGTGTCAGATCTTGAAGATAATATGCCTGAACAGACAAGTCAGATCTCAAAATTGCAATCCGAACTTATCAGCCTCCAAATTAAAGTGGATGACGCAGAAAATCGATCACGAAGATGTAATCTTCGCTTTCTAGGAGTCCCTGAGGGCAGTGAAAATGGCCGACCTGTGGTGGAAGTTGTTTTGGATCTTATCTCTAAATATATCTGTCCTGAAATGGCAACTGAAGGGACCGATTTTACTATCACCAGAGCTCACCGTGTCCCGGCGGTTCAGTATCCTAACGCTAAATACCCAAGAACTATCATTGCAAATTTTGGTGACTTCAGAATTAAAGACAAGATTCTGGCGCGTGCCATTCAAGAGAAAGGATTTCAGACCTCTGATAACTTTTCATTCAAAATTTTTTCAGATATGTCAGCCTTCTCAGCACGGAGAAGAAAAGAGTTTAGAGGCATGATTAATTCCTTTCAACAGTTAGGGGCCCCGGCGGGTATAATCCAGCAATCTAAACTGAAAGTTTTAAATAAAGAGCGTGTCAGGATTTTCCAATCGGTTGAAACAGCTCAGGAGTTCCTACGGTCCCTACAACATGTAGGGGATGAAAATAAGGGCTAGTGCTTTTTGTTTCCAGTCTTTTCTGCTTTTTTCTCTCCTCTCTGATCTATAGATGGTTATAGACAGTAGTGGATCTAGACATGCAGGGGAAGTGAATAAGGGTTAATGTTAATGTTTTCTACTTCTTGTTTTCTCGAGCTATAGATGGCTTTCGACAGGAGTAGATTTAAATAGGCTTTCTGTTCTTTCTTTTTTCTCTTTTTTTTCTTTTTCTCTCTCCTCTTTTTTTCCCCTTCCCTTCCCTTTTTTTTTTTTTTTTTTGAAGAATGTTAGCCGTCCGCCCAATCGCCTTGGGTACCATGTCATTGCACCCCAACTTAGGGAGAAGAAGGGGGTGGATAGGGTCACGGAGGGAGGGGGGAGGAGGATCACTTATGAAGGGAGGGGGCACCCAGGGATCCCTAGACGGGCAGGGGTTCCAAGGTCAAGGGGGCCTGAGGGTTGGTGGGGTGGGGGGTCACTTCAGTGGGTTGGGAGGGGAGGGTGGTAGGGTCACGGGAAAGAAAAGAAAATGTAGCATTTGTATAAAAGCTCAAAAGACCAATGAAACATTTTCTGTTGCTTCTTGCTTTACTATTAGACAGCCTTTTATTGTACAAGGTGGAAAGGAAGGGAAGAGGAAGAAAAATGAAAAAAAAAAAAAAAAGAGAATGTTTTTTAAAAGGTTATATGTTGTGTCCTGCAATGTTAACGACTTTAAGCAACATTTGTATAGAAGCTCAAAGACCAATGAAAAATTATTTGTTGTTTTTTGCTCTACTATTAGACAGTTCTCATTGAAAAAGGGAAAAAAAGGAAAAAGAATGTTTACTAAAAAGTTACATGTTGTGTCCTGCAATGTTAACGGCTTCAATAACAAAATTAAAAGACGATCTATAATGGCTTGGTTCAGAGCTATACAGGCCGATATAATGCTCATTCAAGAGACACACTATAAGGAGGGCTTCCCTATAGATAGACCACCTGGTTATATTCAATATGAATTCTATGCTTCCTATAATGCAGCTGTTAGAGGGGTGGCTTTTTAGTAACCAAGAATCTCCAGTGCGAGATACAGATGGTTCATAAAGATCATAATGCCAGGTGGCTCTGGGTACAGATGAAGATCTCAGACCAACTTTTTAACTTTGTGAGCTACTATGGCCCCATTGAGGACTCCCCAGCATCCCTGCAGTCCCTGTATGATTTTGCAACTAATCAGTCCGGGTATTTGGTACTGGGGGTGATTTCAATCTACTGATTAATCCAGCTATAGATTGTTCTCGGGCTAATAAAACACAAACCAAGCCTAAGTCTAAAAGGCTATATCAAGATCTTTTAAGGGACTTTGCACTAGTAGATTGCTGGAGAAATGAATACCCAGATAAAAGGCAGTATACTTGCCATTCAGGAAGATTTCATTCCTCTTCTCGGATTGACTTCTTTTTGATTTCACATACTCTTTTAAAAACTGAATCTGAGATTTATGAAAACCCTTTTTCGGATCATGCCTTGATTACTGTGAAATTTGAAGTTAAAATTCAATCAAAAATCAGGCCTAGATGGGTATTTGATAAGTCCCTCCTTGTTGATGAACATTGGGTTTCATACATGCGCGTGTCGCTTGAGGAGTTTCTGAAACTAAACATTAACACCGCCTCTACGTTTAATGTCTGGAATTCCTTAAAAGCTTTCTTTCGAGGTGAGGTGATTGCATACTTGGCCTTCAAAAGGAAAAAAGAAAATATTCAAAGACTCCAATTGGAGAAGGAGCTAAGTAGTGCAACAGCAGAATATCTTGCTACGCCATCACAAGTAGGTAAAACTAAACTTGCTGGAGCCAAGTCCAATCTACAAGAATTTTTTGTAGCTAAAGAAATTCTGCATCATGATTCAGTACTACAGAAAAGATACGAGGAGAGCGATCACATAGGTAGATTCTTAGCTTGGTCCACTAAAAAGAGATCAAATACTAATTACATAAAAAAAATAGTAGACCCGATTACTTTATGTCCTTCGTCTCTCCCCTCGGAAATCTCAGAAGTTTTTTTTAATCATTATAAAGACCTTTATACCGAAACACATAATACTACCTCTGAGGTTGCTTTAGCTTGGCTAGATAAGATAAACATCCCTATATTATCGCCTGAGTTTCAAGAGCTTTTGAGCTCAGCTATCTCTCGGGACGAAGTCATACAGGCAATAAACTCATCTCCTGCAGCCAAGGCCTGTGGCCCAGATGGAATCCCTTCCGAGATTTATAAGATCTTTTCACCCCAACTGTCTGTTTTTTTAAAAACGGTATTTAATGGAATTTTTGAAGGGGATCCAATTCCAGATAACTTTACTCAAGCTACAGTAATAAGTTTCGTTAAAAAGGGAAACCAGAAGATGAGACTAATTCGTATAGGCCTATTAGTTTATTAAATTCCGACTACAAAATTTTTACTAAAATTCTTGCAAATCGACTTGCGCAGGCTGCCCCTTCACTTATCCATCATGATCAGAATGGCTTTCTTAAAAACAGATTTTTGGCTTCCAACACTCATTATTTGGTGCAGGCAATTGATTACTTATATGCTAATAAAATCAAGGCGGCTATAATAATGCTCGATACCGAAAAAGCATTCGACAGAGTACAATGGCAGGTCTTATTTACAATCTTAAACAAATTTGCGATCCCTAGTGTATTCTGTCAGGTGGTGAAAAATCTATATCACAATGCTAAAGCGTCCATAATTATCAATGGGAACAACGCAGGCACAATCTCCATCAGTCGGGGGACCCGTCAAGGCTGCCCCCTCTCCCCTGTTTTGTTCTCTTTATTTATCGAGCCTTTAGCATGTGCTATTCGGCAGGATCAAACTATCACCGCTCCCCTACCGGGCTCGGCTAAACTTAAATTATTCGCTGACGATATGGCACTTTATTTAACAGCTGATAGGGATAATATATTGAGGACCTTAGATAAAATTAAGGAGTTTACTAATATCGGAGGATATAAAATAAATCATGCCAAATCAGAGGTGCTTCTTTTTAATAGTTCCGTGGATATTTTGCCCCTCGCTATGCGGGACCATTATATAGCCACCAAGCCTATAAGATACTTAGGGATCTTTGTGACTACTAGATTGGAGGACCTTTAACCATTAAATTTCATCTCTACTTTAAATAAAACACGTAACCTCTTGAAACAATGGGAACATTTTCCCATTTCAATTATGGGGCGGGTAGCTCTCATTAAGATGAACATCCTTCCATTATTTTTATTTCTTTTTTCTAATTTAATGATTAAAATTCCTAAATCCCTTTTTTGATTCCGTTCAGTCAGAATTTAGACGTTTTATTTGGTCTGCACAAAACCGAGGCTAAAACTGCAAATTCCACAATTAGAAGCAGAGGAGGGAGGATTAGCCTTGCCGGATTTGCAGCTATATTATTACGCCTAAATTCTTAATTGGCTAAACTACAATAACTCAGAGGAACTGATCGATGCTAATTTTTTTCTCACAACCATGCTCAAGGAATTAGAGGTAGATCTTGCTCCTTTTTTACGTTTACCCAAACTCCCCCCAAAAACGCGCTATAAGATCCCTAGGACGATTATTTTGCTTTCTCAGAGAATATGGGAAATATATGATATCCCATGGCTTCATCCCCAGATGAAATTAAAAGAATGCATCTCCCAGGGGCTGCAATGGTCTCATCAGAACTGCGCTCAGTGGGGAACACTGGGGTTTCTTACCCTTCAAGACTTTTATAGAAATGAAAGATTTCTCACCTGGCAACAAGTACTAAACCTTAATAGTAGTATAAGCAGTCTCCTGGTGTTCAGCTTTGCACGGGTTAAGCAGTTCTGCGTAGGTCTAACCTTCAAGAAAGACTGTCCTGGCGTTACTTTGGGGAAGGCTCATTTTGTTTCTAAAATTAAGGGGATAGGCAACTGGTATAAATTATTTAAGTCAGTGGAGAATAAACAGGCAATCTTCAATCATCTAGAGAAGATTAGCTCAACTACTGGTTGCATTTTCAATTTGCAACAATGGCAGAGCTATAACAAAATGAGCTACAAAGCAGTTAGGGCGGCCAATCTAAGAAGAATTGCATGGTTTAGCAAATGGATGATTTACTACACTCCTGATCGACTTCACAAAATGTTCCCCACGGTTGATCCTAGCTGCTTTAGATGCGGATTTACAACTGGGGATTGGCTTCACGTGGGGTTTACATGTAGCTACTTAAAACATTTTTGGCAAGATATTTTCTCTGAAATTAGTAAAAAATTGGAAATCGATCTTCCTCCTAGTTCTCTATCTGCCCTCTTTGGGGGATCAGAGATGAGCAAAGACCTGACTTTTGGTCAACGTCAATCTATCTTTATTGCAACACTAATTGCAAGATCTCTTATCCTTGCAAATTGGAAATCCCAAGTAGTTCCAACGGTCCATCAATGGATTATAAAAATGCAAAGAGTTTTTAAACGAGAGACATTATATGCTAAAAGACTGGGTTCTTTTGCTAAACTCGATAGAATTTGGCGATTTTGGAATGAAAGCACTTCTGTAATTAATTTATAATTATGTGCTATTCTATTATAATTTTACTTTAAAATTATTATAAGTTTTATAAATATAATTTGGAACTATTTACATTTAACAGGTTTTGTGCTTCTTAGTATACTACAAATTCTTGAATTGTTTTTTCTCTTTCTTGTGTCTGGGGAATTGTGTAAATATAAATGTTTGTAACATTTTGAATGACGTTTTTTTTTTTTTTTTTTAAAGTTAAAATGGCTTATTTTGTAAAGTATACTTTTGCTACAAATAAAAAAAAAAAAAAAAAAAAAAGGATATAGTTCCGGTACAAAATCTATACTAGACTGACACACTGGAGAGGTGTGGTGCAGCGGCCAGGGCAGCTGACTTCGGAGCACAGGGTTCACGGTTTGATCCCCGGCTCCGGCGGCAGCTCAGCACCATGTGACTCTGTGCAATAGCTCACTTAATTTCCACTCCGGCCCCCAGCGCCTTGAGACCCGTAAGGGTGAGTAGCTGCGCTATATAAAAACAGACTTCCCTTTTTACACACATATCCTCGCACTATGGCACAAAGGTGTGTGTGTGGTGCTTAGCAGCAAACATTCTGTAACACAGTTAATGTACTGTGGCTAGCGAGAGCCAACAGTGTGTAGGGAGGGCCATGATTTTTAGAAATCGGAAGGTAGTGTGTAAATTATAAAAGTAAGGTATAACTATAACTTTAGAATTTCTAATGTTTGTGTAGTTTAAGATTGGTTTGCATAGAAAGAATAACTAAAGTTATAGTAATTTGAAGGTGGTGTGTAAATTATGAATGTAAGGTATAACTATAACTTTAGAATTCCTACTGTTTGTCTAGTTAAAGTTTGGTTTGTAAAGAAAGAATAAATAAAGTTTCCCTCACCATAACTAATCTTTAACTTTTTTTTGATGGAATTTCAATGGTTCTTATTTTTTTATAAAAAGTATTTCAAATTGTAGAGTGCAGTGTCGTCAAGTGGAGTGTCATTGCGTGGACTGTCATGGAGTACAGTGGAACAGAGTGTCATGTAGTGGAGTGTTGTACAGTGGAGTGTCATAGAATGGAGTAGATTGGAGTCATGCAAATTGGAGTGCGTAGAGTAGCATAGAGTGTAGTGGCATACAGTGGAATATCGTCAAGTGGAGTGGCGTAGAGTGGAGTGGCGTAGAGTCATGTATAGTGGAGTGGCATACAGTGGAAAAGTGTAGAGTGGAGTGGCATACCGTAGAGTGGCATGGCATACACTTGTGTAGCATAGAGTGATGCGGCGTAGAGTGGAGTGGCAGATAGTGATGCATATTGGAGTGGAGTTGAGTGGAATAGTGTAGAGTAGATTGGCATAGAGTGTAGTGGCATAGAGTGGAGTACCGCAGAGTAGAGTTGCATAGAGTAGCGTAGAGTCGAGTGGTGTAGAGTGGAATAAAGTAGAGTGGTGTACAGTGGAGTGGCGTAGAGTGCAGTGGCGTACAGTACACTAGTGTAGCGTGGAGTGGCATAGAGTTGAATAGCGTAGAGTGTAGTGGCGTTGAGTGTAGTGGTGTACAGCGTAGTGTCATAAAGTGGAATAGCATAGAGTGGAGTGGCATAGAGCAATGTAGAGTTGAGTGGCATAGAGCGGAGTGGCATACAGTGAACTGGCATGAAGGTGGTTATAGTGGAGTGTTTGTAGAGTGGAATGGAATGGCATAGAGTGGAGTGGCATAGGGTGGAATAGTGTAGAAAGGAGTGGCATAGGGTGGAGTGGTGTAGAGTGGAATACCGTAGAGTGGGGTGGTGTAGAGTTGAGTGGCATATAGTAGAATAGCATAGAGTGAAGTGGTGTAGAGGGGAGTGGCGTACAGTAGAGTGGCATAGAGTCGAGTGGTGTAGAGCCAAATAGCATGGAGGGGAGTGGTGTGGCATTGAGTGGAATAAAATTGAGTGGAATGGCGTAGAGTGGAATACCATAGAGTGGAGTGGCGTAGAGTGGAGTGGTGTAGAGTGGAATGGCATAGAATGCAATTTTGAGGAGTGGAATAGAGTCAAGTGGCATAGAGTGGAATAGCGTAGAGTGGAGTGGTGTAGAGTGGAGTGGTGTAGAGTAGAGTGGCATAGAGTAGAGTGGCGTACAGTAGAGTGGCATAGAGTGAAGGGGAGGAGAGTGGAATAGGGTAGAGTGAAGTGGCGTACAGTGGAGTGGTATAGAGTGGAACAGTGTAGACTTGAGTGGCGTAAAGGGAAATGGCATAAAGTGAAGTGGTGTAGAGTGGTATAGAGTCAAAGGTGTAGAGTGAAATAGCATAGAGTGGAGTGGCATAGAGTGGAGTGGCATAGAGTTGAGTGGCATATAGTAGAGTGGCATTGAGTGAATTGGCGTGGAGTGGAATGGCATAGAATGGAATAGTGTACAGTGGTATGGCTTACAGTGGAGTGGCATAGAGTGGAATACTGTAGAGTTGAGTGTTATAGAGTGGAGTGTGGTAAAGTAGAGTGGAGTGGTCTAGAGAGCAGTGGCATAAAGTGGAGCGCAGTAGAGTGGAGTGACAGAGTGTAATGGCGTAAAGTGGACTGACTTACAGTGGAATAGCTTACAGTGGAGTGGCATAGAGTGAATACTGTAGAGTGGACTGCTCTAGAATGACGTATGGTGAAGTGGCATAGAGTGGAATACCGTAGAGTCGAATGGCATACAGTGGAGTAGCATACAGTGGTGGAGAGTCCAGCGGTATAGTGTGGAATACCGTAGAGTGTATTGGCATAGAGTGGAGTGGTGTGCAGTGAAGTGATGTGGAGTGGCATACAGTGCAGTGGTGTAGAGTGGAATGCCATAGAGTGTAGTGGACAAACTGGAGTGGCATAGAGTAGAGTGGAGTGCTGTAGAGTGGAATACCGTAGAGTGGATTGGCGCATAGTGTTGTAGAGTCGAGTGCTGTACAGTAGAATAGCATGCTGTGGAGTGGCGTAGAGTGGAGTGGCATACAGCAAAGTGGCATAGAGTCAGGTAGTGTAGAGTCAAATAGTGTAGACTGGAGTGGCATAGAGTCAAGTAGTGCAGAGTTAAATAGTGTAGAGTAGAGTGGCATAGAGTGGAGTGGAATGGCGCAGAGCGGAAAACCATACAGTGGATTGGAGTAGAGTGGAGTGGTGTAGAGTGGAATGGAATAGAATGCAGTGTCATACAGTGGCATAGAGTTAAGTGGCTCAGAGTGGAAGAGTGTAGATCGGAGTGGTGTACAGTGGAGTGATGTTGAGTGGAGTGGTGCAGAGTGTAACAACGTAGAGTTGAGTGTCATAAAATAGAGTGACATAAAATGAAGTGGTATAGAGTGACATAGAGTCGAAGGCTTAGAGTGAATTATCATAGAGTGGAGTGGCATACAGTAGAGTGGCATAGAATTAAGTGAAGTAGAATGGAGTGGAATAGAGTGGAGTGGCGTAGAGTGCAGTCATGTAAAGTGGAGTGACATAGAGTGGAGTGGCATAGAGAGGACTAACGAAGAGTGGAATAGCATAGAGTATTTTTTTCTGTTTGATTAAAAATAATTCTGCATATACGATACAATTGTCCTGGTCTGGTTTGTGGCTTGGGTACATCTCATATAGTGATTCATCACAACGAGAGGGACGAAGAAATAGTACTTCGATTACTCACCTGTAATTGCATTACTGTGAGTCCTTCTCTCGCTGTGATGAATCAGCCCCTCCCTCCCGTCCTGTCGGCCAGTCCAACTGTGTGATGTAATGGGCTTGGTAAGGAACAGTAAGTGAGGAGGGAGAGCGGTCTTTTATAGCTTAAAGGAAGTTCTGAAGGTAGGCACAGGGACCTCATATAGTGATTCATCATGGCAAGAGAAGGACTCATAGTAATGCAATTACTGGTAAGTAATCTAAGCATTATTTGTACATTCCCAACATGGGCATAGTTGTTCACTGATAGAATATCGACGCCCAAAATATCCCCATACAGAAATATCGAGTCATAAATATCGATGTTAAAAATATCAACATCCTATATTTATAATGGTAAGTATAAAAATATCGGAAAAAAAGATATCGATGTCAAAAATATAGATGTACAAAATATCAAATTTTTTATATATATAAAAAAATAATGTTAAATATATTAAATAATAAAATTAACTTATTTGGATTTAATATACATTTTAACAAATATAAGAAATACATGTATTTAAATTTAAACATACATATATAAAATGTAATATATATATATACATATATATATTTACTTTAAAATAATTAATAAACTATTCATTTTAAATTATTTCAAAATTGGATGATTATATAAAAATGTACAAATAAATATATATATATACATACACCTATAACATAAAATCTAATAAAAAATAACATTATATTATAAATTAAAACATTAAAATATATAATAGTCTTTAAACTTCAATTTTGCACTCCATTGAGTGCAACAGTAGGGAAAGTGTTGGATAGCAAAGGGGTAAAAATAACTATTCCCACCCACTTCAGTGAGTGCAACAGTAGGGAAAATGTTGGATAATGAAGGGGTAAAAAATACTATTCCCACTCCACTGAGCGCAACAGTAGGGAAAGTGTTGGATAGCGGAGGGGTAAAAATTACTATTCCCACTCCAGTGAGTGCAACAGTATGGAAAGTGTTGGTTAGGGGAGGGGCAAACATTATTATTCCCACTCCAGTGAGTGCAACAGTAGGGAAAGTGTTGGATAGCGGAGGGGTAAAAATTACTATTCCCACTCCAGTGAGTGCAACATTAGGGAAAGTGTTAGATAGCGGAGAGGTAAAATTTACTATTCCCACTCCAGTGAGTGCAACAGTAAGGAAAGTGTTGGATAGCGGAGGGGTCAAACTTACTATTCCCACTCCATTGAGTGCAACAGTAGGGAAAATGTTGGATAGCGGAGGGGTACAAATTACTATTCCCACTCCAGTGAGTGCAACAGTAGGGAATGTGTGTGATAGCAGAGGGGTGAAAATTACTATTCCCACTCCAGTGAGTGCAACAGTAGGGAAAGTGTTGGATAGCGGAGGAGTAAAAATTACTATTCCCACGCCAGTGAGTGCAACAGTAGGGATAGTGTTGGATAGCAGAGGAGTAAAAATTACTATTCCCACCCCAGTGAGTGCAACAGTAGGGAAAGTGTTGAATAGCAGAGGGATAAAAATTAATATTCCCATTGAAGTCAGTTCAAAATTAAAAACAAACAAAATATCAGCTACAACAGAAAAGATTTAAAAAAGAAAAAAGAAAACATATATAAAAATATTAAATATTTTCAAAAGATAGAAACATATTATAATGTTAAAAAGATCTAACAAATACCTAGAAGGGTTTTTAAAAAAATTAAAAATAATTTACAAACAAATAACTATTTTTAATAGAAATTATTTATAATCACAAACATTAATTATTACATAAATTTAATCTTTTTTATTTCCTACCCTATAACACCATACAATTCACTACACACATCTAAATTTAAAAAAATGTGCCTCCATAATTAACATGATTAATTATCAATTAAAGAAATATTATTAATTAAAAAAGAAATTAAAACAGATAAAAATTAATTTACTCCCCAAACATTACCCCCATAAAACCAAAACCCACACACAAAATAAAAATAAACAATTACCATAAATATTTTTGAATTGATGAATTAATATTAATGATCAACTAATTATTAATTAATTAAACATAAATTACTTTCCACCTTCTACCCCAATAAACACCACAGCCCACACCTAAAAATAATTACACAATTTCCACAACTAATTTTACATTAATAAATTAATATCAATTAAAAACAACTTATTAATTACCTTTAAAAAATTTACTTCCCACCCTTCACCAGTATAAACCCCACAACTCACATCTTGAATTAATTACACAATTGCCATATTTAAATTTTAATTAATTAATTAGCATTAATTAACAAATAATTATTAATTAATTATAAATAAATTACTTCCCACCCTATTCCCTTATAAACACCACCACCAGCTCCTAAAAAAATAACACAATTAACATAATTAATAACCAATTAATTAATTATTAATAATTAACAAGCAATTAATAAATAATTAATAATAAATTAATTCCCACAATTAACACTATAAAATATAAATTAAATAAATACTAATAAATAAAAAATTATAATTAATTTATTATAATTAAATTACTTCCCACCATATTCCCCTATAAACCCACAACCCGCTCCTAAAAATGACACAATTAACATAATTACCAATTAATTAATTAAGAATGATTAACAACCAATTAATAAATACTTAATATTAAATTAATTCCCACAATTAACACTATAAAATGCAAATTAAATAAATATTAATAAATAAAAAATATGAATACATTTATTATAATTAAATTACTTCCCACCCTATTCCCCTATAAACCCACAGCCCGCTCCTAAACAAAATGACACAATTAACTAAATTACCAATTATTTAATAATAATTAACAACCAAATAATAAGTAATTAATAATAAATTAATTCGCACAATTAACAGCATAAAATCTAAATTAAATAAATACTAATAAATAAAAAATAATTATTAATTTATTATAATTAAATTACTTCCCATCCTATTCCCCTGTAAACCCACAACCCGCTACAGAACTAAAAAACGCAAAATTTAATTAAAATAAAATGAATAACTACTAAAAATGTAACACATATATTAAAAAACAAAAGCAATACTTATACAAAAAAATAGTTCACATACTTTTAAAATACATACTAAAATACATAACACTAATTAAAACATCGATATTTTAAACAACTATATTTTTGCCAACGATATTAATGACTTCGATATTTTAAAAACGATATTTCTTACCTCCAAGTCGATATTCTTGACCACGATATTCTTACTGTCGATATTTCTTCATCACAATATTTCCAACTCAATATTTGTGTATGTCGACATTTAAAACTCGATATTCTGTCTGTGCACCGGGCATAGTACAAGGTCTTATAGTAGAGACATAAATGTTGTAGAACAGGCTACTATTCTGCATGATCGCTTAGTCAAGCTCAATTCACAAGAAATCATCTTCATCTTCCCAAAATATTATGCCTGATGATGGCAGTCCCTCTAGTCGGGCCTGTTGCAGGATATCTGGCATGGCAACAGCCGAGTTCACCCTGGCCTTGCCTCGCTTGTCGTAGTTTTCAAATGGGATTCAAATTCTTTTGAACATATACATTCTGTCATTAATTACTGCAGTTAAGCTTTCCATGGCATTAATGTGCCACACCTTAGTCCACCATAGTGCAAGACTCGGAGGAAGGGGATTTTTTTAAGTATGTGCTATTGTTAACCATGCCGCCAGCAGAAGAGAGGTAAGTAGCTTGCCCCTGGGGGTATTGTATAGATAGACTGATTCTGCCCCAGCCTCACCCAACACGAGCACCAGTGGAAACAGTGGCTAGGCAACTGAACTGATTTGGTGAATTAATCCACTGCAGTCAGTTAAAAGAGCTACTGGCATGTATGCCTATCTAATGTGGCCCCATCTCTATAATGATCCCCTTGTACCGGGGCCGCCCCCTGCCTCTCTTCGAAATGTGTATCCATCGTGCCTTGCGGGAATTCAGGATTCCATGTAAAAGAAGAGAGTGGGGAGGGATACGTGGTGGCCGTCTGGTGGTGGTTGATTCTATCCCAATGTCTCAGGACAGTAGAAGTGACGTTTACTGATATCTGTGAAGACGGAAATCTATCCGGGGCCTCATCCACATCACATGTTGTAAGGGTATGCTGGAGCATCCTTGTTTGAAAAGCATCCAAGGCTTATTGTAAAGACGGTGATGCCAATCTAGGGATGATTGAAGTTGATAGGCATGGGTATAGTACTGTATGTTAGGGAACCCCAACCCTCCAAAGGTTGTTCTCTTGTAAAGTGAAGCTGTGTGTACTCTCAGTGTGGAATTGTGCCACACAAATTGAAGTAACTGTTTTTGGGTTTGGAGAATATTCTCCCTAGGGAGCCACAAGGGCAAGGTGTGTGTTACATATAGTAATTGGGCTAGGTAGTTCATTTTATTGTTGTTAATTTGGCCCAGCCAGGAAATCTCAAACTCACCTCAACAGTAGCGGTCTTATAGTGGGGGCCTCCAGCACAGGTGGTATGTTGTTGATGGCTCCCCATGTCAGTCCAGAGTCAGAGAGCTAGTATTAGGATGAGTTGGCAAGATCTGCCACCAGTAGCGGCTACTACTGGATGGGGGTGGTGGGCCAGGGGGGGACGGACAGGGGGAGGAATGTTATAAGAAAAAACAGTGGATCAGCGCTCAGACTGGAACAGGAAGCCTGTGCATGTTCCTGACAGGGCTGTGTAGTGCAGCTTGGTACGAACATGCAAAGTGTGGATAAACTGTTTGGTCGGCCCAAGAGGGCCAGCCAAATAGTTCCTGCGCACTTAGGGAGTGCACAGCACTCCTCCCCTGCTCTGGCCAGCCCTGCCCCGCCCCACACTGCACACAGGCAATTGGAAAAATAAAATTACAATAACGATACGTTATTGTCCTTTTATGTTTCCTTTTTGCGCAGTGGGGCAACGCTCCTCCACCTTAGCAGAGGAGCCGCCACTCTCTGTCACCCCCTACCCATGGACTTCACGTAATTAATGCAGAGACCTGAGTCAGATTTTACTACAATATGTTTTTCCAGATTGATTGTGTGAATAGCATGTGAAAACCCATTAGAAATGTTCATGAATTCTTCCAGCATTATGGTTTGTTCACTACGTTCATATTAGATGCTCCTTGCCTGTTCCCTGGAAATACCCATGTTCATATGTTTTACAATAAACTTAAGATTGCAAGAAAAATACAATACATGACGGTTTTCCAGAGTTGTGAGTTCTAACTGTGAGTGTAACTGTTTAAAGCTTCTGATTCTATGAAACGGTCTGCCATTTGGTCATTTTGGTTTGCCCAGCTAGTGTGTATTGGACATGGTGTTCAGAGCACTGCACATGTATGTGTCTCAGAGGGTGTTTGTGTGTGTTGTCATTGTGGGCATGTGTGCACAGCTTGGCGAATATGGAGAAGATGAGAGCGTTTGTCTTGGTTCTGAGTGATTGTTGCCTCTGTATTACATCTTGGCCTAAATTTAAATAGAAGACCATGCAACTCAGATTTCCAAGTAAAGATGATGCACTGTGTTGCATCAATGAGCGAAAACAGAACAGTGTCATAGCTACGATGATGTGTCGGTGTTCTACTCCGTCCCTGCACAGGTGCATTTTTGTCTGCTGTGTGCCAATGCAGACACCCTTGCACCATAGTGCAAGGGTGTCTGCGTTGCGGGAAGTGTAGGTTTTGTGTTGGAAAGGGTCCCTTCCAGTACACAAACTATGCTTTAAAGTGTTTCCCACTTTGTAGAGTGCTATACAATACACCACACATGCAATGTGGGAAAAATGAGCGGAGGCACAGGATTTTAACACAAATCATCCCTGTCTACAATTCTTTGTAGATAGGGATTTGTATCAAAACCCATGGGTGGTTGCATGGAAGCACCCATACACCAACCATTGAATGCCCCCTTGACGCAAAGTGGCACAAGGCCACGCATAGCACAGCTTTGCAGTACTTTGAGTTACAATCCAATGCAAATCACGATGCGAGTTGGACTGTAATCCCACCACAACACTATGGGGCTCATTACGATGGCGGGCGGACCTGAGTCTGCCCGCCATCGTTGCGGTGTTTGGGACCGCCCGCCAGACATGCGGTGGTCCCACCACTGCAATTAGGAAGCGGCCGCCATACTGGCGGGCGCATCCAGGGCCTTTAACATTGTGGACGGTGCTGCTGGCTGCAGCACCGTACGCAATGCCAAAATGCCATGCTATGCATTTCCCTGCACTACGTGGCAGGCACCATGCGGTGCCTGCCACGCAGTGCAGGGAAATGCAGGGGGTACCGGGTACCATGGGTACCCCCCCAGTGCACAGCTACCTCCCCGACACACAAGGGGGGCCCACTACGGGCCCCCGAATCCGTTTCCGTCTGTCTTTTCGCGGTGGGATTTCTGCCGCGAAAAGACAGGCGGAAAGGGATATCGTAATCCCTACGGTGGTGCCTGCAAGGCACCGCCGCAATGTTGCCCCTTAGTTTAGGTCCGCAAGGCGGGCGCAAAAGGACCGCTGGCGGTGCCGGTCCTTCCGCCATCGGAGCCCGATTTTCCCACCGCCGAATTAGGATGGCGGTGGGAATCCCAATCTGTCGGCGGCGGACGGAAAGACCGTCCACCACGGTTCCGCAAGGCGGTCCTTTTGCGCCCGCCTTGCGGAACTAAACTAAGGGGCAACATTGCGCCATCGTAATGAGCCCCTTTGTGTCCGGTTTGAGTCGAAAAACAGTAATGCAAACCAACATAAAGGGGCCGATTCCGATTCGGGCCGGAAAACGTACCGACCGACTCGGTACGGGAATTTAGTCCGACCGACTCGGACCGGCGCCGCACGACCCGGGTAGTACGATGAAATGAATGTGAAATCCCACAGACTCGGACGGAATACAAAACGACCGACCGAGCCGGACGGAAACAAGCCATCCGGCCGGGAAATCACGCGAAACGAACCGACCGACACGCACTCGGATTGAACCTGAACGAAACGTACCCGCGAACTCCGACCCGCGTAGTACGATGCTGTGCGTGCAAAACACGACCGACTCGCCTGGAGCACAAGCCGTACGACCGACACGCATACAAAACCCAGCCGAAGCAACCCAATACTACGTGACCGACTCGTACGCCGCATATGAAACCTAGCTGACACACAGCGGGAACGAGTCGGACAAGATTGCACCAGACAACTGCAGCGTCCTACTCGGACACAAGAACGACTCCTACATGCACCAAAAACACCAAGGAAAAATTAGAAAAAAAAGGGCCAAACAAGCAACCACTAAGCCAATAAATACAGGGAGGGAAAAAAAATGGAACAAGGACACACCTCCAACTCCACCTACATAAAGGCCACAAATCCCTACCATGATCCTTTGCAAATTCCACTGACCTGCCAGCACAGAACACCATCACACAGCAACCACAGCCACACTCACAGCTCATACATCACACAAACCACACACCATTACCACACCTACAAATAGCACCCTCACACACACCCAGCTAAACCTACACTCACACCCCCCACCTGCACACACACACACACATCAATCACCACCACCACCCATCACCATGCCCCCAAAGAAGAACCATAAGTTCCTAGATTGTGAATTGGAAGTCCTGGTAGACGAGATACTCAGGGTAGAGCCACAGTTGTTTGGTACATTGGTACAACAGACCCCCATGTCGCAGAAAACCAAGATGTGGGTGAGGATTGTCGACAGGGTGAACGCACAATCACCATGTTTGCGCACAAAGGAAGACATCCAGAACAGGTGGTATGATGTGCGCAGGAGGGTCCGGGAACTACTCAAAAAGGACTACCTCCTCAGCCAGCACACCGGCAGTGGCCCTCCTGCAAAACCAGTATACCTCAGGCCCTGGGAGGAGAAGGTGCGGGCCATCCTACCACCAGTGAGCGTATACGGACTAACAGACATCCCAGAGCCTGGTGAGTACACAACTAATATATACAATATGGTGTGACAACACACACAAATCACAGTCAAGGGGATAGGCAAACCATGCACACTTAGCAAATACACAGCAACCAAAAGATATTCATCCCAAGATGTGAATGCTAGTCAGACAAACACAATACCTACCATCTCATAGTGATATGTAACTGTGTCATGAGATCTACAAACCTAACAACAAATACAGCAAGGCAGTGGCACAAATAGAACCAACAAACACTCACAGATATTTACCCACCACTAGAACACCACCTCACAGGGAAGCTCACTCAAAGGAAGGAATTCTGTGTATGCTGGTCAAGTCAGTGTAGCCAATAGCATGATGGGAGTGGTAGTCACAGATATTGGTCACACCCACAATTGGCCCATCAACACCACTCTCAACCATGCTCACATCACAGGGAGTGGATAAGGACTCACAAGATGGCTGACACTGGGTACTGCTGTGGGGAGCACAAGGCCCTGCTGGGAACTGTGCACCAACAAACAGCACAACACCACTGCCTGACATCCTGAAAGCCAACTTGCACTCCCTGCAATGCAAGCACGTTGCATGGTGGGATATCTGGCTGGGTGGGAAGGAGGACTCACAGCACTGACCATAGTTACAAGCAGCTCTCCTCACACACCCCCTCAACACTAACTCCACATAACCCACCTGGGAGAATGCAATGCCTCACAGCCTAACTGAAGATCCCACAAAGAACCACCACCCTGGGTTATGCTGTGTGAAGCAGAGGGACACTCTTGGGACTTGTAGCCAAACAACTGCCAGGACAACACTCCCAGCCATCCTGTCAGCACAGGCACCCCACCCCACAGGGAAGCAGAGTCAAAAGGAAGGAAGGATGGGCATGCTGGGAAGGGGGTGGAGGCAATAGCATGATGGGAGTTGTAGGCACAGATATTGCTCACCCTCACAATTGGCCCATCAACACCACTCTCAACCATGCTCACATCACAGCGAGTGGATAAGGACTCACAAGATGGCTGACACTGGGTACTGCTGTGGGGAGCACAAGGCCCTGCTGGGAACTGTGCAACAACAAACAGCAGGACACCACTGCCTGACATCCTGAAAGCCAACTTGCACTCCCTGCAATGCAAGCACGTTGCATGGTGGGATAACTGGGCTGGGGGGAGAAGGAGGCCTGGATGGTAACCAAATACCACCAATGCTGGTCATGCACACACCTCAACATTCACATTGACATGCCACAGGTTGGCAGGACAATGTGCTACACCAATATCACTCACTGACTGTCACTATTTAGGAGAATGCAATGTCCTGGCCCACATCCAGAGGTACAGTCACAACTGTCAGGTGTTTGAACAATTGATGCCAGTAGAAACATAACATACAATCTGTGTCTCTCCCCAAAACAGGAGATGATGGGGACACAGCAGAGGACCAGGAGGACTCCCTGTTCCAGGCTCCAGGGAACACTGAGCTCACTGGTGTGGATCAGTCTCTGCACTCCTTGGATGGCGAAGAACCAGCTGGACCCTCCGGTGTGAGTCATCATGCAGCACCAGCAGGACCAACATCTGCACCCCCTGCACCCACCCCTCCAACAACTGCCAACACACAGGTCACCCCTGCCAACACGGACACACCAAGGACCACAGATGACAACAGCGCACGGACCCAGGCCCAAACTAGAGCTGCTGACAACGAGCCCAGGAACAACACCCAAGTGGGCCCACGGTCACCTGTGCGTGCCACTGCAGGTCCTGCACGTGTCGCCAGGGGTGGTGTGAGGGGTGGGAGACATAGGTCTCTCCTTGCAGAGGGGTCTGGACTGTATGATGACCCACAACTGGCACGCATCGCGGATGCGTACCAGACTAGCACTGGAGAGGTCAGCCAGGTAGTGGGGATCCTCAAGGACATACAACAGCAGCAGGCTGCCCATCATGCCCGCTTGGACTCCCACATGTCCCGTGTCGAGACACACATGTCACGTGTCGAGACACACATGTGTGGCATGGAGTCCAAGTGGGACACATTGGAACAACTGACAGCGGTGCATAGGGACATACTGACATGCCTCCGCCAGATCAGCACCAACATGGCGTCACCTCCCTGTGTGCCCACAACATCTGCTGCTGAAACAACTGCAAATGCCACAGGGAGGGAGGAGGACTCTGGCAGAGAGTCCCCTGCACCGCCGCAGCCTGCACCTGAGGGTCCCCCCCCAAGAAGAGGGGCCGTCCGAGGAGGCCAAACTGAGAGGCCGATGGCCATCTACATCCCCCAGGAAGCCAACACCTGTTCAGGAACTTTTCCTCTGTGTGCATACTGCACGCCCTGTTGAAGCCAAGCCAACTCTCACACATGACATGGGGAGCTCTAGTTGACCAAATGTATCAGATGACTGTGGACTTTACTCTGGACTTTTCAGCTACTAAGACTTCCAATTCACATGGGAACTTTGGATCCAAATTTCTATATACAGCACCCACCATCCTGTGCACCATCCTCACACCTGTATGTAAATAAACTCACCAATACACCATATCTGCCTCTGTTGTGATTCCAACGTGGTTTTTGTCATGTAGATGTTGATCTTCTAAATTATACTGTGCATGCTAACTGCTACAGCAAGTCCAACACTGTCATGTCAGTCATGGCGACGTCACACATATGAGGGAGACACACCACTAGGGCCACAAAACACATACACACCAGGGCCATCAGACTCATCACCTATACTGATGTTGCAACGAAGTACAGTGGAATGTACAGACACGCCACCTATTCACAGTCACTGTCAACTAGACAACAGGTGCAGTAAGCAAATGTCAGTCAGATGTGTGACTACAGACAACGCACATCCCAAAGTCAAGCACAGGTTTATTACACATTTCCAACATGTAGTTTCCACTACAAATGCAAGCTAATCCAACCTGGCTGTGGCCACAAAGTCAAAAGGTGCAGAAGATAGAAAGTCCAGGGGTGTGTGGCACATCACCTGTAGGGAAACGACTGCTTCCACCTAGTAAGTTGAATCATGGATTCGGGGGATCCAAGTTGATCAGACAACTCCAGCAGCACCCTGTGAAGGACAGACATGACATACAGTCAAAACCACTGAAGAACAGCACAGAACGGCAATACTCATGTCTAATACATGTCACGAGATAACTACACAAAACCAAGTAAGCATGTCAACACTGTTGGGCAGTACAGACCACCTGCAAGGACACATCACTGCACGCATCCAGTCAAGTAGCACATGGCCACACTCAAACAGCACCAGAGCACCACACACACATATCATGCAAACTCAAATCATTGACATTACAACCCTCTGGAGACTCACATTCAGCTGAAGAAGTTGGTGATGAGCTGTGTGCGGACATCACCATCATCATCATCATCATCTTCACTGGCATCGTGACCCAGGCCAGGATCTTCCACAGGTGGGGGACGTTGGTCATCCTCATCCAGGATGAGAGGCAACTCCTTCCGCACTGCCAGGTTGTGTAGCATGCAGCAGACGATGACAATCTTGCACACCTTTGCTGGGGCATATGGGAGGGCCCCTCCTGTCTTGTCCAGGCAGCGGAAGCAGCTCTTCAGGAGACCAAAGGTCCGCTCAATCACCCTCCTCGTCCGACCATGTGCCTCATTGTAGCGCATCTGGGCTGGTGTCACAGGGTTCCTGAGGGGTGTCAGCAACCACGGCATGTTGGGGTATCCCGAGTCACCTACAGACAGACAATTGCACATTAGCTGATTTGAAAATGTGTGCGGAAAACAACATAGCTGAACACACACAATGGTACAAAGTCAGTACACACCAACAAGCCAGGCACGCTGGTTCGGCATCTGTGACATCATCCTCGGGATGCGACTACTCCTCATCACGTAGGCATCGTGTGCAGAACCGGGGAAACGGGCACACACATGTGAGATGGTCATATCTGCAAGATACCACCAGAGCAGTGATCGAATGGTAATGTTTACGGTTGCGGTATGCCTGCTCATGTGCCTGTGGTGGTATCAAAGACACATGTGTCCCATCAATGGAGCCAATTACATGTGGCATCCTCCCCAGGGCATAGAAGTCACTCTTGACGTCAGTGAGTCATTGACGTGTTGGGAAATAGATGTACTGGTTGAGGTATCTCAACATTGCCCCCAAAACATCGCGTAGCACACGGCTGAACATAGTCTGTGACATCCCACCAGTAGTTGCCACAGTGTGTTGAAAGGTACCGGTGGCAAAGAAGTGTAGGGCTGCCATCACCTTCACCTTGGGGGTCAGCGCTGTAGGATACGGCCGACCAGGCTGCAAATGTGGGGCCAACCGCACTGCCAAATCCTCAATCAGCTGCCTGGTGAAGCGGTACCGTCGGATGCTGTCACGTTCCACCATCGTTGCAAGGTCTGGGAATGGTCGATGGACAGCAGGAGCCCTGCAGTGCATAGGTGAAGAAAGCAAGATTGTCAGTCACCCCACCAATGTGCAGTTCACCATACTCAATTTCACATGACACATCATCAACATACACAAGTACTTGATGTGTGGGTCGTCCCGTTTGGACATTTATGGCACCTACATGGACATCATCTAACATCTCTGTTCGACAAGTGTTGACAACTGGTTCCAGGGTGTGCTATGGGACACCATTAGGCTGTGTCACAGTACACATTAACTGCTCTCACGTTCCACACACATACCACAGTGACATGTCTGGACAGATGCTCCACATGCATCACAGCTCATTGACAGGTAGATTCCCAGGGAGCCTGTCTTGCCACATGGACACTGGCATGACATGGCGTATCATGTACACGTCAGAAAAACAAACATGACACCCACAGGTGGTGGCCCCTGTAGCCTCTGCAGGACAGACATGGACGTCTGTGACACACACACACACACCATCAAAGTTCATGCACAAACCACGTGGATGTGGAGACTGTCTCCCATTGTGCACATGGAGTCAGAGACATGTGATACACAACATGCACACAGACTGTAGAGGGACATCACTATTGTTGGAATGGGCCACCCTGTGACGTACCTGCCTTCCCACATGTGAGCCTGGGGGTATGTGACATGTCATACACATACACAACCTGGAAATGTGACCATGACACATGCTCAGAAATGAAAAGTTGCACACCACAGTGGTCAGGTGCACAACACACAAAGGACCCTGTCCCCATTAACACGTGCACAGCCTGGGTGTGTCTGCCCCCAAGTGCCACCCCAAAATCCACATGTTCACCCCCATACACAGATAAGGTTATGCTGCCACACATGCCTCATAGACAGTGTGGACTGGGTGTGGTGTTGTCGGTGTGCCCCTGAGTCCCTGGAAAGTAAATGTGGCTGGCATAGGTTCACCAGTGACCAGCATGGTGACATATGCGTGTGACCTGTCCTGGTACGCGTTGTAGAGCAATGGACCGATCGGTGTGCCCGGCCGGCCCATTGCATTGAATGTGAGCGGGTACGCGTTGCAGAGCAATGGACCGATCGGTGTGCCCGGCCGGCCCATTGCATTGAATGTGAGCGGGTACGCGTTGTATGCCTGGTACGCGTTGTAGAGCAATGGACCGATCGGTGTGCCCGGCCGGCCCATTGCATTGAATGTGAGCGGGTACGCGTTGTATGCCTGGTACGCGTTGTACAGCAATGGTCCGATCGGTGTGCCCGGCCGGCCCATTGCATTGAATGTGAGCGGGTACGCGTTGTACAGCAATGGTCCGATCGGTGTGCCCGCACGGACCATTGCATTGAATGTGAGCGGGTACGTGTTGTACAGCAATGGACCGATCGGTGTGCCCGGCCGGCCCATTGCATTGAATGTGAGCTGGTACGCGTTGTACAGCAATGGTCCGATCGGTGTGCCCGCACGGACCATTGCATTGAATGTGAGCGGGTACGCGTTGTACAGCAATGGACCGATCGGTGTGCCCGGCCGGCCCATTGCATTGAATGTGAGCAGGTACGCGTTGTACAGCAATGGTCCGATCGGTGTGCCCGCACGGACCATTGCATTGAATGTGAGCGGGTACGTAGTTGTACAGCAATGGACCGATCGGTGTGCCCGGCCGGCCCATTGCATTGAATGTGAGCGGGTACGCGTTGTACAGCAATGGTCCGATCGGTGTGCCCGCACGGACCATTGCATTGAATGTGAGTGGGTACGCGTTGTACAGCAATGGACCGATCGGTGTGCCCGCACGGACCATTGCATTGAATGTGAGCGGGTACGCGTTGTACAGCAATGGTCCGATCGGTGTGCCCGCACGGACCATTGCATTGAATGTGAGCGGGTACGCGTTGTACAGCAATGGACCGATCGGTGTGCCCGGCCGGCCCATTGCATTGAATGTGAGCGGGTACGCGTTGTACAGCAATGGTCCGATCGGTGTGCCCGCACGAACCATTGCATTGAATGTGAGCGGGTATGCGTTGTACTGCAATCGACCGATCGGTGTGCCCGGCCGGCCCATTGCATTGAATGTGAGCGGGTACGCGTTGTACAGCAATGGTCCGATCGGTGTGCCCGCACGGACCATTGCATTGAATGTGAGCGGGTCCGCGTTGTACAGCAATGGACCGATCGGTGTGCCCGGCCGGCACATTGCATTGATAGTGAGCGGGTACGCGTTGTATGCCTGGTACGCGTGGTAGAGCACTTGACCAATCGGTGTGCCCGGCCGGCCCATTGCATTGAATGTGAGCGGTTACGCGTTGTATGCCTGGTACGCGTTGCACAGCAATGGTCCGATCGGTGTGCCCGCACGGACCATTGCATTGAATGTGAGCGGGTACGCGTTGTATCGTGGGTACGCGTTGTACAGCAATGGTCCGATCAGTGCGCACGCATTGGCTGGGGCCTGGCATGGCAACAGACGCGTTTTTGAAGCTTCAACGAGTCTGATGCAGTGAATTCAGTTGGCCAGCCACAACAATGTTACAAATTCATGGGTGTCATGAAGTCGAAATTTTTGAAGGATGCTGTGGGCGTGTCTTGGTGCTGCAATTCCATGGATTGGTCAGATTCATAAGATGCATACGACTTGGACCTAACACTTTGGACACATGGCACAGTATCTGCCTCTGCAGCACACATATAATGCTGGCTGTTCCCCTGAGGGCTCACTTGCCTGCACTACATGCTCCAGGACGACATCTGCCACTACACTGCTGCTGTCTCTGCATCCTCTGGCTCCTGCAATGGCACATACTGTGGAGAGAGCCCCAGCCTTCACCCATGAGGAGAACCAGGCCCTGCTGGACAACCTCCTTCCACAGTACAGCAAGCTGTATGGGACACCAGGGGAGCAGGTGAGTGTGTTGTCCACTGCCTTACTAATTGTGCATGTTGTCTGACTAGCAGGATTTACAGTGTGCACACCACTGGCTAGCATGCTCACTGAGTAGTACTCCCCCCCCCAAAGTGTGTAGTCACATGCACTGAACAGGTACAGTGGAGTAACAGTGCATTCAAACAAGGTTCACTTCCCATGCAATGATACCATGTAGTAACTGCTGGCAAACTGTCCATAGCCCTCGTTGCACTGCCTGTGTACATCATATGCCCCTGTGATTGGGACATGTATTTCCAACTGTGTGATGCACGGATATGTTGCATGTGTAGTAATGGCCTTTTCACTTTGTCATCCTCACAGGTTGATGCCCATCAGAAGCAGGATATCTGGCTGGCCATCGTCCGGGCAGTCAGATCCGTGGGGGTCTACAAGCGCCAGATCTGCAACTGCCAGAAGAGGTGGCAGGACCTTCGGGGCTGGACCCGTAGGATTGCAAGGGTCCAGCTGAAGCTGTCGCCTCCTCGCAGGAGGGGCGGACACCGGACCCTGACCCCCCACATGCTCCAGATCCTGCCGGTGGTCTTCCCGGAGCTGGATGGGCAGCTGAAGGGCAGACAGCAGCAAGGAGGGGGTGAGTCAAAGACTGCACTGTGAACTCTGTCTGACATTCTATGTGCCCTCCTGTGGCGTGGTTAAACTTCCCCAGTACATCAGTCTTGTTGTCCAGTACCCATGTCCCTCTATTGTGACATGGCCACTACCCATCTGATAGGCCGGTGTGCTCCTTACACTCAGGATAATTGTGTCACTCGGGTACAGGGTCCTTGCATTTTGCTTTGCTCAAGGTGGGTGACAGCTTTTGTTCCCGTGATATTGTGTTAGCCTTCATGGGTGGGTCAATTGCTCACACAATGCCTGAGTCGTGCAATGTAGTCTGGGTGTAACTTTGATATGTGATCCACTTGCAGATCAGAATCACCACATGTCCCTGGGGTATTTGCCACACCCCCATGCTGCGGGTGGGTAAAATGTTTGGGCCTCAGGAGTATGTATGTCAAGTGTGTCACACATGCCTAGCCACCTGCCTACTGACCAGGGCTCATCCATCTTGCAGGTGGAGTCGGACAGTCATGCCTACTCCAGGGAATACAATACACTCTGTACTCCCACTCCCGTGTATCAGCTGACATGCTGTGCTCAGTGAAATGTTCCCTCAGGTGTCTGCCTCTGTGTCGTTGTGCTGTGACTACGTTGTCGGGACTCCTGTGATGTTTATGGGTTAGGGGTCAGCATGCCATCTGCTATTGGACCATGTGAGACAAGACTTCTGTGACTTATAGGTGTTTGATCACATGACTGTGCAGACAGGTGTATGCCACTGTGACTTTCAGGCAGCTGTTTTTCATTCTCAGCACACTGTGAGGTGCTCATGTTCAGAGAGTTGTGTTTCATGTCCCCCATATGTCCAATTGGTATGACGTGGACAAATAGTAGTTCAGATGATGTGGTTTTTGGGGGATGGACATGTGCACTTTTCAGTTACATTACTTGCCTTCCCCATGTCCTAGGATTGTGACACAGTGCAGACTGTTGTTGGCTGGCTGCCATGGCCATGTGACTGGAGACAGTGATGTATGACTTTGCAGGCATGCCTGTGTCATGGCATTAAACTTCCTAAGAGTGATCCTGCAGGGGAGTGACATGTGCAACATGCACCCCATTGTGGCATTGACTATCCGGACATGGGTGCTTCATGGGGTCTGGTGCTGGTATGCATCACATGCATTTCTATTTAGACTCTGGCCGTCCATTTATACAGACACCTGCACTGACTCAGTGGCAAGAGATGTGACGTGGGCATGTTCACATACTTCACCGTTTTCTCAGCAATGTCCAACTACTGTGTAGGTGGTGCATGTGTCCACACTGGGGTCTTACCATCAGACAGGCACCAGACAGATGGGTGCAAGGGCAGGAGGGGTGTCTGTTCCATGGTTGACCATCAGACTGACAATTGGCTTCTCCTAATCTGTGTGATGACTTTTGGCAATGTTCTACTAGAGATGCCAGGGCTTGCTCTGTGATGTGCTGTACTTACTGTGGTGTGTGCGGTCAGTGCAGGTGACTGATGTTTGTCTGTTTCCCTAATTGTTTGCAGATACATCCACAGCCACAGGAGGGGACAGCTCCACGGACCAGGAGGAGCAGCGGAGCCAGACTGGGTCAGCGTCCGATGAGTGGTCAGAGGGACCCAGTGGCACGGAGGGCGAGGGGAGCCACACCGAGGAGTCCTCAGCACCATCCACCTCAGCTGGGGACCACAGCAGCTCGGTGGATGAGTCCCTTGTGGATGCGGGTGTCAGCAGCCACAACACCCCAGCTAGTCTGTCTGACCCCGCCACCACCACCACCACCACCGCCCTCTCATTGGCTCCCATTCCTGAGGTCCGTGGAGGCTCCCGTGCTCGGGAGCGTGTCTCCTTCAAGCCAGGCACCGCACCCCCTGCCCCTGTGTCCCCTGCTGCCCTGAGTGAGGAGTCTGTGTACCTCCTTCGGCAGCTCCATGTAGGGCAGACAGCAATGCTGACTGTCCTCCATGCACACACCACTCTGTTGACACAGCTGGTGTCGTTCATGGAGGGCATCTCAACGGGTATGTCTGCCCTACAGAGGAGCAATAGGTCCATGGACTCCTCCCTGACGGCAGCAGTGTCCCTCCTCCAACAGTCCCTCACCCCTCCCACCTCTGCCCCATCCACACTTCCTACCACCATACCTGTCCAAAGCACATGCACACCTGCACAATCACCCAAACACACAGACACGAGCAGCACACACACACCCAAAACCAAGGCAAGACGTGCACACAAGCATCCTCAGGGGACTGATTCCACACACACAGGGGATGGGGAACTGACACACACACAGGCAACCACAGTCACTCCGCAATCCTCAAGATCCTCTCCCTCCAAGACCCCTTCCCTTGCCTCACCTGCAACCCCACCTACACAGCAGCTCTTCCTCTCTGACCTCGGCCTCTTCCCCTCCAATCCCGCTGATCCAGCATACCGGGGGAAGAGGAAGTCCACACACAGAGAGGGGAGTGCCCCTCGCCCCCGGACACCCACCCCCAGGCGCAGGCAGAGTGATCCCCCCACCCGCAAGTCCCCCCGGACCCGGAAGAGCAAGACCCCACCACCGCCCTGCAAGTCACCCACCCAGTCTCTCACCTCCATACCCCAGGCCACCACTCCACAGGTTCCACCGCCACACCCTGCCCCAGGTTCCCCCACACACCGATACCGCATCCCCAAACTGCTCAGGCCCTCCCCCTGCCACTTGCTCTTCCACCCCCAAACCAGACGCTCTGCCTGTATGTGCCACTGGTGTGGAGACCGTGTCCCCCCTCTGTCCTGCCCAGCTCTTCTGCCCCCCTTCCACTCCCTTGGAGTCATGCAATGCGGTGGAGTCCACAACAACCCCGTCTGACTCGGGCACTGCATTGGGGACCCAGTCCACTCCATTTGACCAGCCCACTGCAGTGGTTGCAGCACCAACACCATCGGACTTGAGCCCTGCGGTGGTGCCGGCCCCCTGAGTCAGACACCTCCACTGCAGTTGCCGGTGACACTCCTGCACCCACCTCACCTTCCCTGCCTCCTTCTGGCATCCCCTGATCCTGTCCCTGCGGTGCCTGGCCTGCCCCTCGTATGCCCCTCCAAGGGGGATGTCCCCTGTCGGTACCTGTGCAGGCAAGCAATTGGTGACAAGTTGTCACACATCACCCTGTTGGGACTGTGTATTTGGACTGGACATTGGCCGTAGTTAATTTTGGACTTTTGATTTCAGTTGCACACTTGCTGAATAAAGCCTCTTTTTGTTTACTTGTGGTTAATCTTTGGTGGTACATGATGTAGATGTGTAGAATCATGCATTTGCTGTTGTAATTGTGATCAGATCAGGTAAATGAAGTTTTGCTGTGATGGGCTCCATGTGATCCATGGGATATGTGTCCTAATCTAGTCTGGATCTATAGCATCCCTTGCTGCAGTCTGAGGGTGTAATGTTCAGCATTTGACACAGGGATGTACGTTTAGCATTTGTAGATTACCATCTTTGTCCTACACTGTTGCACATCTGTTGGGCTTACCACTGTCCAATGTTCCTAGTACCCTGACTGTGTGCCCGTCTCCACTGGACATGCAGTTTTGCACATCAATTTTGGAGGACTCATCTGTGTATACAGTACAACTGGATTGCCATGTGTTTTGGGTGTATGCAGATGACTGACATGACACTCCCGTACCCAGGCTGATGTGAGCAGAGGCTTTTGTGTGTTGTAGTTGTTGACTCACTGACGGAGTGTCCTGCTGATATGTTTGAGTCGTGCACAGACAAGGTTTGGCACAGTGGACCTTCCACAGGAGTGGAGTGCCCTCATGGCTGTGTGTAATCTGGTGACATTGCGTGTGCCCGTGTTGTGTGTTGTGTGAGCATGTCTGTGCATGTTCCCTTCCCTTTTCATACACAGGCTGTGTCCCTAGGGATGTTCCTGTTTGTGATGCTTGCAGAGTTGGTATGTGTTCATCCAGCATCTTGGACCTGGTTTCTCCGTGATGTGGGTGCATGGCAAACTTATGTTCATGAGGTTGTCATCCCAGGTTGTCTTTGTTGTCAGGGCTGGGGATGTGGGCAAACGCTGATGGGACACATTCAGCATTCCCCTTGGCACTTGTTGTTTACACAAGTAATGTGATTTTGAGTTTGTGGTAGCTTTCAGTGATTGTGACGCGTTGTGTGTGTGACTGCTGCCACTCCTCAGGGTCAGAGCTGCAATGTTGGAAGTTGTGTACGTGTGTTCTTTGTGTCTCACCTTGGCTTCTTCGTTGGTGTGTGACTATGGCCAGGATCCCATTGTTTGTGGTGGATTTCACATCATGCGCATGTACGGCGTACTGTGCTGTGTGTCATACATAGACGAGTCATGTTGAGTGGGCATGTGTGATGGGTTTCTGCACCTTAGTTCCCCCACCACCCCTGGGATTGTCATGGGTGCATGTGCAATGTCACCAGTCCATGTGAGCTTCACTGCTGCACATTGGTGGAGATCAGGGTGTGTGGTGTTGAGTGTGCAAATGTGAGTTGTTGCACGGCTAGACCACTACCTCCATATTGGCCTTGGCTGGCAGGCCCTGCTGATTGATTGGAGCTTGTGTAGGTGTGATGGTAGTTTGTAGCTGAGGACACATGGCTGTGGTTCACAGTGTGATCAACATCTACCTTTGTCATCACAGTGGAATTGTCATGCAGGCTAGTGTCTGCACAATGTGGGGTCCCTGGGGGTAGTGCTGTGGTGGGTGTGTCTCTTGCTGTGTTAGTTGCTGTTCCTACAAGCTTGTGTGACATGTGTAATTTGGGCTCCCTCTCATCTAACAATGCCAGATTGCCCACATAGGGGAATCCAATCCATGAGTTACTTGTGTGTGGCACTGTATACACATCTGTGTAATTGGGATTCAGGCCTCCTCATGTGTTGTGTGGTTGCCTGGGGACACTGGCACACACCCCCATCACCTGTTGTGTTTGATATGCAGTGTGAGTCTGCCTGTTTGTGTTAGTGCATTTGCATCACTGCATTGGCATTTCTGTAGTGTGCCATTGGCTGTATGTTGTTTGGTGATTTTCCCCTGCTCTCCCTGGGACTCCTGGGTCATCAGTCAGCACAATGATCATGGTTTGTATCTCCCATTGCTGCCATGGTATGGTATTTGTTCACCTGACATCGACAGTCTCCACAGGTTATATACATTTGTGTGTCCATAGGTGCAGATATGTGGGTCAGCATCATGATGGTCACTTCTGTCATTGTGTAATTGGCTGATTGTTGGCAATGTGGTCCCCCATGTGTGATGTTTGTATGCACATGGCCAAAACGATGTTTCTGTGTCACTGCACTGTTAGCCTCGCCCAATCTATGTTGCAATGGGACACAAGCACTACTATGCCACAGATGTTTTAGTTGTTGTGTGACCAGGATTCATCCATACAGTTTGTCTTTGGCAGCTTTTACCACGCCTACACTTACCTTATGATCACCGTGGTGATGGTGCTTTGGGCCCCATTGCCACACTGATCAAAAGGTGCATCAGCCTTGGACCACACACTTCCCTTTTGGTGACTGTGGTGATGGGGCTTTGGGCCCCATTGCCACACTGATCAAAAGGTGCATCAGCCTTGGACCCCACACTTACCTTTTGGTGACTGTGGTGATGGTGCTTTAGGCCCCATTGCCACACTGATCAAAAGGTGCATCAGCCTTGGACCCCACACTTACATTTTGGTGACTGTGGTGATGGGGCTTTGGGCCCCATTGCCACACTGATCAAAAGGTGCATCAGCCATGGACCCCACACTTACCTTTTGGTGACTGTGGTGATGGTGCTTTAGGCCCCATTGCCACACTGATCAAAAGGTGCATCAGCCTTGGACCCCACACTTACCTTTTGGTGACTGTGGTGATGGTGCTTTAGGCCCCATTGCCACACTGATCAAAAGGTGCATCAGCCTTGGACCCCACACTTACATTTTGGTGACTGTGGTGATGGGGCTTTGAGCCCCATTGCCACACTGATCAAAAGGTGCATCAGCCTTGGACCCCACACTTACCTTTTGATGACTGTGGTGATGGGGCTTTAGGCCCCATTGCCACACTGATCAAAAGGTGCATCAGCCTTGGACCCCACACTTACCTTTTGGTGACTGTGGTGATGGGGCTTTGGGCCCCATTGCCACACTGATCAAAAGGTGCATCAGCCATGGACCTCACACTTACCTTTTGGTGACTGTGGTGATGGGGCTTTGGGCCCCATTGCCACAGTGGCCATGGTCGGCTTGTATTGTGGATGCCACACACTTTTATGTCTCACACATGTGATAGTGGGTCACATTGTATGTTCATTGTCATGTTTTGTGTTGTTGGCATTTGACATGGACTACACACGCTTGTCATGTTGTTTGGGTGGATGTAATTTTCTGTGATTCCTTATGTGGGAGTATGCTGGTTGTGTCATGCATTACACATCCTATGAGTAGGGGTGGTGGTAGTGGCAGGCATCCAGCCCCCCATGAGTGGGGATGGTAGTAGTGATAGGCATCCAGCACCCCATGAGTGGGGATGGTAGTAGTGATAGGCATCCAGCCCCCCATGAGTGGGGATGGTAGTAGTGATAGGCATCCAGCACCCCATAAGTGGGGATGGTAGTAGTGATAGGCATCCTGCCCCCCATGAGTGGGGTGGTAGTAGTGATAGGTATCCTGCCCCCCATGAGTGGGGATGGTAGTGGTGGCAGGCATCCTGCCCCCCATGAGTGGGGATGGTAGTAGTGATGGGCATCCAGGCCCCCATGAGTAGGGGTAGTGGTGGTGGCAGGCATCCATCACACCAAGGGTGGGGATGGTAGTAGTGGCAGGCATCCAGCACCCCATGAGTGGGGATGGTAGTAGTGGCAGGCATCCAGCCCCCCATGAGTGGGGATGGTAGTAGTGATAGGCATCCAGCCCCCATGAGTGAGGATGGTAGTAGTGATAGGCATCCAGGCCCCCATGAGTGGGGATGGTAGTAGTGATAGGCATCCAGGCCCCCATGAGTGGGGATGGTAGTAGTGATAGGCATCCAGCCCCCCATGAGTGGGGATGGTAGTAGTGATAGGCATCCAGCCCCCCATGAGTGGGGATGGTAGTAGTGATAGGCATCCAGGCCCCCATGAGTGGGGATGGTAGTAGTGATAGGCATCCAGCCCCCCATGAGTAGGGATGGTAGTAGTGATAGGCATCCAGCCCCCCATGAGTGGGGATGGTAGTAGTGAAAGGCATCCAGGCCCCCCTGAGTAGGGGTGGTGGTGGTGGCAGTCATCCAGGCCCCTATGGTTGTGTATGGCATTGGGGATGCCCATCCCACCCCTATGATTGTGCTGTTGCTAGTGTACGTCATTTGTGCATCCCTATGTGTGTGTGACATATTTCGGGTACGTGTCGTTTGTTTGTGTTGTGGGTGTTTGACTTACCGTCTGCGCCATACGTGCCATACGTGTCCGAACCGGTCCCGGTAATAGATGTAGAGTATAGGTAGGACCTGCGCGATGGGATTCATGGTTGGGTCGTCTCGTTCGGGTTTCGCGTGTCTTCGACTCGTACTCGTCGCAGGCTTGTTCGTCTCGTAGCCATGGATCTTCTTGTGGCGCGAATCGGAGCTTATGTGCGGCTCTCCCGGATGCTGAAACGTGCCGGATGTAGCGACGGGTTCGGCGCCTACGGAAGACGCATCGTACTAGTCCGGCCGGAAGGTGCTGTGTATTTGGGTCCGTGCGGCTCGAATCGGCGTTTGCGGATCCGGCTCGGGCGGGGAACAGGAGCTGGATTGGGTAAGTACGGCTCGCTCGGAATCTGGGCTGTTGTGCGCATCGTACTTGTTCGTTCGGTGGGGTATTCGAATCGGTCGGCAAACACGCGTTCGGCTTGGTTTTTTTCCGGACGAATAGTGTTAGGTGTGCTTCCGGACGACATCGGAATCGGCCCCAAAGTGTTTGTATGGTCTGGACACTTGTTTTTAAGGAAAATGGATGATGTAGTGCTGAGGCTGGGCTTTGTTAGAGAATTTCTAACACAACTGAATATCAAAGCATTATTTAGACTTGCACCTCACCAATGAACTGAACATGGTGCTAGGTAGCCTATTGTGCATCAGCACTGGGGAAAGGTCAGGAATGCGCCGTACTGTAAAAAATACGGTACATTCCTATCCTTTCCCTGTAACACAGCGCAGCAATGTGACTTACTGCCCTGCTTTACTTTTACATAAATAGGACCCTCGTTATTTTCCAAATTAAGCATTGGATTTATGGTAAATAACAGTGAGGAGAAATGGGGCAATTATGAAGAGAATTATGCTAAGTAAGTGTGGAACATAATAGAGGAGAATTGTGTTAAATAATGGTGAAAAGAATTACTGGACGAATGAAGGGAATAGTGGTACGTAATTTAGGAGAATTCTGTTTAGTATTAGTGAGGAGAACTGTGGTAACTACTTGAAAGTGGTAGACGGAGAACTTTGAAGTCTTTCCTTATTATTGTCCTTATTCCTGATGGAATACCCATTTTATCCAGGTGGAACAGATCTGAATATCTGGTCCTCACACAGCAGATTCCACGGAGCAGGGAATATTTTCTGAAATGTACTCCATACAACCTTTGTATCTAATATTTCATTTAAAAGATAACATAATTTTCTGGAATATCTATAATTATGGAAACTCTTTTAGTCCTAGACAACTAAACGCGATGCTCGTGTACTTAAAATATATCTAAATATTCTCAATGATTGAAAATTATTTTTAATAATTAGAAAATCGACATCAGAAAAACAACATAACCGTAAACTGCAAAATACAGCACGCCAAGTATACCCCTTACAAAACTGAAGGCCTTCGCCACCCCAGTTTATCGGTAGCAGTCTTTGTAAAGTTAACTGTACGTTCATTGCCACCCTCAACAGGAAAACATCAATGAAAACAAATAATGGCGAGTGATTTACAAAGAAAAATCATTAGTGGTGTGATTTTTGGGCTTCGTGGAACTAGATTGCGTCCACACGTGTGCAAAAATGTGTGCTATTCTGGGGAAATTACTTTATCTCTTTGTGCCTCAAATTGTAAATGCGTTTAATGTTAATGCAAGCAATGGTGTGTAAAATGTGATTTTATCTGTAATAACATGTAGCAACCAACAGTACAATTGGGTCACACTAGCACAGCCTGAGTTTTGTAAAACGGTGTTATGATGGCGTATAGCCTGCCCGCCCACCCCTCCGACCGCCTATCTTATATAGAGTCCCCATCGGCTCTGTCAAGGGAATGCTTCCTCCAGCGGTCCGACAGAGCCCGGGCTATTGGAGGAAGGTCATTATACAGCCCGCCTTGTTTAGGGTTGACAGTGTGATATCCTTTTTTTGGGTCCTTCCGACAGAAAAAAACAAATAATGACCCGCACACCCAGAAAAGAAAATCCCTGGTCTGAGGGTAATTATTTACCTATTTGTTTTTCAATAAAAAAACTTCCACTTAGGCAGTTTGTTTTAGAAAAAGGAACACTTTGTTAAAGTTTGATGGACGGCTGTCAAAATCCACAAGATTGGGCCACCAAACATTTTGGGGCAGATTTACAAGCCCCTTGCACCACTTTTGCGTCACTTTTAACATGGGAAAAATGATGCAAAAGTGGCGCAAGGGGCTTGTAAATCTGCTCCTTTGTATCTCGACAGGACCGCGGTTCCTATCAAGGCACTGAGCTCATCGCTGGGCCAGCAGTGATCTCTAAATTTAGAGGATGTAGTCTGTCAGGGTGCCATCTGCCACCCTGAGGGACTACCCTCTGTCTGTCAAACATCTGGCATGATAAGACAAAGCAGCGCTCCAACTAACAACCCTCACCTATAACTTACAGTTTTACAAAAATATCCTATTGATTAACCATCTCAGGCTTCTTAGTTACGATATTGTGGAGTACAAGGTTTTGGACTTTAACAAACGGAATATTTGTTAATTCCACTCCAGAATCTAATGTATGCCTTCTAACCTCAGTTACATATGCATGCAGAATCTTCATTGTGCATGATGTAATCTATAGAGTATCTGTAAAATAGTCTTGCTAGAGGGTAATGTAAATGTGTACTCAACAGTTTAAAGGATTTTCCTTCAGTTAAGGACTAACAGCATGATAGCTTTAGGCAATGTCAAAACAGATATGACATAGTAATGTCAAATTATTCCATTTTGGATAAGAGCCAGACACAACATCTGGATGTTATTGACATTGAGCCATAGCTGTCAAATTACATTTCTGTCTAATTTTAAAGAGGATCATTCTTTGACAACCATTAGACAGAGACTGAACCTTCTTACACCCCCCATTTTACACCCTAGAAAATGCTGTACATCACAACATCAAAAAGCAAAACTTTCGGCTGCAGGATATGGGCTACCAGTATAACGTGAAGCTACGCATAGAATTAAGTATAGATTTGCCATTTTTAACTCCACATCTACGTGCTTTGATGGTATACATATAGTTAAGTTAGGTATATGTGGAACCTAAAAAAATAGTAAATCTATTCTTACCTATGTATAATATACTTTTTTAAAACGCTATTGATTTTTATTCGTACGTACGTCCAAAGATGGCAATGCATTTATACTATATCAGACAGTATCTCCACTCTGAAGTATACGGCTTCCTGCAAAAAAACAGCTTTTGTAAACTGCACCTGCAAAGCTAGCACCATTCATAGTCTGGTACCCTAAGCCACCACTGGCCATTAGAGGGCAGAGTTCTCTGAGCGAGATTCAGTGTTTGCTCTCATTACAGATAGGTCCAGGCAGTGTCACATCTAGGTCTCTAAATATTTCCTATGAAAGGATAACCGGAATGCTGGTGAAATAATGTAGCATTCTAGGAAGTATTATCATCTTGAAAACAAATATTCTTCCCACTATTGATTAGGGTAGACTGCTGCAGAATCTTCCAGTGCTCCTTATTGCACTTATAGGCATTCCATACATTGTCTTTGACCAAATCAATGTCAGAGTGGTCAATTTGGATTCCTAGATATTTGAGTGCATGCGTTGCTCTTCCTAACAGAGTCAGGCCTACTGCCCCTACTGCCCCTCTTAACGCGCCTCCTGGCGTGCGTGGTGACGTCGTTGGCAGGTGTCAGCCCTGGCCTGCTGGGAAATGTAGTGCCGTTTCCCTCACGGCGTAGAAGCAATGAGGTAAGCCGTTCCCCTCACGGCTGGAGCAGAGGGAAGAAGTAGAAAAACAGGAGCCGTTCCCCTCACGGCAATCTTGTGGCCGGAATGCGCGTCCCGCGATGCGGGAGACCGGCGCCCCTCTTAACGCGCCTCCTGGCGCGCGTGGTGACGTCGTTGGCAGGCGTCAGCACTGGCCTGCTGGGAAATGTAGTGCCGTTTCCCTCACGGCGTAGAAGCAATGAGGTAAGCGGTTCCCCTCACGGCTGGAGCAGAGGGAAGAAGTAGAAAAACAGGAGCCGTTCCCGTCACGGCGATCTTGTGGCCGGAATGCGCGTTTAAGGAATCATAGTTGATGCCGTTTCCTGACTCCTGGTGGAGCATTTCTGATCTGTTCTTCGATGCAGTATCCAGTTTGCATCATAGGCATTAGCCTATATATTCCCAATGCAAACGGATGCACGCTCTATGCAAAAGCATGAACCACACATTTATGACCTACTGTTAGACGAACAGCCTGATCTTTTATTTCTCACTGAGACCTGGCTGTCTGAAGTCTCCAACCCTACTATCACCTCGGCCATCCCTACGGGTTATAAAATCCTTAGGAGGGACCGACCGAGTGGGAAGGGGGCGGTGTCGCCATAATTTACAATCAAAAACTAGACTGCTCTCTCATCCCGATGGAAAACATCGAGGGCGCAGAGTCCTTAGGCTTCCGCTGTACCTTATCCCCCATCATAGCATAGCTGGTTTTCTGATTTACAGACCTCCCGGTGCAATTGGAAATTTTATTACTATGCTTAATACAGCCACCACCTCCCTGGACTTAAAATACAACAACTGCCTTATTCTGGGAGATTTCAATATACATATGGACAATGGAAAAGACCCTCAAACAATTTCCTTGTTGGAGACGCTGCAGGCCTGCAAAATGTTTCCATCTATTTCTTTGGCCACCCATGGGAAGGGCCATACCCTAGACCAAATCTTTCACAACTTTGACATATCAGTAAGCCTACCTCTTCCCATTACCTGGTCTGACCACCTCCTATTAAAATTTGTCATTCCCAACTCTGCCACAGCCCCTCGGGCTAAGGCAGGGCAGAGGGTCCCTAATTACAGAACATTCCATAAAATATCCATCCCGATGTTAGCAGCCGCCATCGGTCGTTCCTCACCGGAGCTGTCTGGCTGCCCCGACTCGGACGCCCTCTCAATAGATTCATGGCTCCGAACCAGCATTGGTGCAGCGGTACCGATTGTTTCCCGCTCCTCAAAGAGGTCAGCCCCACCGAGCTCCATGGTTTAACGATTCCCTCAGATATAGCTAAAGAAATTGTAGAAAAATTGAATGAAAATGGCGTAAATCCTATCTACCTGAGGACAGGGAGGTGTATAAAGACACCTTAAAAGCTCATTACATTCTCGTGAAGGCAGCCAAGAAAAACTTCTTTCAAACCAAGATAGAAAATGCCCAAAATAAGAGTAAGGAAATCTTTAGCATAGTTAAATCCTTTACCGCCCCGAAAGCCAGCACAAAGGAAGGGCCATGCACGGAAGAATGGTCTAAGCAAATAGCTCAATTCTTCCACAAAAAGATCTTCGTGATCCAACAAGCCTTCACTAACATCTCAGAGGAAGAACTGACCTTCTACCTTAGTTCTAATAGCAAATTTCACCTCTTGGGTCCTCCATCTTTACTAACTTTCCCTGAGTTTCAGCTTGAAGAGTCACTGACCGTTCTCCAAAGCATTAAGTCTGGCTCTCCTACCGACCCATGTCCAGCGAATATCCTGAACCGATTAGCTCCCACCATAAACCCCACGGTAAACCAGCTCTTTAATGCTTCCCTCTCCTCAGGCAACATGCCCAAATTATGGAAGAATGCTAAGATTCTTCCACTGATAAAAAAGGCTAACGCCAAACCGATGGAGCCTGCCAACTACAGGCCATTCTCCCTTCTTCCGGCCCTCTCCAAAGTATTAGAGAAGCATGTAAACAAGGCCCTCCAAAAACACATTGAAGATGGGAAGCTCCTTCATGAGTCCCAATCCGGTTTTAGGGCTAACCACAGTACGGAGTCCGCTCTGCTGGAAGTGACTGAATTTCTCAAGGGTAAGCTGGACCAGGGAGGCAAGGCTGTTCTGATACTGCTCGATCTGTCGGCAGCCTTCAATACGGTCCCACATGAGAGGCTCCTGGAGAGACTTGCTAACATCGGCCTGGGGGGACCGCCTTAACATGGATGTCATCCTTTTCGGCAAATAGATCTCAGGACATCTGGCTCCCCCCTTTCTCATCCCCGGTTCCGGCCATGAATGTAGGTGTCCCTCAGGGCTCCATTTTCAGTCCTACCCTTTTTAATATATATCTATCCCCCCTCGCATTTCTGGTAGAGGAAGAGGGCGCCAAAATTGTTTCTTATGCTAATGACACTCAGCTGATTTTTACATGTGAAAAAGGAACCGACTTTGACGGGGCAATGATTAGGTCTTGCCTCACAAAGGTTTTTAACTGGCTTAAGATCAATCAGCTGAAGTGCAATCCTGACAAAACTGAAGTTGTTTTCTTTGGTAATCCAGAAACGCCTGACTGGAGCTCTTGGTGGCCAAAAGATCTGCCGCCCCCGCCCGCGGAAAAGGAGAAAGTCAAAAACTTAGGAATTGTCATAGACAAGACACTCTCCATGCGCATTCAAATCCAAAATCTAATTGGCGCTTGCTTTGGCATACTCCGGATGCAAAACAAATTCCTGCCACTGTTACCGCTTGGGAGCAGAAAGATCGTGGTGCAGGCTCTGGTGACTTCAAAGCTTGACTATGTCAACAGCTTGTACCTCGGTCTTCCCAAATCCCTTATCCAGCGCCTACAAGTGGTACAAAACGCGGCCATCCTGAGACCTAAACCCAGATCTAGTATGACCCCTATTCTTAAGTCTCTACACTGGCTCCGCATAAAAGAACAGATCGACTTCAAAGCGATGACCATCTTCTTTAAAGCTTTCCACGGCTTAGGAGCCGGCTACCTAAATAAGAGCGTTAATCGCTACACAACATCTAGACCCCTAAGATCTTCCAATGCCAACCTGGCTGTTAGAAATGGAGGTCTCTAGTTGGCAATGGCTGGCCACTGTCCAAGTAGGGACCCTTCTTCCTAAGTCAGAGTGAGAGGGCTACCCTCTTTAATACCCCTGCTCAACCCTGTGGTAACGTAGCACGAGCAGGTAGGCTTATCTCAGAGGCAGGGTGTGAAGCATTTATGACCATACACAATAACACAGTGAGGAACACTACAAAGGGACACCACACAAGTAGTTATAAACAATAAGTATCTTTATATAAAGGCAGATTTATCACAAGACCAATAACTGTAAAAGCCACAATACTGTCAAAAATAGGATAGCGGTTGAAGGGCTGTCAAAGATAGTTCAAAGGTTGCAAGAATAAGGTTCAAATTCAAGGCAGGGGTCTCTGCGCCCTTTCTCGTTCAGAGGTTGCAAAAATAAGGTTCAAATTCAAGGCAGTGGTCTCTGCGACCCTTTCTCTCATAAGACTGTCAAAAATAGGATGGCTGTTGAAGGACTGTCAAAAAATAGTTCAAAGGTTGCAAAAATAAGGTTCAAATTCAAAGCAGTGGTCTCTGCGACCCTTTCTCTCACAAAGTACCTGGGTTTAGTAGCAAAACCAACAAAATGTTGCAAAGAAGTGTTAGCGATGATTCTCGGCACGCGAGGCCGGCGATGCGTTGAAATCCTTGCCGCAAGGGAGGATGATGCGCCGATCTGCGTGATGCGTGCGGAGACACTGCGACCAACTTCTGCACGCTAGGCCGCCGATGCGATGACTTTCTTGCCGCGAGGGAGAAGTCGATGCGACGATCCTGTTGCGCTGTGCGATTGTGTTGCGATGCGAAGAGATGCGCTCCGCGAGGGAGCGACGAAATCCGGTGCGATGCGATGAAAATGGCGGACGCACGGCGTCCGCAAAGCGATGTCTTGAAGCGATGATTTCTTTAGGGGTTGCGAGCACTCGGCGACAGCAGCGCGATGATTTTTCCAGCGCGTCTTAGCTGCAGCGGCTCGCAAAGGGGCGTTAGCGATGGTTTCGTGTTGCGAGCACCCAGCGGCAGCAGCGCGATGATTTTTCCAGCGCTCTCGGCTGCAGCGGCTCGCAAACGTGCGTTAGCGACGATTTCCAGCACTCTTTTCTCTGAAGCAAAACTAGAGGCCCTGGAACTCACAGGAGCCTCATCAGCAGATAGCAATCCTCGCAGGGAGGAAGCAGGAGGTTGGTGGTGGAGTCAGATGTGCCTGAGACTCCAGCAGGAGGCTAGCTCTTTTCCTAGCCCTTGGGTAATTGCTGTAACAAAAATAAAAGTTCTCTCAAAAGTTCCTTTTCCTCTTCTTCAAGGTCCAGTGGTCACTGCTGCAGGCCAGTGCAAGAAACAACACACAAGCACAAGGACAGTCACTTCCTGCAGATTCCTCCAGTGGCACGGACAGAGTTTCCTCTCCAGATCCAAAAGCAATACAAATTGGAGGGGTTTGAGCACAGATATTTATACCCCAAAAGTCTTTGTTCTCAGAAGCTACAAGTCACTGAACCTAGCCAGAACCAGTTCTGGTCAGTCCTGGAGCACTTTGTTTACCAGGCTGCATCCTTCCTTTCAGAAAGAGGGGGTCTGCTAGCAGACACACAGTAGGAGGTGGAGCCAGCATTCACCTTGCCAGGCACAGCCCTATTCAGGTCAAGGAGCCACCCCTCCCCACACTCTAAATGCAGATCTCTCTATTCAACCCAGGTCTGACTCAGCCTGCCCTGCCCCTCCAAAACCAGACAGCCAATACACATAACAGCAGAGCACACTGGAAGGCTTAGGCAAGAAAATACCTACTTTCTAAAAGTGGTATTTTCAAACACAGAATATAAAAATAAACTTCACTAAAAGATGTATTTTAATATTCTGAGCTCAGGCATACTAAATTCGTTTTTCTACCATGTTCCTGGGGTCAGTTAGGACTATAGAATGTAATAGTCAAACTGCCCATTCTAGCCTATGAGGAACAGGTAGCCTTACAGTAGTGAAAAACGAAATGGGGTGTACTTCACTACCAGGACATGCTACACATACCAAGGCATGTCCTACCTTACACATACAATGCACCCTACCATAGGGGTGACTTACAAGATGCCAAGGGAAGGTTCAGGGGCTGGGAAGTGGGTGCACTTCACAGCCAAGATGGCAGTTCTGGACTGCACACAGACACTGCAGTGGCAGGTCTGAGACACACTTTACAAGCTGCTTCTGTGGGTGGCACACATCAGTGCTGCAGGCCCACCAGCAGCATTTGGTTTACCAGCCCTGGGCACACACCGGCCACACTACTAGGGACTAACAGGTAAACCAAATAAGCCAATCAGGGATATACCAATTCACATAGTCATATTTACAAAGGGAGAGCATATGCACTTTAGCACTGAACAGCAGTGGTAAAGTGCCCAGAGTCATAAAACCAACAGAAACAGGTCAGCAAAAATACAGGAGGCAGGCAAAAAGTTTAGGGGTGACCCTGCAAAAAGGGCCATTTCCAACACTGGCCATCATGCCTAAAATATGCTGTGCCTGCGCTGGAGGCAGATCCCTCGGCTTTCTAGGTGCAAAATTGTGGAATAGACTCCCTGAGTCTCTGAGACTAACCACAGACCTACTCTCTTTCAGGAAGAACTTAAAAACCTGGCTTTTTAATAACTGATGGGTCTTTTACGCACGTTTTCCTCCCGCTGTCACGCTCCAGGACACTCTAGTCTGAGTAGCTGCGCGATTTATTAAATACACTATTTCATTTCATTTCATTAGGTCCCTGGCAGTTCACTTTTATGCCGCCGGTGCGTCACTTTTTGTGACGCACCGGCAGCGTAAAATATGTGCCATGTTGCGCCCTATTTACAAAGTGACACATCTAGGCAGATGTGTCACTTTGTAAACCCCAGCACCACATTATACCTGCGCCAGGTATAATGTATGGAGGGTGGGTGTTCCCCCGCAAAAACCCTCGTAGAAGTGGTGCATTGAAATCTATGAGAACTCAGTGCGCCACTTCTAGGACGCCATTGCATCAATATCTTACACCAACCTCACAGCAGGCGTAAGCCTGATGCAGGCCCTTTCACATGGGGCTTGCCCCATGTGAAAGGACACATTGCTGGAGTTAAGTCTACTTTCAGACACATCCCAGCAATGCATCACTTTTGCGCCTAGAGATACGTCAGAAATACTGACGTATCTGTAACTCCTTGTGACATGATGCGTGTGAGAAGTTGGCCTGGTATATGCTGTTCACTAATTAAAGTGGACACCTTGCACCAGGGCAAATCGACTCTTATGGTAGATAGGTTTAAGACAACCTTTTAAAGAAAGCTATCCTAGTGGTAGCTGTGGAGAGCAGCCTTCAGGCTAAGTCTCGGAGGAATGTAAAGCAGCTTGTTTTACCATATAATCTCTTGAATCACCAAATGAAAAGACACCACACAGGTATATATATCAAATATATATGTATTTATTTCTAAATAACTCTCTACTAATCTCTTTATGAGATTAGAAGACAAACATATGCACAAATCAGCGTTTCACAATAAGTTAAGCACAAAATATGGCTGGGGCCCTAGGGGCGTACCAGACCATATACTAAGTAAGAGACTTAGAAACAACGACTTGCAAGGAGACAAGGCCTAAGGCCTTCAGAAGTGCTGGGGCCTCACGAAACCACCCAAGGCAGGTAAGTAAAGGACCCACGGGGGACGCGTGCAGTGTGGATACACAGGCGCGAATCGCCGTTAACTTCAATGGGGCAAGTCGCGGTTGGAAATAAAGAGTTTTAGGATACTTCGGGAGAACCTACAAGCAAGTCACTTACAGGGTAAGTAGTTCTAGGGCCCACACCCACAGGAGCACCGTAGTGCTGGAGTTACCTCACCCAGGGAAGCCGGGTGCACAGGTGTCCTTTGGTGTCGGGTCGCGGCGTCGTTTTCAATGGCGAACAAAGAAGACTTGCTGCTTGCGGGAGCTGGAGAAGTGTCCGGTGGAATCCAAGCCTGGATTCTGAAGAAGGATGACCTGAAAGCAGAGGGGACAGTGTTCAAAGTCACTTGGCAGTGACCCGGGGCAAGGAAGATGGATGCCCACCGTCGTCGGTCGCTTCAGGTCGGTTGCAGGTGCCTTGACTCTTCAGCCACGTGGTCCAGGAGGCGTCGACGACGACCAGGAGCTGGATTCGGTGTTTCCCTCGACGTCTGCAGCTGACTGCGGTGTCGGCAACTCGATCGGAGCCAACAAGCCTTGGCAGCCGCAAGTCTCGGGGAGATGAAGAAAAGTCGATGGCGCAGACCAGCAAGGTCTGTGGAACTCACCCAGCGAGGGTAAGTCAGGGCAGGCCTGGAGCAACCAGGGAGCCCTTCGGTTTCTTTAAGAAGTCTTCTGGGGACCCACAAGCCAGCGGGCAAGGGATCGCGAAGACACCTCGGGCGGAATCACTCAACAGGGGCCCACGGTCACTCGGGACGGTGTAGGCCTCTGATCTTCGGAGGGATTCCTGCTGGAGGTCGGGACCACACGTGGTCCAAAGCACAAGTTCGTAGAACGTTGTGAAGGGGTTGCACTCGACAATAGTGCACGGTACCCAGGGGTCGCGGTTCCTCGTTACTCGTGGGGTCCACTTGCCTCAGCTTCGCTGGGGACTCACGATGGCCTGGGAGAGGTCAGGAAATCCACTTCTTGGGCTGCAGGGACCTCGGACTCCGGCGGGAGCGGCGTAGTTTGCGACCGTCGTTGTCGTTTTTGGTGCCTGCCAAGCAGGGGAGTCACTCCTTGACTCCAAGGGAGATTCTTCTGTCTTCCAAAGGTAGTGGAACGTCGAAGGGCCAGGATTCTTCTGTAGAGCGTCGTCCAGGGGTTATCTGCTTTGCAATGGCAAGGTTCCCCCTCTTATACTAAAAAGAGGGGATGGACTAGCTCTATGACCCCACCTATGGGAGGGTCAAGGGAGGGGGTGGCTACACCCACTTCCCTTTGTCCAGTTTCGCGCCAGAGCAGGGGCAGGTAGCCCCTGAGCTGGTTTGAACTGGCATATGCACAGAGGAGCCTTCTGCTCCCCCAGTGCAGGACTTCAAAGCACTCTAAGAGTGCACCCACCCAGCCCCAATACACTAAACCCTGTCTGGGAGGTGGTTACACCTCCCTGTGACAGGATGCCTATTGTTGGGCTTCCTCCACTGTGAGTTTCGGTCATCAGCAGGAGGGCAGCCCAGTGTCTGTGACTGGTGGCATCCATTTTGTGATGCCAGGGCTCTTTAGGATTCTACCGCGTTTCCACAGCAGGTACATGTCTTATCCCTCTAGAAGGGTGGAATGCTACCCCCGCCGCCAAGATTGGCGGGGGGTAGTATTCCAAGATGTTTGACACCAAACACGACATGTTTTGATGCAGCCATTCCAAAGTTAGCATTTACCGCGAGGATATAATGCACTTAAATAGTATATGGTTTAACCGCATCCACAAACAGCACCAGAGAATAGACTCTGAGAGCTGCAGAGGGGCCCTGCTCAGGCAGAGGCACCCCCTCACATAGAAGCCAAGCACCCTGCCCTCAGGATTGATAGGGCCTGCCTTAGGGGTGACTGATAGGTTTATATGTGTGTGCAGGAGAGATATAGGAAACCTATATCTCAGTGAGGGGTGCTAGCACCACCTCACCCAGGCTGCAGTAGCAGGCCTGTGGTGTCAGATTTAGACTGCTTCCCAGGGGTGGCATAACACATGCTGCAGCCCCTGGTAGGCCTGTGAAGTACCTATGCCCTTGGCACCTAAGGTACCATATACTAGGGACTCATAAGGCACCACAGTATCCAATCACTAGTGCACCTAGAGTGCACTCCATGTCGTTTAGAGAGAGCAGATAGACTGGGGCCCTGAATAGCAGGGTCCCAGTCCAACTAAGTCATAAACCAGCAAAACACCAGGAAAAAAGTGGGGGCAACCATATAGTCAGATTCCACCTTCCTACATAACCCCCCAAACGAAAGGAGATAAGGTTAACCTTGGCCAGTTGAGCCTTTATTGACTAAGTGGCCATATAAGGAAGCACCTGCACTAGCATGGTTGCCCCCTGTCTGATGGTCCACTAAGCAATCCCTCACCCTAAGGGTGTGAGAGGGTCTCCACCATGGGGAATCACTACCTCTGGTGTGCTCTGGTAAAGTACAAGGCTGGTGAGGTGTCTGAGTAGGGAAGTGAGGCCCTAGGAAGGTTGGCCTCAGCTTCCTCAGATCACTGGTCACCATGTATGCCTGTCTTTCCATGACTGAGTTGCATTTTGCTCTAAGGGTCAACCTTTGGCTGCCTACAGCTGGGGGTTGGGTCCCTTTGAATGGACTACTGGAGGGACATGGCAGGTTTGGAACCTTTTGGTCCCAGGTTTGCCCTTGCCTAACAGAGTCCTTCTGGGGAGGTCCCTACATAAAGGTATGGGGGATCCCTCAGTGGGTTGAGGAATTTTCACCTGGCTAGGGCTACTAGACTGGGTGCCCCTTATCTGCTGATGGGGGTTCCTCTGGACAGGGGGCCCTGGGGGTCCACTGACCTCCCTGACCTCTGCAGCCCTGGGCTGACTGAGGCAGGGTAGAGAGGGCAGGTTACCTGCTCCAGACTGGGTACCACCTTGGAAGGGTCCTCTGCCATCAGGGGTGTGGCCAGGCCAGGCCTGACTACCTCTGTGGCAGTTCCTTCACTAGGGGTAGGGTCAGTTCCCTGAGGAGGCTGACCCTTACCTACTGTCTGGGGGAAGAAGACTTTTCTTCAACCCTTGTGCTCTCTTTTGGGGGAGAGTGGGCCATTCTTTCAGGCTCCATCTCTCCAAATTCTTGGGCTGGGGCTGTGGCCATCACAGCCCCACTAACCTTGCAGGGACGCCCAACATCCTAAGATGGGTTTGGTGTTCAACTTCAGCCCAGGCTGAAATTTCCAAATCATTGCCCATCAGGCAATCTACAGGTAGGGTTGGGGACACTGCCACTCTTTTGGGCCTGTGACCCCCTCCCAGCTGAGATTGACTATGGCCATGGGGTGATCTGTTCTGACACCATCAATGTTGGTCACCTGGTATTTAAACTCAGGTAAAAGCTGGTGAGGGGGGACTAGTTTCCCTGCCACCATGGTGACACTAGCCCCTGTGTCCCTAAATGCCACAGCTTTCTGACCATTAATCATTGGCTCCAGTCTGTACCTGCCCAATGCTATGGGACCCATGGTAAAGGTGGCAAATCCTATACCACCATCAGAGTCAGAGGAGTCTGTTGAGGGGTCCCTGTCTAAACTAGGGCCCACCTCTGTTCCTCTTGCAAAAGCACCTAACTTTTTGGGTGCACTACTCCCAACTGGAGGATTACTACTGGTAGTACCAGGAGGGGTGGTAGTAGTTGTGGGAGGAACATTTTCTTTATTGCCAATCCTGGGGCAACTGGGATCAGTTTTCCAGTGCCCAGGCTTTTTACAGACATGGCAATATGGTTTCTTTTCAGGAGAGGAAGGAGTTTGGGACCCACCCCCAGAAGAGGAATTTTGGGGCCCTGTAGTGGACTTATCCTTAGATTTATCCCCACCTTTCTCTTGGGACTTGGTAGAATCTTTCTTGTGGTCACCACCCTGATTCTTAGGCCTTACCCTGGTTCTGACCCATTTGTCTGCCTTCTTTCCCAATTCTTGGGGAGAGGTCAGATCAGAGTCCACCAGGTACTGGTGTAAAAGCTGGTTTTGACAATTATTAAGGATCTGTTCTCTCATCATTAGATTATAAAATCCTTTGAAATCAGTAACCCTACTGCCAACCAGCCAACCCTCCAGAGCCTTGGATGCACAATCTACAAAGTCTGTCCAGTCCTGAGTCTGTGCCTTCTGGGTATCTCTGAACTTCAACCTGTACTCTTCAGTGGTTAAGCCAAACCCATCTATCAGTGCACTCTTCAGGACCTCATAATCATCAGCATCCTCCTCTCTAACAGTGAGGAGCTTGTCTCTTCCTTTATCTGAAAAGGAGAGCCACAAGATTGCTGCCCACTGCTTTTGGGGGACCTGCTGTACTCTACAGGCCCTCTCCATAGCAGTTATCCATTTGTGGATATCATCCCCACTCTGGTAGGGAGGAACAACCTTGCTCAGGTTCCTATGGTCAGGGACATATTCTCTGCCTCTAGGGACACTGTTGCTGCCACCAGGGGGTTCTAAACCCTCCCTTCTGGAAGCTCTCTGGATCTCCAGGGCTTCTCTATCCAGTGCCAACTGCTTGGTTCTGAGGGCCACTTTGGCTTCCTCATACTGGAGCAGTTTGCACCTTCTCTCAGAGGAGGTCTCTCTTAAGTTAAAGTATGAGCTCCTCTCTTGGACAAATTCTCTGCCAGAGTGATAAGAGTGCTCAGATTCCCTGGAAGGGGATCTGTGCCTCTCATCCACTCTGCCAGTTCTCTTAGGGAGAATTCCTCTGTCCTTTTCAGGCTCCTTGAAGCCTGGCCCTTCAACCACAGAGTCTTGGTCATTCGGATTGTCCTCATCTGACCCAGATACTATGATTGACCCACCCACTGATTCAGACCCCTTAGCTCCTAGAGCCAATCTAAGGTCATCTGCTGTCAGCAGATCTATCAGGTGTAGTGTTGAGGGACTCTGTCCTAGTCTCAGGTGTCTGTCAACACACATGGCTCTCAAGTCAGAGAAAGCCATGTCCTTATACTGAGGCTGAGTGGATCCACTGGGTCCACCCTTTAAGGACATTCTAGTGTTGTGCAGTGTTGTACTACCTACACTAGTTTGTGGCCTACTGATCCTAGCTTGAGCTGTGGAAAGGGTGTGCTATCCCTTGGAACACAGCTCTAAGTTCAGTAGAACTTATTGATACTAAGCTTGACTTTATATGTACCTTGAGTACCTATAATGGTTTTCAGTTAGTAATTCAAATAGAGATTTTCTGGTAAAACAATGGCAAGCTGGAATCCCACACGCTGCCCACCAATGTGAGAAGTTGGCCTGGTATATGCTGTTCACTAATTAAAGTGGACACCTTGCACCAGGGCAAATCGACTCTTATGGTAGATAGGTTTAAGACAACCTTTTAAAGAAAGCTATCCTAGTGGTAGCTGTGGAGAGCAGCCTTCAGGCTAAGTCTCGGAGGAATGTAAAGCAGCTTGTTTTACCATATAATCTCTTGAATCACCAAATGAAAAGACACCACACAGGTATATATATCAAATATATATGTATTTATTTCTAAATAACTCTCTACTAATCTCTTTATGAGATTAGAAGACAAACATATGCACAAATCAGCGTTTCACAATAAGTTAAGCACAAAATATGGCTGGGGCCCTAGGGGCGTACCAGACCATATACTAAGTAAGAGACTTAGAAACAACGACTTGCAAGGAGACAAGGCCTAAGGCCTTCAGAAGTGCTGGGGCCTCACGAAACCACCCAAGGCAGGTAAGTAAAGGACCCACGGGGGACGCGTGCAGTGTGGATACACAGGCGCGAATCGCCGTTAACTTCAATGGGGCAAGTCGCGGTTGGAAATAAAGAGTTTTAGGATACTTCGGGAGAACCTACAAGCAAGTCACTTACAGGGTAAGTAGTTCTAGGGCCCACACCCACAGGAGCACCGTAGTGCTGGAGTTACCTCACCCAGGGAAGCCGGGTGCACAGGTGTCCTTTGGTGTCGGGTCGCGGCGTCGTTTTCAATGGCGAACAAAGAAGACTTGCTGCTTGCGGGAGCTGGAGAAGTGTCCGGTGGAATCCAAGCCTGGATTCTGAAGAAGGATGACCTGAAAGCAGAGGGGACAGTGTTCAAAGTCACTTGGCAGTGACCCGGGGCAAGGAAGATGGATGCCCACCGTCGTCGGTCGCTTCAGGTCGGTTGCAGGTGCCTTGACTCTTCAGCCACGTGGTCCAGGAGGCGTCGACGACGACCAGGAGCTGGATTCGGTGTGTCCCTCGACGTCTGCAGCTGACTGCGGTGTCGGCAACTCGATCGGAGCCAACAAGCCTTGGCAGCCGCAAGTCTTGGGGAGATGAAGAAAAGTCGATGGCGCAGACCAGCAAGGTCTGTGGAACTCACCCAGCGAGGGTAAGTCAGGGCAGGCCTGGAGCAACCAGGGAGCCCTTCGGTTTCTTTAAGAAGTCTTCTGGGGACCCACAAGCCAGCGGGCAAGGGATCGCGAAGACACCTCGGGCGGAATCACTCAACAGGGGCCCACGGTCACTCGGGACGGTGTAGGCCTCTGATCTTCGGAGGGATTCCTGCTGGAGGTCGGGACCACACGTGGTCCAAAGCACAAGTTCGTAGAACGTTGTGAAGGGGTTGCACTCGACAATAGTGCACGGTACCCAGGGGTCGCGGTTCCTCGTTACTCGTGGGGTCCACTTGCCTCAGCTTCGCTGGGGACTCACGATGGCCTGGGAGAGGTCAGGAAATCCACTTCTTGGGCTGCAGGGACCTCGGACTCCGGCGGGAGCGGCGTAGTTTGCGACCGTCGTTGTCGTTTTTGGTGCCTGCCAAGCAGGGGAGTCACTCCTTGACTCCAAGGGAGATTCTTCTGTCTTCCAAAGGTAGTGGAACGTCGAAGGGCCAGGATTCTTCTGTAGAGCGTCGTCCAGGGGTTATCTGCTTTGCAATGGCAAGGTTCCCCCTCTTATACTAAAAAGAGGGGATGGACTAGCTCTATGACCCCACCTATGGGAGGGTCAAGGGAGGGGTGGCTACACCCACTTCCCTTTGTCCAGTTTCGCGCCAGAGCAGGGGCAGGTAGCCCCTGAGCTGGTTTGAACTGGCATATGCACAGAGGAGCCTTCTGCTCCCCCAGTGCAGGACTTCAAAGCACTCTAAGAGTGCACCCACCCAGCCCCAATACACTAAACCCTGTCTGGGAGGTGGTTACACCTCCCTGTGACAGGATGCCTATTGTTGGGCTTCCTCCACTGTGAGTTTCGGTCATCAGCAGGAGGGCAGCCCAGTGTCTGTGACTGGTGGCATCCATTTTGTGATGCCAGGGCTCTTTAGGATTCTACCGCGTTTCCACAGCAGGTACATGTCTTATCCCTCTAGAAGGGTGGAATGCTACCCCCGCCGCCAAGATTGGCGGGGGGTAGTATTCCAAGATGTTTGACACCAAACACGACATGTTTTGATGCAGCCATTCCAAAGTTAGCATTTACCGCGAGGATATAATGCACTTAAATAGTATATGGTTTAACCGCATCCACAAACAGCACCAGAGAATAGACTCTGAGAGCTGCAGAGGGGCCCTGCTCAGGCAGAGGCACCCCCTCACATAGAAGCCAAGCACCCTGCCCTCAGGATTGATAGGGCCTGCCTTAGGGGTGACTGATAGGTTTATATGTGTGTGCAGGAGAGATATAGGAAACCTATATCTCAGTGAGGGTGCTAGCACCACCTCACCCAGGCTGCAGTAGCAGGCCTGTGGTGTCAGATTTAGACTGCTTCCCAGGGGTGGCATAACACATGCTGCAGCCCCTGGTAGGCCTGTGAAGTACCTATGCCCTTGGCACCTAAGGTACCATATACTAGGGACTCATAAGGCACCACAGTATCCAATCACTAGTGCACCTAGAGTGCACTCCATGTCGTTTAGAGAGAGCAGATAGACTGGGGCCCTGAATAGCAGGGTCCCAGTCCAACTAAGTCATAAACCAGCAAAACACCAGGAAAAAAGTGGGGGCAACCATATAGTCAGATTCCACCTTCCTACAATGCGTCATACAGTAAATATGACGCATTCATTATGTCGCAAGGAGGGCGCACTAAGAAGTGACGCATCCCTGTTTTCACACAGCGATGCATCACTTCTCATAAATAAGGCCCTAAATGTGTTTACATCTAATATTCAGGGATGGTTATGTGAGTTTTCAATATTGTAACACAGCAGCAGCTCACCGATATTACTGCAAATAATCTCTGTGACGCCCTCCCATTTCTTATATGTTAGGCCTTGTTTTGATCTAAAAGAAACTTTTTTAATGTATATTGCATGAAACATAAACACAACATTTCTCTGCAAAATGGCTGTACTGAACTCTCCCACATCAGGTACATAAAAAATAAATTGAAGGAAAACAGTATTTAAAACAATCTGTTTGAGAAATAGTCAAGGTCATTAGGGCAAAACTCTGGAGAACGGAGCTGACTCTGTCAGGGGGCCCCCTGAAAGGCTGGGGCCCTGGGCCAGAGCCCACTTTGCCCATACATTAAAACGTCTCTGCTTCGGATGTGGATAAACTATACCCGCAGCGACACAATGCTAAACTCCACACCCTCCCATACACAAAGTATCCTTTTACATAGGGTGACCAACTGGCATGGGTGCAAATTCAGGACGTGAGTGTAAAAGTTCAGGACAAGGGTCAAAAGCCAGGACGAAAATTCAGGCCAGAAAGTCGAAATTCAGAACAAAAATTCGGGACAAAAGGTATATTTTACAGGCACATCAGAGGAGGCCGCACAATAGAATATAAGTAAGTAAATAGACAACCAAGATAACTACAAGTCAAAATTAGTTTATATCAGGTTGAGACAATCGTGCACTTCATTTTTTTCCGGTATGCGCACAGCTTTGAGCAACTGTGCAGGTCTTTTTGTGGTATTTCATATGATCATAATCTATTTATATTGTTACTGCACTGGGTTGTCCAGTCTAGTATTTTGTTCCTGAGCAAGCATGTTTGGTGAGGGAAGTGGCCGGGAAGATCTGCTCAGATGGACTTTGTTACTAGCATCGAATATCTGAGTGCCATTGTGAGATGTAAGGCAGCATGCATAGAATGTAGCTAATTGGGACCCCCCCTTAGTGTGGCTTTCTGTTTGGAAAAAAGAGGAGGCATCATTAATTAGTTACCTAATAACTGATTGTTTGGCATGCGATAAGGGTCTTTTAATCCCATGTCTGGCATTTGTCAAGAAATCATTTAAAGAGATTGGATTAATTGAGATTTTTATTGATAGGGCACTCTATGCTGCGAGTGACAGACAGCAAGTACAAGTGGGCTCAGTTACAAGTGGGCAGGGAAAATGTCAACGCTTGAAAATATCTATTGCTAGCTACTAACACATAAATCCTGAAATTTCTCCTGCCAGTTATTTTTGGAATATTAGAGGACACTGGGTGCGTTCATTATTGTTTCGCTTCAGAGCTGATATGAGTAAATGTTTGCTTAGCTTTCCGTTTGGATAACAGCAAAAATTGGAAAGCAAACTTTGCCCATGCAGTAACATTTCTAGCCCATCGATGCTTAATTTTCTTTTTTTATGGGATCTTTATAACATTTACACCAAGAGGTTTTTAGTTCCTTTTACAATTTAAGAATTTAAGGTATTGTGTTCTGGCCTACTATCATCTTTAGCAAATTTGAGATGAAGAGACCTGTTTATGTGTAAATCTATTTCTTCGCACCGCTGTGCAATCACAAGGCACTATGCACTTTGGGTAACCGTGCCACCTATGATGCTTTTACCGTTTTTGGGATCTGGTTTTAGTTCTGTGCGGGAACAATATGTTTTAAATAATTTATTGTGTACCTCCAAATGTATTTGGTAGCACTGTATTAATTGGTTTTGTGTATTTTATGATCGTGCTATGTCATTTTACATGTGTTTTTAAGATTGTGTATGGTTTACTCATTTATGAACCGAATAAGGTTTATATTGATTGATCGATTGATTGATAGTATATAAGTAAGTAAATAAACAACCAACATAGGTGCAAGTAAAAATAAGTTTATATTAGGTTGAGACAATCTTGCACTTCATGTTTTTTTGGTATGCGTGCAGCTTTGAGCAACTGTGCAGGTCTTATTGTGGTATTTCATATGATCATAATCTATTTATATGGTTACCGCACTGGGTTGCCCAGTCTGATATTTTGTACACGGTTCATGGTCCTGAGCAGGCATGTTTGGTGAGAGAAGAGTTTGGAAGATCTGCTCGGATGGACTTTGTAACTATCATCTCATATCTGAGTGCCATTGTAAGATGTAAAGCAGCAGGCATATAAATTAGTTAGTTGGGACCTGCAGTGCTGGACTAGAGTGCAGTCCTCCGAGTGGCCAACTTTATGTGTCAGATCCCTTCAGGTATTCCATCTCTGTTCAGCTGGTGATGAGTGGTTTAGGAGCTGGCACAGTACTGAGTGATGGGTAAGACCCTTAGCAGACAGGTCTTGTGAGGGTAAGAACATGAAGCAGGAAAACGGAGTTATTCGCCAGCCTGCATTAGTTATAATTGGCTGCAGACTGCTGACTGTTATGATCTTATTGTGAGCCAGAACGGTTAGATAGGAGTTGACATTACTTTATAATGCCTTGGCTAGCCATATATCCGCCCTCCTTATTTTACCTGTATATGGAAAATATTATACTGATTGGGCTTTTTCATTTCTATGAGCTGTGAACTGCAGATTCTCAGTGATGCACAGAAGTGTGCTACAGACTAGAAACTGTATTTGTTGTTGAGGCATTATTGTAGGTCAGAAGGAGGCACTGTCGTTTACATACAGAACATTTTCCATTGAAATGGCAGCAAAATACCAACATGCAGTTTTACTGATAAAACTATATAGCGCACAAACAATAATGTGTGGAAATGTGGTTTCAGCATATATGTATCATTTGAAAATCACCAAGTAAAGTGACTTGATTGTTTTGATCCTATTAAAACTATGTTTCCAGCACACTTCTGTATTACAAACAAGCGGTTCATTTGTGGTTTTCCAACTGCTGATATGTTTTGAAACATTTACACAGTTCATTTACAGGTACTTAAAAGTTGTAGTGTGTTACTAAAAACATGACAGCTTACAGTCTTTGTTGTCTCACACTCTTTACCACCACAAAAAGACTGTCAACTAATCCTCTTTACTACTCTGTCTTTGATTGCAAAGTTAGAGAACGGTCAGATAGGCGTTACATGGGTGGTGCATGGGCGTTCCCATACACCTAGATGTAAACCCATATTTACAAAAACTAGTAAGCAAGGGTTTGTGCAAAAATGGTGTGCCTATCTGAGGTAGGTGTAATGAGAAGAAATATCTTTATTCCTCCTTGTTACTTCCTCTTTGCATGTATGCTACATTTTGCAGCACACATACAAAGGGGAAATAGCCACGCAGGATAGGTTTCCCTTCCTGCTGAAAAAACGTACTTGACCACAATGTTTTGGTACTAGGCTGCCACAAGTGCCCCAGTACTACGAGAGAGCAGAAACTGCACAATATATTTGAAAATACAGTGCTGTTGTGCTCTTTCTGTTTCAGGGAACACAGAGCAGAACTTCACTTGTTGCATGAAATGTTAGTAAATATACCCATTATAGATTTGGCACAGGTTTTCAGACATAAATTTTGTCTTGGGCGTTGTACAGCGCTCCGCTGCCTTTTTGGCTAGGGACACACTACAGAAATAACACATACATACATACAGAGATATCATAGTTTCTTAGGAAAAAAAGGTTATTTTTCAAAGAATGAGGGATAAATGTATCTAAGGCTCCAGCTCAGAGCATTTATCTGGCAGATTACAGTGGGGCACTGCAAGGTTTTGGGATTAGTGCAAACCAGTTTTGTTATGTTAGACACTTCTAATTGTGCTCTTCCCTCTCCATTAACTGGAAATGGTGAAATAAAAACTGTACAGAAGCACAGATTATAATAAAATTAAATCCCTCCATTCATAGGTTATACCTTCCTACTAGTCATCCTACCCCCAAATCCTGAAGTGCTTTTACCTCAGGGACAGGGGCACAGCCCAGGCTGCAGAAATGATAGCTACGACCCTGGCAGGACCGGCTTTAGTGCTTGTTGTACCTGGTGCAACAGTCTTTGTTGGTGCACCCTCCCGGAACGTAGTGGCATAATTCAAAACTATGGGGGCCCCCTGCAGAATGAAATGAGGGGCCCCTGAGTCTCCCATATCGCACATATGTACATTGGTTTAGGCTGTGTGAGGCCTCCTGAAGGTTTGGGGTTCCCTTGAAGGGTTGCACGCCCCCGCACTGCGGGGGGATGCGGAGGCCTTCATTGCACCCCTTCACCAAAGGCCTCCCTCTGCACAGATTCCCTCACTATCAACCTCCAGTGATGCCCCTGATCTCTATATAGATCCTCGCTCATGTGTGTTTCATTTCTTTTATAGTGCTACTCAGCCCTAATGTAGGGTGTTGAGCGCTTTAGCCCACACACACAATGTTCAGAGACAATGACTCATGTACGTTTGTAAATCAATGTATAGGAAATGTTACTTCATAGAGTGAGGGCTGCAATGTGTAGGACTCACCTATCATCCATACTGATAGGTACCATATGCAGGGCCACTGGAATCATGCAGCAGGGGAGGGCCAAATTATGCTGCAGGGTTGACTAAATTATTTGGCAAGAAAAGGGAGATTATGCAGCATAATGCAGCAAATTTTCTGATAGAATTACTACATTATTTTCTCATTTGTATACTTTTTAACACTTTCTGGGCATAGGTTGCACCTCATTAGTACCAGTTTAACACCCAAACATAACACTATGCAAAGGAAAGGTGACCTGTCAACCTTTGCAAAGGGCCTTTGCAACACGTGTCACTGCATTTTCAGTTATTTTTTGAACCATGTGAACTAGAAACTATTTTTAAATTAGAATCTTCAGATTATGCAGCTGATGATGGATTATGTGGCAAATGTGACAAATCCAGAATCATGCGGAAAACGTTGCAACCGCACAATCGCATAATTCCAGTGGCCCGACTACATGTTAAGAGTGCTTGCCCCAGAGAAATACAAAGTTAGGATTTAAAGCATAACAAAGTGGTTGGGGTTGTCACTACAAAAAAATATTTATCATTATCCAAATTAATTCTTTGATCTGCATGTTACACTTTGTGCTTTGTAAGAGGTGCATTATCCCTCTGTGCTTCTTTATGATGAGTCAAAACTGGTATGAGTGAAAACTCAGATCTCTACAAGAGATACATAAATCACCAGAGTTAAATAGACATTTTTGCTATAGCCTGAAAATTGCAGGTGCGCAGAGCACTCAGAAGTCTTTGCCTTTAATCTGTCGGGTATTTCAAAATGCAGCATAGTCCCCCAGCATGGCTCCTCGACAAAAGCAGAATGCTGTGCCCTAGGCCTATGTAGGGAAGGCACACCACATGCTGTAACTACACAAGGGCCCATTGTCATTCTTTATGGGATAATCAGCAGCAGTCAGAATGACAATGGGCCTGTCCACCGTCTGTGTGAGGAGGGGCTACTGCAGCTTCTAGAGTTTAAAAGAGAAGTGCGCTCTGGCCCCGATTGTGAGATCGTTTGAACTCTTGGGGCTTCTCGCAGGGGAACAGCACAGCTTGCTGCAATCCCCAAAATTATGGAAAAAAGACGTCCGTAAAAGGAATGATGATGGACAAAGGACGTGACACCCAAATAACGGACGGTCTGTGAAATTTACAGACAGTTGGTCAGCCTAGACTTACATGACACCAGCTACTTTCACAATCTTTCTTGGCAGTACCTGAGGCCAAATTTATCAAGACTTTGATTAGGGGAAAGCCACCAAAAGTGATGCAGGTTGGCGCAGTGTTGATATCGGACTGTCCAGCGCAAAACTTGATTTGAGCTGGAAAATAGCCCTAAAATTAAGCAAAGGGGTGCTTCACGCTACTTTGAGTTAAGGTTGTGTACCATGGGTGAAACATGGGTGTTCACATACAACGACCCATAGTTTTTGATGCAATGCCCTATCTACTAACATTTGTAGACAGGGCTTTGTGCCAAAGATGTGTCCCTCTTGGAGGCAGGTGCAATTATGGAGAAAATCTAAACTTTTCTAACTTTGCACTTGTGCTGTGCATAACACATACAAATTTGGGAATGCTTTAAACTATGTCTAACCATAGTATTTGTTACTGGAAGGGCAGCATTCCAGTGCAAAATCAATGCTAGACTTACGCAGACACTTTTGTACCATGCATGGCGCTAGGCAGCAAGAAAGTGTGCTAGCACAGCGAATGAAAATAGCAGCACCATATGATAGTAGATATGGCCCTGTCCTGTCATGCAACACCTCACATCAACTTTGGTCGCTGCAATACATTGAATGAAAAATAGTAAGGAGCGTATTTACAAGCCCCTTGCGCCACCAGTGCATCACTTTTTGTGACGCACCAGTGTTTTTTTACCCTATATTTCCAAAGTGAAAAAAGGGAGATGCATCATGGAAGACAGCACTGCGTCGGAATGGATCTGCACGACAACCTGCTGTGCCACGTAAGTTTTAATATATGCAAGGTAGGCGTTCCTGCGTAAAATGTCTCGCAATACTGGCGCTGGGATATTTACAACCATTCCCCATGAAGACACATCTCTGGGCTGCGTCACGCATCTTGAAAAGTGTGTTAGAATCCCTGCACTTCACAAACCCATGCGTAGGAAATGACGCATGTGCAATAGAAATAAAAGAGAAGCCTAGCAGAACAGTCTTCCATCAAATCAGACAACATGGACCTCCTAATCTTGCAGCTGGTAGTTGGACAGAGAAGACGACAACCACCACCAGACCATCTACCCCAACCGCCCCCACCTTCACCACCACAAAGGCAGCGCAGGAGAAGGGAGCGCATCTATCGGCAGAGGACCACCCTCATTGGGCTCAGGGATGGAGATGTCATCAGATATTATCGCCTCAGGAGGGCGTCCATTGTGACCTTACTGCATCAGATCTCACCACGGCTACAGCCAACAACTGACAGGGTCTTCCACATTCCACCACAGTCCAAGTTCCTGGCCGTCTTACACATGTTGGCCTCAGGATCATTCCAGACTACAGCAGCACTAGTGGCAGGTGTCTCCCAGGCTTCTTTTTCAGCCTTCCTTCCATCAGTTCTGGATGCCATTATTCACCTCCCATCACAGTACCTCCATTTCCCCAACACACAACATCTGCAGATGGAGATAAAACAAGGCTTTTATAACTTTGCAGGCTTTCCACGTGTCCTTGAGGCAATGGACTGCACGCATGTACAACTGGTCCCTCCTGCAGCAACTGCCCATCTATACCGTAGCAGAAAGCATACCCACTCAATCAATGTCCAAGCCATTGTGGACCATCGGGGACTCTTCACCAATGTACTGGCCAAATATCCTGGTAGTGTGCATGATGCATATATTTTCCGCAACAGCATCATCAATGACCTCTTCCAAAATGGGTAATATGGCAATGGTCTACTTGTTTATAAGCAACATTTTAAGAATCCACATATCAATACTCTGTAACAACAGCTGGGCATCTGGCACATCTCAGGGCCTCATATAATACTGATACAATAAGTCATTGTGCAAAGGATAACACACATATCCACTATAAGCACACAAAATGCCGTAGAAAGGTACATACACCATTGTCAGCCTAACAGAAAGTGCCCTGGTTGTGCCAAGGGACTATGTGCCCTCTATTTGTGCCCCCAGGGCACTTTGCAATCACATAGGTGGCTACCGATGCATGTAAATCACCTTGTGTAATGCTGATGAATAGCACTCATTACAACGCATGCGTTTTCTTCGCATGCCATTACAACGCAAGTCGTTACAACGGCGCGTTGTTACATTGCATGCCATTACAACGCAAGTCGTTACAACGACTTGCTGTAGGGGGGCGCTGGAGTTTGGAGTAGTATAATTTACTATTCCAACTCAAGTGTGTGCAACAGTAAGGAAGGTGTTGGATTGAAAATTCAACAAATCCAACACCTTCTGCCCCCTACAGCAAGTCGTTGTAACGACTTGCGTTGTAATGGCATGCGATGTAACAACGCGTCGTTGTAACGACTTGCGTTGTAATGGCATGCGTAGAAAACGCATGCGTTGTAAACGATGTTTCCTATGCTGATAGCGCTGGTGCCCATAAGGCAACAGTGCTGTCTGAAGGGGGCTTCTCAACTCTTGCATGGTGGTGTGAACCCATGCAAATGAACAAATACCCTTGGCTGTATGCCTGCACTGTATCACAGGCCCAGGAGCAGATGCCAAGAAGCTCACATTATGCGCACAAGCAGTGCACCAGCTTGGAGGTGGGGCACTGTCAGTGTGCCCACTAAGTGCAGCCATCAGGAGGCTTGAAAGGGTGTCCCATGGCTCCCATAGACATCACATTGCATGCGGGTGCAGCCAATCACTGCACCCACCTTCAAGGGAACATGAAATACCCTCTCAAATTGCATGTTGATTCCGTATGCACAGTGAAACACTGAGCAGCTGATTGAAAGCTGCTATGCTTATCAATTGAATGTGCTGACCTCATGGCAGCATGAGTAAGTGGCAGCCATGGGTTCAGCACAATCTATGTAATAGGTCCTACTTTCCATGTTTGCGTCCAGTGCACCGACTCCATGGTGTGCAATGCGCAAACAGGGAAAGATTCGCACCATACATGATAGGGACCCAAGTATCCATTACTGAATCCAAGCCATTATACATTGCATTCAGCAACTCAAGGCCAGCAATGCACCATCCCCTGTCATGCCTTTGACATGAAACACAGCAATTTAAGCGACACGTGTCACAAGCAATGTGCAACTGTATGTTAAACACTCCACCTAATCACAAAATCAGTAATATTACTGAAAATATCACATACATGACATACACCACATGTCATGTATTGTCAAGCTTGAACAACAGTTAATACAGTTCTCTTACTTGTCACTTAGAGCTGATCAAGGATACGGCCTACAGGCGTGGCTGATAACCCCATTTGCACACCCCCAGACAGACCCTCAAAAGGCCTTCAACCATGCCCATTGCCGAACGCGAAACGTTATCGAGAGAAGCTTTGGCCTGCTCAAGGCCAGGTTTGGTTGTTTAGGATTTATCTGGTGGCAGGCTGCTGTATTCACCCGAAATGGTCTGTAAGATGATCATGGTTTGTGCAATACTCCACAATGTATGTGTGAAAACTAATGTGCCTGGGATGAAGAACAACAGTCCCTTGAGACAATGGACGATGATGAGGATGAAGCTGAAGCAGATGGCAGAGACATCCTCAACACTGCTACTGGGTTCAGACGATGCACACACATTGTCAATCACCTTTTCCAATGAACTTTAGATTTTCCACATGTTTAAAATAGCACAATAAAATCATAAATACTCACGAAAGAGTTGCAGGTGTGTTTCTTTTGTTCACAGGTCATGAGATATCAACAGTATCATTAGACAAATGCTTGCAAAACAACAAAAATACATAGTCCGTATCATCCAAATGCCCTGGGTGGGCAACATGTGTCTCCACACTCCTTGCTGCCCCAGAAAAATATCTTAAAACAGAAGGTGCTGCAGCCGCTAGCCTGCACACTCCTCGAGACTGACAGGCCAGGTACACTCATAACGCAAGCAACATCTCCAGATGTGGCACACATATTGGTATGTGTGCATGGCCCAATGAAAATGGGTACATACCTTTGCCTTTGCGCCTGTTGCATACAACAGACGTGGGTGCAGAGGCAAATACGTATTCAGGTAAAACAATGACAGTATTCAAAACAACTTATGTGGCACTGTCATAGCACACCATGATGGCAGGCCTGTGGAGGTGGATAATGGGCTTGCAACCCCGCTCCCCTTTCATGTGGGTGCAGCCACTCACTGCACCTCACTGCAAGGGCATTCACATTCCCTCGTCAAAATGCTATTGTGTTGCTGTCTGCACTGTGCAATAATGGTGCTGCTTCTAAGCAGCCACTGTGCCCATCACAGGAATGAGTTGCTTCCCCAGGCTGGCAATGTATGTGCCAACCAAGGGGTCTGCGCATAACATGTAATATTGTTCAATTTGCCTTTTGCTGCAGGTGCATCTTTCTCAAGAAGTTCCTGGCACAAACGGATAAAAAGTGGCATATAGAATGATAATAATACATGTAGTGAAACAGTACGCCAATAGGCAATGTCAAAACATAACCAACAGTGCATAGTGCGCTATAATGGGATGTGTCACATCAGTGCTTTACACATCTCCCATGCAAAGTGGCATTAGTAAGCAAACCAACTCAACAATATTGATGCATAAGAAATAATGGTGGCATATCCCTAACACGTACGTGAATGTCTATCCCAAAAATGACTACCTCACTGTAAATCTCATGCATTTTGTTGTAAGTTAACATAACCCTAAGCATTACGTGACGCATGACTTACAAAAAGTCACGCCTCACCTATTTCAATGATATACTTGGTTGAGGGATTTATTGCATACAAAACGTGTTGCATCGCTCATAAAAATTACACATCAAATATTACATTCTAGCATCCCCTGTACAAATGACTGATTCTACACTAAGCACAAGGCATCATATGGTAAAACGACTCATCATTGACAAACGTCACGCCTGCAGATAAAGTGATCTTGTAATGGATGTTGCGTCAAGAATAACGACGCAGAGAACCAAAATATGGCACAAAACGTAAAAACGTGTTGCATCTATACAGGAAATGATGCAATGACTCAGCCATGCTGCAAATCAGGAAGAACACAGTTACTTTCTCTTTCACTTACTATTCCTAGGAGTGTGCTTATTGGTGGAGTCTATTGTGTGGAGCTGAGAGTATTGAGTCAAATTGTCCAGTTTTCTGCCTTTGTTTTGTTAAATTATTGTCTAATTTGTCTGTTTATTGTCCTAATAAATTGTCTTGTACAAATTGTCGTCTTGTGGGGTGTGTGTGCTTTTTTGGGGTCAATAGTTGTATCTTAGGGTTAAGATTGGGTTCTAAGTTTCAGTTGTAATTTTTTTTGTTCAGAAATTTACATTCATAGTGATGTCAAGCAGGTCCAAAAACCTGTCCCCCATTGAGTTTGGGAGCCTACATTGGCTGATTTTACATTTTTTGCCAAGGATGATTGGCACTGGAGGCCGTGTGAGCAAAGGTTAACCACCACGGGAACACCGGCAGAGGTGGGATAGGGTCCAGCAGCAGATGGCCAGGATCTACGACGTGGACAGAACAGTCCACCAGTTGAAGCACCGCTGGCAGGATGTCGTCAGCAGAGAGGCGGATCTACTGGACCATCTGGGACTGGAAGTCGGTGGCCCTCTTGGTAAGTGAATGCCTACCTACAAACCTATAGCTATACTCACACATACATATGCATTGTGTGGACTAGTGACCTGTACAGTCAGTGAGTCACTATGGGCTTCATGAGTGTAAAGTGGTGCTTTTCGAGTGAAAAACTGCAATGCAAATCTCTCAACAGCGCAAAGTTTTAAACACCCTGGTGGAACTGTACTTATTTCATGGAGCTCCCTGGCACAGTGACTCAACAGATATGTAACTCTGACTAATTTGTTTGAACAATGATCAAGCATTGATGGAGTGTCTAGCGCAAAATTTGCAACTCCAGTAATATGTCATTACACAAGGGCAATTCACATTTGTGAATCCCTACGTTACTCCTTACACCTGCTTGAAGCATGCGTAAGGATTTTGACAGAGTGAAGGTGTATGAGTGGTGCAGAGAAACATTCACAATATGTACATGAAACTAACAGAGTGTGGTGCCGCAAGACATATGTATGAGATATGCAGCATTACTTTCAGAGCACAGTCAGACGTCACATTTACATCTATATGACAGATGCCATTGCTCACCCCTATGCTGGTGTACAATTGTCTGCCTTGCACCAACGCAGGCATACTTGCACCATGGTGCTATTGTGCCTGCGTTGCATGGATGTTTGCCTTGGTGCAGGAAGGGAAACATTATAGAAAATTAATCACATGAGAGTTATTGCTAGTACTATGTGTGCTGCAGAATGCAGCACACAGATAACAATGTAAAACAATGTGAAAGAAAGATATTTCTCATTGTTGTGGCTCCCTTACGCATCCCATGAGGAGGCGTATGTTTTTTGCACTGCGTCAGATAAATGATTGCACATAAATCTGAGGCAGTGTCAAAATGCCATGGTTGTCGCTGTGAATGCCACCAGCAACAACACCCATGCACGCCCCTTGAACGCAGAAAACTGCTTTAAAGGGATCAATATTTACAACGCAGCATTAAACCAATAAAAAAAGTTCCTCAGGGCTGCCTTGTAAATATTGAGCATTCTCCTGCCCCACTGAACATTATAAAAAAGTGTGCTTCCGGTACTGCTAAAGCCCTCATAAAACAGGCCGTTTGTGTGTTGTGATACGCGTTGTGTCAGACAACAATAAACCTGTGAACAATGTGATGTGTCTCTTACATGTGATCAGATGTAAGTATGTGATCAACCATTGTTGCCACTTTATGCCACATGTGCAACTGAAAAAAGCACTCTCCACACAGCCTAGGCATCTGTACAACTATCACCCATGTAGGTAGCCTGTCTACATCTCCTACCTGAACTGAACGCAGTGCTCCACTGGGCTGATATTGCCACTATGTACTGGCATGATTGCATGTTGACATGTGAATTTCCATGACTCTTGCATCACAACATGACTTGTCTAATGGGGGGAGGGGATGACCAGCAGCCTAAGATGACAGACATGCTCTGAGTTTGCTCCGCATCCTTCCTCCGATTATCCTACACCATCGGTGCGCCCAACTTTATTGAACGGTTTGCTTACCGCTGTTCACACTGCCCAACTGCTACTAGCCCGGATGGTGGGCACTCCGAGGCTTCTGACTCGCTGAATCCACTGCGACCAGGGGTGCGGCCTTCTCCAAGCCGGAATCCGTGGCCTGCCTCTACCTCACCTCTCCACCCAGGCCCCATGAGACACACCCGCTGTAGCTGACGGTGGACGGGCTGCACAGCTGCGGGGCCGGTGCCTCATGAGGGGTCCCGCTAACCGGACATGTTATCCACTCCCCTGGGCTGTGGGGTTACATGGATGAGTGGCCGCCAATGGACACTGAACCAGCCTTCCCTGTCGCCCGCCGTGTAGGAGCTTGGGGTGTGCTCTGCGACACTGCGGCTTGGGCATCCCATGCTGGAGCGGTGACCTACGCTCTGCTGCCCAACGGCTGGCCCCGGGTCTGCCAGCCTCTACACGAAATCTTTCCTGCCGGTCGGGTGACGTCTGCCCCCCCTCGGCCTTCTGGGCCTGAGCGCCCACAGCATTTGAGGAGGTGAGTCCAGCATCGCGCTATTATAGCAGCACACCTGAGGAGCTGGGGTGGTGGTCCGGGCCTAGGCCCCCCCTCCTGTACATCTGTTGAGGGCCCCGACAGTGGCCCTCCCGTGCTGCCGTTTCGGCGAGGTTGGGGGTGACACAGCCCTCATCTCCCTTTGATTTCTACAAATTGGTGCGCACATGGGTGGAGGGGCGGCATGAGGGTCAGACCGGGCCTAGGCTGTCCTTCCCCTGACGTGCAATTGACAGGCTCCTGGCTTGCCCTGGGTGCTGGAGGACAGATCCTCTTGGGCTCTACCACTACAGGGGTGGCTCGGGGACCGGATCGGGTACATGCTGCCCCCTCAGATCACCATATCGGATCCAACTGGGGCACGAGGGTTGGCCAGGCCTAGGCCCATCATTGCTCATTGCAGTGAGTCCGAAACACTAAATAGCACACTGTCTCATGCTCCGGTGCGCTCCTCCACTGCTGCATTGAGAGGGTGATCCAGAGGGTGTTGGGAGCCTATATTAGTGATCGTTGGGCATCCACCTTTGTCTGCGGTGTGAGAGCCTCATCCGCTACTGGAGGACACTTACGTTCCAGCCCTAGCTCCCACCCAGACTGTATCGGGCTGGGCACTCCTCCAACAGCCCATGGGGGCCCATCACCACTGTATAGTGTGGCCTGACCGTGAGATTTGGAAACATCATCAGAGCCACAGTCTACACACTGCGAGGGACCACTCAGGAGGCCGGCTAGGGCCTACTCTGTCCCCTTGCCTCATCTCACCTGATACCTTTCCCTGCTGCAGAGGAGGAGGATCGTACACCAGGACCTCCTCTATGCCCACTCCCCAGCAGCTACTCATGGGCTGCCTTCGCTCTACCGCCCCACAGACAGCGACGCTCCAGGATTCTGGAGATGGGTCGTCTTCGAGGGCAGAGAGGCCTCCAGAATCTCAACACACTGCTCTCTCGGCCAAGCTTGATTCGGTTCTAGCAGCCGTGGAGAAAATCGGTGCAGCATTGGATCAGACGTGCACCTTCCTTGAGTCTAAGATAGATAAAGTAGCATCAGACTTTACGCTTCTGAAGGCCAATCACCAGAAACTAGCTGAACGAGTACGCAAGACTGAACTTACACTGACTGACCCACAAACTAAATCTCGCAATCACACCGTCACCCTGCAAGACTTATTAGACCGGGTGTGTACCCTCGAAAACATGCTGGACAACGCGGAGGGCCGCTCACGCCGTAATAACATGTGAGTGGTTGGCCTCCCTGAGGGCGCAGAGGGATAGGACCCGGTCGGTTACATGGAGAACTGGTTGAGAGAGCTACTTCCGCCAGGGGTCCTGTCTGCCCAATTTGTGGTGGAGCGGGCACATCGGGTCCCTGCTCGCAGACCCCCTCCTGAACCCAACCCGCGACCATTTCTAATCCGGTTATTGAACTTCAGGGATAGAGACACAATATTGAGAGAAATCAGGAAACTGCTGGGGCCCACTGTCCAGAACACTTCAGTCATGTGCTTCCCGGATTACACCGCCCAAGTGTTAAAAGCGACGGGGTTCCTTCGGGGCTGTGAAACGCCTGTGGGTGGTTAAGGATGGAACCACCCATTTCTTTGATACACCTTCTGATGCTTGGGACTGGCTGGAAGAGACAGGTCTGGCAACTTCGTCTAGACAATCCGATGACCCCCCGGTACCCAGGCACATCAGGTGCTGCCGCCGTAGGGGTAGAGGAGGAGGTACACTCCATCATATTTCACTGATCAACGCCCCGGACCCAGAGCAGATTTTGACCGAACACCAAGATGCGCTTCATGTGGCGGCCTCACTTCACAACACAAGGTCGCCCTCGACCTCAATGGCATCGCCATCCAGATCAGAGGGCTGACGTGGACTCTCTACCGGCATGGTCTGCGGACTTGGACTCACCTCGCCCCCTGTCGTCACTCCCCAGACCTCAGACATTATAATCTGACTGCTATGAACATGCTTCTATCTTTAGTCAGACAAGCTTGCGCTCTATTATGTAATAGGCCTTTTTACTACATACTAGGTTTCTTTCTCCTTATGCACTCTTGAGTACCATGGGGGTCGGGAGTAGATGCCCTTTGACTGGGACCGACCTGGGCATTGAGCTAGCCTGAGAACCAGCGACATGGTGCATGTGTCCACAATATATTATCTATGCACGATATTTCTTCCTTTTTTCTCATGCGAATTAACAGGGGGATAGGCAACATGTCATAGCTCCACACCTATCCACCCCCTCTTGATCTATAGCTCGATTGCGCGTTAGTTGCCATGGTTCAGCATACCTGTTTGGGCCAACTCCTGTTGCAAGTTCGCTCTCATAAAGTTCCACAACTCAGAAGTAGATTTTTTGTCACACGCTCTTCTCTTGCAGGAATGCACTGCTGACTGAGTCCAGTCACTACTGTCATCCCACATGGCACACATTAATGTTATCACCTGGAACGTGAGGGGGATACATTCCCCTTCGCGTGGATATTCCATTTACTCTTACTTGCAGCGTAGATCTGCTGGCATTGCCTTACTCCAGGAAACACATCTGACTAGTCTTGAGGCTGATCGGCTGCGCCGCCGCTGGCGTGGGCAGGTGTACAGTACTAATTTTTTCTCCCTGGCAAGGGGAACTCTGATATGGGTGAAGGCGGGGGTCCCCTGGGAAGTGGAGGAGATTGAGGTCGACACTGAGGGCAGACATGTGTTCCTTAGAGGTAAACTTAATTGTCAGCCCCTCTTAATTGGTTCAGTTTACGCCCCCAATGTTGAGCAGAGCTCCTTCCTTTGCGGCCTATCCAAGGTATTAGCCTGCTGGATTGATATCCCCTGGCTTATAGGAGGTGATTTTAACTTGGTCCTTGATGTCTCGCTGGACCGCTCTTTCCCAACCCTTACACGCACCACTGTGTCATCTAATGCGCAAGCTCTGTGCAACTGGCTTAACCATTGGTCCCTATCCGATGTATGGCTCTCACGCAATCCAGACACCTGCATATATTCCTTCTACTCACCTGTCCATAATCTCCATTTGCGGCTGGACCGCATATTGCCCTTTTCATTGCTTCCCCTAATCCACGGCACCAAGTACTTGGGTCGTACACATTCTGATCATAATCCTCAACTCATGACAATTGGTTGGGGCCATAGGCCCCCTCCGGTCCTAACCTGGCGTCTTTAGACAGCGGCGCTTGAGGATCAAGCCTTCCGCGGCTCCCTGGGCATGGCGATCTTGGATTATTTTGCCCATAACGTTGGCTCCTCTGGTTCTCTGTCACTAGAATGGGAGACTTTCAAGGTCACGACTAGAGGGCACTGCCTAGGCCTAACATGGAATATCTGTAAACAACTAGAAACCTCCCTCGGTGCCATTGAATGCAAACTCCTTCGTTACGAAACCAATTCGGTCACACATCTCGAGGCCAAGGCCCAATTAGACGCACTACGGCGTGACCACGCCGGGCTCTTGGACAGATTATGTTGCCACAATTATTTAGCCCACTCGGCACGCACACACACCACGTCAGACAGGGCAGGTAAACTACTTGCTTATCTAGCGCGCCAGGAACATCCTCATCGTCCAATTCACAACATACGCGACGACTTGGGCCACATGTACTGCACGCAGCTTGACATCCACGCAGCCATGACTAGTCACTATTCTACTCTTTCCAAATCCACTACACATGGGGACCGCCTGCAGATTTGCACCTTCTTGAGCTCGATAGAACTGCCCACATTATACCTCGACCAACATTTGGCGTTGGACTCTCCTATAACAATTGATGAGGTGCTTGAGGCATTATCAATATTAGTGGCGGGGAAGGCGCCAGGGCCAGATGGTCTCCCAACAGAGTTCTTTAAGACATATGCTCATACACTTATCCCACATCTACACGCCCTTTACATCTCTGCGATAGAAAATTCCCTACTACTGCCCTCACTATGCATGGCCAGTGTGGTCTCCTTATTGAAACCGGGCAAGGATCCCACGGCCCTAGGTTCCTACAGACCCCTAGCGATTTTAAACACTGATTACAAAATACTGGTGAAAATTCTTGCTAATTGGCTTGCACCCCACACTCCTGCCTGGGTCCACCCAGACCAGAATGGATTTGTCCTTTCCTGTAGCACTTCCCTCAATCTTCGTTATGTTTTTAGAGTTGCAGATTATGCACCTCTTCGCTGGCCTCGCTCTGGGTGCCTGGTTCTGGACCTCGAGAGGGCCTTCAACTCCCTCGAGTGGGATTACCTTTTTGCAGTATTATCTAAATTTGGTTTTAGGGTCACCTTCATTGGTATGGTCAAGCTACTCTACAAACATCCAACTATTCACGTTAAAACAGGTCCTTACATATGTGATCCCATTGCTGTTGGTCGTGGAACTCAGCAGGGCTGCCCCTTATCCCCTCTTCTCTTCTTCTTGGCTATGGAACCACAGCTGAATGTTTCCATACCCGAGTTAATGTGGGTATACCCTTGGGGGATGAGACACACACAATCTCTCTGTATGCAGACGACATTCTGCTGTATGTGAGAGATCTCAATTCCATTCCCTCCTCACTGGCTCTTACTCTGTCATCGTTCTCCAATGTATCGGGATTGCGTGCCAACGCATTGAAGTACTCTCTCTACCCCTTCTCTGAATCCACCCGGGACCCAGGGTACTCCCTGAATGGGGACCTAGTATTATGGTGTGCCGATTCCTTTAGTTATTTAAGCATTCGCATTTATCAGAGAAAAAACTACCTTTTTGACAGTAACATCAGTAGAGCTACAACTGCAAGCGAATCCCAGCTAGCTTTTGGGGGACTCTGCTGCTGTCTGTCACTGACAGGATTGCCCTCACCAAAATGGTGATTGTTCCTCGGCTTCTCTATTATTTCACGAACTTTCCTCTCTACATTACCCCCTCCTTCTTCAGTAAATTTGAGAGAACAATTAGAGATTTCATCTGGGGAACTTCCAGACACCGTATTTCTGTTAAAAAACTTTACCTGCCCGCAGGCCAGGGTGGCCTTGCCGTTCCTAACTTTGAACACAGTTACTTGGCCGCACAGTTACAATGGATTGCCAGGTGGCTGGCCTCTTGCCAGCTAGCTGACATGGCCACTCTACAACCGCCCATGTCACATCCCTCCCTCTTACATTTGTTTCATCCCTGTGTGAAACCCACAGACATAGACTCCCTACTACTCTCAGTGGCATGCAAATGCTCCAGTAGAAGCCTATTCATCACCCGCTCAACAAAACCATTTGCCCCTGCTAATCCTCTCCTGGGGAGACCCGGGGGCCTGAGGATTACCACAGCAACCGAACTACACGACTGGGAGACTGCCGCCATACACGACACTGGCGATCTCTTCCGAGACTGTACCCTCATTCCATACACCAAGCTTGTCTCGGAGGAGGGACTCCATCCAGGTCACTTTTTACTGCATCGTTCCCTTATTGCAACCCTCTCGGCCCGATGTGGCAATTTATCCGCACAGCCTCTCATGCATTACACGATTCAATACTTGCACATGATGGGCGACAGTGGCCACCTGACTCGGTGGTTCGCCGCCTCTCTTCGGCAACATGCTGCGATCATGCTAGACTCCTTGAGGGTTCATTGGAAAGGGGACTTGGAGCGCCCTTTCTCCGACCCAGAATGGGCTGCTGCCCTGGGGAGCCCCACTCAAATATCTTGCAAACAGCACTTCCGCCAGATCCAATTCTTTATTTGACACCGAGCATACCTTACCCCAGCAAAGATTAATGAGTATTTTCAACGCATGTACTCTACCTGTACCAGATGTGACCTGGCTGACGCATACTTCTTACATATGCTGTGGTGCTGCCCCGTTCTCACTGGGTACTAGACCGCGTGGCTGCCCCCCTTGCCCGTTGCGCTGAACGCAACATCCCTTTCCAGTGGGAGGTCTATCTTCTGCATCTATTCAGTAGAGGCAAAAGATATAAGGTCACTTCTCGCTTTCTAGATCTGGGCATGGCAACTGCTAAACGACTAATTACTAAGAGGTGGAAATCTCCTGTAGCCCCCCACATTGTAGCGTGGCGTCGCTCTTTACTGACATGGGCGAATGTGGAGAGCATTGCTCTACACAGAGAAGACTTGCTAGGCCTTCGCAAACTACACTGGCCACCAGCTGGGATGCTATTCTGGTGACCTGCAGAGAGACGACACAGACCCCGTAGCTTCTTCCGTGGAGGGGGAACAGACCGTTGTAGTGCTATGAATGGGAACATCCCTCCAACCCTACATAAATGGGGTATACCTTAGTAGACCTCTCTCTTAACCAGTCAGCGAGATCATATTTTCACACACGACACTTACTCGCTTTATAAACAAGCACAGGCAGTGCACATGCAGAGGGGCATTGGGCGGGGGGCATCACAGCAACATACCACTAACAGTTGCTTCCCCCTTCCTTGTACTTACTCTGTCTTCATTTTGCTGTGCCCAACTCTCCCTGTTCAATATCTGTTTTACAATACTCTTGTATTGCATGCGTTTTCATGGGCTCCGAGGTGACACTTGCGCCATAGTTGGTGTCTGCATCTGGTTCTCATATATGATTATTTTGTTCATCCTCCATATCACATTGTATGTCCTAGCAGATCCAGACTGCCCCACTCACCTGGGGCCACTCATGTGGTTATATCATGCATGCAAATGTTGTTACTTGCTTTCTTCTGTGAAAAACAATAAACAGATTTATGAAAAAAAACATGGCTTGCCTAACAAAAGCCATTGTATGTCAATTCCATGCTTGTGTAATGTCTATGTACTGTGCTCAATGCATTCACTGTATACAAGTCCAGCTTTCACAGGTCAATGTACCTCTGTTTATTTCTCCTAGGTGGACCCCAGCCATACACACGAGGGAAGGTGGACTTGTTCCAGGACCCAAAAGCTATCAAGTCTCAATGTGTTTGATTCTGGAGGATACTAATGATAATTTGCAGGGCATGTGAACAATCACATGTGCCACAATGGACAGCAGTATGTGCCTTTAAATAGAGCCATACATGTGCCCTGACAGGCTATCTTGCTAGGTGTCACATCAAATTATCCATCTGTGTAAAATGTATCAATTCACAGTGCATGCCATCAATCCACAATAATGTCAAAATTCACAATGAGTCGATACCCCCATAACATCACTGTGTCAAACGTTCTGCTGGCATTAACTCCTTCACATGATTCACAATTTGACGGAAAAATCAGCCTACATTGCAACATGCCACCTTGTAGTTTATGCCCCTATTCATGTCCCATTTAGTGTTGATGATATGTGCAATGTTTGTTGCTGTGGAAATTCTACTTCAACACATATTGCAGGATTTATGCAGCCCCATATTTTCAAGGTGTGACTCAGGTCCCAAAATGTACCCGGAGTAATCCTGAACTTCAACAGGCGTTACTTGAAGCTACACTCATTTCAACTTGCATAACGCTCTACAATGCAGACACCCTTACAACATCGTGCACTCTTGACAGCATTGCCACATGGCAAAATCTTGTTCCACCGTAAACGTGAACAAGTTTACATTTAATAGGCTCATGTGGCCTCATGAAAGAGTCACCATGTATGAGGGCTCATGTCAGACTACTTTTTGATGTAAATGGCTGGGACTTAACATGATCAGAATGTGAGGACAATTCATGTATGTAGCTTTAGCCAGGGCTGAAAGCTATGTGAGTACCAACCCCAAACTTACTTTCCTTTGCCAAAAGCATCTGGGGTGTCACCTGTAGCTGTGTGCTGAGCAGATTTCCGTGCATCTTGCTTCCTATGTGTGGACTGTCTATCAAGGCAATGGCTGCTTAGTCAGTATGTCAACCCCAAACATGTAGTTAGATTTAGAGCATATTTGCTCTAACATCAGAATTTTTGTTCATCTCAATGTTGATCACTTACCATGAGCTGTCATTGTACTGTATGTGAGCATCCAGGACAGGTTTGGTAATAATTTCTTCATAATCACATGTAAGCACGTTCACAGGGTAAAAATTATGGTCTGGTACATCCTGGAAATCCCATATGTTAAGCTGATGTGTCATTGTACCAATCATTCATTCCTGATAGCAACAAATAAGCCTAGTACGACTAGTACACCACAGTTATATGTGAATGCCTGACACCACTGTGCCATGTCATAATCTCATTGGTGTGCATTTTTGGGCACATATGCAACATGTGTATTGTTGACGTCACCCTACATCAGGGTTGCCTACACAGCCTTCTGAGTCCTGCCTGTGGGTAACATGTGATAGTGTAGAGCAAGTGATTGAATAGGGCATCAGCCTGAGGCCTATTGTGTTGTCCACAAAACAATTGGCACAGAAGATGTGAGTGTATGGATAGGATGCAATTGCCCTAACAGGTGAACAAATAGGATGTATTGAATGGTGAGCGATCTACACAATGCACTAGGATGTTTTGACCCAGGTAGGGACATGTGTAACTACATCCTTAACACATAGGTTGTTTCCCCTTGCTGGTACATTCTTGCATGCTGCATGTCCTTCCCCATTGAGTACCTAGATGGTTCCTAGATGAGCATAGTACGTACATGTTTCTGCACACTATTGCAAACACTAAATTCTGGTTGAGAGTTTCTCATGGCTCAGTGTGACTTTTGACAGTCACTTCCATTTCATCTGATTACAATCCAATTTCAAGGCTGTTCATGTGATGCCACAGGGTGTGATGGATAACCTGGATGTGTACTTTTGTAGTGTATTTCTCCCACAGTAATCAGATGTTTGGCACTAGTTTAGCAGTCAGTATCTACAATGTTCTCATGCATTGGACAGCAGAGAGTGTCAGATATGAACACAACGTCTGACACATGTGTCATTCTTCTCCAACAGACAACCTGACTGCTGAGGAGGAACGGGCATTTAGGATTCGAAAAATAAGATACAGCCATATCTGCCGCATTGCCAAGGGTTTCCGCAAAATGTCCAGGAGATATGACATGGAAAAGGCAGCAAAGACCTGGATTTCTTATTTCCCTGCAAAAGTCCCAGCTAACAAACAGGACACCAGGGCCTCCAAGGGAATGGGCAATGACGGTGGGCAGGATCAGCAGGCAGGCCCTTCATCGGCAGGAACACCGGGGCCAGGACAAGCTACACAGTCCAGTGGAGGACAATCGGGTGGTCAGGGGTGGCCACACAAGATGTTGAATTTTTATACTGAAGTTGGCAAGACTGGAGCTGCAAATGGCCACAATGCTGAAAAAGATGGACACGCTGCAGCAGTCATTGGACCGCATCCTGGCTCAGCTGTAGATGACAGTTGTTCCAAACAGTTTTATTACATTCTATTTTAGGTTTAGTGATAGTTATAGTGTAAGCATAGTGGAGGTTAGGATAGGATAGGTAAGTTTAGATAGTCATAGTTTTAACGGGTATGTAAGTAGTTTTATTGTTATATTTCGTCATTATTAGACTTAGGGTTCAGATTTAGATGTATCATACTTGCATACATTAAAAAAAATACATATATATAATTGTGTAGGCCTAAATGTTTAGTTAGTTTGTGTATAGTTTAAGTATATTTAGGTCCATTGTGCACTGATGTGTTAAGGGGGTGGGGGTAGATGTTTTAGTGGTCTAACGTGATACTTGTATAGCATAGAATAGGGTAAGGTTAGTTAGGTAGTTAACTAGTTATTAGGATAGGTTAATTTTTGGTAGATATTTTAAGTGCAGGTTAAATTGTTTAGGATAAGTAAGTTTTATACATTTCTCTGTAAGTTCATCTTTATACTTTTATTGTTAATAAAAAGAATAGTTGTGCCATAAATACTCGTGTTCATTGTTGGGCAGCATTACAGTTCACATGTATGCTTTTGGATGATTGTGCCCATGCAATGTCAAATTGACTGTGTGTATGTGTGAGTGTGTATAGCACATTTGTTATCGACGATCGTCACTTGTCTGAAAATTGACATATGATTTCCACACTTGTGACACAAGAGTTTAGCACATACACAGGTGGGTGTTGTCCTAACTGATCATATCATTTGGCACCTTGCAATTCTAAGTGCATGGGCATGTGGTGCCAATAGATTTAGGGAGATCAATGTTGGTGGCTATAACATTCATATCATTAGGTGTTGGTTCATACACAGTTGGCAAGCACATACACACTCCACATTGGCATGTTATGTGTTGTTTAACCTTTTTTTGGTGCATGGTCAACATGACATTGTACAACAAATGCTCAATTTATGCCACTGGTCATCACAATAGCTGCAAAGAATACAAGTTGCCTAGCAGGAATGGAACCGGGTGTTCAACTGAACTACTTAGCATGAATTGTGGGTTTGGATATGACTGCTTACTCTCACTGTGGCTATGTTGCTAAATGAACATGGTAAGATATTTGTTGTTGTACATGGTGTTGCCGCATGCACATTATAGTCCTTTCAAGACACTTGTAGCGTCATTCCACACACTGGCACAGGTGTTAAGATTTATTTACACGTCTCACAGAAAGCAAAGGGTAAGTTGCAGTACTCAAAACAATCATCCATCAATCTGGTAGCAAGACTTTTGATGTGCAGTCATGTTTCAAGGGGAGAGATATGTGATGACCCATTTAGTCAAGTAGTGTTCAAATGAAGATGTCAATGAGAGTGGCACAATGGGATTTTCTTTAAAAACAATGGGACAGCAATGGTGGAGTGTTACATATGGACAAAGCAAGAGGAGGACAGTATCTCCTGATTTCACACAGGCACATTTGTGGTCAAATTTCAAATGTTTCACATCACATGTGACACAGGGAAATGTTAGTGGGCAGTCTTACGCTGTAATTGTGTCACACAAATCCTCTTCCTCAGATGTGTCTGTTGGCTGCTCTGTGGGGGCTATAGTAAGTGACTGGGTTGGGCGAGTTACACCGACAGCAGGGACAGAGGATGTTGAAGCCACAGCTGCAGGAGCATTTCCTCGTAACAACAGGTGAGACATCAGTGCATTTAGGATGTTCTGCTGGTTTGTCAGGACAGCTATTGTGGCGAGGTAGGTAAACTGCTTGCGCTGCATTGTCTTTAGAATGTCAACAATTTCAACAAGACGTTTCCCTCCTCGCTGGTGCCACTTTGGCAGGGCATTTGTTCATGCCTCTGCCTCATGACACCAGCGATGGTGGCCAGGGATTGACCAAGGCCAGGGCGTGGAGGGTAGTTGCCTTATGCATCCTGAATGTTATCATCATCTGAGTTGAGGCATATATGGATGGCCTGTAGGCTACCTACCATGGTATCCATCCCCACATGCACCTCTTGCACAAGCTCTCACTGGAGTCCAACAGCACTCTGTTGGAAAAAACGTTGGGTATCCTCCGAGTTCGGGGGGGGATGTGTGTTGCCAAATGCAGTGGGTGCACTTGGTTGAGGATCATCTTGAGAATCCACTACATTGGTGTCCTTCACAGCATGTGGAGAAGGTGACTGTATGGAGCCCAGGATTTGGTGGAGGGTATCCTGGTCAATGGTGGACAGACTCTCGTCCATGTCTGGAAATTCCAGTGGATCATCCACCTGGGCAGATGGTGTAGGTGCATCCTCTGCAGAGAGCTAGAGATGTGCTACTGCTGTTTGCAGAGTAATTTGGGCTACAGTTTGCTCTACTACTTCACATGGGTATTTCCAAATGTGAGTGCTGTGGGCCAGCCAAGAAATCATAATTGTTGTGCTAACCTAGGGGCAAGACTTCTAACCCCTTGCACCATCAGTGCATCACTTTTTGTGATGCACCAGTGGTGCAGTGTGGTGCCCCATATTTCCAAGGACACATAAAGCCACACTGCGTGGCTTCTTATGTCCTTGACAATATTGCCCCTTTACAGGCAACACTTTGCGTGAAAGGGGCGAGCCATGGGTGTTGCTGTAGGTTTACCCAAGCAACAGCGATGGATTCTGTTGCATTTGCAGATTTAAAAGAAATCATAAAGCTGGGAATGTGTCAGTAGACTACGCCTCCCAAGGGGAAATGTAGGGATGCACAACTAGGAGATTTATTTGCACTTCCACAATGTTTTTCCTCATTCAATGCATGCTGCATTTCTGCAACACACATAGGAGGAGGGAAACACCTCTTGAGAGTTTTCTTGTGGAGGAAAGTGTCCCTTACTGCACAAAATCAATCTGTCCAGCAGCACAGGCACCCTTACACCTTGGTGCAAGGTTGCATGCGTTAGTGCACAGCAGCCCATTGTGCGCTGACGCAAAGGACAGGCATGCCCTGTATCATATAGAAATAGCGCATTCCTGCCCTTTTCTTTTGACATAGGGCAGTGTAGCTGGATTATTTGTGGTGCTGCCCTACGTCCAAAGCTCCTAATTGAGTCCCATGGTGCCTTTTGACACAGCACTTTGTATAAAAGGGACGTTTCATGGATTTTGCTGTGGGTGTTCACACACAACATACGTGTATTCATTGGCATTTAGTTAATTTCAATATTTCATGAACATAGGATTCTGTACAAAACATAAACCTACACAAGGGAGGTGTAAGGCGGTGCAATGAGGAGTGATACTTTGTTATCTCATATTCTGTATGGGCCTCATTGATGAGGTTTTGTCATGGGGCATCGCCATGTGCCTTCCTGCTGTGCTACCCTACGGCATGAGAAAAGGGAAGGACTGAGCCATATCTCTGTGATATTATACATTCATGAGCTTTACCTCTATGCTGATGCACAATGGGCTGCCATGTGCCTACGCAGCAACATTTGCACCATGGTGCAAGTGTGCCTGCGTTGGCGCATAGCATCCAATTATGCACAGATGCAGGGGAGAGATAAGAAAGATGTCATATTGTTGTGAAGGTGACACATCACTTTGCTTTTGCAGTTACGCAGCACGCCGCTGCCTACCTTTCTTTCAAATGCAGGGCCTTATTTACAACAAAGCGACTCAGCACGGTGCCACAGGCCATTCTGCTGTGCCTCACTGAGTCACTTACAACGCTCAGGGATGCGTCATATTTACAAAAATATGACGGATCCCTGTACTCTCTCCTCTGTTGGCGCACAATTGGCTTCCATGCACCAACGCAGGCACCCTTGCACCATGGTGCAAGGCTGCCTGTGTTGCGGGGAGATTGTTTTCGTGCAGGAAGGGACACCTTCTTGCACAAAAACAATCATGAGAGAAAGAGGAAAAAACGAGGAGAAATTAAAATATTTCTACTCGCTGCGCCTCCCTACCATTCTGAAGCATTCCCAGTTTTACGATTTCTCATAATCTGGGAATGTGTCAGGTTCCATGGGTGTTGCATGGAAACACCCACAACAACACCCATGGAACGCCCCTTTCACGCAAAGTGCTCGTGTAAAGGGACAGTATTTACAAGGACAGGAACAGCCATGCAGGGTGGTGTCGTGTAGTTCCTATAGTACCCCTGCAGGACCTGCACGTTTGGATAACATAATCTGTGGGCTTGGTGGCACACTGGCTCTGTGCACCCCCACTGCGTATGTTAGCCGGATTTGCATTAGCTAGCTCACAGTGCCACTATAATCTCCTCTTATCGGGGAGAGATTAGTTCCTGGCAACCTTAGATCATGACAACCCTGAGCCCTCAGAATCGGGGAAACAATGTACTACTTTTCGCTCAGTCACTTGTGCTTACTTATTCGGTTTGTCTCAGAGAGTTACACAGAATAAACAGTCTGGGCGTTTCAATAAGTATTTATTGAACAGTTGTTATTCTAGTGTAAAATATATGTGCTGCAGCAACCAGCAGACAATAGCAGAGATATATTATCAGCAGTACAATGAAAGTAAAAGGGTAGTACAGTTCTACCATATTGCAATAATAATGGTTACATACATGAATATATGAAATGCATTATAAAAGTGCGCGTACTCCTACGATGCCTAACTAGATGTACCTGAGGTGTACCTAGCATGTGTGTAGGTCTAAAAGCCTAAGAGCCAAGAACCCTTCTAGGATTTAGTCGAACCCCATTACCTGAATAGAGAGAGAGTGTGGGACCCTGTCCTGGTCTCGAGTTGGACACCCCGCAAGGGCTGTGTTAGACCGCTGTCAACTGGAGCGACTGCATGCAGGAGCCTCAGCGTCTCTGGTCAGTGTGTCAGCATGGAAGTCTCGGTTCCCTCTAGCTTACTGTGGCAAGATGTGGTGTATTTATACCCTAAAGTGTCTCGTCCCTCAGTATGGTTTGTATTAGCCTTTGTTAGACATGAGGAAGACGTCAGGGGTGAACTTTGTACATACATATTATGTGGGAGATGTAGCTGGTGAATGCTCACGCATAATTTATTAGTACATTGTAGGCCTGTGTTTGGGAAAAACCCTGCAGTGTTCTAACCACAGACTAGATAACGTTCAACCCTCAGAGTTCGTTGTGTACTGTAGGGAACTAATGTAGGTGAAAGATCATGCCTATATTAGGGCATAGGAGATTATGACTATAATAGGGCATAGACGGTTATGACCATAATAGGGCATATACGATTATGACCATAATAGGGCATATACGATTATGACCATATACGGCATATATGAACGTGTCTATATTAGGGCCTCTATACGAAACATAACACCCACTCCACTTTTGAATTGGATGACAATGACCATACTTAAAATCTGGACAATTTAATTTTTTTTCTTAAAAACAGCTAAAAACATGGTTTTAAAAAGACATTTAAAAAATGTTTAAAAATGTTACACATCAGCTATTCTTTTGTTGCCACTTGAAAAAGTCAATTCTGTCTCACTTATAAAAGTTGCATTACTACAAGCAGAAGAAGGCCATTCTTTCTCAAGTGAAAGTGTCAATTTAGGAAATGTTCCAATTTTAGTTCGTTTATTTATGAAACGAAGTGGAGAAGCCGAATTCTTTCCCAGGACGCGATGAGCCAATTCAAGATTAAGTGTCCTGGCTTGGAGATACAGCATTATCAGTGTTAGCTACTGCAGATGACAAATCCAACGCCTCACAGAGAACGTCAATCGCACATAGATGGAATTCAGCACTGTCAACAGTCGGTGCTGCAGCAGCTTGTGCGGCAGTTGTTACCTGAGTGCCTGTGGAGGAGCCACCTAACCCAGCAGGAGCAAACGGCACCTGTGGATTCTCAAGGAATGCGTTCATCAGAATTGGAAGACGCTGGGGACAACGCAGAGCATGGGCCTTTAGGGGGTCCAGCATAGCATCCATGTCCAGAGGCGTATCTGATGGAAACGTTAGACAGAGATCCAACGCACATTCTTCTCCGCAAAACAGGCATCGAAGAACAGGTAAGATGCAGTCCACGCAGACTGGTCTAAATGATAGAAACCAAGAGGTATTCAGTTCTCTTAGGCAAGGTAGACCCAGAAGCGGCACCATGCGTTCACGGTATTTCCGCTCCATGAGTATGTTCGCCATTTCCTCGGAAATTGGGCCGTCCATTGCGTAGCAGTAAGATTACAATCAGGACTCCTGCAATTAGGAACAGGATAAGCGGGAGACCTCCAAAGACGCTTCCCAATACGGAGTGTATAAAATTTGGGATTACTCCGAGGACTGTCTGAAAGGTGCTTAATAGTCCTGACCCTATGGTCTTAAATAGGTGTACAACACCGCTCGTATCAGACATGTTAAAGATACGACCCACCATTTCTGCTAAATGAAAGGGGCAGTTCGTACATATAAGCACCTGTATCTCAGTTGAGGTCCTTGCAACTTGAAGTTCAAAGGTTTCTCGAGCAGAGGTTAAGGGCACGGGTTGCTGTAAAAGCATGGCTTTCAGTCTGCTCAAAGTATCAAATTGTATAAAGGAAACATTCAATGAAGGCCATAACGGCGCCTCCCTGACTGGGTTCAGTGGCGGAAACAATACTTGCATACAGCAAGTAACCCTGGAGTTAACAGTGACCAGATAGACGATGCCCGGAAGCATCCCACAGCAACCTTGATCGTTTAGCATCAAGTAACTCCCATTCGAGAGCAGCTGGAAAACCGGCGTGATCGTGGCCGCTGGGGTCCCTGACATGTGACACGATAAGTTCGCTGCTGAACCACTACATGCTCTGTGCAGAGAAATATCCTGACACATGAGAGAACCGCTTAAAGCGTTCTTGCAGTTTGTACCACTCAGATACACTTCTCGATACCCATTCCGGCATCAATATCTATATGGTAACTCCCAAGTTTCCTTAATGTAACCCTTACCCATTTTTTCATATCTGCCTGCCTGCCTTTGCTCAAGGCAATATTGAAACTGAAACGTAGTGACTGGCAGAGTGATTTGGCCATGAATTAGCCATTCAGTTGATGGTAATTCGGCTACAGTGAATGGTAACCTTTCCAGTTTCTCAATATGCAGCATTGTATATTTGGCTCCCCTTTGTGCCATTTCTGTCTGTTTATCAGTTAGATTGTATTCTGAAAACAGAGACGTGGTGTTTATAAAACGCCAGGGCACATAGCCTGCACGCAAAGATTGCAGCGTCCAGCTTAACATCATAATAGAACGTAATTGGGATTGCCCGTGTTGTAACAAGGCCAGATCTTGTTCTAATATGTCGATTGCCGAAGACACAATGTTGCCTAAGGAGTAAATCCTGGAGGTCAAAGTTGTTAACCCATTATCCACTACAGCTAATGCCTTCTCTAAGTTAATACGGTCTATTTCCCGTATTCTTTCTGCATCTTCCTGTTGGGATATTTTCCAGTTTTCATTATAATAGGCATAAATGCCAGCATATATGAAACGTTTCTGACGTGTTTTCCTTGGGCCTGACAAGAAATCCCTAAGGTCTACATCAGGTGTGAGTAAGGTCAAGTGATGTTTTACTTCTGTGAGTGTTGAGGTCTCTAGCCAATCAAGGCACAACTTCCCAACACTATAGGATGTCACTACCCCTGGGTGTTGTCTTTGTACATAGCGTGTATCTGGCCTACTGATACTAAACCCCTCGGTTATACCTAGGAATCTTTGTTGACATGTGTTCGTGTCAACGGGCCAAATCAGCCATTCTGTCCAATTGGGATCTGACCTGTTGTACTGAAGAATGTCATCTAATCCTACACCATGTGTAGTTGAATTCTGTCCCTCACCCATCTGTGATGGTGTTGGAAACCCAGGTGTGTTCATTTCCTTGTTCTTGGCTAGTCCAAGACAGGATGTCTGTTGCACAGTGTCATTTAGAAATATCATCTGCTGTGGAATGAGACATGCTCTAAAAAGCGCTTCTGTTCCCTGGACCTGCCAGTTCCTCGAGCCCCAGATTGATTTTAAATCTATAGTGTCCTTCCATAGGTCGAAACCCTGTGTAGACAACTGGGCCATAAAGGAAGCAGAGTAAATCTGTTTGGTGTTAGTCAACATCATTTTCTGTGCTGATGTTTTTGCCACTTTGTAATAAAATGACTTCGGGTCAGATGTATTAAACTCTGAAAAGTATGTGAATTTCTGTGCAAAAGTTTGCGTACTACCTTTTGGAGGTGTTGGGCAGTGTTCCCACTGGTGGTATTCAAATACATTTCTAGGTGTTATAGATTTGTGCAAGAAATGATGACCATAATGTTGGTAACAGTACAATGTATCATAGTCTGAAGTACCTTCTAACATTTCATTGTTCGGAAATGCTGCAGTTTTTTCTAAATCAGACATCATATTATTTACAGTTTCAGTGTCCCAATCATCAGACAATGTACTGGAGGTAATGATATCACTTAAAGAAATTTTAAATGCATGTTTAAGCTTTAAAAGTTCAGTCGGACCGAATATATCGAAATCAATCTTGTCCCATACTATACCGTCCGGTATAGGAACTGCTGTGATGTTCACTGAAGACAAGTCTCTCGGTTCACGATGTGAAGACTGGTGTGGCTTTAAAATCAAATTGACTCTTTGGGCTGTAGAGCTCTGCTGGAGATATCGTCCATTAATAAGCATACTAAAAGTTATTGTTAAACCTAGCCAGAAAAGAAAAAATAGAATCCCAGTGATACACCATAGTTCTATCCAAGGTGACACCAGGTAAGTCTTTCTAAAAAAGTGCAAAAAGTCAATGAGTTTCTGTTTGTGTGATTTTTTGGCTGGCATCGTTTCCGGCTCGCTTGGATCCAGTAAAAACGTATCAAAGTTCATGAAATATCCAGAAGCAGTTCGATCAATTGTTGGAATTGCATCGGGATTTGTTGAAATTGGATTTTGCTCTTGACGAGGCATGTTGACGTAGACGTCTGTAGTCGGTCTGATTGCAACTTGGTTGTTAAGTTGATTTTCTTCTTGTTGAAGTGGAACGAGTTCCATAGCATTGTTGTTTAGTCCTTCATTCCGTACAGGTGGCTCTTCAAAAGTGATGAGTCTTTCTGTTTGAACTTCTTGGATTGTAGCGAGAGCAGGGCGTCTGCTACTGTGAAGTCCACGAGGCCTACTGTTTAGTACCGGCCACATAGTGTGGTTTGATTAAGTCGATTGAGACAAATCTTTTCTCCTTTTTCCCGGCAAGAGGCGGCAGAAGTACAGTTCTTGTGCCTTGGATTGCTAGGACCGGTACAGCTGTTCTGTAGGATGGTCCGAATTCTTTCTTGTCTCCAATCTTCTCTCTGACCAGATCCCTAACTTTTGGGATCCAGACAGGTCTTGCCGTTACTGCCTTGACTTCCTCAGTGGCGGTCTGTTTTAAGTGGACGTTGCTTTGTTGTGTCCTGGATTCATTTAGATCCTGTAAAACAGCCAAACGATCATGGATATCAAATGGTTTTTCATCCGCCACTGTGCCTCCACAATCAAGATCATGTACCCACATTCTTGTCCCAAATAGGATCTCGTAAGGAGTGACACCCCCTAGAGAGCTTCTTGGCTGATTGTTTATTGCTCTTTGGACCCCATAAAGGTGACTGACCCAACTACCGCCCTTGCCTAATACCCTAGCTGTTAAAGATTGCTTTAAGTCACGGTTTTTCCTCTCCACAACCGAATTTCCCTCAGGATGGTACGGAGAGGAGTACCGCAATGCTACGCCCATTCCTTCCATGGCCTCTTTGTAAGCCCGAGAGCTAAACGCCGGGCCACGGTCAGAATGTAACGTGCCAACTGCGTATGTGCCGATAAAGACTCGCAAATCTTTTATAACAGTTCGAGCGTCAGCTGAGCGCTGAGGCCAGACCTATAGGAATCTAGAGCAGGAATCCACTGCAACCATGATATATTTCTTGGCCCCATCAGATTGTAGGGGTCCGCAGTGGTCCAAATATACACATGCAAGAGGTTTGTCTGATTTTAGTAATGGTGTCTGGGCTGGGCGTGCTACGGTGGAGCCTTTCATCTGCTGGCAGATGTCGCACTTTAAGACATAGTCTTTGGTCTGCTTTGTTATCCCTGGCCACCAGTAGCGCTGTTTCAGTAAAGAAATAGTCGCTGTAACGCCTGTATGTGCAGAACCCAAACCCTCGTGTGCTGCTAGAATTAAGCCTTGCCTACGATCCATATTTGGTATTACTCTATCCACCACTCCAGGAATCTGAGCATATGGAATGTTTTGTGCATCTAACTTATAGGAGTACTTGAGTGGAAATTTTTTAGGTACTGCTGTGCTGCCTTTGCGTGAAGCAATGACAGCTACCAAAATCTCACCGTCTATTCTCGTTTTTGAACGAGTGATTGCAGCTACGAACGCTGTGCGTACAGCCCCCTTTGCGGCTTCATCAGCCAATGAATTCCCTTCAACGTGAACGCCATCACGCTGATGACTCAGTGTATGTATCACGTGAGCCCTTGGTAGTTCGTTTCTCAACTCCACTACCGGTTCCCATAGCATTTTATGCTTAATTGTGCCACCTTTTGCGTCTTTAAACCCGTTCTGTTCCCAATGATGAAATATTCATTGTATGACTGGACACAGTAAAAGGAATCACACACAATCAGTGTGGGGAATTCGTGTTCCGTATTTACCAGTGCCAGTATTAGTGCTTTTAATTCTGCCAACTGAGCCGTGCAGTCTCCTATAGATTGCGTTTTAGTTCTACTTGGATGGAATTTTCCATCAAGCATGCGACCTTTAACAATTGCACACCCTGCGCTGTAAGCTTGCTTACTCCCTATGGCCGGTTGAGCAGATCCGTCAGTGTAAATAATGTATTCATACTGATCTAGAGGCAAAATCTCATTTGGTAGAGGATATTCTTGTTCGTATTGCAGAAATGCTTGTGTTTTTAAACTTGGATCAAATCTGTATTCAACATCCGTTGCAGTGAGAGAATTAGCCCATTGTATCCATCTGGGATGTAAGGCTTTCGCATTTGGGATTCTAGCCTTTGTAACAGCCTCTAAGGCTGGTACTGGGGTCAGGACTATTATGCGCTTTCCCTGAGCCAGAGCTCTTTCTCTTGCTACAGCGGTCTGCACTGCTGTCAGGATTTTTTCTGTTGAAGTGAAACGCATCTCTGCGTTTGTGTACAGGCGTGATTTGTATGTGATTTGTACTGTTTCGCCTTCATTGAAAGTTAAATAAGTGTACCCGCATTGACCCACTATTACTCGGATCACTAAGTTGCGTATGTTCACGCGTGTCTGTAAATGTTTTGAAGCTATCATGTCTTCCTGTAGTGAACGTAGGATGTTTGTATGTTCCTGTGTCCATTGTCTGACTGAAAAATCAGGTTTTATTAAGTCGTAGAAAGGTTTTATTCTTTCTGCGTAATCCAAAATGTATGTTCGACCAAAATGTAGGAATCCCAGAATTGATTGTAAATTCTTTAATGATTTTGGAGGTTGGAGCAGCGCACACTTTTCTAAAAAGTTAGCTGCTAGGCTTTTCCTTCACTTGACAGCTCATACCCTAAAAACAGGACATTGAGATGGGCAATTTTTGATTTTTGAAATTAAATTTATAGCCCTCAGAGGCGAATCCCATAATAATGGTGCTCACCCTTGTCAAGTGCCTCGGTAAGTCATCGTCCATCAGATAAATATCATCTAAATAGGACAATGCTTCTTAATCCAAATTTTGGAGTAACTCTGTTACCCTTGCTGAAAACAACCCCAGGCTATTCTTATACCCTTGGGGGAGTCGACAAAATTGCTGTTGGGACCCTAGCACTGAGAATGCGGTCAAATACCTGCTTTCAGGCGCTATATTTTGGCAGAAAAATCCATTTGAGATATCAAGTGTTGTTTTGTATTTTTGTTGCACAATGTTATTCATTAATGCGGCACTGTGTGCATTTTGAACTGCAAATGTCTTCGTGTAAGTGTTTAAATGTCTGTAATCTAAATCTAAACGATATGTGTTGTCAGGTTTTGATACGGGTAACAAAGGATTGTTCATAGGTGAAGTGCAATTTTCAATCACCCCCTGGTATTCTAGTTGATCTAGGATCTCCCTGACTTGTTTTTTAGCTTCCTGCTTTATAGGGTATTGCCTTTGAGCATTTGGGGAAACTTTTAATGGGATCACGTGATGGGTTGAGTCCTCATCCCAACCAGCATGATTTTTGTACAATGCTGGAGCTAGGGCAACCGCCCACTCCTGCGCATATGCATGTTTTAAATGTATGGGAACGAGGTCGGAAAATGCTGGAAAAATTACCTTTTCTCCCTTAGGGCACTCCTTGACGAATGCTGGCGGCCAGTCTTGCTCTGCTAATAGGATGTCATATCCAGATGACAGATTTTTCCAAAATAGACCTTTAATTTTCCTGGGCATGTCCCCCTCCATCCGGAGTGTTATCTCATGTAACTTATGTGGGACACTTACCCGAGTATCAGGTGTTTCCACCGTGATATACTCACTCAACTCCGCTGTCACCAGAAATTCCTTCAGGTTCTGGCAAGCTATTGTTACTTCTGCCGCGCTGTCTAGCATCGTCAGAGCCCATTCCCCGTTCAGAAGCTGTGTCCTCAGAATTCTGGGCATGTCTGATCTTGAGACCTGCTACCTTCTTCTTTTTGAACTGAGGTTTTTGTTTTTGTCTCTTCTTTTTTAGGTGCGTAGTCCACAGCGCGTTGCGTGTCTCTGGACTTTGTACGCTCCTCTGACCGTCCTTCCCTCTCAGAGTTTTTTGATGAACCCTGAAAGGAACGAGAGGAACGTGTATCAGTATCCTGATACCTGTCAGGTTTTTTAATATTATCCCTATTCCGGAGGTTATACCTCCTTTCAGAGGGCTCCTGTTGAGGAGACCTACCTCTGGATTGAGATCTGCTGTCTTTAGACTTTTGTTGTTTTTTATTTTCCCACTTCTTTTTAGAAGAAGTAGGTGTCTGCTTTGTAGTGTCCTTTCCAGGACTGCCCACAAGTTGTTGTTTTAATGCTTTCCCACCTAGACTGTCTCTGCCTAGTTCTGCATATGCAGTTTCAATTATTTTGGGTAGTTCGTGTGGTTGATCTACTGGACTGAACTCCCTTAGGCGTTGGCGGATCACCACTGAAGCTGCTTCCTCCTTAATGTTAGCTAGTATTATGGCTGATACCTGTTCGTAGTTACCTAGTAACTTCATCCCTAAGTTAAGGGCAGGCTCTGCTCCGTACTCATTTTGTATCTGTCTCAATACATCAGGTACTACTGCTAATGACGGGATACCATGTGTTCTGGTATATATGGCAGCAAAGACTGTACCCCAAGAGGTGCAGTCCTCTATTTGTGGTGTGATCCCCATGGGCATGCAGATTGTTAGTATTCTGTGTTTATCACAGGTGGTAGTATTCGGGAATACCGCCTCAAGCTGAGTTATTTTCTGAGCTATCCAGAATGGTATTTGTTCGCGTTTTGCTGGCATTTTGCCCATTACCGCGTGTAATGTTTGAGGAGTAATTTTATTTCCTGTACCCTGAACTGGAGTATTATTTTCTGCACCTGGTGCAGTTTGGATTGTTAAAGTCCTCATGACAAATTGTGTCAGGTTTCTGTAGATTTTAATTAAATCTGTGTATTGTATGAGTAAGTCTGGCTGTGGCATTGTGCCAATGTCAGGATGCGGTGTGTAAGCCGCTAGTATCGGCCATGTGGCTCTGTCTCCTCCGAGCGGGCCTAATCTTACTCTTTCTCGTACGTGGGGTAGGGTGCCATTAAACCAGTAATAATGTTCCTGGTAAGTGAGTGGAATCTCTATGTCCTCAAATGGACAATATTCCCGTGGTGCATCTCCTTCTATATAGTAGTGAAATGTCTTTGTTATTGCATTTGCTGTTGGGAGTGTAACCCATGAATAGAATACCTCTGTTTTATTTGATTTGTGTGCCTCAATCACGAAAACTACAATGCCCCCCTTAGCTTGTAAACCATTTTCTAATAGTCTTATGGTGACTGTCCTTCTGAATTTTGGTGCAATCTGTATTGCATCCTCAGGATCTTCTTCCTCGTCTGACGGGGGCAGTGGCATTCGTGTTGGATCTAAGACCGCGGTAGTCATTGTGTATAGAACACAGACTAATGTTTCAAAGAAACTATGATAAGGTTTTAGGCACAATTTTAGGAACACTATGTCCTTTCAAGCTTGAATAACCAACAGCCAATAAATTGTATTTTCGTACTACTCAGCTGCGGCAGATTTTGTGCCCACCCACTCCAGACGTCTCTGTGGTTTTGTGAGTAGGTTCTCTGAGAATAGCACGACTGAACTACTCAGATTCTACTGTTAAATAAGTACCCAACCAACGTTGGGCGCCATGTCGTGTAGTTCCTACAGTACCCCTGCAGGACCTGCGCGTTTGGATAACATAAACTGTGGGCTTGGTGGCAGACCGGCTCTGTGCACCCCCACCGCGTATGTTAGCCGGATTTGCATTAGCTAGCTCACAGTGCCACTATAATCTCCTCTTATCGGGGAGAGATTAGTTCCTGGCAACCTTAGATCATGACAACCCTGATCCCTCAGAATCGTGGAAACAATGTACTACTTTTCGCTCAGTCACTCGTGCTTACTTATTCGGTTTGTCTCAGAGAGTTACACAGAATAAACAGTCTGGGCGTTTCAATAAGTATTTATTGAACAGTTGTTATTCTAGTGTAAAATATATGTGCTGCAGCAACCAGCAGACAATAGCAGAGATATATTATCAGCAGTACGATGAAGGTAAAAGGGTAGTACAGTTCTACCATATTGCAATAATAATGGTTACATACATGAATATATGAAATGCATTATAAAAGTGTGCATACTCCTACGATGCCTAACTAGATGTACCTAAGTGTACCTAACATGTGTGTAGGTCTAAAAGCCTAAGAGCCAAGAATCCTTCTAGGATTTAGTCGAACCCCATTACCTGAATAGAGAGAGTGTGGGACCCCGTCCTGGTCTCGAGTTGGACACCCCGCAAGGGCTGTGTTAGACTGCTGTCAGCTGGAGCGACTGCATGCAGGAGCCTCAGCGTCTCTGGTCAGTGTGTCAGCATGGAAGTCTCAGTTCCCTCTATCTTACCGTGGCAAGATGTGGTGTATTTATACCCTAAAGTGTCTCGTCCCTCAGTATGGTTTGTATTGGTCTTTGTTAGACATGAGGAAGACGTCAGGGGTGAACTTTGTACATACATATTATGCGGGAGATGTAGCTGGTGAATGCTCATGCATAACTTATGAGTACATTGTAGGCCTGTGTTCGGGAAAAACCCTGCAGTGTTCTAACCACAGACTAGATAACGTTCAACCCTCAGAGGTCGTTGTGTACTGTAGGGAACTAATGTAGGTGAAAGATCATGCCTATATTAGGGCATAGGAGATTATGACTATAATAGGGCATAGACGATTATGACCATAATAGGGCATATACGATTATGACCATAATAGGGGCATATACGATTATGACCATATACGGCATATATGAACGTGTCCATATTAGGGCCTCTATACGAAACATAGCAGTGGCTTTTCGTGTCCTTGTAAATATGGGGCAGCAGGTTGTGCCGCCGATGCGTCACAAAACGTGATGCACCGACGGCGCAAGGGGCTTGTAAATATGCCCAGTAGTATATTATATTAAGATACTTGTAAATTTGGTTACCATCTTGTACATTTAACGACAGGAGTCAGTTGGCCAAATGGGACGTGGACTGGTGTTGAACTTTGGACACGGCAGGTAGGGACATGATGTAACTGATTTGGCCTGTGCAATGTGTAATTGGCCTGTGTCATTTACTTTAACTGTGGATACAATGAACAAGGCCCTGAAGACATAACATCAAGATGCACACAGCACACTGGGTCAGACGTACATATCTGGCTGTAATCAACCCCATGACACACATCTGCGCTTGTTGTAACTTACCCATTGACATGGTTCTCATGTGCTGCACTGTCCTGTCCCGGGATTCCAGTCACCAACTCCTCAGGGATGACAGCTGCCACCCGCTCCTCCAGGGCATCCAACACCTCCTGGTCTGCTGGGCTTCCTCCTCCAGTCTGCAATGCTGCCTTGAGGTTCAACGCTAATTTGGCCTTTGTTCTGCGCTTGTAATCGTGCCAGCGCTTTTTGCAGTAACTGCCTGTCCTCTTAGCTTGGCCAACAGCATTTATTTTCTGCACGATAGTCTGCCATATCACCTCCTTTTTCCATAGTGGCAACTTTGAGCTTACAAACAGCTGATGTTGATGGTTGGTCACCTCAGTGACCAGTATCTCATTTTCCTCCTCCCTGAAGTTTGACTTCCTCTTCCTCTTTACCTGGCTGTCTGCATGTGCATCTGGACTGTTGCTGGGGTTGGTTGGTTGGGTCTCCTGACTACTGCAGTGTGCTCCCTGCTCCATTGCAGACTCCTCTATGGTCCCCCAAATAGTTTTTGGGGGCGATGCGTAGTTTTTTAGGGTACTTTTTGTCGCTTGACGCAGTGGAGACTGTCGCGGGGTATTCGTACTCGTGTTACATGACGCAATTCTGCCTTCCTGCACTTTTTGGGCAGCTGTGTCAGGTTGCATCACATTGACTTGCAGCTATTTCGCTGCACCTACGTCATTAATTTGTCTGACGCAGGATGCCGCGCTGCGCCGCGGTCCGCCAGATTATAAATATGGTGCAACCATGGCTTTTTGCGTTGTCGCATGGCGGCGCATTACTTATTGATACATTGCTGCATTGCGGCAGCGATGCAGCAGCGATGCGTCACTTCTTGTAAATAAGGCCCAAAATTTGGCCACGCTGAGGCTCATGAGTAGCATTCCTTATCAATCTCTGCCCATCATAAACATATTATAGTTGGGTGCATGATGCACTTGAGTTTCTGATGTGTGGCATGTCTGAGTTTCTTAAACTCCAAAAATATATAAATGTGTAAAATGTGATAGATCAAATGCACACACATGTTATAAGTTTTGCCATGCAGTTCAAGGCACTGCAGATTTCACTAATACTCTTCACTACTAGACAATCTGGAAACCTCGACCATTATCATAACAATACCCAAAGCTAGGCCTGCCTGCAGCATCACAACTGTCAGAGACATCATTCAAAGTGCGTTTATATCCCCCTTATCTCCCTGTCCCACCACTTGTTAGAGCTTCTGTAATCAGTACCTCTGGCTAACACTAGTGTTGGTAGGTACAGGTACCCGAGTCTCCATTAACTGGGACCTAGTGCAACTTCTCCAAGATGGAAAAGGGCACCTCCTTCTCTTCTGCAACATGCACAAACATGCACACCGCCTGCCAAACTGTGAGATACCACATTATCTAGTCTTCTATGTTGAGCCATAAAAATTTCGAATCCAGAACATCAGCTACCACTACGTTGCCAATCTAAGCATATATAGGTAAATATAGACATGACATTAAGAGCAGTAAATATATACTTATAAGTACTTACCTTGAAAAACTAATGTTAGTTGTTAGTCTGTAATCGATAATTTTTATAAGTCAATATAAAAAGTCGGTATTTCAACATACTGCCCTACCAGAAACTACCTGGTACTGCACCTCACTATCTCAAAAGCGTCCATCCGAAGGGCCTGCAAGAGGTTAATCATCTATCAGCAAGGCCTTCTGCATGTTTGGCAAAAAGTGGACTCTTTCCATTAAAAAAGTTTAATTTCAGCCCATAGTCCTCCTTCCTTTAAAATGTACTTGATTAGAGCAGTTTTGTAGAGAGGAAATAGTCAATCATTTAAGTGGGCAGGTATACAACTTAATGGGACGAACTTTCTACAGTAAATCATCCCCTACGAAGTTTCACATAAATGAAGGTATGTGGAGTGATACAGTGCAATAAAATACGTTCTTCAAGCAAGACGGCCAAGTCCTATCAGATGCAGGCAGACACCACAAATCACACTGCAAGTCTGAAGCTTTCAATTTCGACCAGAGAAATATGTTTCTGTTGTTTTGGCGGCACAGCCAGCAGAAGCAATAATTCAACATGCTCTCCTTAGGTTGGTGACGTCTGTAAAATTGAAGCACCCACACTGTTCACTGAGAGACTTCTATTAATTTGACACTCACAAGACCTTTTCTGTGAGATGGCGATACACCCATAATGTTGCTACTACATGCGACGCCAAATTGATTTTTACTGTGCACCACTGAATAGATGAAACACACTAAAACTGGCGAAGGCTGACCCTGTCTTTTATGCAGAGAGAGCTCTCTGCAGTTATGGCTTAATCGTCGTGGGAAGGAAAAAAAGAGAAACATGATTGTCATCACTCGCAGCCTTTAGCCTGTGACCTAGCAGATGTGGTGCGTCAAAATTGTATTCCAGTGAGACTACAAACACCCCACTTATGGCCAGATTTACAAACATTTTGCGCTGGGTTTGCGTCACAAAAGTGATGCAAAAATGTTATTTTTTCCAAATTTACATTTGTGCTGGAAAGCTGCCTGAAAGTAATGTAAGGCAAAACCAAAGGGGATGATGGACGGAGTGTTGACATTACAAGCACTCACCCCCAGTCAACTGATCTGTGTTTAATCCATCATCATTCTTTAGCTCACTCCGCCACCCCAGTTCAGACATGGCCATATGCAAATCAGTCTGACCCTGTGCCTCATGGGAACAGTCCAGCCCGAACTGCCAAGCCATGTCTTCCCTGGACCGGAAACAAGCATCCTGGGACCGGTTTCGGGCTCACAGCCCTCATCAGCCAGGCTATCTTGAATCCAGTGGCAAAGTGAGCAAGGGACCCACGTCTGGGCATACCCTGCCAACTTAGGGCGAACAAAGCAAAACCAAAGGGGATGATGGACGGAGTGTTGACATTACAAGCACTCACCCCCAGTCAACTGATCTGGGTTTAATCCATCATCATTCTTTAGCTCACTCCGCCACCCCAGTTCAGACATGGCCATATGCAAATCAGTCTGACCCTGTGCCTCATGGGAACAGTCCAGCCCGAACTGCCAAGCCATGTCTTCCCTGGACCGGAAACAAGCATCCTGGGACCGGTTTCGGGCTCACAGCCCTCATCAGCCAGGCTATCATGAATCCAGTGGCAAAGTGAGCAAGGGACCCACGTCTGGGCATACCCTGCCAACTTAGGGCGAACAAAGCAAAACCAAAGGGGATGATGGACGGAGTGTTGACATTACAGGCACTCACCCCCAGTCAACTGATCTGGGTTTAATCCATCATCATTCTTTAGCTCACTCCGCCACCCCAGTTAATACATGGCCATATGCAAATCAGTCTGACCCTGTGCCTCATGGGAACAGTCAGCCCGAACTGCCAAGCCATGTCTTCCCTGGACCGGAAACAAGCATCCTGGGACCGGTTTCGGGCTCACAGCCCTCATCAGCCAGGCTATCTTGAATCCAGTGGCAAAGTGAGCAAGGGACCCACGTCTGGGCATACCCTGCCAACTTAGGGCAAACAAAGCAAAACCAAAGGGGATGATGGACGGAGTGTTCTGCATTCTGTCCATCAACTGTTGTTTTTGCATTTGTCACCCCGAGTGGGACGGGTATGCCCAGACGTGGGTCCCGTGCTCTCCATGCCACTGGAATCAAGCTATCCTGGCTGAAGAGGGATGAAACCCCGAAACCGGTCCTAGGATGCTTGTTTCCAGTCCAGGGAGGACCTGGCTTGGCAGTTCGGGCTGGACTGTTCCCATGAGGCACAGGGTCAAGACTGATTTGCATATGGCTGGGTTCAAACTGGAATGGCATGGTGAGCAAAAAAACGATGGATGTAGGCCCAGATCTCTGTACTGGGGTGAATGTATGACATTGTTCTGCATTCTGTCCATCAACTGTTGTTTTTGCATTTGAAAGTAATGTAAAGCAGCGCAAATCGCTGCTTTGCATTACTCTACGTCAAGGGGGCATTCGATGGGTGGTGCATGGGCTTTCTTATGCAACCACCCATGGTTTTTTACACAAAACCATATCTACTAACAATAGTAGACAGGGTTTTACGCCCAAAAATAATTCCACTTTGAAACGCGTTAAAAGGAGAAATGCTTTTATTCCTACTAACTTTTTCCATTTTGCATATGTGCTGCACTGTACAGCATACATCTGAAGTGTGAAAAGTTTTAAAGTTAGTTTAAGCATGGTATTTTGTATTGGAAGAGCACTCTTCCAGTGCAAAACCTATGCACACTCATGCAGACACCCTTGCGCCATGGTGCAAAGGTGTGTGCGTGGCGCTCTCCTGCCTGATTGTGTGCCAGTGCTACGGAGAGAGCAAGATAGTGCCATATCTCTGTAGAGATAGTGCTTTCCTGCTCTCTACCAATCACACAACGCAGCGCAGTACATTTGGGTGCTGTATTGCATTCGGGACACCTTTGTAAATCTGGGCAAAGAGTGAAGGGAGTAGGAACTCAGATGGCTTTTGACAAATGCGAACTAGTGTGTCCATTGCAGTAGTAGTACGCCTTGCAGTAGTGAAAAACAAATATGAGAAGTTTTCACTACCAGGAAAGTAAAACTTAAAAGTACATGTCCACCTTTTTAAACACACTGCATCCTGCCCTTGTGCTGTCTAGGGCCTACCTTAGGGGTGACCTATATGTTTTAAAAAAGAAGGTTTGGGCCTGGCAAGAGGTTTAACTTGCTAGATCGACATGGCAGTTTAAAACTGCACATATAGGCTCTGAAATGGCGGGCCTGAGAAGATATGTTTCATGGGCTACTTAAGTGAGTGGCACAATCAGTGCTGCAGGCCCACTAGTAGCATTTAATTTACAGGCCCTGGGCACATGTAGTACACTTTACTAGGGACTTATAAGTGAGTTAAGTATGCCAATTGTGGCTACGCCAATGTTGCCATGTTTTAGGGAAAGAGCTGAAGCACTTTAGCACTGGTCAGCAGTGGTAAATGAGCAGAATCCTAAGGCTAGCTAAAATGAAGTAAGAAAAAACAGGAGGTCTGAAGACAAAAAGTTAGGGGTAACTACATCAAGGATGCCAGGTCCAACAATAACTTCATATGGTTGCGGAAGTGCACAGCAGATTAAAAAAAACTGCCTATAGCACTGCAGATAACAAATACATTTGGGAGGGACTGCAAGAAATATAGCGCTGTCTACATTGATAAAAACCTTCACATTTCAAAACTGGAATTAAATGTTATTTGGTGAACTACTTGTAGTGTCCACAGAAAAATACAAAATCCATCAAAGTCTGAATTGAAAATTCATCACAAGTACAATTTGAAGTTGTGGAAGAGTCATATTGGCTCAAAGGAAAGATAAAAACGACCAATCTCCCCCAAGGCCATATCGGACTGATGCTCTAAGGTCTTGGTGAAGGGTTAAAAAAAATCAATCAATTCCTGTTCCATCCCTATGTTTCTTAATACAGTCCATAACATTGATTGGTTAACCCAGTCAAAGGCTGAGCTAAGGTCCATGAATGCAAGGTATAATACCCACTCTTTTGCCACAGTATATTTCTGGATTAACAACATGGGATTAAGGCTCTGCTCTATGGTACTCAAGCCTTCTCTAAAACCATACTGAACAGGGGTAATAATACTTGCCTACAGCTCTTCTTAAAAATAGGCGCAATGATAGCTGTGTGCCATGCACTAGGTAACTTGGAACAAGCAATGGTATAAAGGGCGCAAATTAAAATAGATGCCCAGATCTCCAGCTTGGCCTTAGAGAGATCCATCGGGACACCATCCAGACACAGTGCCTTATAGCCTGGAATTTGAACAATGACCAAATAAACTTATCTTCTAAGTTAAACAAGATGGTGAGAGAATTACTAGTAAAGGAATATTTGTCATGGGTGAGTTCTTTGGGGGGAAAAAATGTAATTAAATACCAAAGCATACTCAAACCAATAAATAAAACTTGATTCATAGTTTTCTGTTTCATATTGTTAAGGTTAATATGATATACAACCTCATCTATGAGATTATTTATACCATTTGTAATTTCATCTGTCACATCAGGGGGTGGCAAAGAGTGTTACACATCATACAACACCCATGAAATTCACTGAAAAAATACATTTAAAGGTCAGTTATGGTTCAGCATACACAAAACTGAACAAATCCTGAAATTTACCAGTTATGTTGTGCAACTCATAATTCACCACATAACGCACACCCCTTGTGCTCAGTACACAATTTAGCTGATGGCATGTTGAAAAAAAGGCTGTCCGTCAAGAGATATACACTGGGGGGGGAGGGGCATGAGTTATACTAGTACTTCTGAAACTCCGTTGAGGTCACAACGATGCCAGTGGGAGAAAAAGAGCCAGAATCGATTCGGTGAAGAACGGGGCATGCCTTATTGGTCATACATTCGCATCAGGTGACTTCAGACTTGCTAACCAATGTCTGTTTCTCCTGTGCTTGGGCAAACATGAAAATTGAATTAATTTTGGATTTTGTGTTTAAGAGGCTTGATGGCTAAACCCATTTCTGACTCACAAATTATATTTTGTAGCGATTTAACTTCGGAGTATTTCAGGCCTCATTCATTTTTGGATCCATGAATGCATTTCGTTTTAAGATTATGCTTTTATCAAAAATGTTTCTATTCGCTACAATTCAACGTATTCAATACTCCCCACCTCCACATCCTTACCTTTCTTCAGTATGAGGTCTGATACACTCTCAACGCCCCCAGAATGTTTATTTAAGCTTGAAAAAGTACTGATATTGAATCACTGTTTTGACTGTAATATCTTTGTAGGCAGACTAGGTATGCCCTACTGTAACTGCAACATTGGTTTATTTTAACCGAATATTGTTACTTAGAACCGCTTTCAACATAGAGGGGTCTATTCATGAACTAAACTGGTGAGTAAATCTACACATGCAAGTTTACTCTTATACTTTTCTGTAAAGTAACTACAGCCAAAAAGAAGCAGTAGTAAATCCCATGCCCAGCCACTGATACTGCAACAACCTCCCATAAAAAATAATGTAGGAAGGCATTTAAAATAGAACCCCATAAGAAATCATTTTAAATTAAAATAATTTATTTAGACTTTTTTTAAATATATTTATTTCATTGAATGTTAAAATTATTTATATTTGAAAAATAAATATTTAATGAGAAAATATTTTAATAATCTTTTTAATTTACAAATAAATGTAACCAGTTTTAAACAAATAAAAATAATTTCAGTTAATTCTATACATAACATTTTGTAAGTTTTAATATATAATAAGTACATTCAAACATGTTACTTTAGGTAGGCCTTTTTTAAATATATCTTGAAAAACTAATTTTTAATTACTTTTAAGGGGCCGATTCCGGTCGTAAAACGTACCGACCGACACGGACCGGGAATGGAGACCGACCGACACGTACCGGCGCCTTACGACCCGCGTAGTACGATGCAATGCGTGTGAATTACAACCCACTCGTACGGAACACAAGCCGCATGACCCAACCGTACGGAAATCAGTGATTCGCCCGTAAACCGACCGTGAATCGTACCGACCGACACGCATCAGGAATGGACCCAACCGACACGTACCCGCGCTGTACGACCCGCGTAGTACGATGCAATGCGTGTGAAACGAGACCGACTCGCACGGAGCACAATCCGGAAGACCCAGACGTACAGAAAACAGTGACTAGCAAACAATATACTCCTTTGCGATCGACGCGTACGCCAACATAGAAACACAGCAGAATGTCAGTGTGACAGACTCGGATTACCCCGCAAGAGCTACTGGGAGCGTCCGTCCCGGTCAAATGAACGTCTCCATAATGCTCAACAAAACCAAAGGAAAAAAGACAAAAAAAGGACCAAACAAGCAATGACAAAGCCAATAAATAAAAAAATAAAAAAACATGGAACAAAGACACCCACAACTCCACCTACATAAAGGCCAGAAATCCCTACCATGATCCCTTGCAAACTACAGACATAGGACAGCAGACAACACCACCACAATGCAGAGACACACCACAACTCACACACCACACAACATCTACACCAGTTGCACCTCTCAAAAAATCAATCACACATTCACAGATAAACTCACACCCACCACACTCACTTACACCCTCACACACACATCAATCCCCACAACCACCCAGCACCATGCCCCCAAGAAGAATCCAAAGTTCACAGATAGTGAGTTGGAAGTCATGATTGATGAAATCCTCAGAGTAGAGCCACAGTTATTTGGCACATTGGTCCAACAGACCCCCATGCCACAGAAAACAAAGATGTGGGAGAGGATTGTCGACAAGGTCAACGCACAAGCACCTTGTTTGCGCACAAAGGTCGATATTCAGAACAGGTACTATGATGTGCGCAGGAGGGTCAAGGAGCTCATCGACAGGGAGCACGCCTTGAGCAAGCAGACTGGCGGTGGCCCTCCTGCCAAACCAACACACTTCAGGTCCTGGGAGGAGAAGGTGCGGGCCATCCTACCACCGGAGATCATCCATGGATTAACAGGAATACCAGGGCCTGGTGAGTACACAACCAATATACTCAATATTGTACGGCAATACACATATATCACTGCCAAGGGGACAGTGAAACCAAGTACTGTTAGCAAAGCCATAGCAACAGAAAGGCAAGTATCCTGTGACGTGTATGCCAGTTACACAAACACAATACCTGCCATCTCATAGTAATATGGAACTATGTTATTACATGTACAAAACTAACAACAAATACAGCAAGGCAGTGGTATAAATCACCAACAAACACTGTCATCCATTTTGCCACCACTGTCACACTACCTCACAGGGAAGCTGATTCACAGGAAGGACGGTTTGGTATCTGGGAAGGTAGGTGTATCCGATAGCATGATGGGAGTGGTTGTCACAGCCAATAGTCCACATCCCACATGGACCATCAAGCTCACACTGAACCATGCACACCTCACATGCAGTGTAAATGTACTGAAAAGATGGCTGACACTGGGCTCTGCTGTGGGGAGCACAAGGCCCAGCTGGGAACTGTGCACAAACAAACACCAGGCCACCACTGTCAGCCATCTTGCCATTGCTGTCTCACTACCTCACAGGGAAGCTGAGTCAAAAGGAAGGAAGGTTGGGTCTGCTGGGAATGTGCTTGTAGCAGAAAGCATGATGGCAGCATGATGGCAGCTGTAGTCACAGCCAACAGCCCCCCTCACACATGGTCCCACAAGCTCCACCCTCAAACCATGCACATCTCACAGGGAGTTGAAAAGAACTGACAAGATGGCTGAGAATGGGCTCTGCTGTGGGGAGCACAAGGCCCTGGTGAGACTTGTGCCCAAACAAACAACAGGACACCACAGCCTCACATCCTGAGTGGTAACTTCCACTCCCTGCAATGGAAGCATGCTGCATGGTGGGATATCTGGCATGGGGGGGAGGAGGACCGCCAGCTCTGACTACATCTACCAGCAGCCCCTGTCACACACACCCCTCCCACCAACACCAAAATACACACCTGGGATCATGCTCCACAAGAGATGGAGTGAAAAGCCACTTCCAAGATCTCTGACAATGGGCTCTGCTGTGGGGAGCATAAGGCCCGGCTTGGAATTGTACTCAAACAAACAAAAGGACACCACTGTCAGTCATCTTGCCATTGCTGTCTCACTCACTCACTCACTCACTCACTCACTCACTCACTCACTCACTCACTCACAGGGAAGCAGAGTCAAAAGGAAGGTAGGTTGGGTATGCTGGGAAGGGGGGGTGTAGCCAAAAGCAAGATGGGAGTTGCAGTCACAGCCAACAGTCCCCATCGCACATGGTCCATAAAGCCCACCCTGAACCATGCTCACCTCACAGGCAGTGCAAAAGTAATGACGAGATGGCTGACACTGGGCCCTGCTGTGGGGAGCACAAGGCCCTGGTGGCACTTGGGCTCAACCAAACAACAGGACACCACTGCCTGACATCCTGAACATTAACCTTCACTCCCTGCAATGGAAGCATGCCTCATGGTGGGATATCTGGCCTAGTGGGAAGGAGTACTGCCAGCTCTGACTACATCTACCAGCAGGTTCCTGCACACACACACCCCTTAACACAAACTCCACACAACTCACCTGGGATAATGCATTCCCTCAGACTCAATTAAAATATCTCGCAAAGATTTACCACACTGGGTTCTGCTGTGTGAAGCACATGGGCTTGTTGGGACTTGTGTCCAAACAAACACCAGGACACCACTGTCTGCCATCTTGTCAGCACAGGCACACCACCACACAGGGAAAATGAATCACAGGAAGGAAGGTTAGGTATTGTGGGAAGGTGGGTGTAGCCAAAAGCATGATGGGAGTTGCAGTCACAGCTAAATATCCCCCACCCACATGTCCCAGCAAGCTCACACTGAACCATGCACACCTCACAGGGAGTGGAAATGTACTGACAAGATGGCTGACACTGGGTTCTGCTGTGGGGAGCACGAGGCCCTGGTGGCACTTGGGCTCAACCAAACAACAGGACACCACTGCCTGACATCCTGAATGTTAACCTTCACTCCCTGCAATGGAAGCATGCCTCATGGTGGGATATCTGGCTTAGTGGGAAGGAGTACTGCCAGCTCTGACTACATCTACCAGCAGGTTCTTGTACACACACACCCCTTAACATAAACTCCACACAACTCATCTGGGATAATGCATTCCCTCAGACTCAATTAAAATATCTCACAAAGATTTACCACACTGGGTTCTGCTGTGTGAAGCACATGGGCTTGTTGGGACTTGTGTTCAAACAAACACCGGGACACCACTGTCTGCCATCTTGTCAGCACAGGCACACCACCACACAGGGAAAATGAATCACAGGAAGGAAGTTTAGGTATTGTGGGAAGGTGGGTGTAGCCAAAAGCATGATGGGAGTTGCAGTCATAGCTAAATATCCCCCACCCACATGTCCCAGCAAGCTCACACTGAACCATGCACACCTCACAGGGAGTGGAAATGTACTGACAAGATGGCTGACACTGGGTTCTGCTGTGGGGAGCACGAGGCCCTGCTGGGACCTCTGCTCAAACAAACAACAGGACACCACTGTCAGCCATCTTGGTAGCACCGTTACAGTACCTCACAGGAAGCAGAGTCAAAAGGAAGGAAGGTTGGGTATGCTGGGAAGGGGGGCGTAGCCAAAAGTATGATGGTAGTTGAAGTCACAGCCAAAAGTCATCCTCCCACATGGCCCATCAAGCCCACCCGGAACCATGCTCACCTCACAGGGAGTGCAAAAGTACTGACAAGATGGCTGACACTAGGCCCTGCTGTGGGGAGCACAAGGCCCTGCTGGGACTTGGGCTCAAACAAACAACAGAACACTACTGCCTGACATCCTGAACGTAAACTGTGACTCCCTGCAATGGAAGCATGCCACATGGGGGATTACCTGGCCTCTGTGCGTGAAGGAGGTCCTGCAATGACTCCAAATGCTATTAAGGCTGGCTCAAACCACACCTTCTCAGCCAGAACAAATAGCACCCTTGGGACCAGTCACTCCGAAAGTAAATGCCCTGCCAAGATGGCTGACACATGGTCCTGATGTATGAATTGGCTGCAAGTCACACCTACGCACTGGCCAACTCAAACACATTTACACTCACAGCCATTGGAACTGTAGGTATCCTCTCACTGTCTGGGGATGCAGTGTCCCTGGGGTGTCCCCTGACCTGGCTGTGAAAGTGTGTCTCATAGATGACAATTGGGGAGATGCAGACATAGTACATAGCACCAAGCACACACAATGTCACCTATACATTATTGACAGGGGACACCTGACAGTGACTAGAATGGACACACCCATATAGCTGACACTGTAGCATGGTGTCATTCCCAAAAGGTGCAGTTGTGAGCTGCATTTCAATCCCACATCGTTCTACGTTGTATGCATCATTCACACAACACATCACTCACTGTCATAGACACTCCAAACACAATGACTAACCTGGACTGCATTGGAGGAGGCATGCAACTCACAGCAGCAGAACTGCAACACACACACCTCTGGCCATCACTGTCATGAGCATGGAAAAGCAAGAGAGCTGCTGTGCTCAATCCCTCTCACCATGGAGGAAATTGACAAGATAAATGACGTTAGCACGTACAAAACTCAGCACCAACATCATTAGCTACGGTAACACCATGACTTGTATGAAATGAGATGTGAACTAGGAACACGGACAACCAAATAAAAAGAAAATGTAAAAAAAAAAAAAAATAGTATCTCCCATTAGATCTCAGGCATACCGGACTGTGACCATGTTGTTCAGACACACCAATGTGACACACAAAGACAAGCAAAAACTGCCACCACACATGCCCCAAGCTTGCAACATACCCTAAGTGGAATTGTACGTATGTCATCGTTAAAGCACAAATGTGGACAGGGATGATACAGCCGTGTCAGGCATGTGATGGCACTTGAGTAGCAATGGCCTTGTACAGACAATTGATCAATACATGAGCTGGTCATGCACACAGCTTGACGTGCACATTGAAATGCTTCAGGTTGCCATGACAAAGTGCTTCAACAATATCAACCTCTGTCTGTCACAACTTAGGACAATGCAATGTACAGACTCTCATAATGATGTCCAGTGGCAACTGTCATGTGTGTGAAACGTTGATGTCGGTAGAACCATAACATACATTGTGTGTCTCTTCCAACCACAGGGGATGCTGGGGACACAGCAGGAACTGAAGAAGAGTCCCAGTCCCAGACTCTGGCGGACCCTGAGCTCTCCGGTGTGGATCAGTCTCTGTCCTCTTCGGACGATGACCACGAACGACCTGGCACCTCTGGTGTGAGTCATCGTGCAGCACCAGCAGTAGGAACATCAGCACCCCCTGCAACCACTCCTGCCACATCTGACAACAGACAGAGTACCCCTGCCCACACGGACAGACCAAGGCCACAGACCACCAACGGCACAGGTACACAGGGCACCCTGGAAGCGACAGACAACACCACCAGCGCCAACACCCAAGGGGTCCAGTGTCACCTGTGACTGCCACGGCAGGTCCTGCCCGTGTGGGTAGGGGTGGTGGGAGGGGGGGCAGGCAGAGGACACGGCCTGCAGAGGGGGCTGGACTGCATGATGACCCACACCTGGGACGCATCATAGATGCGTACCATGAAAGCACCGGAGGTTTTGGGCAGGTAGTGGGGATCCTCAAGGACCTCAAACAACAGCAGGCTGCCCATTATGCCCGCTTGGACACCCACATGTCCCGGGTGGAGACACACATGTCCCGCATGGAGTCCAAGTGGGACAAATTGGATGATCTAACAGCGGTGCATAGGGACATACTGACATGCCTCCACCAGATCAGCACCAACATGACCACACCTCCCTGTGCGCCCACGACATCTGTTGCCACAACATCCGCAACTACCACAGGGAGGGAGGAGGACTCTGGCGGAGAGTCCTCGTCACCGCAGCAGCCTGCACTTGAGGGTCCCCCGAGAAAGAAGAGGGGTCGTCCGAAGAAGGGCAAGTGAGACGCTGATGGCCATGCACATCCCCCAGGAACTCAACACCTGTTCTTGATATGGTCCTTTGTGTGCAAACCATTTAACCTTGTTGACTGACACCCAACTCACCCACTTGACATGGAGGGTCTAAGTTGTAACAATGCATCAAATTACTGTGGACTTTACCCTGGACATTTCATCTTCCAACACTACCAACTCACCTGTGAACTTTGGATTACCATCACACTGTACAGCACTTCAAATTACGTTCACTATCCTCACACATGTTTGTAAATAAAATCACAATCACACAATACTTGCCTCTGTTGTGATTTAAACTTGGTTTGTGTCATGGAGATGATGATCTGCTAAAGAACACTGTGCATGCAAACTACTAGAGCAATGTGAACACCGTTATGTGAGTCATGGTCATGTGACACATATGAGGGAGACACACCACTAGGGCAACACAACACATACTCACCATGGCCATCTAACTCATCGCCTACACTGATGTTGACAGGAAATACAGTGGAATGCACAGACACCACACCCAACCTCAGTCAGAGGCAATCAGCCCACAGGTACAGAATGCAAATGACTGTCGGATGTGTGGATACAGACGAGGCACATCCCAAAGTGAGGCACAGGTTTATTAAAGATTTACAACCTGAGAATTCCACAACTGATGCAAGGTAACCTCACGTGACAGTGATCAAAAAGTAACCAAGTGGTAAAAAATGAAAGTCCAGGGGTGTGTGGCACATCATTGGTTGGGACAACGATTACTTGCACTCTGGAACAGGAATCTGGGTGTCGGGGTTCAGACCTCACCATACTGCAGCCAAAGTACCCTGTGAAGGACAGACAGAAAACACAATCAAAAACACAGATTTTCCAGCATACAACTACATTATACATTCCCAAAACAAATCCAAAGCTACGTAAACACAACCTATTAATCAGGTAAACACTGTTTGGGAGTACAGACTACCTGAAAGGAAACATCACTGCAAGCATCCTGTCAAGTAGCACACAGCCACCCTCAAACAGCACCAGTGCACCACCAACATATATCAGGCAAACACAATACTTTGACAACACATCACTGTATACTGACATTCATGTGAAGAAGTTGTGGATCAGCTGGGTCCGAACATCACCCTCACCATCACCATCACTGACATCATGCCCCAGGGCAGGATCCTCCACGGCTGGCGGATGTTGGTCATCGTCATCTTGGATGAGAGGCAACTCCTTCCTCACTGCCATGTTGTGTAGCATGCAGCACACTATGAAGATTTTGCACACCTTAGCAGGTGCATATGGGAGGGCCCCTCCTGTCTTGTCCAGGCAGCGGAATCTGCTTTTCAGGAGACCAAATGTCCGCTCGATCACTCTCCTGGTCCGACCATGTGCCTCATTGTAGCGCATCTCTGCCGGTGTCACAGGGTTCCTGAGGGGTGTCAGCAACCACGGCATGTTGGGGTATCCGGAGTCACCTACATACAGACAATTGCACATTAGATGAGTTTGAAAAGAGGGTGGAAAACAACATTACCAAACACACACAATGGTAAACAGTCAGTACACACCGACAAGCCAGGCACGCTGGTACTGCATCTGTGACATCATCGTCGAGATGCGACTACTCCTCATGATGTAAGCGTCGTGCGCTGAACCTGGGAAACGTGCACACACATGTGAAATGGTCATGTCCGCCAGACATACCACCAGCGCATTGATTGAGTGGAAATGTTTCCTGTTTCGGTATGTCTGCTCATGTGCCTGTGGTGGTACCAAAGCCACATGTGTCCCATCAATGGAGCCAATGACATGTGGCATCCTTCCCAGTGCATAGAAGTCACTTTTGATGTCAGTGAGTTGTTGTGGGGTTGGGAAATAGATGTATTGGTTGAGGAAATGCAACATCGCCTCCAACACATCTCGAAGCACACGGCTGAACATGGTCTGTGACATCCCACCAGCAGAAGCCACAGTGTATTGGAAGGTACCGGTGGCAAAGAAGTGTAGGGCTGCCATCACCTTCACCTTGGGGGTCAGCGCTGTAGGGTATGGCCGGCCAGGTTGCAAGTGTGGGGCCAACTGCTCCGCCAAATCATCAATCAGTGGCCTAGTGAAGCGGTACCGTCAGATGCAGTCACGTTCAACCATGGTTGCAAGGTCAGGGAACGGTCTGTGGACAGCTGGTCTCCTGCAGTACATAGATGAGCAAAGAAAGGTTGTCAGTTCCCCTATCAATGTGCCAGTGTCCACGCTAAATAGCACATGAAACATCATAACAGGACACAAGTACCTGATGTGTGTGCTGTTGGGTATGGGCACATATGTCAGCTACATGTCCATCATCTGACATCTCAGCTCTACATGTCTACACAACAAGGTCCATGTTGTGCTGTGACAAATCTATGGGCTCTGTCACAGTACATCAGTACGAGTGTCACTTACCAAACACACACCACACAGTGACTAGTGAGGACAGATGTCTTCTTCACACCACAGGTTTTTCACAGACACACACACAGGGACCTTGTATTGCCACAAGAACACTATCATGATGTAGCGTCTCATGTACACGCCACAACGCACACATGACACCCACATGACGTGCCACCTGATTTGTTTGCAGGTCATACATGGATGTCTGTGACACACAGACGCAACATCAACTCACATTGACAAAACACATGGATGTGGTGACAGTTTGACATTGAGCACATGAAATCAGAGTCATCTGCGTTGCAAAATGCACACATACTGTGGATAAACATCAAATTTGTGGCACTGGGACACACATGCAATTACACCTAAGAGTCAGGGTGTATGTCACATGTCATACACAATGTACCCCCGGAACTGTGTTCATGCCTCGTGCTCTGAACTGTACAGTTGTCAATCACAGTGGTTATGTGCACAACACACAAAGGTATCTGCACCCATGACACCTTGCACAGCCTGGGAGTGGGTGCCACTAAGTGCCACATACTAAATCACATGTTGACCCACATACACACACAGGTAATGCAGCCTGACATGCCTTTTGATATACTGTGTCACAGGCTGTATTGTTGTAGGTGTGCACATGGGTCCCTGGCAAGCTATGGTGGGTGGCATCCTTTTGCCCATTGACTGCAATGGTGACAGACGCGGGTGACTTTTTCAAAGACGGGTCGTACACCTAGGGACAGGTCCGTGCACACGCCTCGCCCATTGACTGCAATCGTGACTGACACAGGTGACTTTTTCAAAGACGCGTCGTACACTTAGGGACAGATACGTGCACACGCCTCGCCCATTGACTGCAATGGTGACTGACGCGGGTGACTTTTTCAAAGACACGTCGTACACCTAGGGACAGATCCGTGCACACGCCTCGCCCATTGACTGCAATGGTGACTGACGCGGGTGACTTTTTCAAAGACGCGTCGTACACCTAGGGACAGATCCGTGCACACGCCTCGCCCATTGACTGCAATGGTGACTGACGCGGGTGACTTTTTCAAAGACGCGTCGTACACCTAGGGACAGATCCGTGCACACGCCTCGCCCATTGACTGCAATGGTGACTGATGCGGGTGACTTTTTCAAAGACGCGTCGTACACCTAGGGACAGATCCGTGCACACGCCTCGCCCATTGACTGCAATGGTGACTGACGCAGTGACTTTTTCAAAGACGTGTCGTACACCTAGGGACAGATCCGTGCACACGCCTCGCCCATTGCATGCAATGGTGACAGACGCGGGTGACTTTTTCAAAGACGCGTCGTACACCTAGGGACAGATCCGTGCACACGCCTCGCCCATTGACTGCAATGGTGACTGACGCGGGTGACTTTTTCAAAGACGCGCCGTACACCTAGGGACAGATCCGTGCACACGCCTCGCCCATTGACTGCAATGGTGACTGACGCGGGTTACTTTTTCAAAGATACGTCGTACACCCAGGGACAGATCCGTGCACATGCCTCACCCATTGACTGCAATGGTGACTGACGCGGGTGACTTTTTCAAAGACGCGTCGTACACCTAGGGACAGATCCGTGCACACGCCTCGCCCATTGACTGCCATGGAGACGGATGCGGATTTGATACTTGTACAATTCGTGTGCTGAAAAATCTGTTGGCTCCCTACAACAATGTATCAAACTCATTGGGGTCATGAAGTTGAAATTTTTGAACGATGCGGAAGGCGTGTATGAGGCGTGCATTGCGATGGATTGGCCAGATTCATAGGATGCAAACGTGTAGGACCTATTGCTTTGGACGCATGGGACAGAATCTGCCTCTGCAGCACAGATATAAGGCTGTCTGTTCCCCTGAGAGCTCACTTGCCTGCACTACATGCTCCAGATTGACATCTCTGCTACCACTGCTGCTGTCTCTGCATCCTCTGGCTTCAAGAATGGCACGTACTGTGGAGAGGGCCCCAGCCTTCACAGAGGAGGAGAACCAGGCCCTGCTGGCCAGCCTCCTTCCACAGTACAGCAAGCTGTATGGGAAACCAGGGGAGCAGGTGAGTGTGCAGTCCACATCCTTTCTCATTGTGCATGTTGTCTGACTAGCATTAATGGCATTGTGTACACCAGTGGCTAGCATGCTCATTGAGTAGTTGTAACCCCCAAAGTGTGTAGGTACCTCTAGTGAACAGGTACTGTGCTGAAAAAGTGCTTTTTTACATGTTTATAATACCCAGGCAATGTTTCCATGTTGTTAATGCAGTACAACTGTCCATTACCATAGTTGCACTACCTGTGTACATCATATGCCCTTGTGATAACGACATGTATATCCAACTGTGTGATGAACAAATATGTTGCATGTGTAGTAATGGTCTTTTAACTTTGTCATCCTCACAGGTTGATGCCCATCAGAAACAGGAGATCTGGAAGGCCATCGTCCGGGCAGTTCGATCTGTGGGGGTCTACAGGCGCTGCATCCGCAACTGCCAGAAGAGGTGGCAGGACCTTCGTGGCTGGACCCGGAGGATCGCAAGAGTCCAGCTGAAGCTGTCGCCTCCTCGCAGAAGGGGCGGACGACGGATCCTGACCCCCCACATGCTCCGTATTCTGGCAGTGGTCTTCCCTGACCTGGATGGGCAGTTAAAGGCCAGACAGCAGCAAGGAGGGGGTAAGTGCATGCCGTTTCTGTGAACTATGTCTCAAATGCTATTTGCACTCCTTCAGCCTGGTTACACTCCCACAGTTCGTCTGTCTGCTTGAACAAGAGTCATGTGCCTAAATTAGGTTATGGCCCATCCTCATCTGATACACAGGTGTGGCCCTTTCAGTCTGTGGCTTGTGTCACTTGGGTTGTGTGTCCCTGCTGTTGTCAAAGGTTAAGGTTGGAAACAGCATCTGCTACCGGTGCATTGTTTTGGGCTTCATGAGTGAGGCAATTCATTGACATGTGTCTGCACATTGCCAGAAATCTGACATGTACTCTGTGTGGGCCATTAATATGTGTTCTGATTGCTGCTCTGGCTCACCATATGTGTCTGGGGTATTTACCACACACCCATGCAGCAGGTGAGACAATGTTGGGGCCTCAGAAGAATGTACATCATGTGTGTCACACATGCATGGACACATGCCTAGTGTTCAGGGTAATCCCATGTTGCACATGGACCAGGACAGGTAGGCCTACTCCAGACATGAAAGTACACTCTGTTCTCCTACTCCTGTGTGTCAGCCTACATTTTGTGCATTGTGAAATGTGCAATCAGGTGTCTGCCTCTGTGTCATTGTGGAGTGGCCCAGCTTTTTAGACTCCTGGGGTGTTGGGATGGGCAGCCAGCTGAGATGTGGCTGTTGTATCAGCACAATGGGTTAAAACATAGGTGTGTAATCACTTGACTGTGCCTAATGGTGTATTCTACATTAAAGTGCAGGCAGCTTTAATTCGTTCTCATCAGACTGTGATGTGATCATGTCTACAGATTTGTGCTTGCAGTCACTCAACTGTAGCATTTGTATAACGTGGGATCATCAGATGCCTTAAGATGTGGGTAGCAGTGGGTGAACATGTGCACTTGACAGCTGCAGAGCTCACATTCCCCACAAAAACATGATTATGACACAGTGCAGACTATTTGTTTTTGGATGCACTGCCCCTGTGACTGAAGCCAGTAATGACTGATTAGCCAGACTGGCCTGTAGCATGGTATACCACTTGCAAATGTGTATCCTGCAGTAATGTCAGTTGTCCTGCATGCACTAAATTGTGGCATTGACCATCAATACATGAGCACATCATGGTGTCTGGTGAAGGAAGCATATCCATATTACTGACAATGACTTTGGCCATCCCTTATCCTGACACATGTACTGAGTCAGTGGCAGGAGATGGGATATGTGTGTACTGACACATTTCAATCACAAATCCTGCAGTTCAGGCAACTGTCTATGTGGTGCATGTGTGCACATATGAGTAGTGGCATACTACATGCACCAGACAGATGGGTCCATGGACGGGAAGGATATGAGGGGCATGGTTGACTGGCAGACTGACAAGTGTCTTGTTCAAATATGTGTCAGCACTTTTTGCAATATTTTGCTAATGATGCCAAGGTGTGCTCTGTAATGTGCTGTACTGACTGTGATGTGTCAGGTCAATACAGGTGACTGATGTGGATCTATTTATCCTGATTGTTTGCAGATACATCTACGCCTACTGGAGGAGACAGCTCCATTGACCAAGAGGAGCCGCAGAGCCAGACTGGGTCCGCTGCAGAGGAGTCGGAGGGACCCAGTGGCATGGAGGGTGAGGGGAGCCACACTGAGGAGACCTCAGCTACAACCACCTCGGCTGAGGAACACAGCAGCTCGAGTGATGACTCCCTTGTGGAGGTGGGTGTCAGCAGCCCCCAGACAACACCTAGCGAGTCTGTCCCCGCCACCACCACCATCTCCACCCTCCCATCTGCTCCCATCCCAGATGTCTGTGGAGGCTCCTGTGTAAGGGAGCATGTCTCCTTCGTGCCAGGCACCGCACCCCCTGCCTCTGTCTCCCCTGCTGCCCTGAGTGTGGAGTCTGTGGACTTACTTAAGCAGATCCATGTAGGGCAGACAGCGATGCTGAGTGTCCTCCATTCTCACACCAGTCTGTTGACACAACTGGTGTCCTTCATGGAGGGCATTTCATCAAACATGTCTGCCCTACAGCGGACCATTCAGTCCATGACCTCCTCACAGACGGCAGCAGTGTCCCTCCTCCAACAGTCCCTCACCCCTCCTGCCTCTGTCCCATCCACAATCCACACTACCCTACCTGTCCAATGCACACACACACCGGCACGCACCACAACAGACACAAGCAGCACACAGCCACGCAAGACAAAATCCAGACGCACAAGCACGCACACTCTGGGGACTGATGGCACACATACAGGGGATGGGTCACAGACACACAAACAGGCATCCACGAGCACTCCGCAGTCCTCAGATGCCTCTCCCTCCTAAACCCCTTCCCTTGCCTCACCTGCAACCCCCCTTCCCAGCAGCTCTTCCTCTGTGACCTTGGCCTCTTCCCCACCGATCCATCTGATCCAACTTACAAGGGGAAGAGGAAGTCACCGCGCACAGAGGGGAGTTCCCCTGCCACACGGACACCCTCCCCCAGGCGCAGGGACTCTGAGGCCCCCATCCGCAAATCACCCCAGACCAGGAAGGGCAAGATCCCACAACAATCCCGCACTTCCACCACACAGTCTCCATCCTCCAGCCCCCAGGCCACCACTCCACAGGTCCCCCCGCCACACCTTGCCCCAGGTTCCCCCACACACCAATACCGTATCCCCAAAATGCTTAGGCCCTCCCCCCCTACCACATGCACTTCCACCCCCACCTCACACGCTAAGCCTGTTCCTGCCACTGGTGTGGAGACCATGTCCCCCCCTCTGTCCTGCCCACCTCATCTGTACCCCATTCCACTCCTTTGGAGATTGGCACTGCAGTAGAGAGCACATCCACCCCGTCTGACTTGGGCACTGCAGTGGAGACCACGTCCACACCATCTGCCCTGCCCACTGCAGTGGTGCCGGCAACCACCCCATCTGACTTGAGCCCTGCAGTGGTGACGGCACCCACCCCATCTGACTTGAGCCCTGCAGTGGTGACGGCACACACCACATCTGACTTGAGCCCTGCAGTGGTGACGGCGCCTACTGTGTCAGACACCTCCACTGCAGTTGCCAGTGACACTCCTGTACCCACCACCCCTCCCCTGCCCCATTCTGCTATACCCTGATCCTGTCCCTGCGGTGCCTGGCCTGCCCCTATGTATGCCCCTCCAAGGGGAGATGTCCCCTGACCATAGCAGTGCAGGCAAGCAATGGGTGACAACTTGTCACATGTCACCCTGGTAGGGCTCTTGAAATGGACTGGCCATTGGCCTTTTGACATTGTGGACTTAACAGTTACAAGGATTTATGTGCTGAATAAAGCCAATTGTTGTTATCCAGTGGTGTTGCATCTAATGTACATGATGTTGATGATGAGTATCATGAACTTGCTGTTGTTCTGGTGTTTTAAAGGAATAAGAAACTGATTTGTTGATGTGATGGACTCCATGTGGTCCATGGGATATGTGTACTATTCTGGTATGTATCCATGACATCCTTTGCTGCAATTTCAGGGTGTAATGATAGCAAACTTTTGGGTCCAGGATTTTCTCCTTTTGTTTGCTACTTCACATCTTTGGCATACACTGTTGCACAAATGTTGGGCTTACATTTGTGCACATTGTAAGAATCCCTGACTGGGCCCATCTCCACTGGACAGGCAGGTTTGTGCATCAATGGTACACAAGTCATCTGTGTCATCAGTGCAACTTGCTATACATGTGTATTGCGTATGTGCAGATGACTTAAGGGACACTCCTGTACACAGGCTGATGTGACCAGAGCTTTCATTGTGTTGTAATTGTTGGCTCACTGAGCAAGTGTTATGCTGACATGACAGAGCCCTGCACAGGCAACGTTTTGCACAGCTGACCTTCCCCAGGAGTGGAGTCCCCTCATGGCAGTGTGTCATTCTGTGACATTTCCTGAGCCCATGGTGTGTGTTGTGTGAGCATGTCTGTGTGTGTTCCCTTCCCTTTTTCTACACAGCCTGTGTTCCCTGCAGATGTTCCTGTTTGTGGCGCTTGCTGAGTTGTCCTGTGTTCATCCAACATCTTTGCCCTGGGTGTTCTGGGATGTAGGTGCATGGCAAACTACTGGTCATTAGGGTGTCATCCCAAGGTGTTTTAGATGTAAGGTCCGGGGATGTTGTCATACGCACTTGGGACACATTCAGGATTCCCCTTGGCACTTCTGTGTTACCAACATCATGTTGTTTTCCCTATGTGGTATCTGTCAGTGAGTGGGTCACTTGTATGTGTGTGCGACTACTCCCACTCATCAGGGTCAGAGCTGCAATGTTGGAAGGTGTCGACATGTGTTCTTTGTGGGTCTCCTTTGGTTCCTCATTGGTGTGGTAGTGTGGCAGGGATCCCAATGATTCTGGTAGATTTCACGTCATGCCCATGTACCGCATACTGTGCAGTGTGGCAGACAGTCACAAGGGTTGTTGACTGGCCATGTGTGAGGATTTTTGGGTACCTTAGATCCCCCCACCACCCCTGGGATTGTCATGGGTGCATGAGCAATGTCACCAGTCCATGTGTGCTTAGTTGATGCACATTGGTGCAGATCAAGGCGTGTGGTGTTGAGAGTGACCAAATGTGCGTTGTCTCATGGCTAGGCCCCTACCTACATTTTGCCCATTGATTACAGGCCACGGCCAGTGATTTGTGTTTGTGTAGGTGTGATGGAAGTTTGTTGGTCAGGACACATGACCCAGTGCGCACAGGTGACTGTGCCCCACAGTATGGGTAACATCTACATTTGTCATCACAGTGGGATTATCATACAGGCTACTGTCACCCCAATGTAGGGTCCCTGAGGGTAGTGCTGTAGTGGGTCTGTCTCTTGCTGTGTTGGTTGCTGTTCCGCCCAGCTTGTGTCACATGAATCCGTTGGGATCCCACTCACCTGACAATGCCTGCTTGCCCACAAAGGGCTGCACAGTTCATGAGTTACTTTTGTATGGCACTGTGTACACATCTATGTCATTGGAGTTCAGCCCACCATCATGTGTTGTGTACTAGCCTGGGGACACTGAGACACACACACATGTGTTTGATATGCAGTGTGGGGTTGCCTGTCTGTGTTTGTGCATCTGCATCACTGCATTGGTATGGCTTTTGCGGTCCAGTGGCTGGATGTTGTTTGGAGGTTTTTCCCTGGTGTCCCTGGGTCTCCTAGCTCATCAGCCTGCACATTCATCATGTTTGGTATGTCCCATTGCTGCCATGGTATGGGACTTGGTCAACTAACATCTACAGTCTCCACAGGATTCCTTAGTTTGTGTGTCTGTTCGTAAAGATATGTGTGTATGCATCATGATGCTCACTTTTCACATAGTCTAATTGGACACTGGAGGCATTGTCAGGGATCATGGCCGATGCTTGTCTGCACATTGCAGAGGGTGTTCTTGTGATGCACAGCAATCTTTGCCTCACCAAATCTATGTTTGTATGTGACACAACCACTACATTGCCACAACATTGCTTGTGGTGTTGGGACCAGGAATCATACATGCTGGTTTGAAGATGCTGCTATTTTTATGTCCACACTCACCTTCTGGTCACTATAGTGATGTGGGGTTTAGACCCCATTACCACAATGCTCCTGATATGCTGGTGTTTTGAACCCCACAATCACCTTTTGGTCACTGTAGTGATGGGGGTTTAGACCCCATTACCACAATGTTCCTGATATGCTGGTGTTTTGAACCCCACAATCACCTTTTGGTCACTATAGTGATGGGGGGGTTTAGACCCCATTACCACAATGATCCTAAAATGCTGGATTTTTGAACCCCACAATCACCTTTTGGGCACACATGTGATGGGAGTCACATTGTATGTTCACTGTCAGAATCTGTGCTTTATGCATTTGACACACAGAAAAACAATCTTGCCAAGATGGTAGGGGGGAGGGTTTGTTTAGACATCCTATGTGTGTGGGTACTGGTAGTGATGGGCATCCAGCCCCCTATGAGTAGGGGGTACTGGTAGTGATGGGCATCCAGCTCCCTATGAGTAGGGGGTACTGGTAGTGATGGGCATCCAGCCCCCTATGAGTGGGGATGGTAGTAGTGATGGGCATCCAGCCCCCTATGAGTAGGGGGTACTTGTAGTGATGGGCATCCAGCCCCCTATGAGTGGGGATGGTAGTAGAGATGGGCATCCAGCCCCCTATGAGTAGGGGGTACTGGTAGTGATGGGCATCCAGCCCCCTATGAGTGGGGATGGTAGTAGTGATGTGCATCCAGCCCCCTATGAGTAGGGGGTACTGCTAGTGATGGGCATCCAGCCCCCTATGAGTAGGGGGTACTGGTAGTGATGGGCATCCAGCCCCCTATGAGTGGGGATGGTAGTAGTGATGGGCATCTAGCCCCCTATGAGTAGGGGGTACTGGTAGTGATGGGCATCCAGCCCCCTATGAGTAGGGGGTACTGCTAGTGATGGGCATCCAGCCCCCTATGAGTAGGGGGTACTGGTAGTGATGGGCATCCAGCCCCCTATGAGTAGGGGGTACTGCTAGTGATGGGCATCCAGCCCCCTATGAGTAGGGGGTACTGGTAGTGATGGGCATCCAGCCCCCTATGAGTGGGGATGGTAGTAGTGATTGGCATCAAGCCCCCTATGAGTAGGGGGTACTGGTAGTGATGGGCATCCAGCCCCCTATGAGTGGGGATGGTAGTAGTGATGGGCATCCAGCCCCCTATGAGTAGGGGGTACTGGTAGTGATGGGCATCCTGCCCCCTATGAGTGGGGATGGTAGTAGTGATGGGCATCCAGCCCCCTATGAGTAGGGGGTACTGGTAGTGATGGGCATCCAGCCCCTTATGAGTGGGGATGGTAGTAGTGATAGGCATCCAGCCCTCTATGAGTAGGGGGTACTGGTAGTGATGGGCATCCAGCCCCCTAGGAGTGGGGATGGTAGTAGTGATGGGCATCCAGCCCCCTATGAGTAGATACTGCTGGTAGTGATGAGCCCCCCATGAGTGGGGACTGCTGGTAGTGATAGCCATACACCCCCCTATGAGTAGGGACTGCTGGTAGTGATGAGCAACCCCCCTATGGGTGGGGACTGCTGGTAGTGATAACCATACAACCCCTATGGTTTGACTGTTGCTGGTGGAAGGGATATCCACCCCCTATGTGTGTGTGGCATTTCGCAGGTTAGTGACGAGTGTTTGTGTGGTGGGTGTCTGACTTACCGTCTGCGACGTACGCGTCTGTTCCTGATCCGGTCATAGATATACAGTACTGGGATGACCTGCGCGATGCGATTCATCATTGGTTCGTCTCGTACTTGCTGATTGTTGCTCCGTCTCGTACACGTTGATAGTTGGTCCGTCTCGTAGCCATGGATCGTGTTGTGGCTCGAATCGAACCTGAAATACAGCTCTCCCGGATGCTGTGACGTGCTGGAAGTGGTGACCCGTTCGGCGCGTATGAAGTACGCATCGTACTTGTCCTGCCGGAAACTGCTGTGAAAATGCTTCCGTGCGACTCGAATCGGCGTTTACGGATCCGCTCGTACGGGAAATGTTGCTGGAATCGGAGCGTACGTGCCGATCGGGATTTTTACACATTTGCGCATCGTACTTCATCGCCCGGACGGACCGGCGCAAGGGACGAGTCGCTCGCAAGGTAAGGCTACGGACAGCTCTTGGAGAGCTGTCCGAGCGAGATCGGAATCGGCCCCTAAGTGTTTTAAATTATAGGCACTAATTTGTTTTAATCAGTTGTTCCTCCTAAAAGTATGCAGTGCCTGACAGTTCCAAAGACCTACTTGACCCAACCAAGACTTAGAAAGAGGCCTTTTTTTCATTTCAATACCAGCAGCAAGTGCTCTACTTTTTTAATGTGATAATCAATAGGTTACTAGGTCAGTAACTGGTGACTGGCAGCACAGTTTTCCTGCTGACACCCGGAAACGCATGAAGGTGCATGAAGAAAATCAGTGGAACTTGTACTGCACTGTCCCCTGTCCCATATTACGATATATGAGAAGCCAACTCCAATGGACATTAAGGGGCCGATTCTGATCTCGGCCGGTAGGGCTCCGAATCGGATTCGGCTTAACCGGATCCGATTCGGAGCCCTATTTCCCGACCGATTCGTACCCGCGTCCGGACGAGCGAGTACGATGCTAAATCGCCGACTGACTCGTTCGGGCGTCCCAACCGCTCCGACCGACTCGTTCCCGGGTCTAACCGCACCGACCGACTCGCTCGGACACGACTCGCACCGCGCAATGGAGACGTTCCCCGGCTGGGTAAGTACGATGCGCGCCGCGAGCAGTCCAACCGACACGCGTCGTCCGGCTCGAAAGAGCAGTCGGAGCCGTACTTCAGGGGTCCGTGTTGGACCCCCCTGTATGCGTAGCTGCGTGAGTCGCACACAGGGGGGACCCATGGGTCCCCGCTACCTGTGCGTGTACGGCACGAGTTGCTTCGCTGCGTACCCGCTGTAGGGGGCGCCCTTGTTCGCCTCGCACCCATTGAGGCAATGGGAGCCCGCGTACGCGTTGTACGACCGGGTCCCATTGACTCCAATAGGAGTCCGACCGACTCGAGTACGATAGCATACGGACGCATCGTACTCGTTCGGTCGGGCTGCACGGGTCCGATTCGGTCGGAAATCTCTCCGGGTCCGGCTCGGTCGGAGAGATTTCCGGCCCGAATCGGAATCGGCCCCTATGTCTCTGGTCTATTTATAAGGTCAAAACACAAATGTGCAGGCTCTGCTACAGTTAAATGTGAATAAGCAATGTGATGCCACATCACCACATGTCCCTACATACAGTCATCACAAGGAGTATGGTCACACTTTGGTAAGCATATGACCACAGCCCTACAGGCCCGGGTGCACCTTCCTCCAGGATGTTCAACCTATTATGCACATTTGTTACCAGACTCCATATACATGTTTTTCTGTAGCCATCTCCAGAATCCTGGCTCTCCTTTTGTTGCACATATATAGCCACTTCTCACAAAGGCCTCTGTGTGCAGCCTCCTCCACAGTACATGGGTATCATCTAATGCAGAAATAGATCAGAGTTCAACCACCTCAAAAGTACAAGATCCATTTCAGTACCATGCATGACCCAGACTTCCACAGGTCTCTGTGTGCACTCACCCCACATGCTCATCCTTTGCTACACATATTTGACCAGACCCTAAAAGCCTCTGTGAGCAGCATTTTTCATAGTGCTAACCACCACAAGCCCCTGGTGCAAGTATGTACTCACTCCATGCTTCTGCCTACAGCCATCCCCAGGTCACATGCTCATTCATATGGTGCACATTTACAACAATATTCCCACAAATCTATGCATGAGGCCCCCTCCACTATGCAGATTCGGTATACAGTCTTTACCCAGCGGACTTTACCCCACAAGACATCACCATGGATACCATGGAGGTAAGTACCACGAAAGCCCTTTTTTGGTACTTTACCACACAGGTAAGCCTTTTCTTTTAAATGTCAAAACTATTGTACCATTTAAAAAATAGAGATTTAAGGGTTAAGGGATGGCTAAATGTTAAAGGTGGTAAAGGTAAGGGAGCACAGAGGTAAAGAGAGGTAAGAGGCTTTGAAGGGTCGGATGGCTAGTGGTAAAGAGAGGTAAGGTTCTTTTAGGTTTCAGCGGTGGGTAGTTGTAAAGAGAGATAAAAGGGTTCTCAGGGTTGAGGGGTGGGTAGAGGTAAAGGGAGGTAAGGGGTTATTAGGGTTCACTGGTGGGTAGGGCTAAAGGGCGGTAAGGCCTGGGTAGAAGTAAAATGAGGTAAGGGGTTTTAGGGTTTAGGGGTGGATAGAGGTAAAAGTAGGTAAGGGGTTTTTAGGATTCAGGGGCAGGTTGAGGTAAATAGAGGTAAGGGGTTTTTATGCATCAGAGGTGTGCTGAGGAAAAGGGAATTAAAGGGTTTTTAGGATTCAGGGGCAGGTAGAGATAAAGGACGGAAAGGAGGGTTTACAGTTCGGGAATGTGAAGAGGTAAAGGGAATGTCCAAGACCAAGCTAGCCGAGCGATGCCAGAGACCTTTCGAATATGGTAAAATCTTCTGATCTTCAGTGAAGTATTACATCTGGGAATGAAGCTGCACTGATCCTTGTGGATCAAACCATGGAGGCAAGATAGCAAACACTCCACCAGTATCTTACTCAAAATTTATATTTGAGGTAAGAGTCAAAATAGGACAGAGACTGTCATGTCCCGGATTCAAAACTGGTAGAACAATAGCCTCACTTGTGGTGGGCAGTAAGTAGCCAAGTGATTTGGTATTTTCATATAGGAGGGTTAAACAAGTGAGCAGACAGGTCTTGAATGCAGTATAAAATTCAATAGGCAAGCTATCAGAGCCTGGTGTCCTCTCTTTAGGTAACAAATGGATGGCTTGACGCATTTCTTGCTCCAATATTGCACCTTCTAATGTCTCTTTATGTCCAGGAGTCACCAAATGGAGAATAATCCCAAACAAAAAGGGATGGAGGACATCAATCCTGGGATCTGGTTTCGCCTCATACAGGGAGGCGTAAAAGCACTGAAGCACTGCAGCACTGCATTAATTTCTCCTTGTTACAGCCCTCACCCACGTCTGGTGCACACAGTGTAACCTTGCAACTTACGGCTCCTTCAGAACCTCCCACCCAACCCCACGCATGTTTTCATTACTCCTTTGCCCGTGGAAAAGATGGTGGCACCTAACTGTTCAGGGCCTCCATCTGGCAGAAGCCTTCACGCTTGCAACATTATTACGGTCACCTTTCCCTGAGATGGAAATGGAAGGGCCATAACCCTTCAATTGCTTCTGGCACTTAGCGCTTGAGTTCTCACAAGACCTCGCAAGGTCTTGCAAGAACCTGTGAGATACCGCACATATGGTTTGGCAGCCATTATGGGGCGCAGATATAAATAGCAAGCCCCTGCCACAAGGCCTTACTTGGCTTCATCCTCAGTGGAAAAAGGACCTCCTTCCTGGTTGCCCAAGGGAGAAACTAGAGATACCCCTCTACTTACTTTATTTTGCATCCTCTTCTCATCTTCGCAACCTTTGGTAAAGAACCTGTAAAAGAGAAAACACAAAAAAAGGTCCAAAAGGGTACTTGGCAATCTCTGCAGCGCCCTGCAAGGAAAATCAAGTTAGTACACTAATCTTCATAGCTAAGACCGTTCATAAGAAAGATTGTCTTCACAAACATTTAAAGACTGAGGGGCATATTCACAAGAAAGTGACGAAGCATGTTGTTAAGCCAAGAAGGCTAACGACACGCTTCGTCACTTCAGAAACGCAGGGCTGCACCATATTTACTAGAATATGGTGCAGCCCTGTGTTTCCCCCTGCGCTGGTGCTAAATTAAGCTGCCTAGCGCTAATGTGGGCACCCTTTCACCATAGTGCAAGGGTTCCTGTGTTGAGGGGAAGATCGTTTATGTGCAGGAAGGTCCCCCTTGCACAGGTAGGGGGGACCCATGGGTCCCCCCTGTGTGCGACTCGCACGGCTACGCATACAGGGGGGGTCCGACACGGACCCCCAAAGTCCGGCTCCGACTGCTCTTTGGAGCCGGACTGCGCGAGTCGGTCGGACTGCTCGAGGCGTGCATCGTACTTGCCCGGCCGGGGAACGTCTCCATTGCGCGGTGCGAGTCGTGTCCGTGCGAGTCGGTCAGAGCGGTTGGGTCCCGCGAACGAGTCGGTCGGCGATTTCGCGTGCGCTCGCATCGTACTCACTCGCCCGGACGCACGTCAAAAACACTAATCAATTTCTTTGCAGGCTAATTGCAAACAAAACATAGTAAAGAACTGCAACAAAAATCCCAAGAAAACCAGGAAATACACCAGACCTTTTCAACAAGAGAACAGAAAAACGTTAAAAATGTAACCTTTACCATTCTGTAAAATCTAACCAAAATTAACCTTTTTTTTTTTTCATCCAAGGAACAAAAGCAGGAAACAATTCCAACAAAACATTTTCGAGGCAATGCAATTAAAACCTGGTACAATTTTCGAAAAAATTAAAGCTGTAAAATAAACAATGTGTACTAACTTTTTACTTGCAGGCAAATTAGGGGGCCATTACAATGGCGGAAGGCCTGCCACCGCACTGCTGGCGGTGGTGAACCTTCCGCCATCGGAAGCACTCCTTCCCCCCACATTACGATGGCGGGAGGAATCTGACCGCGACCGTGGCGGGCGCAAAGACCGCCCGCCATCGATCCGCCACAGGCAATCGTTACGATTGCCTGGCAGAGCGGTCAGCATCAGTAAAATGGTGGCGGTGCCTAGCAGGCACCGTCCGCCAGATTCGGATGCTGGCCGCAGCCAGCCTTTCCGTGGCGGGTTAACCGCCATTGAAATGCTGGTGGGGATTAGTTTTGGGGGCCCGTTGCAGGCCCCCATTGTGTTGGGGGGAGGTGGCTGTGCACTGGGGCCCATGGTACCCCCCTGCATTTCCCTGCACTGAGTGGCAGGCACGGTGTGGTGCCTACCACGCGGTGCCTGCCACTACATGCATTTTTACTATTGCAGCGGGTGCAGCAGCCAGCAGCACCCGCCGCAATGGTAAACATGCAAGATGCGACCGCCACGGTGGCGGTCACATCGTAATTTCACGTGCGGGACTGCCGCCATGTAGGCGGCCGGTCCCACTCACCACCTCGATGGCGGGCGAACTCACGTCCGCCCGCCATCGTAATGACCCCCTTAGTTTTTAAAACAACCACACTTAAAATCACTAAAACAATCCTTTTCTCTTTTTCTTCTTTCTACAGAGAATGGCAGCAAGAAAAGAAGCAAAATATATCCAATCAAGCCGTGGTAATAGACTGTTAAGTCACAGTGGCTACGTTTATTGTAAGGAGAGATTAACTGAGCCCAGGTGTCATTGGAGGTGTGTGCATTATTACTCATCCCATTGCACAGGCAGAGCGGTTACTCTTGGTGACACTGTTGAAAGGACCACCGAGCATAACCACTCTGCCTCTGCAATGGAGATATAAGTAAGAGAAAATATAAATGAAATTAAAGCCCTGGCATCCACCACCAATGAACCCTGTGGCTCAGTTTTGAGGGAGGTGTCTCAAAACATTCCAACACATGCAGCAAGTTGTATGCCCACAATCCCAAACCTACGCAGAATTATTCAGTGTAAAAAACAGGCAAGTAACCCCCTACGTGTAGCACTCCAAACCTTTTCTGACATTATCATTCCACCTGAACTTTCTGTAATCGTTACTAATAAACCCTTTCTTTTGCGTGACAACAAAAACCCTCTTAAAAGAATACTAATCTTTAGCACACCCCATAATCTTGTTAAGTTGGAGAGTAGTGATATTTGGATGATGGATGGGACGTTTAAATCCACACCCCATCCATTCACCCAAATATACACTATTCATTCCTATATTAATCAAACAGTAGTGCCCTTAGTGTACAGTTTACTCCCTGATAAACAATTCTCAACATATACTGAATTTTTGTCAGTGATAAAAACTAAAACCATGAACAAAAGTCCTCGAAAAGTGTTATTTGACTTTGAATTACCTATGATTAACGCAATTACCAAAATGTACACGGATACCCAAATTCAAGGATGTTTTTTTCACTTTTCACAGCCATATTAAGAAAAATTCAAAAAACATCCTTAGTTGAGGATTACATATCAGACAGCAAACTACAATTTAAATTAAAAAAACTAACTGCACTTTGTTTTGTTCTTCCTGACAGTGTAGATGAATACTACACATCTATTACTGAATCTAACTACTTTACTGCAAACAAAGACAAATTGGCACCCCTTCTAAATTACTTTGAAGACACATGGATTGGCCATCTAAGCAGGTCAGGCTGCAGGAGGAAACCACGTTTCCATGTGAAGTGGTGGAACTGCTACTCGAGCAGCTTAGAGGGAGGAGCAAAAACAAATAATGCCTTAGAGGGATGGGACAACTTCTTCAACAAATCTATTGGTAAACCACATCCTAACTTCTATAATTTCTTGGAAATTTTGAAGAAGGAGCAAAGTTCCCAAGAAATGAGAATTGCGCAATCATTAACTGGAAGTCTGAACCCACGAAGAACAAAAGAAATGTCCGAGAGACTATTGGGTGCACTTCAACAATTTTCGTTGATGGTGGCTTCAGACTTCCTAGATAATATTGCATACATTCAGGGGCCGATTCCGATTCAGGCCGGAAATCACTCCGACCGAGCCGGACCCGGAGAGATTTCCGACCGAATCGGACTCTCGCAGCCCGACCGAACGAGTACGATGCGTACGCATGCTATCGGACTCGATTCGGTCGGACTCCCATTGAAGTCAATGGGAGCCGGTCGTACAACGCGTACGCGGGCTCCCATTGACTCAATGGGTGCGAGGCGAACAAGGGCGCCCCTACAGCGGGTACGCGTCGAAGCGACTCGCGCCGTACATGCACAGGTAGGGGGACCCATGGGTCCCCCTGTGTGCGACTCGCACGGCTACGCGTACAGGGGGGTCCGACACGGACCCCCAAAGTCCGGCTCCGACTGCTCTTTGGAGCCGGACTGCGCGAGTCGGTCGGACTGCTCGAGGCGCGCATCGTACTTGCCCGGCCGAACGTCTCCATTGCGCGGTGCGAGTCGTGTCCGTGCGAGTCGGTCAGAGCGGTTGGGTCCCGCGAACGAGTCGGTCGGCGATTTCGCGTGCGCTCGCATCGTACTCACTCGCCCGGACGCACGTTCGAATCGGTCGGGAAAGAGGGCTCCGAATCGGATCCGGTAAAGCCAAATCCGATTTGGTGCCCTACCGGCCGAGATCGGAATCGGCCCCTCTACATTTCTAATCTACACTAACTCCTAAACCACCTTACTTGCCTATTTTGACAAACAATACCTCTAATTCAATTAGAATTTTTAGCCAAAAAATGTAATTATAAAATAAAGTCGGGTTTCTTACCTTCAGTTGTCTTCTTTTTTCAACTCTTGGACTTAGGTACAATCCAGCATTTCACCAAGAGTCTTGAGCAGTCCTTTAAACCATTGCAATTAATCCATAATCCGTGAAATAATCCATGACCCGAGTTAAACTAACCAAAAAGGGCACAGTACGGCAAAGCAATATTTTTACAGCAAAAAATTCATCTGTGAACTATACTGTGCACACCTACAAAAAAGGCACCCAAAAAAAATCTCGAAAACGAATTCTTGTTTGGCAAAAAACGCAACAAGATTCCATTGATGCAATCCTCTCTCGCTCGAATTCTAGTTAAAAAAACCATGAAAAAGTAGTAAAGTTTCAAAAACAATCACAACCCAAAAATCCATTGTTGCAATCCTCTCTCGACCAAAATCCAGCAGAACTCCCAAATTCAATATAGCAATGGTTTAAAAATGACCCAAAAGTTTTTTTACAATCCACAAAGTCTTTCTCCATGTTCCTTCGTCCTATCTGGAAAACCGCGATGATGCAATTACAAATTTACTAAAAACCCGTCACAAAAAAGAAAAATACCAAAAAATATTACTTTCATGACACTTTTGTTTAATACAATAAATAATCAATCTTTTAAATTAAATTCTATTAAACAAAAAGTGTTACGAAAGCAATCAACCCGACGTGGGCCTACAACTGCTACCTGTTTTGGAAAAGATTTTTAAGTTAAAACACACAATAACATCAAAATACACCTTTCCTAGTCCTTACTACCTCCCGCCTCTCTCCTTACAATAAACTTTACCACCTTTAATCTATTTTTAATAATTTAAATTCGCCTTACCTGGACGCAGCTCTCCCTTGCTTCTGATCTGGACCGCGACGAACCTCGCAATGACGAAACTTACGTATACGCAGCAATATCATCTCTTTCCGTCAAAAGGAAAAAAGGACAATTTCACCTATTGACTTCAATGAGAAACCGTGGGAAAATCTACAAAGAAATTTAAAAAAATATGTTACAATACATACAAAAATCTATTAATATTTAAAAAATATATATATTACTAATAAAATACTTTTACAACATTTTTTGCTTATTTATTCATTCTGTTTTATAATTCTAATAAATACAATAAAAATATTTACAATACTATTAATGTGTCTATTGATTGTTTTTTTAATATTATTTTTTTTTAGTTAAATTTTTACTTCTACAGATTCTATGTCTATTTATGCACACCTATGTTGCACATTTATGCTCTATTATTTTTTAGAACTATTATAGTTAACTTTTAAATACTTTTTATTTATAAACATTTATGTTAAAAATATTACTAACATTTTAAATTATAAATTATATTTTTCTCTTTACATCAAATCACCCCCTACCCAAAATCACCCTGAATTTATCTGCACATTACTTATAAAAAGTTTTTATAATTAATTTAAAAGTTTAACAATTAAAAAACATATAAATTAAGTAATATATAATAATCAAGTATTACATTTAATACCTGAGTATTAATACACTCCCCCACCCAAAACCACTGTTTTCCTTGCATCCTGTCCAAGAGCATAGGTGCAAATGCCTTTTTAAATATTATTAATTATAAAAAAAATTATATTTGCTATCAGTAAATCTAAATATCAATTAATACTCTGATTTTTTTTTAAAACCTGAGTATTAATACACTCCCCCACCCAAAACACCAATTTCCCTGACTTTTGATGCAAAATACTTTTTCATTAAATTACTTTTAAATTAATTTTAAAATTAACTAGCAGTAAAACTAAATTTCTATTAATGCTCAAATATTAATATTAATACCTGAGTATTAATACATTCTCCCACCCAAAACCCATGTTTCACATACATCTATCCCCAAATTATAGAAGTCTAAACAATTTAGAATTATATAAATTAAAATATTATTAAAAAATGTTTTCATTATAGATTAAAATTAATTTAATTAATTTAAAAAATAATATTACCTGTGTATTAAAACACTCCCCCAACCAAAACCCCTACTTCCCATACAACACATCAAAGAGGATATGTGCCAAAGAAGTTTTTAATAATTTAAAAAAATTAATAAAAAAACAATATATGACTAAAATTAAATTTCATTAAAATCTCAAGTATTAAAATTAATATCTGAGTATTAATACACTCCCCCACCCAATTCTCCTATTTCCCATACATCCCGTCCCAGGTAAAAAATGCAAAGTATATCTAATATATTTTAATTTATTAAATAATATTATAGATTTTTATTATTAAAAAAAAAAAAAACTCCTAATCTAATTCTAATACACTACCCAACCCAAACCTATCCAATTTAAATACATTACATGAAATATATTTTTTTAACTAATTAAAAACATTTTTTTAACTATTTTAATATTTGTAAAATAATACTATTACTATTAACTATTACTTTCCTAAAACAATATAAAAAATAATCAAAATTAACAACTTACCTAACAATCATTACTTACCTTACAATGCGTTGTACTGGCATGCTTTGTAATGGCATGCATTGTAATGGCACATACATTGTAATGGCATGCGATGTAATGTCACCTGCGTTGTGAAAGTTGCGTTGAAAAGGCATTACGATGTAATGCCTGCGTTGTAATGGACGTCTCCGCTTATTTATAAGGCAGTGTTAAGCCACGTTAAGTGGCTTAACGCTGCCTTGTAAATAAGGCGCAGCTCCTATCCCCATCACAAGGTCACTAAAAGGGAAGTTGTGGTGGGGATAGGGGCTTGTAAATATGCCTCTGAGTTTTTTCTCCCTCTCTGTCAAAGCAGTGCTGGCTCCCGCAGGAGGCGGGGAGTGATCAGGGACAGTGGGGGCCTTGAGGCTCCCCCCACAGCCCCCAACTGTAAAAAGCAGGTGCCCTGGGTGGGACTAGGGCACCCACACTACAGGCCGGGCCCTGGGGATGGGGTCCCCGGGGTCGAAATCCGCTGGCAAGAGGGGCCGCCTGGCCCTCCTCCCATTATTTTTTTAAATAAATAACAAGGCCGTGCCCCGGGGATGGGGTCCCCAGGGTCAAGATCGGCTCCGGGAGGGGGGCCATGCGGCCCCCTCTTATAATTTTTTTTAAAAAAAACAAACATGGGACCGGCAAGTCACCAGAGGCCCGCCCTCTTTCTGCACTTCTGGTGCACTGCTGGTTGGGGGATGAAGTCCCCTTGGATGCTGAGGGTCCTTGGGGGCCAGAAACCCCTTCTGTTACCTCCAGTAAACCCTAGACAGTGGGATTGCTGAGAGGTGTTTGGAGGCCATGCCTCCTTTCTCCATCACTCTGCAAACTCGCCTCCTGGTGTACTGCTGGTTGGGGGATGAAGTCCCCTTGCCTCTTGAAGGTCCTTGGGGACCAGAAACCCCTCCTGTTATCTGCAGCAAGTCCCACACAGCAGGGTTCCAGAGAGGTGGTCAAAGGCTACGCCCTCTTTTTCCACCACTCTGTAAACGTGCCTTCTGGTGCACTACTAGTTGGGGAATGAAGTCCCCTTGAATGCTGAGGGTCCTGGGGGGCCAACAAGCCCTCCTAATTACCTCCAGTAAGTCCCAAACAGTGGGATTGCTGAGAGGACTTCCGAGGCCACGCCCAGTTTCTCCACCACTCTACATGCGCACCTCCTGGCACACTGCTGGTTGAGGCATGAAGTCCCATTGGCTGCTGAGGGTCATTGGGGGCCAACTACCTCTCCTGTTACCTTCAGTAAGTCTCACACTGCGGAATTGTTGAGAGGTCTTTGCAGGCCAAGCCCCTTTCTCCACCACTCTGCAAATGCACCTCCTGGCACACTGTTGGTTGGGAGATGAAGTCCCCTTGGCTGCTGAGGGTCCTTGGGAGCCAACTACCCCTCCTGTTACCTCCAGTAAGTCCCACACAGCGGGATTGCTGAGAGGTTATTGGAGGCCACACCCTCTTTCTCCACCACTATGCAAACGTGCCTCCTGGCGCACTGCTGGTTAGGGGATGAATTCCCCTTGGATGCTGAGTTTCCTTGGGGGCCAGGAACCCCTTCTGTTACCTCCAGTTAGTCCCAGACAGCGAGATTGCTGAGAACTGGTCAGGGGTCCTGCCCCCTTTCTCTACCACTCTACAAACGCGACTACTAGTTAAAAAACCATAGAAATTCACTGAAAAAAACCAAAGATTACAGGGACGTTATAGTTAGGCTCAGGTTTAATTCATACAAAACCAGTGAAATTCAGCAGTTATAGTTAGCTGAGCTAACTATAACTTGCGCTCCGCAATGCACTGCTTATAAACTCACATATTGCATCACTCATGACATGGTCAGTGACATCACTGATGACATCACTGATGAGATCTCAAATGACATCACTGATGATGTCATCCACAGAATCACTGACTCACCCACTCACACCCCCAAAGAACCTTTCACACATCCACTCCCACTCCCACTCCCAAACAACCATTCACAAACCCATTCACAGACCTATCACCAGAACTTACACACCCACTCACTGATTCATAGATCTACACACACATCCACTCACTCACCCATGCAGCCATTCATACACACACTCATATACCCATACAGCCACTCACACACTGAGTCAGTCACTCATAGAGCTACTCACACACCTAGTCACTCACCCATACAGTCAATCACACAGCCACTTTAAGTACTCACCCATACAGATACAAACACACCCACTCACTTACTCATACACATACTCACTTACCTATACAGATGCTGACACAAGCACACACTCACCTATGCAGTCACTCTCAAACTCACTCGCCCTTAAAGTCACTCATATACCCCATCACTCACCTATACTGCCTTTCACATACCCAGTTACTCACCCATATACCACTGTCACAACCACTCACTCACCCACACAGCCATACACACACTGACTCACCCATAGAGCCCCTCACACACCCACTCACTAACTCATACAGCCACTGACTCACCCACTCACTCATCCATACAGGCAATCACACCCCACTTCACCCACCCACGCAGACACTCCAACAACCATACAGGTACTCAGACAACCAATCACTCACCCATACAGCCACTCACATACCTACTCACACCCATACAGCCAGGTAGACACCAACTGAGCAGCCGCGGTCCATGCAGGTAACAGCAGTGTGGCCGGCTAAGGTGGGAATTTCGAGGGACGATGCAGAGGGAAAATTAAATAAATAATTAATTTTCCCTCGACATCGTCCCTCGAAATTCCCTCTTACCCGGCCCCACCGCCCCACCGCTGTTACCTGCACGGACTGCGGCTGCAACTGAGACAGACATTCACACAGCCAGTAACTCACCCATACATTCACTGAGACACCAAATCATTCACTTATACAGGCAGTCATGCACCCACTGAATAATCCATACAGGCACTCATACACCCACTGATTTACTAATACACCTTGGTGTATAAATATTTAACACTCATAAACATTTTAAAAACACTCACAGTCACTGGATGATGTAATCAGTAATGTCATTTGAGGTGTCATCCGTGATGTCATGAGTGATGTCACTGACCATGTCATGAGTGATGTAATATGTGAGGTCATAAGCAGTGCATTGCGGGGGGCACAAGATATAGTTAGCTCAGCTAACTATAACTGCTGAATTTCACTGGTTTTGTACGAGTGAAACCTGAGCCTAACTATAACGTCCCTGTAACCTTTGTTTTTTTTACTGAATATATATATATATATATATATATATATATCACAAAATACTCCTTCTCAAAAGCGCCATTTCCATACGCGCAAAGAACGAGCACGAACCACTGATATTAGTCTCACTGCAATGTTTATTCTTGCTCCCAAACATATATATATGTATATATCCAAAGAAAACCCTGCTCCGCGAGGAAGAGAGCACGCACACGAAGAATGCTGAGTTCAAAGGCATTTTATTGCATGGAATCTCCTCTGACCCGGCAACACAGAGAGATGCGTTTCGGCTGTCAGCAGCCTTCCTGAATCTGGTAAGCGCCATTTTTTCTAAAACTTTTATACTATGTCAAAATCATAGACATAGACAACGTCTTCTACTTACAAATTTAAAAAGATACATACATTGCAAATGTACTTGCAGGTGCTTTCACATGAAATGCATTTAGTAGCGCAGGTGGTCAAAAACATAACTTTGAAAATTGATAATAATCAAAGAATGCATAGTGCATAGTGTAATTATTTACACCCTTTGTCCGCATAATGCGTCACCGGACCTCCTCATTCTACCTGTAATGTAAACATTTGACCATTGTATCTACGATGTATCTCTAGAAGTGAATTTGAGACAACATACTGATTTTGTCACTTAATCACAAAAAATAGCGCCAAACTATTTTTATATAACATTCTAAAACATTAAGGGGTCGATTCCGATTCGGGCCGGAAAACGTACCGACTGACTCGGAGCCGGAATTCTATCCGACCGACACGTACCGGTGCAGCCCGACCCGCAAAGTACGATGAGAAGCGTGCAAAACCCGACCGACTCGTACGGAACACAAGCCGAACGACCGAGCCGCGCGGAAAACAGCAATCCGGCTGGAAAAACACGCGAATCGAACCGACTGACACGCACCCGGAACAATCCCGAACGAAACGTACCCGCGAACTCCTACCCGCCAAGTTTGATGCAACGCGTGGAAAACACAACCGAGTCGCACGGAGGACAAGCCGTACGACCGACACGCATACAAAACTGCGAGCCGAAGCAACCCAAAACACCGCGACCGACGCATACGCAGCATAGAAAACAGCACAAACACAGCGTGAACGACTCAGAGAAGCTCGTACGAGACAACTGCAGGGTCCGACTCGGTCACAAGAACGTCTCCTACATGCACAAAAAGTACAAAGGGAAAATACACAAAAAAAGGCCAAACAAGCAATTACAAAGCCAATAAATACTGGGGGGGAGGGGCAGGGAACAAAGACACACCCACAACTCCACCCATATAAAGGACACAAATCCCTACCATGATCCTTTGCAAATTCAAATTACCTGCCAGCACTCAACAGACAGCAACCACACACCCACAGCTCATCCATCACACAAGCCACACACCATCAGCACCTCAACAAATAGCACCCTCACATACACCCAGCAAAACACACACTCACACACCTTCACCTGCACACCAACACACACATCACTCACCATCACCACCCATCACCATGCCCCCAAAGAAGAATCATAAGTTCCTAGATAGTGAATTGGAAGTCCTGGTAGATGAGATCCTCAGGGTAGAGCCACAGCTGTTTGGTACACTGGTCCAACAGACACCCATGTCGCAGAAAACCAAGATGTGGGAGAGGATCGTCGACAGGGTGAACGCACAATCACCATGTTTGCGCACAAAGGTAGACATCCAGAACAGGTGGTATGACGTGCGCAGGAGGGTCAGGGAGCTGTTGAAGAAGGACTACCTCTTGAGCCAACACACCGGCAGTGGCCCTCCTGCCAAACCAGTATACCTCAGGCCCTGGGAGGAGAAGGTGTGGGCCATCCTACCACCAGTGAGCGTATATGGACTAGAAAACATCCCAGAGCCTGGTGAGTACACAACAAATGTACACAATATTGTGCGACAATACACACACATCACTGTCAAGGGGAGAGTCAAACCATGCACCCTTAGCAAATACACACCAACCAGAACTGAATCATCCCAAAATGTGTATGTCAGTCAGATAAACACAACACATGCCATCTCATAGTGATATGTAACTTTGTCATCACATGTACAAACACAACTACAACTACAGCTAGGCAGTGGCACAAATATAACTAACAAACACATCCAGACATGTAGCCACCACTACAACACCACCTCACAGTGAAGCCCACTGAAAGGAAGGAATTCTGTGTATGCTGGGCAAGTCAGTGTAGCCAATAGCATCATGGGAGTCGTAGTCACAGATATTGCCCACCCTCACAATGCACACATCAATACCACCATGAACCATGCCCACATCACAGGGAGTGGAAAACAACTGACAAGATGGCTGACACTGGCTACTGCTGTGGGGAGCACAAGACCCTGCCGGGAACTGTGCACCAACCAACAGCAGGACACCACTGACTGACATCCTGAAAGACAACTTGCACTCCCTGCAATAGAAGCACGTTCCATGGTGGGATATCTGGCTGGGTGGGAAGGAGGACTGACACCTCAGACCATATGAACAAGCAGCTTTTCACACACACCCCCTTAACACAAACTACACACAACTCACCTGGGAGAATGCATTGCCTCAAACACACAAATCAAATATCCCACAAAGAACCACAACCCTGGGTCATGCTGTGTGAAGCACAGGAACACACATGGGACTTGTAGCAAAACTAACCCTAGGATAACACTGTCAGCCATCTTGTCAGCACAGGCACACAACCCCACAGGGAAGCAGAGTCAAAAGGAAGGAAGCATGAGCATGCTGGGAAGGGGGGTGGAGGCAAAAGCATGATGGGAGTGGTAGTCACAGCCCAACATCCCCCACCCACATGGCCCAGCAAGATCACACCCAAGCATGCACACCTCACAGGGAGTCAAAAGCCACATCAAAGATGTCTGACACTGGTGCAATGTTGTGGGGAGCACAAGGCCCTGCTGGGAACTGGGCACCAACCAACAGCAGGACACCACTGTCAGCCAGCTTGCCATTGCTGTCACACTCACACACAGTGAAGTACACTCAAAAGGAAGGAAGTATGGGCATGCTGGGAAGGGGTGGAGGCAATAGCATGATGGGAGTGGTAGTCACAGATATTGCTCACCCTCACAACTGTCCCATCAACACCACCCTGAACCATGTGCACATCACAGGGAGTGGAAAAGAACTGACAAGATGGCTGACACTGGCTACTGCTGTGGGGAGCACAAGGCCCTGCTGGCAACTGTGCACCAACCAACAGCAGGACACCACTGACTGACATCCTGAAAGACAACTTGCACTCCCTGCAATGGAAGCACGTTCCATGGTGGGATATCTGGCTGGGTGGGAAGGAGGACTCACAGCCCTGACCATAGTTACCAGCAGCTCCACTCACACACACCCCTAACACAAACTCCACACAACTCACCTGGGAGAATGCATTGCCTCACACTCCAATCAAATATCCCACAAAGAACCACAACCCTGGGTCATGCTGAGTGAAGCACAGGGACACACATGGGACTTGTAGCAAAACTAACCCCAGGATAACACTGTCAGCCATCTTGTCAGCACAGGCACACAACCCCACAGGGAAGCAGAGTCAAAAGGAAGGAAGCATGGGCATGCTGGGAAGGGGGTGGAGGCAATAGCATGATGGGAGTGGTAGTCACAGCTCAACATCCCCCACCCACATGGCCCAGCAAGCTCACACTCAAGCATGCACACCTCACAGAGAGTGGAAAGCCCCATCAAAGATGTCTGACACTGGTGCTCTGTTGTGGGGAGCACAAGGCCATGCTGGGAACTGGCCACCAACTAACAGCAGGACACCACTGTCAGCCATCTTGCCATTGCTCTCACACTCACACACAGTGAAGTCCACCCAAAAGCAAGTAAGTATGGGCATGCTGGGAAGTGGGGTGGAGGCAATAACATGATGGGAGTGGTAGTCACAGCTCAACATCCCCCACCCACATGGCCCAGCAAGCTCACACTCAAGCATGCACACCCCACAGAGAGTGGAAAGCCCCATCAAAGATGTCTGACACTGGTGCTCTGTTGTGGGGAGCACAAGGCCATGCTGGGAACTGGCCACCAACCAACAGCAGGACACCACTGTCA